>JAHLSL010000015.1:13448484-13531230 GCA_025920805.1 Petroica traversi | reverse complement strand
AAACATTATCAGTCATGGAAAGATCTGTAATACAGGGCTCAGTGACATTGTTGTTAAATGGATTTTTATATAGCTCTCATTATGTGTGACAGAAACAGTTTAACAGACAAAAAAAAGATGCTCTCCAACTGCTTTAGATCCTTCTTATATTGTGGTGACATGCAAAATACTCAAGGTGAGGCTGCCCCAGTGCAGAGCAGAGCAGGACAATCCCCTCCTTTTACACCTGGTGTTGCTGTGCCTGATGCCCCCACAACACTCTTGGCTCTCCTGGCTGCCAGGGCACCGCAGATTCAACTTGCCATTGACCACGAACCCCCTGTTTAGATAGGATGGTCTCTCTAGGCATTTAGCCTCTTTTCTCACAGTTTTTCTCACAGGTTTTCTCAGACTGAAACAATACTTTTTTACACACAAAAAATTAATTTGTTTTCTTCCCTCACATCTATATTCAATAATGTTACTATTTTCTTTTATGGGTTCTGCTCTATTTTTGTTTTGATACTCTGAAAAGAAAAAAAAAAAAAGATTATTGCTTCCCCATAGCAGGTAGGCAAAAATAGCCAGAAATCAAAATAGAACACAAAACCACCCCAAGCAAAACCCCCCACACATATACCAATGAAGCAAGGCTGAGGGATTTCAGTGTGTGCTTTGGTGGAAAAAATTAAACCCCAAATACCTGATATTATCTTTCAGTGAGAATGTATGCAGATGAGATTAGAAAAAAAAATCTTAACCTTACTATTCATTCTGTATAACTTTTGTGCTTCTTAAAATTTGAATAGTTTTTTTCTGCAGTGAGTGAGCAGTATGTTTGGGAATGCCCAACAGTGTCATACATGTAGATGTCTAGAA
Source organism: Petroica traversi (assembly GCA_025920805.1). Taxonomy (NCBI): domain Eukaryota; kingdom Metazoa; phylum Chordata; class Aves; order Passeriformes; family Petroicidae; genus Petroica; species Petroica traversi. Next base: position 13,530,372 of record JAHLSL010000015.1, on the reverse strand, counting down.
ACAGGTCTTGATATAATTTTTCAAGATATATATTGGAGTATATGAATGTACCAATTGTTGTGAATATTTACCTCCTAAAATATTTAATCTTTAATCAATTTACCTTGATTTCTCAGTTCTGCCTTATTGAAAATTTAGTTCCTGCTTCATTTGTAGGCATTTTTACACAAAATTTGTTACAACATATCGTGTTCGCTGCCACATATTTTCATGGCTGTTTACGGTATTGTGGGCAGGAATATTCGGTGAGAAATAGCAATATGCTTTCATTTTCACACATATTTTGCTCACATTGCAAATATTTGCATGATGGATTTGCATTATCTCACTTTAAGGGTCTTGGTATAATTGTGCTGCTTAGTTCATTTAGGGGGCCTCCTTATTTAGTTATTTTGTTCTATAATTTTTTATAGCAGAATATAGTAGCAGAATTTATGGCAATTGTGATTAGCTGTCTTGATTTCAATTTAGTTTGCTAGAAAACAAAATATGCACAAATTACACACAAGCAAATTATGTTCAGTGTTTAGTCCCCTAAGTTTATAGATGTTGGTTTGTTCTTTTCATAGCTCTAAATACACTAAAACCCAATGCACTCACTCTTCTATGAATTATGGACTATTCCCATTCTACAGAATTCTACCTTTTAAATTCCTTCTTTAGTTTTAATACAGATTTTCTGTCTGGGTTTATTAATTAGTAATAATTTAATCACATTGGACCCATACCTCTTATATTCATAAGTTTCTTAAAAGCATAGGACAGTATCATCCTCTAGTTATGTGTGTTTTGAACAGTATAGCACATATCTACAAAGTCCTCTGTCACCTGGAAAGGGAGACTCTTACTGTCTAAATTGTCCATCAGCACCTCAGGAAAGCTGAGACCCTTGTGCCTGTCCAGCCTGTCAGCATCCTGTGAGGGGAAACCTTCACTGAGCAGTCCTGATTTAGGGATAACCAACAGCATAAAGGAGACCCCCTCAGCAGGTCTTCCTACTTTAGGACCCCTCAGTGAATCTTCCACTTCATTTAAGTTGTCTGCTGCTGGCAACTGCCAGCACCCATGAGTTACTCATACCAACACAATCCCACTCTTTTTTAATATAAAATGTGACAGGTTAAGGTTCAAGGATTGATGGTGAGAGTATCTGACTGCAAAAATGTATTCAAAGCAATACGCAGAAAAATTCTAATCTGAAGTATTCTGTGTGCACAGAGTATGATTCTTACCCAATAGGTGTCTCCACAGGGGAGAAGACAGGTTCAGCCCGTCAACTGATCCCAGGAGTCTTGCCTAACTTTCCCCATTCCCAACTTACTTTTGCACTACTTCTTTATGTTAGGTGAAGCTTGAGTGACTCTAGTCATACATAGCTTTGTTACTGATGGATGCACAGGTAATAAAATATAGAGCACATGCCCAGTCAGGGTTGGTCACACCTTGGAGGCAGGTACCTCTGGGATGCAGGTGGGCATCAATATTACAATTAGGTTATTAAAAAACAAGTTCATAATTTTGACCCAGTCGCTGGCTTGCCAACAAGGCATCCTCTGCTCTCTCCCTTGACTGACAGTTGTTACGTGGATTTTCAGCTGCAAAGTACCACCAAGTTCCCCTCCCTGCAAGGATTTCAACAGATCCACTCTGTAGTGTCCCTTCTCTGCTTCACCCTCCATTCCATCCCCCTCAGCAGGTGCTGATGGTTGCAGATTGTGTGTATCATCCTAGAACAGGTTTTGAGCATGCCAGCTGCATTCCATCCAGGGAGTAGCAATCCCATAATTTCCGTACTATCATAACTTCGGTTAAGATGTGAATATAACTTCCCAGTTTCTTCTAATTTTATCCCCAGCCATCTTTCTTCAACCTCACCACACAGTATTATAACTGACAGAAAGTTGGTTTGCTCATTCAAAAGTTAAAACCACCTTCAAATATAATTTCAAGTCAGTAGAAAGGAACAGTTAATATAGAGAAAACACTTAAGGGGATTTTCTTTTGAAAGAGCAAATCATCACGCTCAAGATCACTCATTTTTTACTATATGGCTATTTTAACTCTATCTCTGTGTACTCCAGTTTTGCTCTCTGGAATTTTTAGCAGAACTTCACTTCTGTGCCACTTTAAAAAAAAAATCAAATTAAATGCGTCCCTAGTCTGATCACTGAGAAACTTTGACACAGACAGCACAGTGTTCCAGTTTGGTTTCTCCCCTATTCATTTTCATTTCCTCTGCCAGAATTGTAACTTTGCATGCCGAAATATTTACTGGAGGAGCCATACAGCTACAGAGCTTTCCCAGCCTCAACATACACTTGGTTTTTATTAATGAATACTACATTTGTTTTGCTATTGTCATTCTAATGAATAAATGAGCTTGTTAATACACCAGTTGACATTTATTTACATTTCATACAAAGTTCTTATTATAGATAATCTTTTGCAATTAAACTAAGGTCAAAGGCACAACTACTGCATCGCTGCTAACACAACAGCAATACCTAAGTCCAAGCCCTCAGAGAATCCTCTGAGTATCTAGGCTCTTGTTCCTAATTCAATCTTTAGCCACCAATTGAAACTGGAGGATTAGAAAATGAATTTCAGAGCAATTACATTTGAGAAACTGTTATAATAAAGACGTTGGTGAATAAAAGTCTCAGAAGTGCCAGTGAGTTTTGCTCTTTCCACAATTTCACTGAACTGTATTAAATAATATCTCTGCATATTGAGAGATGAACAATTGGAATAATACTCTTCTAAAATAGTTATGTTAGAAATGAACAGTCTTTAGAAACTCCATGACTGTAGCAATTTTTGGTGACCTAACATAAATGCAATAAAGCTCTACTGTTAATTTAAAAATTATCTTTCTATTCAGTGCCGGTTAAAGAAGATTAGAAGTTTACATAACTTCAGAGGCTACTATTAAGACATCATCACTGGAAGAACTAACATTTATGGTATCTAGCAGATACCACTAGAACCTAGCAATAGCCATGAGCCAAAAGTCCTGCTGTGTGGCAACTTCATATGGAGTAGCCATACAACATCTGAAAACATATTCTTATTTTAGACTAATATAGGTGTATAGCAGTTATTTTGACAGAATAATTTGTTTAGAAACATTTGTATCATTTTAAAGTGTTTCCTGGGTCCCTTGTGTTTGAATATAATACTTAAGAGTCAAAGAAAATATTCTGTTTGAACACTAGTCTGACTTAATTTTATTTTCACAGGACTGACTAGGAACAGACTTCTTCACTGGCACTGCAAAAAAAATTACTTTTTTGCTATTGCTCTAGTAATGATCATCCTTCAAAATTATGACAGAGAAATAGAGATCTAATGCACAAAATGTTTTTTCCTATACAGTAGGATTTTTGATTCATCTATACAGAGCAGCTTTCAAGCTATTAGTATTGCTGAATTAATTGAAGAGATACTTCCTTCAGAAGGCTCCCTCTCAGTTTTCTCTCACACCTCACTGCTCAATATCCTTTGAATTGCCACTCAGTGGCTGCCTAACTTCAAACCACAATAGGCCAAATATATCTCCGTATTTCCAATGAAAACTCTCCATCCATAGGTTTACTTGGGACCTTACTAATCCAGTGGTCCCGCAAGTGAGAAGAATTCCCTAGAATTCAGTTTCTTCCTATTTTATTTTATTAATGGACTCCAGGAAGCAAATGGCATAATGTGACTTCCCCATTTTAAACAGCTCTTTACTATTCAACAAGATAAATTAAGTGTCCAGAATGTATTATAGATAATGTTTAGCATATTTTTCTATACTTTGAGAGGAAACACTCAGGTCTTTAAAGCAATGAATAATTTGAACTCCCATATCCTCTCTTATTGTTGCAACTCTAATTGTACTACATGAGATACAACTACTTCACCTACATCTTTCCTGAGGTCCAGCATGGCACATAGAATAGAGACAGAGAACCACAGAATCATTAAGGTTGGGAAATCTTAATCTCAGACTCCCATCCCAGCCTAGCACTGCCATCCTCATCAGGAAACCCTGTCTCAAATGAAACCTCCAAGGCACAATGGAGTGTTTCCTCTTATTCTGTAACCTGTTAAGGGGGAGAAAAGACCTTTCTTGGGCTAAACACTCCCAGCTCCCTCAGCTGCTCCTCAAAGGACTTTTGCTCCAACCCCTTCCCCAGCTCCATTGCCCTCCTCTGGACATGCTCCAGATCCTCAATGTCTTTCTTGTTGTGAGGGGCCCAGAACTGGACACAGGATTTGAGGTGTGGTCTCACCAGTGCTGGGTACAGTGGTACAGTCACTGCCCTGGTCCTGCTGGCCACACTATTGCTGATACAGGCCAGGTGCCACTGGCCTTTTGGCCACCTGGGCACACCCTGCCTCATGTTCAACAGCTCTCAGCCAGCACCCCCAGGTCTTTTTCCATGGGCAACATTCCAGCCACTCTGCCCCCGCCTCTAGCACTGCCTGTCCTTGTGGTGATCCAAGCGCAGGACCTGGCACTCTTTCATTTTGACTCCAGAACTGGAAGACAAATAGACCAATGTATTGGGGACCTGCATATTAAATTGATATGTTTATTACTGGTGTTTGAGGGCTAACATCTCTTGTGGTTTTAGTCACTAGTCTTGAAGCACACAGAACTAAATTCATCTCTAAGTTCAGCAACAGCAACTCTATTGGAATTACAGAAGAGAAATGTATTTGGTCGATGTATTTGGCACATAATCATTAATGTTCAGAGCTATACAGAGTACAAGTGCTTACTTTTTTACTGAGAACAGTTATTCCTCTCAAAACTTATGTAAATAGACCAATTTAATAGCAAATTGCACTTTTCATTCATGAAACATATCAAAGCTTTATTTAGAAAAACTGTTGAAGTAAATCTAAATTGCCTAACCTGAAATTGTGATACAGCTGATAGCTTTCTTTCTGTTTTATTCAGCCTTTTATTTTCCCATGAATATATTCACTAAAGATAAACCATTATATATTCAAGCTCATGATTTTATGAAAAGACTTTCTCACTGAAGACAGTATTTCTTCATTGAAATCAGTTATTACCTGTACTCAGACTGGTATTATTGAATCTTCTCTTTGCTTTTAGGAAGGCTTCATCCTGTTAACTAGATCATTAGTACTCAGTTATCTAAATTTCAGTTGACGTATTTACATTTTAATGAAATGGCATCACCTTTTTTTTCTTGACCTTATGCTAAAAAAAAGGAAAATGCCATATGAATTTCTTTTAATTGCTACTGATTACATTAAGCAGGACTTTTCTTTAAAAAAAAAAAACCAAAAAAAAACCAAACCAACAAACCAAACCCTAAGGTGCCAGCTGACAAATTACAGGTAATCAATAAAGGTCAGTGTCTGAGTATTAACAGACAATTCTAAAATTGTTATCTTTTCCATGAAAGACCAAACTAACTGGTATAAATATCCATCGTCATATATATTAAAAAAAAAAAGTAAGATCAAAAGGTTGGGAAAGAAAAATATAGACACAGAAGTCATATTTTGATGCTAAAAGTATTTACAACCAGAATGTCTTCTGCATCTAAAGCTATGGATCATATAGGTGGCAGGATCCTCAGGTGTGACAATCAGGCTTTCCTTTTTAAAAAAATAAACAGAGACCACAATTAGCTTTAAAAGGAATCGCCTTCTACATTTACATATTTCTCTTTAAATCCAGTAATAGGGTAAAAAGTAGATTTCTGTAGATACTAACACTTTCTTATTAACAGGTAAATGCTTATAAATGCATCCTGTAATTTTGAGTGAATTTCAAGTTCCTAGTTCTACTTCACAATCTGGTCAAAGACACAGACTGGACAATATACAAAATACTATTTTAAGACTATTAATTTAAATTACAAAAACCTATTTACTTCAATCAAATTCATATAAAAGGATTTTCATATGTATAAAGTAGTATTACTGTTATTGTGTAAGGAAACCATTATACATGCAAATAAGAACATTTATCCACTATGTGGTTGTGCGTGGCTGTTGAAATGTGCTAAACTAATATGAATTTCAATTTCTGTTCCTTGAATTAAAATTCAGTAGCACTTTTATTCCTGTTTTCTTAAGTTTGTTAAACCATAAGAAAGTCACCAAAACATGAGAAAATAATCAAAAATGCCATCAAATTGAATACATATAATTCAAAGTATTTTGTATCAATTTATAAAAATTTTGATCCTCAAATCAAATTAGCAGACAGCCAGTTTGATCCAGAACCATCATATTATTCAAGACAGACTGAAAAGAACACATTGACTTTTCAATGAACTTTAAAGAATTTAAAGAAATATTGTTGGGTTATAGACCAATGTGTAAATTGAAAATGGAGTTGCTTAAGTATTGACTTCATCAAAATGGACCTGGATTTCATAATAAATTTAACTTTTGCTATAAACTGTGAAAAATATAAGTGAAAAACTCTCACTGAGACTTGTGTTTAATTTTTTTAATGTAGGTAACAATAAGCTCAATAGATATTTATGAACATTCTCACCTTTTAAATTTGCATATGCATTAATTTAAATATTACTCAATAGGGAAAAAGTTCTAATATTATTGCTGAAAGAATAAAAAAAGTTTTACATAAACATATTGAATAGACAAGGGAATATGCCATAATTAATCACACAGTTTTACTTTCCTATGGCAATGGTTGTCCCTGTATGCTACTTATCTTTTAAGCTCTCCAATTAACAGCAACAGTATTCAGGATATGGTGTTTTGGTCAGAGGTTAAAAATGCAAAATAATTCATTGGCTCTTTGATCTGTTTCTAAGCACTTCTTCTAAGTTTATTGTGCCCTTGAGGTTGAGCCATAGTAGAGCACACCCAGCAAACATTCTCAAATCCATTTCATCTTCCTGGGCTTATTTCATGAGTAAAAACCAGAACAGATGTTAGAAGGGTTTATTGTTTTCTCCCATGTTCCCTTAGACATTGTTTTGCCTTTGCTGGCAAAACATTTAAAATTTGGAAAGCGCATTGTTTTGGAAAACAGGGATTGTCATTAACCTTTTAATTTCCCATGATGGAATGTGTGATGTATAATCACTATGACATTTACATGGCCTGGTATTTTGGTCCTGTCTTTGCACACATCTCCTTGTCATGTCAGACAAGACAGCCCCAGGTAGGTATCACTCATAAAATTAATCTTCTGTTCAGACACACAGATTCTATTTCATGAAACCAGCTGTATCTGGCAAAAGCTTCTTCCCCGTGTTCTCATTAATATATTACTTGTCCCTCCTGCTAGAACCATAGACTATCAACAGATATGTGAATGAATAAAAGAACTTGACCTGGTACATCAAGTAAGAAAATAATACTTAGCTTTAAAAAAGCACATAATTATTCAGTTTGGGGATCTATTCCAGATAGATTTTTCTGTCTGTCTTTTCTCTCTTTCCATCTGTATTCTATCAAATTCAGTTTTATAACGAGTGCCAGCTAAATTCAATGGAAGCTGGAAAACTTCAACGTATTATTTTTTAAAATCAGCTTTAAAGGTCAAATATTAGAAGTTCCAGAATGCTTATTTTTGAATATTTTTGAAGTTATAAGGGGTTACACTGATCTCTAGTTTTTAAACTTCTTTCAAAATCAAGTTACAATCAATTTTCTTTATAATCCTTGCAACGTTCAGCATGTTTATTGATATCTCTACTGCATTTTTCATGGAAACAAAATTCTTACATCTAAATAAATACCAATATTGGGGGTTTTTTTACCCTCTTCATTTTCATAGCTATTATCACTGGGAAAAAAACCCAATAATCAAAAGAAAAATCTGCAGAAAAAAATACAGACAGAGTGAATATTTTGTTTCTCCTTATGACCATGCATGTAATTTTTTTTGTTATTTTAAGTAGCTATATATTCATATATCTATTCCTCTCATTCTCAGAGATAACCGTGCTCCCTCTTCATACTTTGTGCATTTGCTCTTGGTCTTTCCCATACATATTTTTCCATTTATTATTCTTCCATTAAGATGTCCTTTGCCTACCTACTACCTGTCAGGGAACACACCTCTTCCACAGACATTGTCCCTCATACAAAATCACACAGGCGATATTTTTTATGTGAACAGATGGGTAACATCTCAGATATATTCTATTCTATGTTGTTCTTTACCATATAAGATAATGTAATACAATAAATACTATTAGTTTGATCATTAAAATTATAACAACCTTTGTTCTTAAAAGATTAACTGCTTATAACAGCTAGACAATTATGAAAAGTAATTTCAGTGCAAAGATGGCCCTTATCAATGAGTTCCAGGTTTTCCCAGACTTTTCTTGGCTCCTTTTTATGTGCCTTTGTACATTGGAAAGTGGTAACACATAAATTGCTGCATCTTTAGGAAGCAATCAGCCCTGCATTCATCAAGGCAGAAACCAGAATATGCATAACCTGAACATGCTTCTTCATTTCTTACAATCCCCACAGCAGTCTTTCTCAATTAACACAGAAACTGACAAAGATATTGCAAAGTAACCCTTACTTTTTGAAGGTGACATCTGTTTAACAAGACTCCTGATTTTGTGTGGGGGTTCTGCATAAATTCCAAATGTAAGGTTCTAATTCAGTTTCAGAAAAGAAAGAATGTACCATAGCATCTACTGCTTACAGTCATGTATGTACATGTATCTAGTAAGTATTCAGTACCTATATGGTTCACTTACAGTCTGCAATTGTACACACATTTTTTTATCTGATTTTCAGAAATGTCTCAGGAATTTGGTATTTGTAACAAAAGAAACAACAACCTTGGGGATCTTTTGTTCCTTTGGTTTTTGTTTGTACTTTTAGCACTGCAAAACTGACTATGGAATCAGACTATACCACTATTTATTTCAGACACCATCCTAACATTCCAGAAGGCTTGACAGAAAACTAAAAATTATTTGGAAAGTCTTCTGCCATATGGTTAAAAATTTCAGTAAAGCTTCTAACAAATGTACTTGTTAAACATCTCTTCTTTATTATCAGCATATTCTTACACCTTTATTCTTTTCCCCATAGTGTAAGGAGGTAGTTGCTTAGTCTGTTGGGGATTTTTTGTAAACATATATGCCTGCATATGCATAAGTCACTAGGCAGTTTTCAGAATAAAAATGCCATTAAGACCCACTTGTATTGCAATGATATTTAAAAAAAAAAGATGTTTAAAAGTCATACTGTGTTGTTAAAGGCCATCTATGTTGACTTATATTTCATAACTCTTTTAGCACAACAGATTTTCTGTGCAATTTGTTAAAACTCAAAGCCCTTCATATCCTGCCAAAAACTACACATTAATCACCTCACCGGTGTGTTATGAAATTCTCTCAAAATAAGACAACCTTTACTCTGAATGGAGTTTCTTTACTGGTGTGTAATAGTTGTATTTTCAGGCTTTTAGCACTGCAAAATTCTTGTAACCTTCCAAACAATTTTTTCTTTTGTAGTCTCTGGCAAAGAGACTCATTCACTCCCCACATGCCTGATCCAATAGCCTAACCTGCTGCCATTCTGATCCAAATATCCTCACACTGTGAGGGTTAATCCCCTCCTCAGTAGTTCAACCTTTCCTGCAGGCAGAGGCACCTTCTGTGGAGAGGTAAAAAGACTCTGCCTCCTTGGCCACTTCCCTGGGACTCTTGGCACACTGAGTTCACAGGCTGGTGTGATGCAGACAAACTCAGTGACAGGCTTCCCATTGCTTTCAGCTTTGCTTCCCCTCCTCTCCTCATACATAGAAATAACAGCTTTGATGAGCTCTGCTGAAGCACCAGATGATTGGGGAAGTGTTCCCACAGCCAGACAACAAAGAAGCTGTATGCAGACCTGATGCCTTGCACCCTACCGTGGTGAAAATTTGTGTACAGAGTTGAGACTGTATACTGTGCACAAATTCAGGCTTGTCTCCCCAGCTGCTGTCATCACAGTATAACGTTTAACCTTTTGAGGAACTCCAGAAACATTCACATACATTTGCTCTAGTGGTTTTGCACAATATAGTAATCAACTCCTTTGCCAACAAATGAGCACAACCCAATTTTACCAAACTAATTCATATATGTTTCAAATCTAAATATTCCAAAATACAAGGTGGAGATTTGAGTATTTATGAGCCTATTCATGATCATAGTGACATCTTGCTATTTTTTTCTCTGACAAAGTACCTGACAGAGGTCAGCTTCAGTCAGTCAAAGCACTGTTTTTCTGTCTTGTTTTTACTGGCAGCAGTTGCTTGTCAAAAAATCGTGATCTGTAATTCTTCCTACTGTTAACATTTCAACAACAGCAGAACTTTTCCACTTAGGGTATTTTCTTACTGGACTTTAGTCTTGTTACTTGTCTGGGTTCAAGATTTGCTTAGAATTGTGATGGAGATTTCATTGATTTGGTATCTGAGTTTAAATAAAGTAGTGTGACTCTGAATAACATCTCAGTCCTAGCTCACTCATGCAAGAAATCCTTAAAAATTCAATTCCTTTGTAGGCAGAGTTAGAATTTCTTTCAGTATATACTGTGTACACACATTCAATTACAAGATAACCTTCACATCAAAGAGTTTTAAAACTTTCAGAGAGCTTAAATATAAACAGTATGGTGTTCAAATGACTTTTTTAGAATTATTTTTTAAACATAAAATTCTTAGCGATTTTAGAAAATTAAGGAGAAAACTCTCTGAGCCCTCATTTTCCTCCCAAAATATCCTTGTTTCAAAAATTAATTCTCTAGATATGCATGAAGAGAACACAGCTGTATTTTCAAAGATGTTCCAAAAGTGTGCTGTCAATAAAATTACATAAAGCTGTTTAAGAATTCAGACCTAAAATTCCCACATATCTCCTTGAAAAGGAGTCCTTTGAAGAACGCTCCCTGTTCTTAAGGTAGTAAAAAAAAAAAAAAAAAAGGACATGTTTGCAATTAGTGTTAAGTAGATGAGTGGGAACAGGACAGCTGTAAGTATGAGTTTCCCTACACCATGTCTCTAGTCCCCTCCACCCCGTCCAACTTTTTGGGAAACACCATGGAGATGAGGTGTATTCCCAGATCAGATGTGTAAGGGGGTTGCCCTATTCCCCATGATCACCAGATCTGTTCAGTATTGCTTCAGGAGCTGCCTTGTTAGCAGCTGGGGATATGAGCCTCACTCAGTTGTCCATAGAGGTTCAGTTTCCAGCTGCTTCAGACTTCTAGCAGCAGCAGAATCCAGTGGGTGGGTTTAGGGTATTGGAAGCTTATGTTCTAACAGTGCTTCCTGGATTCTGACTTAAAATATGCTTTCCTGGAAATAACTGGCCTAGAAATCGTGGGCACACAATAAAAAGACTTACAAATATTTTATGAAGTTGAAAAGGCCACAGTCTGGATGAATAAGGCTGAGGCAGAGGGTAGTGAGAATGCACAGAACTCACCTTTTCTCAGTCACATGCACTGTGCTGAACAATAATGGTCTATAGCCTTTTTAACTGCTCCCTGCCCCAAAAATTTGTGTCCAGTAACAATAGAAGTACTGAGTATTCAGGAGCTGCCAAACAACAGAATCTAATATATTTGGAGTTACTGCTAAGAGAGTTAGAGTGTGAAAACACTGACTAGAATGAATCATTATGTTTCACTATTAACAAATATAGGCATCAAAAAATCAGCAAAACATTGCCTCCACTTCATTACACCTGGCTGCTTCACATCTTTCTCTGAGTCTGGCATCAGCATTTTTAATCTGAGCACAGTTCAATGCAGTAAAGATTTTTTTTTCAACTTTCAACATTTTTGTAACACTTTTAAACTCTTATTAACGTCCTTGTTTATCTGTATACTGACTGTGAATTATTGTAGGGAAAGATTAATTGTGTGACACTTTGGGCTGATGGTTACTGAATACATTGTTTTCCTAGGCTAAGCAGAGAAAAATAACTAATAAAGTTCTATAGGAGTCACCTATATTATAGTTCTGAAAACAGGAGTTTGGGTCTGCAAACTGAATGTGGATTAGTGGGCTGGCACACAACCCAACTAAAGAATTGCTGTTGCTTCTATCACAAGAAATGCACCTATGATAGCATCCCCAGGAGGGCTATCCCATCCATCTGAAGATATGGTTCTACGGAAGGGAGATTAATTTTTATATAAAATCTTTCATATCTCTACTGTTTATATAACTGAGTGTGCTTACAAGACTGCCTTGAAATGTATGCTTGGCTCCTATATTTAGTGCACCTCAGCTAAACGTGGTTGTCTATAGGACTAAACAATATTTAGCTCAGCTGGCCTGTGAATGGTGCTCATAACACCAAGGTGGAGGGTCTGACCCCCATATGGCCCATTCTCTTTACAGATGGACTTGACGACACCAACTCAGAATATTCTGTGACTCTGTAACTAAGAAGAAATTAAATGCAGGCACAGTTAGCAGGCAAAATCCTATAATGTGAAAATTATTTAACAGGAGTTTGCCAGAGATTTCATATGTTCATGGGCTTCCACAGAGAGAGTTAAAAAGCTTTATTTTTTTAAACAGCTAATGTCTAAAAAAAAAAATTAAAAACTAACCTACACCTCATATTTGCAGAAATTAATTTGTTACAAATACAATGAACAGAAAACAAACCTGCAGATATGAATGTCAAATGAGTGAAGAACATAAACAAACCAAAAAGTCCCAAAAACCCACTAGTGAGCACTGGAATACCTCCTAACAAAAACAGTGTTATTGACCCTGACATTAAATGCAGAAAGAAAATTAATGTACTCAAAGATAAAGAAGGAATTTGAGAAGCATGTACTGCTTAGCAATACACTGGCTTTTGAAACTTTAACTGCACAGAGTGTGAGATGGGAAGACCAAATTATAGTAAAATGGACATACAAAAGAACCAATATTTCCAACTGTGACATGTAATTGTGAGAGCTACTTTTAAAAAGAGCTACTTGAGTGGGAACTCTCAAATAAGTCTACTACTGGCTTCATAAAAGAATTAAAACTGATTTTTACTGTTCTACCAAAAGAAGGAGACTTTCAGCTGTAAATTTAAAAAAACATAAACTTTGGTTTCATTCTTTTTTTTTTTTCCCAACTACAATATAGGTGATTCCTCCTTTCAATTGCTACCCAAATTTTAGTCCCACAGACTGTTGAAAGATAATGGAAGAAATCAATGTCTCAACTGTATTTGGAAACATGCAATTTCTAATCCAATTAAGATAGGGAAAATTTATCCTAACTCCTACATATTAATTCTAATGAAGAAACTGACACAACAGCAAGACTTAGATGTGGCAAAAAGCTTTATTTTTTCCTTTGTTCAAAGGGTTTATGTTCATCATTACTAAGGGAACCTTAGACAATTGAAATGTAAAGCAATTTTGTATTCTTTTCCTTTAATTCTAGACATGAGTAAATATAAAAGATTTAAGACCCTTAGAGAATAAAATCTCAAGAATATGAATTTATACATAAATATTAAATCAAGACATTTGTTTGTACATGCTTTGGTACAGGCTGTAAAGCTCCAGTGCTCCAGAAAGCTCTATATACTTGTCACATTTAGCTACCATTTGGGAATATTTCCTAAAATGAAGGCTTCTGAGATACAGCTTTTAGAGGGAACATAAATGTCGATACAGGAGTGCTCCGGGAGAACAGACTGACCTTGACTTAGAGCATTGCCTACTTAAACACAGATATTTTCTTTCCTTGCTGGCTGTTCAGATGCAGTTGCCAGACCTCATCTTGTAGTTCCAGTCTTGCAGTGCCTTTGCAGAACAACTTGGTTCAGATTTATTTCGTTTCAAGAGACAAAGTAATCTGAAGGCTTTCTCCTGCCATTTTATGCTCTGCTAGAATTTACATAATAAGACTAATAGTTAGACAGTACCAGTGGCATGAAATTTAGTGCTACAAACTCAGAAACACACACAAGAGTAGAGTGGAGTCACAGAATTCAAAAATGCTTTCTTATCTTATGCCTATTTAGTTAATATCCCACTTATTCTAGAAATTATGCAGTATAATAATAATGATTGCAATACACAGTCCAAATCTTTCTTAGACCTGCTTTGCAGGCAAACGTAGATTTCCTTGAATTTCTTTCAACACAATTTAAAAATTATATAAGGTGTTTTATGTAGCCCGGTTGAGAAACTTCTAGAGAATACCAAAGAATAACAGACATTAAGAAAAACAATTTAAGATTACACATGGCACATATTCACCCCTTGAATTGTGTTTCAATATCTGTAATAACATCAAGACATAGATGGTTTGCCCAATTAATTAATTAACAAAAAATCTTCCACAACTGAAAATCAGAATTACATAGTTATTTGCATACACTTTTAAATTATCACCATTTTTTCCATAATGGTAGTGAATAATTCATCATTTAGATGCACAAGCATTATAAAACCATCCCAGAGAAAATAAGTCAGAAGTAATATGCACATAAAAAGATCAAACCTGAGCCTTCAGATGTTTCACAGAAAATTTTTCCTTGAAACTGAGGTGCTTTTAAGGTTCAGAGTTTCATGAAAGGCAATCTTTGGCTAAAATCAATGTACCACCGAGATAAAAGATTCAACAATATGACTGCAGTGATCAAAGCTTTTCAGAAGAATAATCCACTCTTTTAAAACCACATCCCAGGCAAGAAGTCCTTGTTGACATGTACCAAAGGTAGAAAGGCTGAAACTCTGTAAATCCACAAGAAATACAGCACTTACATTTTACTACATTGGGCGCTTTAGAAGTGACAATGACTTGACAAAAAGTAAGTTATTTTATATACTCTGTAAAAAAACCCAGGAAATAATAACTACAACTACTAGTAAAAATAACTTGAGAAAACAGGGCTGTTGCTATGTCCTGTGCATAATTCCACAGCCTTCTGTTGTCATAGAAAAAAATCAAGTAAGTAGGTTGATATGCTCACTTGTGAGAAAGAAACATTTGCCCCTTTGTTGAGCAGCAAAAACACAAAGTGACATGAAACTGCAGGAAAAGCAGGATGGTGAAAAACCTCATTTAAACTCATATGCCATAAAAAGTAGGAAAGAAGGCAGAGGATGACTATTTTGAGGCTGCAATTTTTGTATGAATATTTTTACTACCTTTGTGTTTTCCTCACATGTCAGTAGCAATTCAGACTTCATCTTCTGAGATAATGTGGTGGCATCAAACCCTCTCTTTGTGGATAGGTATCTATAGCTAAGAAAACTCACCAGAATTAATATTAATTAACCTCTTTGTCACTAGGCTCAGTTATGAGAAGAAAAATTAAATTATACAATTAAAAAAAGGTAACACTGATTCCTATAACCGGTTTCCAAGCAAAAGGATCAAGGCATTTGAATAGAAATGTTGGAAAACTTTGCTACTTCTAATTAAGACATCTAATGATTTAGACAGCTAAATTTTTACATTCAGACATCTATTTTTCAGAGACCAAAGTGGAACAACCCCCTCCTTTCATGCTGTAATGGGTCCCACTGGAGGTCTCCTCCAGTGTAGAAGGGTTGGAAATGCCCCAGCTTTCTCTTGGTAATGACTGAAGGGGTAGGCTGGCTATGTTCTTCAGGGGTTAATTCTTCAGGAGTTAGTAAGTCAAAGTTGATGAACAAAAGTGTAAGGAAGAGGAAGGGAATATTATCCTCTGACTGCAAAACAAAATTTTTCTCCCTACCAACTTGGTGAAGTCATGAGAACTACTAAATCCAAACAGGATTAGCTAATGGCTGTGTATCTTGAACAGACCAAACAGCTAGCCCCAGAGGACTTCAAAAACATCATTACAGAAGGATTACATTCACATCTCCTTAGTGAACAACATGGAAAGCAGCCAGACAATACTAAAAATTCATGATTTAGTCTAAAGAACATCTTGACTCTGCTGAAAGCTCCCAACCAGTCAAACAGTGTCAGGAACTACAGGTAAGAGAAGTCAGAAGCCCATCCTCAGCATCAGGAAGCATTCTGTACCGCAGGGTAAGGTCAAGTCTTAGGAGAGTCCACAGCTATGATTTGACCTCACTGATATAGTAACTGCTTGTGGTGTCTTTAATACATATGTTTAAATACTGGCCATATTGTATTATGGCTAGAGAAACCATACAACTTTTCCCCAGCATGTAATTTTAATATTAATCCCTGTTACAGGCTCAGGTTTAGATCAAAGTTCCGATTCATTTCAAGACCACTGACATCAAACACTCCTAGATTTGCTTACAGCTTCTCCAGGGCCTATTAGTACCAAACAAGAATGTGATGAATGTGTGAATATTTTGTCCAACCAGCTTACAAACTCAGAGTCAACCCTTCTCAATGATTTTTAAAAGAAAAAAAAAAATCCCAAACCATTGATTTGAAAGTATATTGGCATTGTTTGTTCAAGAATGAATGACAGCTTTCAAAAAGCAATACCATTGTGCTTTTGTTGTTTTTCTTTTGATTTTTCCCAGGCAACCTGATTATACATAACCTTGAGACTAAAGGGGCTTTTGCAATTCTATCCACAGGTTATTTGTAGGAAATAAAATTGTATTGAAATGCATTCACAGAAATCTGAAATTATATTTATACACCCTTCAATGAAAAGAAATGCCCAGCAGCGATTAAAGAATTCAGTATTTTTATCAAGGTTAGAAAAGGACTTAATCAGAAACCTTTAAACATCTGCTCATAAAGTGTTATCTGTGCAAGACAAAGTCTTCTTTCACATAGGCTACATCAGCACAGCCTGTGCTCCTTTCAGTTTATTAAGACATAGTAATTCCTCACAGTTACTAGTACTCATTTTCTGCTCTACATTTGTATCTTGCATACTTTAAATATATTAAGAAGAACTGAAAATGTACAAATTTAATGATGTGATCAGTGAAGGGATTGATTTAGACTTACACAAGATCTCATAGGACAAGTGGCTAAACAATTTTAGAAACTGATCCACAGCCAGTGCACTGCTCAGTCATCACTGAGGGCACTTGTTCTAGTATCTCCTATCTCCTCCAACAACATTCAACTTTCTTAAACTTCTGCTAAAGCTTCAGCATATGCAATGAGCCAAATGAAGTGAGAATATCTCCATATATCAAAGGTTACAACATGCTCTAAACTAGAAAGTCTGTCAGTCTGGGTGCTAAGAGAAAGCAAAAGGACATTCCCTGACTTTTGTAATAAAGCAGCTATAAGGACATTTCTGATGAGAAAATGAACTCATGGGATGAGGCAACCAATAGAATAAAAGATCCAGCCATCATTACAGGCTCACTAGACCTTATTATCCCTAGAGTACAAAGTTGGAAAGAATATCAACTGTGCCATGCTGTTCCCTAAATAAGAATTCACTTGGAACTTTCCTGTTTTATTAGGGAAGTAATATGTAGAAGAAATAAAGTTTCCTTTGCCACCACTGTTCATTTCTTCTTACCCAGATTCCAGTCAATGTACTGTGGTTTACTCTGGCTTTCAGTGTGCAGTAACAGGAAAAAAAAACCCCAACAGTCTAAGAAATAATGAAGGCAAGTTAAATACTAAAAAACAGCTCATAAAGACAAAGCATATTGAAGTTTAACTGATGAATAGTGAAGAAAAGCTCACAAAATTCAAATATGTTTGAAAATTAGGAAGTTTATATATAATTAATATTGTTCCAAGATTTAATTTTTCATTAATAACTAGAAATTAAAAACATTGGGATGCACTGTTTTGAACCAAAAGGCATATATCTGATTTTTAATTTTTTATTGTTTTAATTTTAAAATTTTTTAGACTTTGAAAGACATATTTTTAAAGGATATCCTCTAACAATAGACTTTTGTTGCAACCATTCTTTCTTTCTTTCTCCTTGGGATGAACTACTTTACTTTTTCTTTCTTCTCTCACAATATCTTTGAGGAGGACTAATTTTTTCAGCCTACTGGGATTTTCAATAATCCCCCTGTGAAATTATCAAAAAGTCCACAATCCTGCTCTGTGAAGGTTGTATGTGGATTTATTCTTAAAAAGCATTTATCATATATTTCTCCAATCCCAAAAATAAAGGCTGTTTATCCTGTTTTGATCAGATAAGAGCTTATTGTATTTTATTGCATTTTTACCTGAAGGTTTTATAACCTTCATGTAGTTTCAATATCTCAAAGAAAGCTGTCTGTTGCTACCAGCTCATAATTAAAAAGTATAAAAATTTAGTTCTATGCTGAAAAATATAAAGGACTTCTATGATTTCAATTATATTATAAGGCATGTTTTTCAGCTCTGAAAAATATAAAGTGTTCAATTTATGAAGTCCCCCTTTTGAAAAGACTTGACTACGATGTGTTATTCATTTCTAATCCCCATCCAAACATGCAGACTTGAACCTACTTTGGGTGGGATTTCTTTTTAATATAAATTATTAACAGTGGTTATGCTGATGTATGAATCTTTGTGTCTATGAAGTTTTGTATGTTCAATGAATTAATGTCAAGATTTCTTTCTATATAATTTTATTGTGGTTTTTTCATCTCTGACTCATACATATTTAGTGTTCCTAAAACAAGTCAAGTGCTAAGCACTTTTGTCTTGGAGAATAAAGACCAGTTTAAATGCTGTTTTCCTTTCACTCATCAAGTTACATCCTATTTTCCTTCTTGTGGGAAGGAATTTTCCTCTCCATCAAAACTTAAATCTTACACTGAAAGTTGGAAAAGGAAAGTTCAGTAAGCATGTTATAAATAATGATCATTTAAAATAAATTGGTTTAGCTCTGAAAAAAAAAAAAAAGTAGAAGACCACATAATGTTCAACAAAGCCCAGTCCAATACATATCTTTTAGACTTTTCATATAGGCATCAGTGGAAAAAATAGTAACCTGTGAAAATTTCTAGGTAATATACAATTAAATAATTCAACATGTAATGTTTTTATACACATGGATTATTTGGATCCATGATTCAGCATTTCTGATATTATAAATCTGTATCAAACTGATAGGTTTTTTTCTGTTTTGTAAACACTTTTTAAGGACAGCATGACAAGGAAACATTGTTAAGCATATGCAGAGTGATAAGAGTGCTCTCATCACATTAGTTCAAGCTGCTATGGTTTATCACTTTGCCTCAGAAAGCTTGCAAAATACAGCAAATCAAATCTATTTTTAAATGCCTGTCTACCTCTAATTTGTTCCACAATTCAGGGCAAAATTCTTCTTAACATGTTGCATTGCAAGATTGCAGGCATCGTGCCAAAGACAAAAAATAATATGTATGGCCAGCCACACTTTGTGGTAGACAGTCAGGAATTTCTAGGTGAAATTAAAAGGGAACAGTTATTATATTATTGATCTGACCTATCCAGATTCAAAAGATAAACTATATAAAAGACTTAAATTTCTTAAATTATGGTATTATTGAGAAGCCAGTCTATCTAGTGTGTGTCCATTAGATAAAAAAGCTGAACCACAGGTGTTAAATTTAGCTTGACAAAAAAGGTAAAAAAGCCTTTCAGGGTAGAACTTTTTGTTTTCTTCTGTGCAGGAAAATAGAAAATCTACATAAGACCAAAGATTTATTTGCAGTTTGCGGTGGGGGAAGGGGGGGGGGGGTGTGAAAAGCATCATCATATACCTCCTGTTAATTTCTACACTGAACTTAAATTATTATATCTTCTATGAATATGCATGTAAAAGCTTTTAACATCAATTTCTTAAGAATATTTAAGTAGTTAGGAGGAGGTTATTAAGGAGACAGAGCAGACTCCTCACAGTAGTGCATGCTGACAGGATGACAGATCATGGAAAATGAAGGAGGAGAGAACACAACTGGATAGAATGAAAAGCTTTGTGCACTGGAGACTGGATACAAGGGGAAACTGAGTAGTGGAAAAGGCTGCCCAGAAAACCAACGCTGGAGGTTTCCATGACTCAAGTGAATTAAACCATAAATAACCTAGTCTGACTTCATAGATGGCCCTGCTCATGATACAGCCCTCCTGAGAAGACTACCACTTTGAATTATCCTATAGTCCTATGAGGTTTTTGGAGACAGTCACTGTCTTTGAAGAAGTCTAGAATATGGCCTCAGATTTATCATAGATTATTTGCACATTCTCAGCCATCCTGTTTCCATTGAAAGTTCCAAATTGATTGAAAAGCACAAGAAATTACACTTCACTTGAGGATCCTCTGTGCCCCTGAAAGCACAATATTTCTTCAGGGATAGGATTCATCTTCACTATGGCAACCTCATTTACAAAAGTATCTCAATTAGGATTAAATTCCTAATTGAATGCCAGTACCAGAGGCTTTTTTCACTGCTATGTACTCTCCCTAACAGAGTTCTGGTGCAAGAACCTGGCAGAAATGCTGCTGCATAAATCAAATCTTATCAAGAGGTTAACAAGCCAGAATCTGATGATGTCCTGTGTCAGAGTTATTTAAGGATCTGTTAATGAACCAAGTAAAGATATCTGGTTGCTTAAATTTTCTAACACAAATGCAAACCACTTTTAAGATAGCTGTAGTGCTTTAGAAGTCCTTATGTATGAAGAAAATGCATAAAGATGTGTAAGAATCAAATGAAAAAGTAGTAAGTGAGGAGAAACCAAAGAAAAACCAAGACTATTTCACCTAGACAAATTGCATATTAGCCCCATAATCTTCAGTGAACTTACTTTTGATCAGATTCTTCTCAAATCAAGTTACTTAATCCTGAAAGAGAAATTAGAAAGAATCTTCCAAGGCTGTGACCCTGTAGCCCAGGAGCAACAGGTCCCAGGCTACTGAGCCTACATGGGCTCAGAACTAAGACTTGTCAGGCTTCCTCTGTCTGAACTTGTCTTGATAAGTCAGAAGCTTTGTTTTTACTTGACTGAACTCTACCAGACATTTGGTTGGTTGATTGGTTTTTTTAAAGATCACATGACTATAACTACTGCTATTTCTGCTTAACTTTTTATGTTGCAATGATAATAACAAGTAGCTGATCTGTGTAAAGTGAGATGTGATGGCAACATAGTACTGTATGCAATACAGGCCTGGTAGAGGCCTCCCAAGGTGAGAACACTGGTCACTGTGGAACTAGAGGCATGAGGTGATAGATGGAGACCCACCTGACATTGGAGATCCCAAGGATAGGGATCTTATTGGTCAGTTAAAGAAATGGAGATGGGAAAAGGAAAAAAAAAAAAAAAACTGTTTTAGGGATAATAAAGAGAATAAAGAATAAGTTAGTAAATATATAAAGAGTATAATAGAGTAGAATAACAAAAAAGCCAACATCACATCCTGGCCTTTAAAGGACTTGCAGCACACTGTTCTCCTCCTCCTCACCAACATGCACACACACACACACACCAGACTGAAATCCATGCCCTTAGGACCCAGGAAGGGAGTAGGAGCAGGAGCATAACACCAGAACCTACCAAGTCTACATGTACGAGACTCAACTGGATTGCCATTACTGAGACCCCTCCATTTCACTTCTTTATTTTTAGCAATAATTAAATGTGGACTAGAAATAATTGCTTGAGTAGATCAATTATAAAATAATAAATCCTTGGGTTTATGTATGTAAGTTCTCTTTTTGCCCTCAACATGATTTTGAGCACATTGTGTTGTATGGGTATCTATAGAGTTCTTAGTAGCAGTAAAACCAGAAGGAGCTAATTTATTCTGTTTGCAAAGCAAATTCACTGCAATGATTAGTACAGCTTTCATCTTATTCCAATACCTGTGAAGCAGAGTTAAAAAAACACATCCCAGTTGAAGGAATAGTTTTGTTCCTCCAATTCCTCTGCAGATAAATGTGATTTTATGCAGCTGACCTCAATGTTTCTGCAATGGGATTGTGATTGGTATGATGTGCATGGCATTTTAACTTGCAGTGAAAAGGAACCAACACACAGCTACACTGTCATTTATCTAGGTCTTCATCACTATCCTAGGGAGAATTTAGTCGGTTACCAGAAATAACATGGAAACCATCATTATATTTTATGATTGTGAAAAGAGATTAGTCTACTCATCACTGTGTCATCAATGAAAATGAACCATGATAAACAACAAATACTTTAGAAGCTTTTTATTTTGGATTATTAATGCGATTTGAATAAAATATAACATCATTTTTCAACAGTGAAATGATAATCAAGAAGATAATATATAGCTCATAACTTCAAATATTTTTCTTTTTTTTGTTTAAGATGTACTCATAACTGAACCATTAACTGAGAAAGTTTACAATTGCCTGAAATTATGACTTTATTTGATACACTGAAGTTCTACTTAACACATCTTTTTCAACATTTAAGATAAATTTTAATGCTCAGAATTTTCTAGGAACAGCCAAAAGTTCTGTGGAAAATAGACAGTCATGAAATCCACAGTAAAGATACCAAACCACAAACTAGGAGATGACAACTCTTTATAAATCTGTCAGACTTTGGCAAAATGGTCTCTGAAGATGTCTCACATGAAGTATGACAAGAGCAGACAGTTTTAGATGCCAATACAGCAAATACCTGGTCTCAATAAAAAATTTAATCTGTATTTTGTAGTCACTCCTGTCTTAAGTACTAGCATTTTTTGAAATATCCACATTTATTTTCTTTAAAAGGAAAGTAATTTGAAATTTTAAGATCTCCTCTGAGGATGTCATTCCCAGCAAAGGGAAATTCATAATGAATGTTCATTAATGTTCTTTATCAGTTCATTAAAGCTGCTTGTGCACTATGTTTATGAACATCTTTGATAAACATTTGGATTTGTTGTGCATGAACTGCTGATGAATAGTCATTAAACTGTCCCTAAGTTTATTCATTATGAGTGCTTATTAATTTCTCATGAATTATTGTAAAATTCAAGCTGCTCTAGCAGTCATCTATAAACAAAGAACAATTATTCACAGTATGTATTACTTATTCAAAATAAATTAAAAATATAACCTTATTTCAAAAGACTAATGCAAAGAAAAAATACTTTGTTCTGGCAGTAACTTAATCAAATCTAAAGCAATTTCAGAGAAAACTATTGCAAATTATGTTATAATTTGGAGACCTACATTCACTTATGAATCATCTGTCAGCCAAATTGGATCCATATTGCTGTAGAGTAGCACTTAGTTCTTGAGTTTGTGTGTAAAAACGTCCAGATCTGTCCACTGTGTTGAACACTCATTTAAATATGCTGCCAATATGAAGGGAATACTTTCTGCTGGAAGAATAGGTAGCTGACACACACTCTTCACACACACTATATTAAGTAACATAGAAACTTGTACTCAAAAAAAATGCATACACATCACAACAACAGAAACTACACATCTTTAATTTCCCATCCAATGCATAGCTCTCTTTATTCAGTCACATTTTTTCTTATGAAATTCCATAGCCTTCAGTGTCAAGTGATTCTTTATTACTTTGCTTGTAGGACAGATCAGAAATTTCTGAACTAGATTTTTAAAATTAAGATTGTATACTAGTAATAATTTAGGAGGCCTTGCTATCTCTATGCTATGATAGATACATCAGGGCTTAGCATCTAGATGGCTTAGATATAGAAAAATTAAAGCAAGGCAAGATATGTCTACATGCTAATTAGCCATGTGTAGTCATATCCACCACACCCACACACATTATAAATCTGTTCTTAATGGATTTTTATGTTATTAAGCAAACTATAAGTGTTTAAGATTTGTCCCAGTTTTGATTAATAAACCTTGATGTTATGACTTTGGGGTTCAACTACTTATTGGAATAGAGACAATCTTTCAGAAACTTAAACCTTCTGTTTCTATTCAAGGAAAGAAAAAGGAAAAGAAAACAGAATACAAGAAAAAGAATGTCATAAGTGACTGTATCACAGTCACAGCAACTGCTGCAATTGGAAAAACATCTGGTAGGCTAATCACAATAAATGTAATAAAAGGTTAAAAAAATGGTAGCAAATTCTAAAAGTGTTCATACAGAATAGGTTCTGAAAAACTGGACAGATGCAAAAGAGAAGATTTCCAGCAGAAAGAACATAATCACCATACAGCTCACAGTAAAAACAGTTCATGTAGTTTTGTTTTAATAAGCTCAAGTTTG
The DNA here is from genome assembly GCA_025920805.1 of Petroica traversi. NCBI lineage: Eukaryota > Metazoa > Chordata > Aves > Passeriformes > Petroicidae > Petroica > Petroica traversi. The sequence goes on along the minus strand of JAHLSL010000015.1, from coordinate 13,506,272 downwards.
ACAGAATTTCCTGTAAAAAATTCAAACTGAGATGAGGTCCTTTGGGCCTCATCATCAGTATATTAGTTTCACAGTATGGTATCTCCACAGACTTCAATCAAAACTTGTAATCTCCAGCAATACATTTGTATAAGTATACACTGTCTACACTAATAAATATTCAGCCATTTAGCAATGTCATTGTTTTCCATTTCTCAACGGACTACTCAGAAGTAATTTAAAACAAATTAGACAGAAAACATGAACTTATTTCAACTTTATAAAAATGGTAGTTAGTACTCCCTTTCCTCCCCTTAAGTACCTTAAGTACTAGGAAAGAGAAAGAGCATTTCAGGCTTTTGGCTTTCCTCTGTTGTGGCCCATCCAGGGCCACACATCTCTAATATGATGCAAAGAATGTCTGTTACTCACACAGCCACTCAAAATCACTTGTAAATAAGAACATCCACTCGAATTGAAGTAGATTTCCATTAATGTTAGTGAGAAGAAAATCTATATTAGGGAGAATTCAATCTAATTACTTCCTTTATCTTCTCTTTTGTAGCTTTTTAAATTACCTTCTCTCTTCTTACTGGAGTCACAATTTTATTCTTTATTTTTCCCACACGGTTATTTTACCCATTTTCACCTGTTTTCCAAAAACTAAACCATAAAGGAATTCAATGTTTTGTTTGAATTCACCCTTCAAAGGAAATAAGACCAAGCTATAATAAAAACAGTGCAACAATTAGTATTCTAACACTAAGACCATACTAGGAAATTTAGGTGGGCATATGAAAACCAGTAGGCTTATCAGCAATATTCTATCTGTAAAGAAAGAACTTCTGACTTCCCAGCTTGTGTGCAGTTGCAAGAGCTATGAGCAGGAAGGGAAAGGCAAAGACCTGCCAAACAACAGAGCAGTTTGTAGGAAGCACCCTTTAACAACCTAGTTCAGTGCCAGGGACATCAGATTCCAGTACTCCTTTCTCACAGGGAGCTTGCAAACATCTCATGAAGGGGACAATCTCAGCTCACATCTTCCCCCATTAAAATAATGATACAAAAAAGACAATTAGATCCTTTTGCTGAAAATTCAGCTCTAAAATCAACTTATGTTAATACACATGTAAAAAGTTGAAAGTGCTGATCACAAAATCTCCTTTACTAATCTAAAAGCTTTATACCATTTTAGTATCTAATGCACAATACAAAAATAAAAAATGGGTATTTCAATTTTTGATGCAAAAGCTGTGTTAATGAAATTAAAGCCATATATCAAAAGGCACTAGGAGCAAAAGCTACTTAATTTAATAAATTAAGCACTTTTTTCATTATTTAATTATCTAAGAGTAATCAAAAGTGATAACTGCCTTTTCAAACATAAGGAAATAATTCAAGGAATAAGGCTGATTGAGGAAGATTAACTCATGGATTCTTTTTCTGGAATAAGCTAATTTGATAAGTATCATTTGGAAGAGCAAATCATTAAAATACTCACATGAGGAAGAGGTAGCTATAAATTCAAGTACAAAAAAGATGTAAACAATCAAAAAATATACTTGGAAATAATTTTTTTTAATCATTGACGAGCTGATAGAAACATCACTGTCTTTTTACACATTGGCTCTTTTCTCCCTATATTAGAAAATAATCTTTGCTTTGTTTGCTGCTTACAGGGTTAAAGACAGAATAGTAGATTTTGCATGTTGATCTAACATGTGCAAAATGCTTTATTCGTGTGCTGAGATGTTTTTCCAAAGAGAAGACTTACTGGAATGAGGGGTTTTTGTTTGACAGAGAAAGGAAATTAGAAGAGTTGCAACACCTTCCACACTAGTTTTTGTTAAGCATTAGAAACAACATTCCTCAAATTATGATGAAATGTAACTAATTTCCTTTTCTATGATCCATTTAATATTCCATCCTGATGGACACTGTGCCAAATACTCTCTAAATCATTCAATGCTAAACTAAGTTTTAGAAGGAAAGACTGCTAGGAGAGGTAGATTCCCCAGCTGAGAGAATTCTAGAAACAATGAAAAAACTTTGAGAGTTCAGAGATGGCCATTTTGTGAAAAGCACTGAGTATAATAACCTGACCACTAAAAGGTACCTACTTGAGACTACAGCTAAGGAGAAGAGCAGTGCTGTGTCTCTTTACTTTCCCTGACACCACTTAGAAATATCCAGAGCTTCACACCTACTCACACTTCTTGCCCTCTGCTCTGGTGTCATAAAACATGGTCAAAGTGTATAAAGAACCATTCTTGATCTCAGAGAGTACAGTTATCTCTACTCGTAATAACACATTTAGGAAATTTACAGTTTGAAATTAGCTTTTCAGTCCCTCAGTGCTTGCCTTCAAATTTCAGAAGTCTTCTCTGGAGGAGTGAATGACAGTTTTGACCTTATCCCAGCAACTGACAGCAGGGAAATATCCAGAAAATTACCTAGGTCATAGAAATGATAATTCCTTTGTTTTGTTTTTTTTCCATTTCTGAGCTAAATATTATCTGAGTAACCAAAGACATATAATATCATCTACACCTGTAAGAACATGAATTCAGACACTGCTGTAACTTTAGAAAAACTGCTGAATCACCTCAGACAACAGGTCACCCAACTGACACAAGAATTCCCCATAGCTGAAGGCTAACCTCATCTCAAGTGGAAGTGGATTCATGCACATTGAGCGAAGCCTCCCTTTTGCCCCTCATCCTCAGTGTTGCTTTGATTTATGAAAAAACACAACTCTGAACTCACATCACTTTAGTTCTTAAGGACTGAATTAATTTGTATAAAACCTATCAAATCAATAGGCTTATGAGACAGTTTATATCTTTCAAGGTTTAACCAGTAGGATTCTTTTACTAACTGTTCCCTATAAAGAAACACTGAGCGTTCCACAAAATCTGCACTGTTCAAATGACAATTCATCAGCTGTCCATATTCAATCACCTCAGTTCTTTGTAACTGCCCAGTTTTCCAAAAAATTAAAATCTTCTTCAGTCTGAATATCCTGATGCTCATCATAATAGCAAAAATACTATGCTTCTCTAGATTTAAGTAACATTTTCTCACTCCTTATTCAACTAGATACTGTTTAAACAACCTAGAAGAAGTTTTCTGGCAGAAAGCTCTTACCTTGAGAAGTAAATCCTTCTGCTAATGCCAAAGAGTTATGCAGATCTAGAAGCACTGGGCAGGAAAGAAAGATCACGTCAGAACTCATCCCTTCAGAAATCTTGGAGGATACAAAAGTGTAATATTAAGGAATACCTTTGGAAGTCAGGAACCCAAAGTCCATTTAAAAAAAATGAATGAACTTCTAAAGCCTAGAGTTTTAGTAAATCTTCCTTTAAAAAGCAAAGAACAGACATTGAAGCTTTTAGAAAAAGATGCTCTTTAAGCCTCTACACTCATCTCTCTTTAATGACTGTAGTAACTGGGCACACATTCGTGCACCCTCTACACTGAAAATGTTAAGTTAAAAAAGCCATTTCTTTTTTAAACTATGAGTCATAAAGACAGAGAGACAAAGTAATTAGCACAAGGTCATCCTGTACCTGAACTCAGAACCAAAACTGTATCGTTCAAGTTCCTAGCTCTCATGCCAGCTAGTAACCTATCTTACACTGTAAAATAAATGTAAATTGCTATTTCCAGCGCAACAAAGGATTATGTATTAAAAGAGACAAGAGTAATTGCTTATCCAATGGATTCCTAACAGTTGATGCACCAACCAGGATCTTTGCATGTGGTTTCTGGGGCTTTTTTTTTGTTTTGCTTTTTGGACTTTTTTTTGTTTTGGTGTTTTTTGTTTGTTTGGGGTTTTTTATTTGTTTGGTGTTTTTTGTTTTGGTGGGTTTTGGGTATTTTTCTGGCGCTGTTGTTTTGTTGTTGTTTTGTTGTTGTCATTGTTTTTTGGTTTTGGGTGTTTAGTTTTCTTGGTGTTTTTTTGTCACTCTTAGGTATTATTAGCCAAATTGCTTTCTACTTTCTATTCTATAGAAGCATGTGAGCTACGAACATCAGGTTTTTATCCCACCCACAAAACAAATCTTATCTGATGATGCTTTAGGTTCCCCACAAATGAGTAAAAACCACTTTTTTCTTAAGTACTGAAATCATCAGATTGATATAAGTTTCCCTCTTTCATCCCCTAAATTTAAACCAAAACCCTCTTGCTTCAAAGACCAAGAAGGAAAAACGACATCATAATTTCTGTTTTGATATTCTTTATTGAGATGTAACAGTGGATTTGCTGTTGCAGACTGAACTCGGGTTCCTAGAATAGCCATGACAAATGTTAGAGTCATCTGATCAAGCCACTATATTTCATTACTATGAAATTCTGCTTTCTGTCCCACCCTCAGCATCCTGTTCTCCTGTAGACAAACCTATGTGGTCCCATTATGTACAGCTTATTACACACTCCTTGAGAAACCTTCAGTTCTTTACCCACAGCTTGTATTTGAGTTATGGTTGCTTGCTTTATTTATCTTGAATATTTCTGGTTTGTTTGTTCAAAATCAAGCTGTGATCAGTTAAGCTGAGTGCTGGAAGAAGCACATAGTTTCATAGAAGGTGTCATCTTCCCAGAGGTCACTACAGAGCCTTTAAAGGATCTCTAAACCTCAAAAAAAAAAACTATTGTCAAGTTACAGCCTTCAAATCTCTACAGTCAAATCATGTATCTTTGAGGAATAATCACACATCTCACACTGATCCTTCACACTGCTGTGGTGCTACAGTATGGATCAAAGAATTACCACTGGTTATATTTTTTCTTACTCCAATTTGATATAAGTACAGATGTTTGCCTGTGGAGTTGAAATTACAAACCTGAAAATGCCACATGGGAGAAGCATTCTTTCATCCCAGCAAAAATGAATATACATTTCTTTTTTTCAACTGAATCTACACTGAAATACGAGGCTTTTCCCAGTCTGTGTCAAATTTTAAATCCATTTTAGAGAACAGTGCATTTAAGATCCTGGTACTAGTTCCTAGACCTAGAGAAATATTCAGTAGGTTTGAGGGGCCAAATATAATTTCTAAGCCAGTACTTTCCATGTCCATCACTTCCTCTCATATGCACTCTTGGATGTATCACTTTCAGGCTTCTCGAGTTCAGTATTTATTTCCAAATACTGTCAACTCCCCATGAAAGTTGCCCTAACATGTCCTTAGTCTTTTTGAGACTCCAGCTTACACTTGTGCAAGAAAATGAAAAGCATGAATGTTCATTAAGAGTATATATATAAGAGTGACAAAAAAAGAGTATATATGCATCCATTTCTTTAATACACAGAATTTAATTTATAGGATTTAGTTGTGTCTTAAATTTATCAGCAGGAAAGGTCATAATGTTTTGTTCAGAGCACTTCTTAACAGAAACTGCAATCTAGTCATAGAATCACAGAATGTTAAGGGGTTGGAATGGATCATCCAGTTCCAGCAGGGAGAGGGACACCTTGCTTTCAACCAGGTTGCTCAAAGCCTTGTCCAACCTGGCTTTTAACAGTGCCAAGGCTGGAGCATCCCAAACCTCCCTGGTGCCAGCAAAAACCAAGAAATAAACTCTCGAATCAGTTTGTTAGATTAGAAAGCTGACATTTCTTTATTCAATGCTGAGGTATGCAGTGGTCACAGATCCCCATGCTAGAACCCTCTTTAACCCACTTGGATCTGATTTCACAACTACTACGTTGGTTTTATTAGTCTCTTTTTTATTTTGGGAGTCCTGCCAAATGTCCTTGTTGCCCATAAATTCTGCATTCTCTTTGTGTCCATTATCCGTGGACGTCCTTCTTCCCAAGCTAAGTTAACTTTCTTCCCTCAGGTCTGAGATCTCTGAGGCATGTCAAGCCTTAAACTTTAATTTGTTTTTCTAACATAGGGACATCACTTAGAGCTTGCTTGCTAGCTACTATCTGTTTCTCAGATTAAATCTCCCTTTTTGCTGATTAGGTCCCAACATTTTCCTCCACTGCTGCATAGACTCCTTTTTAAAGAAATATAACCTGATCGATAACACTGGGCAACTTGTTCCAGTGTCTAACTACCCTCACAGTAAAATATTTCTTCCTAGTATCTAACCTAAATTTCCATTCTTTCAATTTTGTATCCATTACTCCTCTTCCTATTACTATATTTCTAACAAATAGTCTCTCTTCTGCTTCCCTGTAGGCCTGAAACAAATACAAATAATCCTTTGTTTTCCACAGGAATTTGAGGGAAAAAGAAGTTTATTTTCTATTTTTCCTTCAGTTGATAAAGTAGAATTAATCATATTATTTTTAAGTTTTCATCAAAGTGCACTTGCAGATTTGAGTTAACTTACTTGCTGACTTTTGACAGCCTGCATGTCTGAGCCTTAAGCCTTTCTCTTCTATTTTGCAAGTCTTCTTCCACTTTTTAGCATAATTCATGATATGATCAGGCCTCCAGTTCCCATCTGGCAGGTAAAAGAAACCCTCTTGAAGGCACTTAGGCTGACCTACTTCACTGTGTGTAAGTAATGCAGATCTCATGGGTTCCTGATACTTTCACAGCTCATCATTACCATCCATTCAGAAAATCCCTCATTGGATTATCATTCCCTACAGCTCTGAGCTGGTCCTGTAAAAAATGCAGGTGAGTGCACTTTGGGAAAAAACTGAAATGGCAAAATATTAAAGGCTTGGTATTGACAAATCACTATCACTGCAACAAGTCAAAAGGGACATTTCTGTTGTTTCCTTGCTGCCTTAGAGATAAAAGCTTTCACCAGGCTCTGAGTGGTCCCAGATGGAAATCTTATGCGGGAACAGTTGCCTGGATGCATCTGCCTGGACCATATTCCCATACCCAGCTCTTTTGGCAAGATATGCAGGAACTGAAACAAAGTAAGCACACCCTTGATCTGCTCCTTTTTCTGCTCACTCTCTGCCTTCAGCTCCGCATATCAGCCCCACAGGTACCTGCCCAGCCTACTGGAAGCAGAGTTGACTGGCACTGCTTCCCCATGATAATGCTTTCCTCTTGCAGAATTACTTCTTCAATCTGCTATCTTGTGTTCAGGTTTCTAGAGAACTATTAGGTGTTTCCAGGTGTCAAGCAAGATTCACCCATTGAAAGTTACCCAAATAACCATAACTGAGCTTAAACTCTGAATAGGTACAGATTTTCTGAGGCAGAAACAAAATAGAGACACAAGGTCTGAAAAACCTGCCAACACTGAGCATCTTGACATTTTGCCATGCCTATACAGAAGGGCTAATTAGTCCATTAAAATGAGTCCTACTTTTCTCAAAAATTAATGACAGTGTCATGCCAATCCATAAGTTCCCTTATTTATGTCACTCTCCTCCAAGATTTCAGAGCTAACCTTGACTCTGGTCTTCATCATTATATGAAAACATACCTTAATTAAGTTTCCAGCAACAGCATTCTACTTTTAATAGTTCATGTAGTAGGTAGGATTTTCTTCCCCACTCTAAGTTATGCAGAAATTGCTGACTTGTAGCCTGATGAAGATCAATCAAATCTACTCTTGTACCTCTGAGTCAGCAGCAGCAGGAAAGTATTGATGGACTAGCAAGGGCAAAACAAACATAGGCACATCAAGAAGTGTCACCCGAATGAGGAAAAAAAAAAAAAAGAAATAAATAATTAAAATAAAAACAATTATAAAATTTACTGCTACCTGCTAGAGGGAAAAAAAAAATCTGCACCAGGCTCTGAAACAACAGTGTTCATTGAAAATTACTTATCTAGACATTCGGTTTTTCTTGGATGTAATCCAAACACAGGAGTGATAATTCTTCAGAATGCAATGGCAGCAGGCAACATTCTTACAATCTCTGCTGTTGAATGTTGCATGTGTTTGTATTTTCATTAAGTTCATAAGGACTGTTTCTCCTCTGTCTCATGTTTCTATTTCTCTTGCATTACCTAACAGTTTGAATCACTATTACATTCTTTCCATAAGTGACTACTGAATTCTTAATCAACAGTATTCAGAATTTTTGAAGGTTTGAGAGTTTATAGGAATATTGACTTAATAAATATATTCATGAGGGAGTTTTGTGACAAACTTTCATTTAAAAATCATCTTTCTCTGAAAGAGTATGTTTCCAGTTGCAACCTCATGGACAAATTGGAAAGAAAAATGTAACTATGCCTAAAGTGCAGAAAATGTAAAAAATTGTAGATGGATAAAGCTTTGATTTTTTTTTTGTTTTTTATTTTGTAGGTTTGTTAGTTGGTTGGTGGTTTTTGTGAGGTTTTGTTTCTTTTTTGATGGCAAGACATTCATCACTTATTTTTATTTATTTTAAGCAGAAAGTTCTGCTAGTTTGGAGAGAAAACAGATGCAAGTTTATTTTCTGTTTTTCAGAAAGAGTAGATCCCCTGCTGTCTTTTCCAAGTTAAAGACTAATTAGACTTACAGAGATATTTCCAGGAAGATGAGCATAAAATATTGGGACCTGATCCTGGGAAAAAGAAAATTCGGAATGATAGTGAAACCAGTGTCAATAACAGGTGATTTCCTATTTTTTTTTTTTTTACCCCTCTGAGCTCAGTTTCGTCTTCCATATAATGAGGCCCATGCTCAGTGACTAGAATATAAGTCCAAATATAATCTGTAAATATTGCAGTTTCAAGGCAGGTTACATACTTTGCCTTGCAAGAATGTGTCTTACTAGAACATTACTTTTTTAGCATAAATTATTCAGCTTTTCTAGAGTTTCTCCTGTATTTCAACATCCTGTCAGAAACTGTATGTTTTGGTCACATAATTGCAAAATTCATAGTATTAATACAAAATAGGGCTGGGAAGATACTAGACAAATTTGTTCAATTCATCCACTACTTCAGGGCAGGATCAGCTGTACTTATTCTTGATCCAGGTTTATCTGACTTGTTCATAAAAACTTCTATGACTGGAGAGACTATAATCTTTCTAGACAGTCTATTTCAACCCTTTCCTGTCTTTACTACCAGAAAGAAAATCCTCTAATTAAAATACTTCAAATAAGGCCTACCTAATGCTAAATAGAATATAAAGATTTCTTCACAATCTTATTATCTGTTATAGCAACATACTTGATTTTTACTGTAGGTTCCAAAGCTCTTTTCTGCAAAATTAATATCCAGCCAGTAGTTTTCCTCCTTGTATTTCTCAGTTGTGTATCCTGAGATTGTTCTCTCCAACCCTGTATAGAGGTAAAATTACTCCATTCATACTCACTACTGCCTCTTTTGTGCATTTCTAGGTCTCATCAGCTTCTTGAGGTTAGAGCACTAAAACTGAGTGAGTTTCTTTGCCTTATGATTCACCAGCTCTCCCCAGAAATTCAGTTTTTCAGTAACTCATGTAATTTTTCAATAAGGCATATATTACTCCTGGAGATGCAAGTCAGTATTCCCCAGTGGGCAGCTGTCAAAGCTAGTCAATGGTACTTTGTCTTAAATGCTGCCATTATTTAGCATTTAGGTGCATTGTTCAGAATTATTGTGTACAGTTCTTGCTCAGACTTCTCACATACTCAGATTTCTCACATTGTGGTGCCTTATTGAGATTTTATTATCTTCCCTGATGGAAGGTACCTACAGCCTTTCTTCACAAATCAAAGAGAAAGATTGCACTTAGCAAGACATTTACATACATACAGTAGATGTTTTTTATACCAATCAAGCAATGTAACTAGGAAGGAGTTGTGACTGCTTTTTTTTAATATGAACAAAAAAAAATTGAAGTCTGATGGTAGAAATAAATTGGCATGGAGAATCTACTCTGAATTCTTCATAAGGTAATTTATGATGTCAGGTGCAAGTGAACTTGTGGAAGAATCATATCTGGTTTCTGTATAACAGCAACATGCCTAGAAGAGTATCAGCTAAGGTGGTTGTCCCTAAAAGAGGGATTCATCACCCAGTATGCAATAAGCCAGCCTCAGAGAGCCAAGGCATTTGTTTATTTTATATTTGTCCAAAGCTGGGTACTAGGTGATAAACTCACAACTCTAGCATGATGATTCTTTAAACTTTGCAGACCATACATTTTAGCAGAAAAAGAAATCACGGTTCATTGGCTACAAAGTTATCTAGTCCTGTTGTTAATTAGTATTCCACTCTCTACTGGTTGAATGATCCTCTAACTTCTCATGCTAATTAGTTCCATGCTCAGTCTTTCTCTTCTTCAGAGTGGGTGGCCTTCTTGAGCCGGGAGCAGCTGCAGTGGGAGCTGCACATGGAGCTCTGGGTGCTGGCAACCCCATGCAAGAGGCCCTGGACTGCTGATTCTTTGCATAGCAAAGGGCAGGGGACCTGTGCCCAGCCTGGTGGATGGCAGGGCAGGGAATCAGGAAGGATTTTATATCTCCAAGTATCTTCTGTAAAAGTGAGAAAATAATAAGGCTGGAAATAAACTTGGTTTACAGCCATATTCTGTGTATTAGAGATTAGCAGTGTAGAAAAATTAGAACCCAGAAGAGGTTTAACTTAGACTTAACACAGAAAATTAAAATGAAAAGGGGAGTTGTGCCCATAAAGACAAATGTGCTGTTACAGACTTGCTGGTATTGCACATTAAAAGCAAATCTTTTGCTTCAAATTAGCTTAAAGATTGATAGGAAGTTAATGGCAAAATATCCAATGGAAATGATAGAAGAAAAGAAAATTGTAAAAAACCCCAGATTTTACTGCCTACCGTGAAAAAAATTAGGGACCCTCAGACTTTTCATAGTGAAGTAATTAATGTACAGAACGTGAGTTTAATGGAAGATACTAGTAATAAGTATAAACATAAGCTTTTGTAAGTGCAGTATTCTACATTTACCTAAAGGCTTGCTTTCAGCCTTAAATTATTACAATGGAAATGCTTTACTTTTACAAATTATGATCACGATGAATAGTGATAACTTTAGTAGTGGGCACTAATTTGATGAGTACCATCAAATGTATCATTATCTTATTCATCATCACCTAAAGGCAATATAGCTCGCTACTAGATTATGTGACACCAGAGTTGCACTACATCCTTGCCTCAGAAGAGCACATGCAAGTGCCTGCTGTGGATTCCAAAAGTCACACTGATTAGAAATGTCCATAGAGAAGGGAATGATTGAGGTTTTCTGAACCCAAGGTATGCCCAAACCACACGTGTTTCCTGAAGTTCAAACAACTGGCAAGTAGAAGAGAACCTTGAGAGTGCTTTGCACATCCTCCCTCCTTTCTATATATCTTCCTCTGAACACCCACTTTTGGTTGTATCCATGATAGGATGCTTGACTAGACCTATGACTTGACAAAGCATTACCTCCTGGTGCTCATCTATGTCACAGACACAGTAAGAATTTGTCAAGAGGAATGAATTTTTGTTGGTTTGTATTGCAAGTTTCATCAAGGAGACAAATTTATGTATACCTATCCAACCATTTTTCTTTAGTGTCATCTATATTCCAGCGGTGTCAGGCCTGAATTATTATGGATGTTTTCCTTCTAGAAATTCTGTAGAGCTACTGTAGAGCTTTTTGGTTTTCTTTTTTTTTCCCCTAAAACTAAAGTTTCTTCAAAAATAAGCTTGAGCAGTCACTGCTGAAACTGTCTTCTCCTTTGAGAAACTGGCTGAGATTAAAGAATCTTTTATTTGAGTATAGTTTGTGTCAGAAAGCTTTCTTTTACTGTAAGGGGAAACTGTTGAACACGTAGGTTTTTGCCAGGTTTTGAGTTTGAAAGAACATTTTTAGAAGTGTAGAATTCTATTCTTTAGCCCTTAAAAAGAACCAAAAAATGATCTTTTCATTATTTGGGTCGTAACTTCAGAAACCTTTTCTGTGAAAAATCCTCCTCAAATTCTCAGCATTACATATGCATTTTAGTGATAATTGTGGTGGATTTAAAAAAAAAACAAACAACAAACTCAATGAATATTTTTGTCTTACTTTTAAGTGCTGCTGACGAGTGTTTTTCAATGTCACACCTTTTCAATAGAGAATTGTAAGGTTGGTTCTTCAGTATGTATTGTCAGATCAACATTAACCATTTCCTGTTTCTAGCCCATATTAAATGATAGTTTATATCCCAGTGACAGCTGCAGCAAACACATTTATGTGAACAAATATTTCAAAGGAATGAACATGCATTATTATTTTGCATTCTAGTTTGCAATGCTGTAACTTGTGCATTTAGCCATAACCATAGCTCCATATTGACATGGACACTAAAATTTATACACCATGAATACTAGACTCCAAAAGACTATTCACAGTGAAAAAGCTGAAGATTCGAATCCTGTAAATTCCTAGTTTTCCACTTGGTTATTAATCCTCCAATGATAATTCCCACATGACAAAATAAGGGATGAAAACTAAGAATTCATTCCTCTCACTCAATATTCAAGATTTTTCAGACAAATGTTGAAAAATTGAAAGAAAAATTGATTTGCTAGTAATAAATTATATCAACTAGTAAAAAGTCCATTATATGAGCCCCTCTAATTTTGAGGGAAGCAGATATCTGTGTTAGATCTAAAAGAATAATTTCACATTATCTGATTAGCCTAATAGGATAATAGGCATGCCACTAATTGAGGAAAATACCATGGCTGAAGTAAGGACAACCTACAGGAAAAATTCTAGGCAAAGATAATTTCTTGCTTGTTTTGTCAAAAAAATGGTTAAAAGGAAAAAAATATTTTGTGTGTGGGCAGATTTTTAGGTCAGCTCAGTCATATTACTTCATAGTCTATTTAGGCTTTTAAAAAGCAATTTCAGAGAATTCTTCAAGAAAGAGTGAAGAACTGCCCAGTGGTTTCTATTGGCAGCAGATCTGGAAAGGCTGGAATTGCTTCAGTGGAGTACTAGGGGAGTGTAAATGCATTTTAGGTAGAGAGAAATATTTCTTCATTTCTTTTACCACCTAAAAACTAAATAAAATAACTTTTGTTGAAATTGCAAAATATGCATAAGCTTAAGATGAAATGCTCTAAGTCAGTGAGATTTGAAATAAGTCCCTGAGTTTTTAACACTTCCTGTTTTTCTGCTGCTAAACAACCTTGTTACTGAGAACTCCAGAGTTGACATTCTAGTAATATTGATATTTTATCATACGGCATGATACTGCAAGTGATAGAAATTTAGAGACAAACAACAGCAGTTTGATTTAAACAACAATGAAAGTGTGAAATGATGTAATTTTCCCCTGGTCAATAAGAGTTCAATCAAAATAGAGTTAAAACTAATTTTAAGAATACATATATGTAGTCAATACTTCCGTCTGCTGAAGTTAGTAAGAACAATCATATTATATTATGTTACATAATATTGGTTTCAAATTCATGTACAGTTACTGCATAGGATATTATGTTATCAGATATTATATTAACCGGCTTTTGAGTAATGTACTGACTTTAAAAATAAAAGTGTATAACAGTTGACATGTTATATTTTAATTTCTTATGTAAATATGTATTATTAACAAAATCAATTGAAGCAGAGGACAAGTGGTTTAATTTACATTTATATCCAGTGTCCGAGAAAGAGAATTTTTAAATCAACAATATTTATGATAGAGCAATATAATAATGCTACATCCAATTGGAGTTTCACAAATGGTCTCATTAAATTAGTTGCATTTAGAATGTCCAATTTACAGCATTCATATTTTCTCATCTCATCTTGTTCAGCAGATATTTTATTCTAGTTAAAAGTTATTTTTGTAAATGCTAAAAAACAAATAAAAAAGTCGCTCTCTAGTGCTTATTTTAGTCTTGCTCTACTTAAAAATTCTTTTCTTTCAGAACCATTAAATTGGACAGTTTCTTTTCCCTTTTCACATATGATCATCACTGATACTAATAACTGCTCAAGTGATGCACTCAATATATAATGATCAACATTGCAATCTTTAACATTGCCATTTGTTAATTAACATTATTTTGTGGTTGTTCCAACAGAGAAGAGGAATTTATCTCCAGATCTTAAAATAAACAGCATGAAGAGACTTTTCATTATGATATGGATTTGAAAACCAGTGTCAAGTTTTTGTCAGAAACACACTAAAGAAACTGACTGCTAAAAAAAAAGAAACAGCCTTTCTCTCTCAAATATTGCACAGAAAGAGAACCAAGGAGTTGTAGAATTCCACAATAATGACCTTTCAGTAGTATAAGCTTCCGTAAGGATATGACGTCATGCATGAAGGTTACAGAAGTCATCAGATTTCTCTGACTTGATCACAGTTTAAAGCAAACATCTGTGCCAGTGACTGGACTATGCACAGTAGAAAAAATTCACTTCCTGGGACTGTGACTCGCCAAAGGTTTGTCTACAATCCTCTGTCTGCCCTTCCTACCTATAGACCTTACAGCACCATGGTAGGAATTCCTACTGGGTTTGGCAGAATATTATTCCTTGAACACTTCAATTGTGGCTTTAGTTGCCACAGACATATTCTTCTAGATGCCTTTCAGGTAAAGTACACAAAGTGATATGTAGTTCATTTTCTGTTAAAGTCATGTTTGATGTTAATTTGAAGAAAAGATATTTTGTTCTCAGAGATGTTCCTGTGAAGAGCATTTCATGGAGGAGGCTCTTTTATGTTTGTTCGATGTTGTTCACTATCTTCAAATCAATCAAGTGGCTCATCAAAAAACTCCCAGGTGAGTGGAAGATTTTATTTATTCCTGACCTAGTAGGTGGCAAAGGTGGGAATCTTTCTAACTTGTTTTATTGTTCCAGAGAATTATGGAATGCAGGAGTCATTAAGATCAGGGAGTTAAAGGGGAGAAAAAGCTTTTTAGTTATCACTGAAAACAGCTGTCATGATATAAGCTGCATAATGAGAACCTCTTGCCCATTTTCTTATTAATAAATACAGTAGACACAATTATTCTGGCTACACATTCAGCTTATTGGAGTCCAACTTTGTAGACAGCATGAAGGCAGCTTTAAAAAGCTTGGAATCTATCACATCTTCTATGCTTGCTAATAATGCCAAGCACATATGTTGATGATGGCAGTACAGAAAACCCAACAATTGGTCTGTTCCATAATGTGCTGTGGAATGATCATGCCTTTGCTGTCAAACATATGATATATATTGTTCCAACTGAACAGTTTGAAAGTGTAAGCTGGAACTTGAAATGCTGCGTTAGGTAAATGTTGGGAGCTTTGCTGATTCTCATTCTGATCTGTAAAATTTCTTGTATCCCTCAAGTTTGCCATACTAGTTTATCTAAAAATGTCATGTTTTGTGATGTAATCCAGCAAAGAACAATTGAGAGCCCTGACACCCAGGATCTACCTTATATATTTATAGGTGTGTAGATTTTATCCACAGGATTTATTCCACAGTCCTTTCTGAAGCAAAGTTGGGGTGGTTTGAAAAAACATTTCCCCCAGGCTGAACAGAATATTTAACAATGTAAATGCAATTACATGACCAGAAGCATTACCACACAGTACAAGAATACAGTAGTCATCCATGCCAGTTACCATCTTTCAGCATGTGTTCATTTCTATTCTATTGAACTTTCCTCTCTTGAGCATTTTTCAACAGTAGCTCAATAAGGGTGGACTTTCTAATGGATCACACTGTGCTCTCATTCAGCATTCAAGAGAGACTCTTATTATTCAATCATGTTAATTCCTGCTCCCTCACTATTTTTTTAATGTTAAGCTGATATAAGGTTGATATTCTCCCTATATGCTAATACAGCTCCTTATCCTCGAAATTTATAAACTTGTTTAATGCCTTTCCCACTGTTTGAAGATAATTAATTTCTTTCTGAGTTAAAAAACCTAAGAAATGAAACAAGCTTACAGACTTTACCTTTGAGTTCTGATTCATTTCCCCTTTTATCCTTTTTTTTTTTTAAATGGCCCTTTCAGCAATATGGTAATATCTCCAGAAAGGTATTCTGACCTTTTAATCCTTTTTATACTTGCATTCTTTTTGTAACTACTGGACTAGTTCAGGTAAAAGATTTTTTTTTTTATTATTGAGAAGTTGAATCAGAGATTATTCTCAAAATCCTTATCATCTTAGTTTATCTTCATCAAAATGCATACTTCAAATCTGTTCAATGTATATATTGAATTGCCTCTATTTTTATATTTACCAGTTACCGTCCTTAGAACTTAATTACATCCTCTACCTGTTTTCATTAGAAAGGAATGTATGATCAGCATGAAAATCTAGTCCAGCCCAAACATTCAGGGACATGAAATCACACCTTTTTTGGAGCGTGAGATTATGGGCAGTAATCTCTAATTTACTATGCCTCTTGTATATATTCCATTTCTCCCATATTTGGAGAATAAATAGGACAGATAAAATGGACTGTAACGAGTACACTGAGATTTACTTGAAACTTGTTTTCCCTAACAAAAGGGTAAAAGGAAATCCTCTATTACTTCCTGGAAATAGAAGTTTGTCTATAATAGAAGTTTGTGCTGTTTATAAAATTGATAAAAGATAAGCATCTACTAACAGCAGTTACTGTTCAGTTTGTTTCTCACAAGTCTCACTAAAGTTATTACAAAATGCCTCAAGTTTCTTTAATCACTCACTGAAAAGTAAATACAACATTTTGAGGTTTTTTTAAATCAAAGCATGCCCTATACTTGTTTGAAAGAGAGTCAAAGGAGAAGCATAACTTTGGAAGTATTTTTAGGAGATACTCCACAAAATGAACTTTAAGTCTAATCAGTTACATATCTTCTGAATATCTCAGTCTTATTGGTTCCTGCATGAAAACATTATTTTCTGTATCAGAACACTTTTTAAAAAATTACTTCAATACATATTGTCATACAACATTCATCTTATATTACATAAATAACCATTAATTTTTAAAACTTCAACTAAGCAGAAAAAATACCTTTTTTCACAAATAAGCAGAGATATTTCCAATCTTTTTGGATAATAATTCCCTACAAAAAGTCAATTTGCTAGTATAAGTCTCACTCTCCCCTAGTATTTTACTAATATCCCTGACACACATAGGCTGGTGTAACTTAACAGATGCACTGAATCCTCATTCCTCACCTAGGTTCAGTAAAGTTCACATGAGAGGATCATTTCAGAATTGGATACAATATCAGGAGACTACTGGGGCAACTCTGGGTATCATCACAGGCTGGGGATGGACAGATGGGAGCAGCCCTGCTGAGAAGGATTTGGGGGTGCTGGTGCGTCATGGGCACTCCCAGCCCAGAAAGCCAAACGTGTCCTGGGCTGCATCCAGAGCATCATGGGCAGCAGGGGATGGAGGGGATTCTGCCCCTCTGCTCTGAACTGCTCTGCTCTGTTCTGGTGAGACCCCACCTCCAGAGCTGCATCAGCTCTGGGGTCCCAGCACAGGAAGGACATGGAGCTGTTGGAGTGAGTTCAGAGGAGGCCACCAAGTAGATTAAAAGGAATGGAGCACCTCTCCTGTCAGGAAAGGCTGAGAGAATTGGATTTGTTCTGCCTCGAAAAGAAGGCTTCTGAGCAAGCTAATTGCAGATTTCCAGTATCAAAAGGGAGCCCAAAAGAAAGATGTGGAGAGACCATTTACAAGAGTATGAAGTGACAGAACAAGGAGGAATGGATTTGAATTGAGAATAGCTTTGAATTATATATTAGGAAGAAATTCTTCACTGTGACAGTGATGAGACACTGGAACAGGTTGTCCAGAGAAGTTGTGGATACCTCCTCTCTGGAAGTGACCAAGGCCATATTTGATGGAGCTTTGAGCAACCTGGTGTAGTGAAAGGTGTCCCTGGCCATGGCAGGGGCATTGATTTGGATCTAGATGGTTTTTGATGTCCATTGCCACCCAGGCCATTCTATGATAGATTCTATTCTATGAATAGGTGCACACCTTTACTCCAAGTGATTATATGAAGTAATATATGTTGTTACTCATTCAGATCTTATTCTTCTGTTCTGCCTAGCAGGTTTTTATTGATTTACTCTAAAGGCCACTGGAAAGCTTGCCCTGTAAACAGTTATTTTACTTGGCAAAGGTCTCCATAGAAGGTACTTCCCAAAGACACAACCAGAGCTGTATGGATAGGAAATCTCTTCTGAGCTCATTAGTCTTCTACAAAAGTAGGAAAGAGAATGGGTTGTAGTCTTTCAGCTTTGCTGAGATGAAGCAGAATAAGCTCTTACTTTTTAATGCTAGCTAGTGACACCAAGTATTTTCACATGGCCTCCACTTTAGAAGTATAATTCAGCACAGTATAATTATATCTCAACATATAAATTTAACTTACAGCTAGAGTGCCTAATATACCCAGAGCTCACACTATAATGTATAGCCCTTTTTCTAATCTTACTGCTCTTTTCTATAGCATGAATTAATGTGCCATGAGTCAACAGTCATTGTAATATTCAAGGGGAGAAAATGAGTTTAAATCCATTCTGTCTCTCTCCAACCCATTTATTACACATCCAACCCTGAAGATGTTTTTAATTAGTTGATAAGAATGGCAAATAATAAACTTCAGAACATTTTATTACAGTGTATTTGAGTATTAATTGTTGCCAATTCATCAACCCTAAAGCACATTAGTTCTCTAAAGATTTATTTTATCTGTTCTATATTTATGAGTACAATCTCATCTTCAAAATATTAGTAAACAAAACTATCTTTTGAATATAAATTTCAGCATTGGTATTCTCCTATCCGAAGCTGACTTTAAATTTTATCCTAGGAAATAGGGCTCCATCCTCAGTCCAGATCTTTCCAACATCTTCATTAATGCCTTGTACCCAGGACTCGAACAAGTACTAAGATTGCAAATGACAACAAATCGTGAGGAGTTGCCAACTCCCTTGATGGCAGAGAGGCCCCACAGAGACACCTTGACAAATGGGCAACCACCAACTGTATGAAGTTTTACAAAGGCAAGTGCTGGACTCTGCATCTGGGATGGTGGCCTTCAGTATACAAGGGAAATTCGTATATAGCAAAAAAGCTTTTATAAAATATAATCCAGTTCACTTTTATTTACAACTAAAATCACAATCAGGGGCATTATATCCCCGACAGCAAAGCAGAGGACAAGCTCAACAGAGACAAAAATGTTCTTCAGCTCCTGTTCATGTCATATCAAGAGGAAAGAGGGACTGTTTGCAGTTTGTTTCCCACACGCCAGATGTTAAAATAGAGTTTTCCAGAAAATAAGTCAGTTGTGTCATTTTTTGGAATTCCTGGTTTTTCAATTGCATATGCTCTTACACAGCATGTGTGGAATGCCAAGGTCAGTTATTCTTTGTAATGATGAGTTATAGGCACTCTGCTTAAATATTAAAGAAAAATTAGTCAATTTTATGCTAACAGGACTTGCAAATATTATGCAGTTCATAATAGTGTTGCAAATAAAAACAAACAAAAAAAAGGTAAAAGAAAAATCTATTAAAATAAGAATCCTAAGCTAATCTCTCCTGGATATACTGGTCCTTTTGTTCCTTTCAGTTGGTGAACTCAATAAATATTGTGACAAAACTAGTCATTATTTTGGTTTTGTTTTACTGGGAAGCAACATTTCTAGGCCTATTGCCTGTCACAGACTTTTGACAGGACATCTACTGTCAAATGGGAAAATAATACTTGCCAGCAGTAGGATAGAAAGCATGTGAACTTGCAACCTGGCATGTGAAACATCATTTAACCCCTTTCTACAAAGCTATGAGCACTTGTCCTGGGAGTGCAATAAGATTAAAGTAGCAAGGGCAGAGAGAGCAACACTCTAAGGCTGACTGTACAAAATTTGAAGAATATTTTTTAACAGAGAAGAGGATGTCTGCTTTACAGAATGAAGGATGATATTCCAAAATGCAGAAAAAATTTAAGGGAAAATCTAAGTTATTGAAAATGGTGATTCTGAAATAATGGACAAGCTGAAAGGATGTGATCTACCACTCTAGTGAAGTTAAACCTGGAACACATCATTCACCCCTAACAGGCTACCTTCCAAAGTCATCTATACATAATGTGTTGTCCCAAAGTAATCCCCATGGGCTGAGCTGTACTTCAGCTGTTTTGTGATCTGGATGGGGACTGACCTTGTAGCATGCACTTATCTCTATATGTTGGATGAAACCAGAGATATTTTGTTTGGACATAGAGCCAAACCTTACAGAACAATGAGATGGCACTTGGCAAATAGCAGACTGTACAAAGACAGCACATCTAGAGAGGCAAGGAGTGAGAAGGTTGCTCTTTGTCTGTGAGGGACTGAAATCTATGCCTGACAATAGTTAAATATGTCAAAACTCTGAACCACTACAAAATAAGGTGACAATCTGTCACACTGTCTAAAAGAATTTTTAATTGCAACAGTAGCTGTACTTGGTAGAGAAGAAGTTAGGATTATTTTACCGTTGACACTGACATTTCCATGATTTCAAAATGTGCAAAAAATATTACTATGACCAAAAATATAATGATTTTTCCTTTTTTTTTTTTCCCTAAAACTATCAAATAGGTTGTTGCTTGTGCAATCGCTTATTTCAAAATGTGGATTTTGGGCCATGGGGCATTATGGAAAAGAGAGGAGATGGAAACCAACCCTCAACATGATTTTATTTGTGCTCTGGGGGATGTTGAATGACAGTCTCTAAAGAAACAGACTGATGTTTTCTTCCTGCATGAGCATTTACGTACACTTATAGAAAACTCAGCTCTAAAGTACCTTTTTATTTTTCCTTGTAGTGTTTTCAAACCACTCACACTGTGCACAGGGTCCAGAACAGCTGCTTTGTTACCCCAGCCTAGACTATGCTGTGTTCTTCCCAGATGGTTTCTTAGTTCAGATTTAATAATGGCAAAGACTCTTTTACTTCTAAAAAGATCTTTGTAATGCTTCTTAAAGCAGCAGGAGAAGTTAGCAACACAAATATTTGCTGTCCTGTTATATGAAAACCATTACCATATTTTTCCATAAGACAATGGTACTTTCACAACAATGTAATTTTCTTGAAGTTTATTCACCAAAGAACTGGGTCACTGCCTAACAAAGCAACTCTTTTGTTGAATAAACATGGTGTTTCCAAAATAACATTCAGATAGTCATTGAAATAGATACATTTCAAATATAACCAATCCCTTTTTGATAGCCTTGCTTTTTTAACTGCTTATACAGCTGCTATTAATGGTGCATCTACCCTTGAAATACCTTTCTAACATAATGCAATTTTTAAATGCTTGCACTCTCATGATCTTCCTTGAATGAATGGTATTTGCAACTAAGCTCTATACCTCAGTCCTCTTTGTCTTTGAAGGTCATGTGCTTTTCAATTACATCAGTGAAAGAGGTTGGGAGCAGAAAGGTCTGATGGCTTCTTGCCCCTCTTTCCTTTAGCAGTGCAAGCAGAAACACTGAGGAAGTTATTCTCCCTGTTGTGCTGTCACACACTGAAAATACAAAGAGTAATAAAAAGTTATCAAGTGTTCTTCCTTCTCTAATCTCATTCATATGCCACTGTAAGGGCAGGTCATGGTCTCTTCAGCTCTGGAGAACTCCTGACCATAATTTGTCACATCTGAAAGTATTGTCTCATATTAAGACCACAGAGGCTGTTTGTTCATAGGCTTCTCTATCACTCCGTGTCAGTCTAAGCACTAGCTTTTGTTTCTGTTAGCAATTTTCCTGGCAAGTTGTACTTAAATAAATTTATTAAGAGAATACTTTCTTCTGAGTAATTCTAACAAATATACAAAATATCTTGTAACAAATAATAAAACCACAAGTATCCTTGCACATAGATGTTTGGACTAAGAGATATTTCAAAATCATCAGAATTAGTGCCCAGTAAATGCTTTTATGTTTGAATGAAAAATTAGTTATAACAATGGGTGGCATTTTAAGGCAGCTATAATCTTGCTAGCTTGTGCACAAGCCATTTAATGACTCCCACATATCTTCCTTTCTGTTAAAATATAAGTCCAATTATATCAACATGTTAATGTGTTTTTCACTATCTTTTCTAAATAGTTCTTATAATAAAGATCTGTCACAGATCACAAAAGAGTGAACAGGAATGTCTCAAAGTGCACGACCTCATCTGTATAACTGTAGATAGGTTACATATTAACAAGGTTCTTGAAGGCTGGGATAATGGTTTTGCATACTAAACAACAATGCCTTGTGTACTCTGCTGTTCCATTCTTGTTAACTGTACCATAAATAAAGTATAATCTAAGGTAGGTAAAGTTTCTTTAACATAAAAGGCTTACTACTGAGAAAATAAAAACAAATAGAATCTCCAGTTTAACTGATTCTTTTGCATGAAGGTTTTACTGAGTAGAGAAGCTCACAAAGGGCTTTTGCTTCAATACAGTGAAAAGTATAAGTGAGATAAGAATTCCTGCACCAAAGAGACCAACAAACACTTACCAATCTTGTTGGTCAATAAGCAGACTTCTTAGGAAGAAGTAGTACAGTTTATTGGACCAGCTGGAATAGCTGGGAAAAAAAGAAGGAATTCTTAGTAGATATCTAAAATATACTCTGTTCCAAATAAAGTACACTGAAACAAACACCTTCAATTCCGTTTCATTAAGTAAATATATACTTTCAGAAATAGCACAGTTTATGGAGGAGAATAGTGGCAAGAGATGATAAAATCCTTGACATTGTGAGAAAGAGGTAGAAACAGGCAGTTATTCACTCTGAGACTAAAGTATTTTACGGCTTTTTTTCCTCAAAAAAATCTATTTCCCCATCATTTTATTAAAGATATTATCTCCCTCTGGAAATTTACCTCACTTATATCCCTAGACTATTACAGGTCCAACTGCACTGCAGTTCTGATTGATGGCTTAGTACACAGAAGACATATCTGTCATTTGCTCTTTGGCAGATATTAAAAACCAGCAAAACCATAGAAATCTCCTCCTGAAGGTGGGCACTAGATAAAACCTAATATAAATCAGAGCTCAGAACCTGAGATATTTCCAAGCATTACAACCTCCTGCTGAAATAATCCTACTCTTCTTCAGCTTCAGGGAAAATGAAACATGTCCAAATACTAAATCAGGAGTTATTATCTCAGAACAAAACATGCTAAGTAGAAGTTTTGGCATACATTGTATGACTATCTGAAATTAGTCCCTGAGGAATTGAATCAGTAAAGAAATTCATTAGCTAAACTGATGCTGAAATAAAAAGCAGACACATAAATAAAAAAACTGAGATCAAAAATCTCTTTGCTTATGTCCCATCACCCTGGAAGTTCTTCTTTTTCAGTCACTTCATTAGTCAGGGTTTTTATAAAGAAGTCAGGGCCTGTATGTTTGAACTCCCATCTGCTGGAATTGGAGCTGACTTACCATTTCCAGGTGAGTGGTCCAGTCACTGGGCCATTGTGTCAAATAGAATGCCATTATTGAGGACTTTTATCTCTACATTCTACCTCTACCTTTATATCTTAACCTTCTAGGTTAAGTTTGCTACCTGTAGCCTCTCAGGCAAAGTAATCTCCTACTAGTCCTAGAAGAAGACAGCTTGGATACATTCCTATATTTGATGTCTGGTTATTCTTTGATCTAAACAATTGCTAGTTAGTGCTATGAAACCTTTCCCTCTTACTTCACCCTTACAAATTGCCTTTCATTGGTACAATTCTCTGTTCATCTGAAGATTATCAGTCTATAAAACGTAGCATGCTCTTTTCTTTTAGTACATATTTTAAAACAGAACTTCTATAATGAAAGCTCAAGGGGTTTTTTAAGCCTTTAGAGACATTAATTGCAGAGTTGATGCTTTGCTCATTCAAGTCAGCAAGTTTCTATTGATTTTGTTACAGCCCAAGAATAATATGCTAACTCACTATCTGCATCTCCAGTATTGGTATAGATTTTGAATAGGATATGAGCAGCAGAGAAGAAATAAGGATTCACGAAATTTACGTTACATTCCTGTTAGGTTACATTCCTATTTCCATTTTTCCCATTGAAGACCATACCAAAAATTCATTAATGGGCTCAGGGGACTTAAAAATAAGTTGTGGCCACTCTTGTTCATGGTCCTTGAACACCATGCAAACACACAAGGGTTAGAAGACAGGATTATATGAAGAATAAAAGGATTTAAGTAAGCACTCCAAGTAACCAAGCAGAAAAACAACTGTGCTAAGGTATTTCAGGACCAGATGGAATATCACATTACCTTGCTAGATGCAATATTAGAAGTCACAGAACTCTCTCCGGTTTACCTCTGTATTGTGACAAAAGCACATTATTCAAAAGGTATCCATCTTTGGCTTCCTGAGACTCTCCCCATCCCTCAAAGCTTGGTTAGAAAGGCAATTTACATTTCCCAGAAGCAGGCAAGCAAACAAGAACAGGAAGAATAAAAACACATAAAAGATTCTTGGTGTTTATTTAATCTTAACACATATTTATGCCTCATTATGAGTATCACCCTCTCTATTTAAACTTTCAAAAGCTTGAGATTCTGCCATGAAGCAGCTGAGCTCTACAGAAACCAAATGAATACTGGAATTCCTTTCATCTGGTGCTGATTCTGCAGATTATTCCAGACTAGTGATTTCTGATACAGTCAATCAGTTAAGCTGCTTGAACAATCTGCTCCATTCCATCAGTGCCATATTTTGTCTATTCCAATGTCATCAGTGAAGACATTTGTTGCCTTCTCTATGTAGCCCAAAATGATAATGAGTATCATGATTAATTCTAAAAATACTTACCATATTTTGCACAGTTTGGGTACATATGTGAATCCTGAATCCATACAACCATCACAGAAAAGCTGTGTAATGTGAACTGCAATGCTATAATAAAAATCCTGAGACCTTCTCTTTCCAATTGCTAGATATAACTGCACTGATTCATAGTTCATATATTAAAAACTAAAATACTAAAATAGAAAATTTATGTATTGAAATATGATGTAAAGAATTCACTTACTAAATGTTCTGTCATTCTAGAATTATTAGATCTAGCTTAATTAATAAATAATTATTAAACAGAATAGGATTTAAATCAATGTTTTAAATGAGTTACCGAATAGACTGAATGCTCTTCTTAAGCGAGGTCTTACAGCTGTTGATAGGAGCAAATTCACCTGTCAATTCCATTTTTTATAAATCTGACATCAATCCTATATGATATATTCCAGCATTATTAGCTGCAGCTTTGCTGATTAGAAATTACTGTCTACTATTTCCATAAATTACACATCATTAACATTGACAGGCAGGCACAAGGAGCTGCTCTATTAAAGCACAGGTCTCACATAGGTCTTGTGCTATAAACCAGTGAGGAACTTTCTTTGTAGGAAGCTGTGTGGCCTTTGATCCCTCTGACATTAAGAGTTTAAATAAATTATAATTCCTAATTACCACATCCAAATTTTCAGGAGAGGTGTTAAGGTGAGAGTAATTTATAGATGCACTACAGTATTAAAACAAAAAAAAGGAAAAAAAAAAAAAGGTTTTGTAATATATGCCTGAAAATATCATTTCACTCATCCAAGAAATCCTATCAATAACCTTGGTCCTATGAGGATAAAAGAATCAACTCCTATATTTTGCATCAAATAAACCATTTTTATTTAATTTTAAATGAAGCAGACAAAGTTAATAAAGGTGATGATATTTTATAACATATATTTGTAGCATTACCCTACTTGTTTGACATTGCTTATTATCTATTAAACATTACAGATGAGAAAGCATCATCAAACAATTGAAATATACAGAAAATCCCATGCATAGTCCTTTCCCTAATATGTGGGGAAATGCATGACAGAACTGGACATAATCACAGTCTAAAATGTCCTCCAAGTTTGCTCTACTGTCTAAAATTCGTCTCTGAAGAGAGAAACACCATCCTCCTACAGCTCTTTTTCCAAAATATGGGGAAGCAGATCTTGTTGTTCTCTGTAAAATCCTAAGTTGTCTATGGTGAGTTTGCCCTTACCAAATCAAATATTTTAGAGAATTTATATGAAAAGCACTTAGTTTAATGCAACTTGATTACATATCAAAGCCAAAGTAGTAGCCAGATGAAACCGATCTTTGAGATATGAAAGACTAATGGATGTAAAATGAAATTTTAAGTTATTTAGAAGTTCTTAAAAGAATAGAGAGAAGTTATGGCAATTGCATTCTTGGTTATTGCTGCTTACATGAAGATGGTGAATTTAAAAAATCATGAAGATGGTGAATTTAAAAAATCATGAAGATGGTGAATTTAAAAAATCAATCTTCTCTTTGGATTTTGTAACATTTGGTATTTACTTTTGACTCATTTTAAAGGGGCGAATAATAAAGACTTCTATTCCCTGTGGACCATTTCATCAGAGTAATTTACTGCTCTTTATCTTAAAACTGAAATATAATTTATTTCTATTTCTAATCAATTTTGTAAGAATATTTCTGCAATGATGAAATTAAGAAGATAAGGTCATAGTCTTTCCTATGGTACTAAATTTTATCAGTGTGATTTTAGAATTGTATTTCTGGACTGCATGTAAACATCTGGAACTCTGAAGGGCCAACATTAGAGGTAGGAGCTTTATCAATGTTTTATAAAGATAAATTATCCAGTATGACCATAATTCTCATTCCTGATTCTTTCATTTCCTTGCTTTTTTCTCTTACTCCTTCCAATTTGGAATAAGATCAATAGCTTTTCACCATGTAATAAACAGATAAATACATACTTATCTTTCTTGCTTACCAATTTAGAAAAAGAAAAAGAAAATGTAAGAATAATATATTTAAAAAGAAGATTTAAAAAATCATTACAATTTTAATTAATTGTGGGAGCTGAATAGAATAATAGTGGTTTATGGTTCTGAAAAGGAAAATTATGGATGAGAAATCGATGAATTGAAACATACCTACAGGTAAATTTTTGCACTCAATTCAGAAATATTGTAGAAGCTTTAGGGAGTTTTATGTGGGAGGAAATAAAGCTGTTTTCACCAATAAAACACACTCAATGGCTTTATACCACAGAGTAAAGTTTAGTTAATATACAAAAATTTGCATTGCCTGAAACCTTTTCTCTATTGACTTCAAATTTAGTTTTTTCTTTGTTGATGTGTCTTCAAGATACATAAAACTGTTCTGAAAAACCTCTTGTGTTGTTTATATGTAACATGGTCTTTCTGACCTTTGTCTAAAGCACAAACAGAACAGGTCACCATTCTCCCCCTTCAGCCAATTTTCTGAATTACAAATAGTTTTTATGGATTTGTGACTTTTGAGGACTCAAGTACATTGTGATAAATGTTGAAAGTTGTTTCTTACCAGGACATTAATGTGTGTGGTCACTGGTCTCTTTGGACATTACGTCAATAAAAACAGCAATTTACTTAAATTACTCTTATCACTTCTTTTATTAATATTGCAAAATTACAAGCAGGAAAAGGAAAAGCCTTTAACTCTGCTTTGCAGCAAGTAGAATTCAATTTCTTCACTTAGGATCTAGAGTAATTGATTGACTCACATAAAACCTAACCAGACTAACTGTAACAGTAAGGAAAGCTGGCCAATTACAGTTTTCCACATTTTTCCAAGATCTCAGCTAAACTTTAAAGGGAGCAAGCTGTATGTGATAAAGAATCATTACAATGCCATGGCAAATTAGAAACAAATTATATATTGTTATGCCCTACTCTAGCAAAGAGATATCAGTCTAACATTTGCCATTTCCACACTGGTATTATTTCAGGAAAAAAGCTGTTCTTCTCAAACAGGTACCAAAATTAATCATAGCATAATTCTCACTTCTCAAAAAATCATGAAAGAATTTTGTGGATTTTATCAGTGACTAAGCATCCTTCAAAGGAGTCTGCCTAGATCAATAATAATTAAGAGCTTGTCAGAATAGCGGGCTGCTATTTTTCATGTAAACAACTTTTTGTTCTCTTTGAAAAAACTTAGTTTTACTGTAAAAACAACTTTGCATTTGAAGAATTAAACTGATTGCATTTTAAAAATTGAAAGTAAATAACTAAATGTGACACAAAACTTTTGATACCTGAAGGAACACCTCAGTGACTGGGGTTTTTTTTTGCTCTCAATTTACTTTTTATATAGACTTTATATAAAGTTTCCATAAATTGGAAACTTTTAGTCAATTAGAAATAGTGTTTCCACCCTGATCACCTACTCTTTGCTCGAGGCAATTATTCCATGCCAACGTGACTGGCATAAACTGGAATAACAATCAAGTATTTTTCCATCCACTGAAAGAGTATGCATCTTCTAGAAAAGTCCAATGGCACTCTAAATTAGAAAAAATTAGTTCCACAGTATTTTATTCTAATATGGTAAGATGATACAGGATTAGGTTTACTACAGATTTCTGTATATATGGTGCCTGCAAAAGTTAGGATGAAAACTGATCTCCCTTTATAATTCAAAAGTCCATACAAAAACTTGTTTCAATCACATGTTCTACAGTTGAACACCCAAAAATAGCAACAAAGGTAAGAAAATGTATCTGGTCTTGTATAAATGCATAGGTCAGAATTATTCTGATCAGAAATCTTATGTCACACAAAAAAAAACCACCATTTTTTAAGAGTTCAGTACATAAAGAAATAAAAAAAATCAAAAAGTTGTGGTCATCATGAAGATGAATTTCTGTGAAGACATCACTAACACATTTCCTTCATAGTGAAGGATTTAATGGTCTCTTATGACACAGTCAGATGTTGGGACATCATTATCCAGCAAATCTCACAGGCAATTTCTCCGACTTGATGTCATGCCTCAGAATACAATTTTGCTGCTATAGTTTCACAATACTGGATACTAAAAGCTTTTCTTTTTTTTTTTTTACAGGCCACAATAGCTGCTTTCAATGCAATACCACAAAACTGACCTTAATTATACAAACTATCATGAACACAGAAAATGTAGGTGTTTACTTGACTCTGGAAAGTGATAAGCTAACAATTCAATTTTAATTATCTTGTGTCATGCTGTGTGTGACTCAAAATAATGCATAAAGTGCACTAAATACTTTCTGAACTACTCTGTCTAGATCTGACCTTAACTTGTAATGAAATTCTGATCAATATATGGCACTACAAGTAGACATGTGCAACAGAATATACATCTACTAAATGAACACTTGAACTTCTTAATAGTTCTCAGTGTGGAATCTTTACTACTAATGGATCTATAAATTTACAGAGATGAAATAAATGTTATTAAAATAACAATTTTAACAGCTATGATTAATGACATGGCCAGGAAATGCAAGTCAGAAGAAAAGTATTACATAAACAATTAATTTTTTTTTAAACAAAGCTAAACTTTATTAGTCAGCAATGGAGTTTAATTTTCAATTACCTTGGTTATTTACACCTATTACTGAAGACCCTTTTTATCTTTTTAGACAGGTAGCAAAGTACAAACTAACTTTTATATGCTTACACAATATTTTCGACCTTTCAACAATCCAGTCATAATTGCACTGTTATCCTCAATGATGAGTCTTCACCTCATACAAGGTGAGAGGAAGCAAATTCTGTAATGCTGATGCAAAGCTAACTGAAATCAATAAAATCTGTCCATTAAAGATGATGAGCTTGATCTGATTTTGTAATACCAGGAACTTTCTGTAGGTCACCATTTTCTAAAACTTGTACAAATAACAATGGTAGCTTTTCCTATTTGGTTAGACTGGTTAAGGTCAAAGGAAATGCAGATCATTTCTCTTCTGAGGCATCTGATATTATCATGATTAGGGAAGTAACAACAGGATTATGTTTAATTTTCATAATATTTCTTCATTTTCATCCAACCCCTAATTCTATATATACCTTTAGTAATAAATAATTAAGATAGAGCAGGCAGGCAGAACAATTAAGGCAGGAAAATTTTATGCGATGCCTTCCACAGTTCCAGTGACGGACTTCCTCTTAGTACTCAGAATATTTCATGTTGATAATTTTTTTAAAAGGTCAGCATATATAATGTTGAAAACATCTGTAACAAGTATATAATAGCACTAAAACAATTAAAATTGCTGAAAATAAAAATTTAATTTTTCTGTGAGGAACATCACAATAAATTCCTATTGTTTTTCACCTAAGGTCTCAAAAAATATATGTGCTTATTCTAAATTCTTTATTTTTCTGAACGTATGTATTTCAATTATTAAATTAAATTTATTCAATATGATCAAAACTCCTATGAAGCTACTGATGTTGTGACTGGAGCACTTTAAGGTGTTCATAGCTAGGTTTCTGGTCTCAAACTGGATTTTGCCAGCTGATTGCAAAATATGTGTGTCATTCTTCCAATTTCTTTTCAGGTAAAATAGAATAGGTTCTTTAGAAAAGTTGTCTTTAGGACAACTTTAGGACTTTATCTATCATAAAAATTGAAAAAGAACATCCTTTTATTAGGAAAATATACCTTAGCATAGAATGCAAAAATCTCCCCCTAAAACAGGCGGCTTAACCAAATAAAATATAATGAAAAATAACAATTTGGACACATCCTTATTTGATTTACCACAGTACAACACAGGCATATTCCTGATATATGTAGCTGAATGGAAATAAGCATTCTCCAAGTTATATGGCTCTGTTGGGGATTTTGTTTGTTTTCATCTTCTCTGCAGTAAATTACCTTTTTTTTACAGATATCACCTAAGCAGCAGTTAGACCACATGGATACCAAATGCCCCACTGTCTCATATATTTCATAGGTACTAAAGATTTTTGGCTAAAATTATAATGTATCATAGTAGTCATAAACAAAGAAAGAATTTTCAGTGTTTTAGTTTTATCACCTTCTTATAGTTCTAAATTTTCTCTTGATTGGAAGCGAAAAAAGAAAAATAAAGTTACACAGGAATTTTGATTTCTATTTAGCCCTGCTAAATTAACTTTGTTCCAGGTGACTGAGATGTTTTTTCTTACAGGTGTTTCATTCATAAGAACAGACTCAGATGAACTGCCTTAAAAACAACCATTTTGTTTATTCTAGGTTTTGGATAAGATTGAACAAATGAGCTTTAAAGTAATGTTTGCCATGCCTTGGGGAATATGTGAGTTTTCTGTTTCAAGTAATGTATCTGCTTTACATATATTTCTTTTCTTTTATTTGTTGTTGTTGTTGTTGTTGTTGTTTTTATCTGCAAAGCTTCTGGTTTCTGTAATTTCAAAGACTTGTTTGTGAATTCATCCATATGACTACCTCTCAAATCTGGGGAAGATTTATTTAAACCCTAAACAATGCTTTGCTAAATTAAAGGTATGAATTTTGAGAAGGATCTCTTTAAAGCACACTTCCAGGCAGAAATGTTTATTACTTTAGCTGATGGCACTGAAACTCAGAATTACAGATGAGACGAAAACTAACTACAGGCTGGCTTTTGAGGAAAAAATATAAAAAGAAATTATGTTTATTCAAGGAAAATACAGATAATCTGAAAAGAAGTTGTGCAGTACATAAATACTAGGTGAATATGAAACATATAAACTTCCTGTCCTACTCAGTGTCATTGATGACAATTATTTTCTCAGCTTGAAACACCAGTAATGCTGACTCCTTTAAAACCAACGAAGCCTGCTGTTTGTCCCATTTTTATATATCACTCAGTGTAGTAATCACTGTGTTTCAGAGGGGGAATAAGCTAATATAAAATTAGAGAACTCTCTTAGGAAATTCTTCATTTTGGTATAGTAATAAGATCCTTCATGCTGCTTCACTGAACATATCTATAATAGAAAGTTAAATATAAAGACCTTTTTCCCCATCACCTCTCACTACAGGTTTTTTTCCCATACATTCTGCATTCATGAAATCTAATGACAGGTATTTAAATGGAGAAAGCATCTTTGAAGAATATATCTTGTACAGACTAGAAATATGACAGTATTATTGTCAATTTAATTTAGATTATTAAAGATATAAAGTGTAAATGTGACCTGGAAAACAACATGTTTTCTGAAGAAGACTTAATAACAACAGATAGGAAAGGGTCAGCAGGCATCTTGAAGAAAAATGGTGAGCATGATTCCTGTTCTTCCTCAGACAAAGATTCCATTTCCAAAAGCTTTTTATGTATTCTGCCTTGCAGCAGTGCTGATTAGCCATATAATTTTTCCACTGGCTAGGCTGGGCACCATAGCTCTAACGGCCAGGTTTCTGATTTGATGAAGATGGGGCCTTGCAGGTATGTTCCTGTCTCCCACCTTTAAGGCAGGTGTTCTATGGAGAAGTGGTTTCCTCAGTCCTGTGTGTATAGCTCAGAAAGAATAGAAAAGAATCCAGTGTCAGAGAAAATTACAGAGACTTTCTACTTAAAACTTTCTCTGGGAGTCACTGCAATTGGCTTCTTGCTCAGAGCTTTAATCCTGCACTTTATAAGCATTTAACATTCCCTAAGCACTGCATTGTCAATGATTTCAGAGGTTATAGATTCTGTTTCATTCGGCCTTTATTGATTGGCACTGAAACACTTTACTTTTGATTGCAACATTACAATGCTTAATTTATCCTAAGAATGGTCTTGTGAGCTAAGCAGGGAAATGTTACTTTCTCTTTTACAGATGGGAACTGAATTGGAATACATATGAAGTCCACCTCTTCAAACATACTTAGGGGAATTTATCCACCATAAGTGTACTGTACTTCAGCATAGGCTGTCATCTTGAACGATTGGCATCTTGGTCTCATGCAGCAATGAAAGTTCTGCTAGTCAGTTAGAAATCCCCAAATTGCAAGCCACATGGAATGGTACTGCAGTCTGCCAGGACGCCCCCTGCATGGCAATTGACAAAGAAATAGTGAAAGTTTCTTCTCCAAATCATGCAGAGCTTGGCTTTGGAGGTAAATGCCATATATCATAGCCATTACAGCTGCTCAGGGAATAGCTCCTGTTCTGCTCTGCTCCGGCTTCACATATGGTAGAGACAAGTGCCGACTCAGAAAACAAGGATGGAACACAGGTGGAGGCTTCTGACTGGAGCAGATACTTTCCTCTCTCCAGTCAGTCTCTTAAATCTCCCTGATTCTTTTCTTTTCTATGAATACTTAGCTAACTGACAGTTTCCTCACCCTGAAGGCTATGCTTCCCTTTGGTGGAACTACATATTATGTAGAACTGAGGCTTTCAGCTCAGGAAGGAGGATTTCAGTAGACCATTTTCCTTTCCCTTCTGCCACACTCTTCCTTCAGTTCTCTACAATAAACACAGTAGCAAATGATTCTTGGACCTGAACATTATCTTCTGCAGATACCAAAAATGTCTTTATTTTTTATCCCACAAAATTCAGGGAAGGGAGAAAGGCAAATGGCCTAGTGCATCTGTATCATCTTCAAAGGTTTGTAATATTTGGTTAGCACATTCCTTTTCAGAGATATTGGAATTTCTGTGTATATTTATAAAGATACCTAATAACCAAAATGCCTACAAAAAGATTTAATAAATAATAATTCCTGATTCTGATCTAAAGGTCCTCTTCTAACCATGGAATTCTCAATAATTTTAGAATCATATAGTCTACATAAAATATATGCTGAGGGACATGTAACATGGATTAGGAGGTTATAGAAAGGCTACTTAGTTCTTCCTATTTTTAATGTGAGTGCTTCCAGAAAAACCTGAGAGAGGCCACAGACCTAGTGTGATTTTTTGACCTTTTAATTAGGCGAAGTTGTGTGAAACATATAGTACAGATTAATGTCACAAAATTATCAGAACCAAACTGTTAATGCAAGTGTTTTAGGATTCACTAAGTAGTTTCTGAATTTAGCCAAACACCGGTTCCCAAAATCATATATTTCCTGTGTCTTTGATATTGAAACAGATACTGAAATAGTTAACATACTGACTGCCCTCACTGCAATGAGCAGAATTGAATCTTCAGTTTTTAATGTTTCAAAAACCATAGAATTACTAATTAAATTTGATTTGTTAAATTGAATATTATGTCACTAGGGAAAGAAACCATTATGATAACAAAGTATCTGAAGAACTGCACATTCATAAATAAAATTGATTATTTTAACTGGTACGATTTAATAGCAAAGCAAAGAGTTTGTATGCAAAATAGGGTAAATAGATCTTTCTTGCTTCAAACAACATATTGGCATCTTAAAATCTTTAATTTAGTTCCAAAAGTAATATGTTTCTAACACTTTCTTCAACACAATATTATGTCTGCAGTGAAAGGAATTTTCATCATTTATTGCGCCCCTTAGATATCTACCAGGAATGCAGTTGATCTAAAAGAAGGTACATTAATTTCTGTCTTGCTCTTAGCACTCTGAAGTACTGACTTTGAATGACATTTTCCTCAGCTCCTTTCAGAGATGACAAACACTGTCACTATTAGATGAAGCCTTAGTGTGTTGCCTAAGAGGAAGTCTTAGGGCCATAGGTCATCCAGCAATTCTGCTGTTGCAAATTATGATATCTCTTGTATTAGATGAATCCCTTGCTTGTCAGAAATTATTCTTGTCACTCCGCTAAGATGCAGTTGGAATGAAAGTGATAGTGTAACATATGGTTTTTGCTCTAGCATGGCAGACGCATATTCACTCTCTCAGAGTCTATTAATCAGCTCTTGATGCAGTGCCCTTAACTTGCTAACCTCACTTTTGCATTTTGCAGTAGAAAAATCACTCAACCATAGTCTTTAAAGAAAATTGTACATTTCATTGTAAGCTTCATGGAAGAAGACTATCCTACCCTTTCTAATTTTAGCTCATTTTGTGGGGCTAACCATCATCTGGTGACCGCAAGAATATAATACTACAAGTTATATCAAGGGTGGATACTTTGGTAATAATAATTGATTTTGTACAATAACTTTCCTAATAAATTTTTGGTATATATATTCTATATAAGGGAAAGTAACCAAGAATAATCAGCTGATATTTTCCTTGTTATTTATCCTCGTAGTTATTTGATTAGTAAAATTTATTAAAGATCTTAGAAGGGCATATCTGTAGATAGCACTGTTACTTGGACACACATAATCTGTGTAGGTATAACAAATATATATGCATTGCAAATCTTTTTAAATAAATACAAATTATTTCAAGAACTTAAAAAATAAATTCTGAGTCTGATTAAATAATCAGGAAGAAACCCCCTCAGAGCTAACAATGAGATTTACTCTGTCCATAACAAAAGAATAAAAACATGCTGTCTAATCTGTAAAATAATAAATTATACCAAACATATACAGCTATATTAAAAGCTAATGGAACCAAAATGAATCCTGTGGAAGGATATACATTCCAAAAACCACAATATAAGAGCTAGATTTCTGTAGGTTCATTGCCTCACAAAACAACATTATCTAACAACAGTTACCTTACAAAACCAGTCTGTTTTAAGGAATGTGGAAAATCATTTATTCTCAGTCAATGGTTTTTGTTGAGGTTTTATAGCGTATTTAGCCATTGGGTTTTATTTGGTACAGCACTGGAATGTGTAGTAGTTCTACATGTAAAGTAAGTAACAACAGCAGCAAACCAAGCACTCATATTTGCCTTAATTTTGGGCAGACAGTCAACCTATGTGTATGTTGACACCTGGATAATTGCCTGGCATGCTGAATTTTATTCTTGTTTTCTACTGCATTTGGTCCTTTAATAATAAGGAGTAACAAGCTTTTGTGATGTATTTGTTTGAGGAGATATTTTGTTTTCATTTTCACAGAAAAGGAAGTAGACTCATTTTTATGCCTTCTTAGCTGAAGATAACCATGCACATAATTCCTATTAAGACTGCACCTGTTTAAAAAAAAGTAATTTAGGATTGGATGTGCAAAAGCGTAACAGAACTGTGCTACATCCACATTCCTTACAGAACTCTCTTACAGTATTTTATGATATTCTACAGAGATGGTTGTAGTAAATTTGAGGACTATCCTGAGTACCACTTTACTCATTTCCAAATAAATTTCCAGAATATAACCGCAACCTAGAAACATAGTTTTATTTACAAAGTTGTCATTTATTATTATTATTATCATTGTTGTTGTTGTTTTTATTAATATTATTATTTATTTACTATTTACATATTGAGATATAGCCCCTATTTCACATCTTAATTATCATTAGTAGTCAGAGAGTATAATTTGATAAAAAAAGAAAATCTGCCATGGAGGGTTGAAGAAAAGATTGAAGTTTAAAGTTGTGACCTAGGAAATCCCTGCTAAACTTTCTGTGGTTTAGACAAAGCAGTTGGCACACTATAACGTTTAGCCAGAGCAAGTAAAAGAGACTGCAGTAAAGGCTGTTGTTCCCAATCATAGAATGGCTTTGAACATTGAAGATCATCTAGTTCTATCCCCAGTGCCATGGGCAGGGACAGATCAGGTTGCTCAAAGCCCCATCCAGCCTGGCCTTGAACACTGCTGAGGCATCTACCACTTCTCTGGACAAGGTGTTTTACCTCCATTTCAAAGAGCAACAAGCTGCCTTCAGCCACCCTCACAGAATTTTTTTTTTTCCTAATATCTAATTGAAATCTAAATTTTTTCAGTGTAAAGAGATTCCCCCTTGTACTATCCCTGTATTGACAGGCTCACTGAGGAAGGGCAGAAGTAAAAAGTAAACTAATAAATTGGTAGGGAGAAACACAGTAATAAAGATTCAGATGCGGCAAAGTGGAAAGATCATGGTACACAAGACAGCAGCAATGCACATTAGAGATCATGGAGTACACCTAAGTCATTTCTGACTGGAGGTCCTGGGAAGGACTCAACACCAGGGGCATCTTTTGTTGTGATAGTTCAGAAAGTGAATATTCTATACCACTTTGCTTGCAAGCACGTAATATTTGCCTGAAGTCCTGTTTGTAGTGCAGAAGTCCATAAGTGCAGATCAGATGGCTGGGTTCTTCTTATAGTACATGGAATAAAGTCATGGCTTAATAAACGTCTGAAAGCCAGAGCCAGGGAGAAGGAGGGATTGGGCAGTTTCTGGATTTATGCATAGCTGGGATGCATGCCTAAATGATGCAGCAGGATATACTGAGTAAAGGGTACCACTTAACATTCATCTCATAGATATACACTTAACTTTTAACAAGTAAAGGGTAGCTGGTGGTCTGGAACAGGCCCCAATATAGTGACATCAAGATGCTCCTTCTGTCTGGTTGTAAACTTGCTATTAAGGGGCAGCAGTCCCCCACCTCTTCCACCCCAGTGTTCCAACCAAAAAAAACCCCAGGTTTAGCTCTTATGGTTTATTGACCTGTTTTAGCTCCAAAAACTAAGTCAAAGTTGCTTGACTAGTACTCTATGACAGCCCTGGAAACAAAATTTGGATTATCTTGGCACTGTACTTCACATTCTTGTATCTTCCTTCTCAGTGCCAGTCTTCTCCCATATAAACAACCCATCTCTAATTACTTGACCCTACTGGTCCTGGATTTATGATATCCATATCCACACATAGCATTATGTATCAGCCATATATGGTATTAATGTTATGGATACATGCTGTTGGTCTTAAAATGCTATGCTCCCCTCAAGGTTCTCCATGCTACCCTCCAAT
Organism: Petroica traversi; assembly: GCA_025920805.1. Taxonomy (NCBI): domain Eukaryota; kingdom Metazoa; phylum Chordata; class Aves; order Passeriformes; family Petroicidae; genus Petroica; species Petroica traversi. The sequence continues at coordinate 13,468,787 of JAHLSL010000015.1, read as the reverse complement.
AGCCCATGGAATTCAGCTGTTTCTCACATAATTCCTTCAAAGCCTTTGAGATCCACCCGTCTTTCCTCGGGTTATGGCAGCAATTTCTCACGTCACGCCTAGTAATTTACCACAGTTAGCTTAACCTCAACCCAGGGTTTAGTTAATGGCTCACTCATTTGCCTGTGGCTCTAACACTAACTCCAGAGATCAGGAAGATACCTTTTCCTGTGAAGAATCATTATCAAAATCTTTTTTCAAATGCGGTGCAATGACCAGCCTCTTTCCTTTAAATGGTGTTACAGGGAAAGAAGTGGCAGCAGGAGCCCATTAACACGCTGATTGTGCTACAGCTTCTCAGTATACAGAAGTTTTGCATGAAGATACTTAACCATACAAGATCCGTCCTCCCCAGTCATGCTTTCACTACAAAACTGTGTGTGATTTTGCTGTCCTTAATCTTTTCTGTTGAGTTGCTTTTTATACATGGTACTTAAATTTTCATTGGACCAATTACTGGAGCCCAAGTCTCACTAATGGGTAAATGAGCTAACACTGGAGGCTTTTTTCTCTTTCTTCAGTGCAAAATATAACTTGTGAATCTCAATGGGCCTGCTGTGAACAAAGCACCTGAGTTACTTTTTTCAGGTAATTTTATGGATGAGTCATTACTGATATAAACGCATTTAGAAACTATGAGACAGCAGATAGAATATTTTAGCTACAAAAAGACTTTTTGCAGCAAGACCAAGCTATAGTCCTCATTATTGGGTGTTTATATAGTTAAAAGTTGGAGCACAGAAAGGGTTTACACTGAATTAAAGATGAAGAGACAAGTGTTGCTGAAGATATTCAGAGTACTTAGAGAAATTCAGACAATTCCTAATTCAACCTTTTTTCCTTCTTCCTCTTAAATATTTCCCTTTAAGATCCTCATCTGAAAGTAATTAGGTTACTTAGGTTAATTAATCTCAAATGTTCAGTAGCATAATCCAGGTGACCATAGAAGTCAACAGAAATTTAATCATCTCCATTGTCAAGTTGCTCTAGCATGACACACAATGAACTGTAAACACTATACACTGAATTACTGGTTTCATAATTTGCATGTATTAATATGTAAATCATGCATATGAACAGCATTTTATCTTTGTAATATTACTCTATATAAGCGAAGTTTAGACTGCAGTAATCACTTGCATTCCTTTTTGAAGAAAATTGCTGCTATTGATGCCTTACAGAAAACTTTCTTTTTCATTTTATTACAGCTTATTCTGTTATTTTCAGTTTACTACATATTTATTTTGTGTTTCTTTCCCCTTTTTCTTTATTTTTAAGCCAGTTAATATTTTTTTACTAGGTTCAGAAGGGTTCATAACTTTCTGAAGTTCCAATTTTTTACTACTCTTTTCTCCACACAAGTTATCAATTATGATGAAATAAATCTTATATCTTAAAATTAAATTAAATATTGACATGGACAAAATCATGCACTGAACTAAATACAGTGTGCAAGGCCTCCACCCCAGGTGGATTCACAAATAAAAGCTATGCCACCAAGCTGCATAAGGTTATTCTTACATAACAAGTCAATGAGTACTCATATAAAATGGAACAGCTACAGCAGGAGAGACAGTTTTCCATCAAATTTAGAAGCCTCAGAGCTGAATGCATTTGCATGATGGGAAGTATTTTCATGTCAGGTGGAATGGAGTTAAGGAAAAAAAAACAGACACATTTTAAGATAAGAAGTTTTTCTCATGTTATCTTTTATCACTCAACAATCATTTACATTACAGCTTCTACTTATCTGCAAGTGGCTCCTACGAGCTGAAGTTTGTTTTAAAATAAACTATTTTGTAGCAAACTCGAGGAGTGAGACACCTGGATTACCCAAATAGAAGCATACTGGGAGTGTGACCCAGTGGGGTGCGCAGCATTCCTCAACTCTCCCAGCACACCCGTGTCTACTCATAAAGTCATACCTGTGAGAGTGTGTGTGTGTGTATATATATATGTACATATACAGTCACCTGTAGTTATTTTAACAACCCTCCTCCCCCCTCCCAATTCATTCATCTTGCTGTATTTTTTTCCTGGTTTCTAAAAACATTTTTCTCACTCAACCCCTCTGTCCAGTGAAACGTGTGATGATCCAAGCTTAAATCTGGTCCACTTTTGTATCAGTTTATATCTTAAATAAAAAAAGATATTTCTTTATTGGAAATATTAACATGTGGAATTACACTAAGCAAACACCTAAAATTGGCTTGAACTTAAATATTGTTTAACACCTTTTTATTATATATAATCTTTTATTGAAGAGTCACTATAAAGTCAACAAAGGAATAATGTAAATTGAAATTCTTGCATACTATTATGAAATTATTCATGTTGATCTATCTGCTCAAATTAGGGCTATCAAAAAAAAAAAAAACAGTAAACTTTAATATTTCAAAATATAATTGTCAATTTGGAGTAATTGCAGTTTTATAATGTGCTGCTATATAATGAATTTGTTCCCTTTACGTAAAATATACCCAAGAGTATTTTTCAGTGCAATAACTGAAGAACATCCCTTCTATTTTGGTATAAAGAAAAGTGGGAATATTGAATCACTAGCTAATGAAAAATTACAGAACCATGCCAGCAATATAATGTGTCAGTAGCTAGAAAGCTATGCTGCAAATTGTGCCAACAGTAGCTTTATAGAAGAAAATTAAGTTCACAGAACCCATTTGAGGACTTTTAGAGTTGCAAATATTGATTGTTATGATTTAGATTGTCTCCAAGGTCCTGATTTTTCCTCCAGTGTACACCAGGAGAACACAAATTTAGTTACAGTGAATTAAATCTGAGTGCTAGGGCATGATATTCAAGTGCAGAATTTCTGAAGTATTGCTGCCAAAGTATTTTCCCTCTACTATATGATTCATTTTAATTTCTTTTTTTTCCCTTTACCATCTTTATCGGCCTAATTTCAAATAAAAAAATCAGACAAAAAAAAATGTGCTCATGGTTCTGTCAGGAAAAAAGCAAATAAAAATGACTGAGTGGCTGTGACACAAAAAATATGTGCACTCTTTGCTTCTTTGCCCTCTGCAGAAAAGATATTCAAAGTTCAAATTCCGTGGGTACAGTGGTGGTAGTGAGTGCTGGTGTTAGTTTGTGGGACAAGGACAACTTGGTATCAGGAAAAAAATCCATAAAAAGGTGGCCCTACCCACACAGTGGTTTTTTGACATAAATGAACTCAACGATAAGGATCAGATATTATTTTATTATCTACCTCCTTCAGGATTCCGTGTTTAGCATACAGAGTTCATCTGGTAATTCAAAGGAATAAGTACGCACAAAAGGAATCTGCTTTTCCTTAACTTCATAGCGTTTCTGTTACTTTTCAAAATGTGTGGATAGTAAGTGTTTAGGTGTCAAGACTGTATTTCCCAATACAAGCTGCCACAATGCCAGTGTACAGCATTGTACCGTGGCTGTGAAAATTTATTATATAATTCACATGTATAATTCACAATATAATTCACTGGCTGGGAAAATGTATTGTATAAACACGCACGCACATATATATTGAAAAGTTCTTCAGTATGGTCTTTAGAAAGACATGTGTTCACTAAGAGAGATCTTTCAGAATTCTGTTTCTCTAGAAGTTAATTTCTTGCATAAAAGGTGTTAAAATATGCCAAAATAGATGTTATATGTACATTTACTAAATTGCTGAATATTGAGATTTTATGATGCAATCATTTTCCACCTACTATTCTGAGTTGTTTTTGTGAGGAAGGTTTAGTAGGTTTCTTTATTTTTTATTATTATTTTTTTGTACTGTACCTAGTCCATGGCGCAGAAATTTAGTCTGACATTTAAGATAACCAGGAAATGAGAGCTTCAAGTATTCAACCACATCACAGGGTAGAAATCCCATGAATATGCCTTTCTGTATTTCCTTCTTCATGAATTTAGTTAGGTAACTAGCTGGAGGCTTTTTAAATAGAGTATACAGGTTCTTTGAACCAGCAGATCCCATTAAAATGTGCTAAGCACAGATGGCTCACTGATCTTTAGTTACCTATAACCCTGTAAAATATTGGTAAACCCCAACTGGCTACATGAGTCATAAAAACATCTGTTGTTCAAATAGGTGGACCCAGCTGGAAGTCTATGTTTTAAAAAACCTATCTTGCCTTCTACAAAGCATCACAGTAAAAATAAGTCACTTACTGAGGGGCAAGTCAAACTCCTCTGCATCCATTTAGCAGTACAGACCTCTCTGGGTGGGCTGACACCTTGAGCAGCTTCATCCTCATACTTTTATGATTTGCCAACCCAGGCATAGGTTTCCAGCAGCCTACATAGTTACAGGTAACTCATGTTCACTGAACCAGTTTGTTCCATCTATACTTAAAAGAGTTCAAATTATGAAGAGCAATCTTTGTCAGCCTCATTTAACCAACAGGTAATCATGGTGCCATTTACAGAGGTGCCAAGCACGACTTCCTGCACTTCTAAGGGACAATTATATAGCAAGTGCCATCTGTTGTTAAAGGTCAGCTCATGATTTCAAGAAAAATAGTGTTATCCTGCCATGCCTGGAAACTGCAACTGTGGAGTGTACAATGTAAAAATTAAATTGATTAAATCATGCACAACACAGCAAAAGACAAGAAAAGTTATATTTATGTGTGTACCTTAATTATTTCCTCTGGGAATTTGTATCAAAAGAATCCCTAGCAAGGATTTTTCTATTAGAAGTTGAATCATGATAAATTCTCTGCTGCATCCTTCCAGTTGTATGCCATAGTACATGTCAGGAGCATACAGGAGAAATAATCCTGGCCCTTCAGGGTCAGCAAATCATCATCTATATTCAGGGAGGCAAGGAATAATAAGGAATTCAAGGGGAAAAAAAGTATTTTCTGGTATCCACGTTTTTTCTCAAGCTAGGTCCTATCTGACCTTCAGCTGAAATATTATCCCCCAAACACATAGAAAAAAAAAAGAAATCTTAGAAATGTATGATTACAGGAGCTGACATTTCTTGAATCAACTTTCACTGAACTTTTATTTTTGTAATCATAATTCAATTTTATTTATTTTAAGCATTTCTGTTTGTTTTCCAAAAAATGTGTTTGTTATCTATCGATCTTTGTAATTACTTATAAATCTTTCTGAATTTTACCCTGCTGCAAATGCCCATTCCTGTGGTTTGCTGTTGCATAGTACACCACCATCTATTTCACATAAATGGAATGACAGAATGATGAACTGAATCAGCATGCAAGTATGTTATAAAGCAATTATGTTTGATGGTGCAGATGTGTTCAAATTAACTTTCTTCCCTGACTTCAGAAAATCTGCATCAGAGACTTAAGGGAGCATTTCTCATATTATTAAAAATAAATTACTAGCAAAACAGGGCAGAGATTGATCCCACTCCAACAGTTTAGAGCAGTGAAAGGGAAACCAAGGCCACTTTGCACAGTTAACAATTTATTATACCCTTGTTTTGGCCCTGGACTCCATTTTGTAAGCAAAAGAGTTTTATAGTAATACATGCCACTCCCTCAAAGGCTCACTATTTCAAGAATGAGATTTTCTTTTTCTCCTCCTAGATGTCTGTAATGATTATGTTTAAAGTTTGAGCCATGTACAATAAGGCATGATGTGCTGAAGCAGTCATCTTAAACCAGAAAGTTAACTAACAAGTATCAGCAAAAAACTGATGCGATGACTTTTTTTTTAACACTAGCACTAAAACCTGTGCTAAAGAAGAGAAGAAACTTGAGTCTTAAAGAACTTGACTTTTAGAAGACATCAATATACTCTCTGAAAACCCTTTAACAGGACCAGTAGTCTTGTTAAATCTGCAATTATTTACTTTTCTGTAGCATGAATCAGATTAACTTTAGCTCTTCAGTACACTTTCATTCAAAAAGAAAATGCGTTACAAAGACTTTTTGCATAGTTTGCTCAAGCAGACTCAAATCAATATTCGTAAGGTCAAAGGCAGAGTCACCTCAAGCCAAATGACTTAGTCTTCAAACATGTTTAGAAATAATAACTCCCATTTGAGTTTGGAATTTATTCCCTTTAACATGTACTGACCACAAAGCACCTAATCTTACTTCTAATAAAATCAATAAGAAATCTTCTGCACTCACTGCAATCAGAAGTGCTACATTTTCTTTGTGTAATTATTTTTTTTAAGTTTGAATTGGCTGTTAGGTCACTTGATTTTAGTGCCTAAAGCAAAAGCATTTATAAGTGACTGGAGATTAATTTTGCAAACAAGATCCTTAAGGAAGGATAATTCCAATATATTAAATTCACGTCTTACCTAAAAGTAAGTACCCTACATTAGCTTCCTGAAGGATATATATGTGCATGCCATCAAAGACAAGCTGTCAAAACAAGATCAAGTGCTGCTTAGGTTCACTTAAAAGTCAACTTTCATTCCAAAGTGATGTACTTCTTGAAGGTGAAGTGTGTGGAATCATATACATCCCTGTTGCAGTTCTGATTTTGCTCGTTAGTAAATGTCATGAATATTCCTATAATTTGCTAAGGCTAGCTAGACTTCACAAGTTCAAAGTACATCTTAATAGATGCCTTGGGGGTTGTATATTCTTTGAGAGTTAATTAGGTATGGTCAAACACAAAGCAGACAAACAAACAAGTGTGTAGAACAAATCATTAATTCTCTTGAGAGAATATTATCAGTGCTCTAGGTCAAAATATATCATTATCCACATATTGTTCTCACCTTTTAAAACATTCCATTCAATGTATTTTCTTTATTCAAAGAAAAATTTTGAATGTCCAGACAATTAAAAATGTTAATAGAAAATAAATCAAGAAGAGATTCAGACACATAATTAAACACACTTAAAAATAATTTTCTTTTTCAATCTCACGTTTTGGAAACAGCATATTCTATGGATAATCCCAATGAAATAAGTGAAACTTCTATATTCAATGAATAAAAATTTCTTTTTACCATAATGTTTTAAAACAGAAACATATTTGAAAGTTAGAAATGTGTATTCCTTTTTGTACTTACAGACCTTGTTCCAGGGAGCATTTATTATGAATATAAGCAATTGTCTGGGTAATGCACAAGTTGTGTCTCCTTGTTCTTTCTTTCCCAACAGATACTTCCAGCCTGTGATTAGGCCATGATTACTTGTAGCTAATGTTGTCAGCAAATTGTGTATCTCCTTCAATATACAAATGTTGCTTACTTTTCATAATGAGGCTTTAATATAATCACTGGGTAGTATTGGTTCCAATACAGCCAAGATGAGTTTCATTCTTGACATTCAAGGGGCAGGATTTTACCTTTTCTGCTTTTTTGGGGGTTTTTTCTCTACATTATCTCAGCAATACAGAACTGCATCTGTTTCTGATGGGATGCACAAGATTTCCTCTTTAAAGATTATAAAGTCTCAGATACTTATTTGCAAAATTCTGCACCTAATTTTCAGGTATTCAATCCAGATTTTTGTGGACAAAAACGTTTTCCCAGATATCTATTACTTACAAGGACATTTATGAAGAATGAGCTTTTTTTTTATGAATGAAAGCAAATGAAATTATGCATGTGTCAAAATTTTGGACAGTGAGTGTTTTTAAACTATGTAAACTGGACTGATGTCCTCCTTCAGGTAGTTAAACCTGACATCCGTCTTGTCTGTACAGACATAATCAAATTCTTAAACCTTAGTTAAATAGGGATCTGTTTTGTTAGTCTTTTTTCTCCCCTCCCCCTACAGATTGCATCATTTTACCATATTACTGTATTCCACCTCTTTCTTGTTGAGGGCATTTTAAGGATTCTCCAAGCTTGGTGGCCAAAGTGTCATTTTACAGCATGATTTTTTTTAATTTTTTTAAGATATTGAGACCTAATCTGTGTTTAACAGCACTGCAAGGACTGTATTCATAATTCTTCTAAAAACTGTGCCACAATATGAGTACATATTGAGTACATACTTTAGTGCTGAAGCTTTACTTTCCCTTTAAAAAGGGATGCATCAGGCATTTGCTTAATATGTGATCACCTTCCCTTTTCAGCACCTCACAAATAATGCTCATAAGTGTGTCACCAGTGAGTACATTTTCAAACTGATAATTGAGGATTTAACCATGTGGACGATGTTACAGGCAGTAGTAGAGCCTAATTCTGGGACTTAGTTTCTAAAACCCTCACCCTGCAGCAGGTTGAATAAATTTCACTTGGTTACTTAACTAGTCATGATGAATGGAAAAAGAGACAAATTCCATTTTCAGAAAGCAGCAGTGTGACAATAACGTCATCTGTGAAAATTCCCCTAATGCAATTCATGTTCATCAGGCACTTTTATTATAACAGCAGTATCTTGGTCTCATTAAAAACTGCAGCTTCATTTATTTGAAACTCTAAATATCAAGGGTATCTGTGCTCAATCCATATGCTTCTGAAAAAAAATCTGTTTACTCTCTATCATTCACTGAACTTGAAGTTAAGACTGTGAAAAATTGGTCTGCAGTTCCCTTTTTCTATCTGCAGGGGACAAAGCATACTGGAAACATGCATTTTAGACTTTTACAGGTTTTCTTTTTGTTTTCTTTGCATTTTCACTGTTGGTTCTCTTGCTCCATTATACAGCACTAGCAGTACTAATCTATGACTTGCCTCTTCGCCATCCTAAAAGCTCCTTCTCTGAAGAAGGAGCAAACCAATTCACAGGAAAGAACCAAATTTCACAACAATAAAAAATCCCCTTGAAGGGGAAGAAACTGCAATATGTTTTAGCAGAAGAAAGACAATGCAGCAGAGAAATACTTTGCTAAAAAAAAAAAAAAAAAAAAAAGGAAATTAATCTCATAGAAAAAAAATTATGGTCAGACGTGATAAAGAGCCATCTCAGTTCTCAAGCTTATGAGGCACAGGTAGAGAAATGCAAATGCTGCAGTTAAAGTCAAAGGCAGTTGAGAATACGGTGTAATGTACTCACCTCCCATTGCATCCCTCACCATCTGCGATAGCTTGACATAGTAATACATCACAGAATGAAGTGTGAAGTGCAAGGTCAAGAGCCAAGATATTTCTTTCATCGGGGAACTCCAGATAGAAAGTCTTTATTGATCAGTCAGAGCTACCTTACAGTACCTCTACAACTCTAATTGGTACTGAATGATTTTATGTTTTTATAACATTATGGTTCAGATGTTATCTAGCCTGGCAAGGACATGCAAAAGGTATAGTAGTTTACAGGCTGAACTAATATCAGAAGGCAAGGTATAGCTCAAGGAAAGGAGTTAGATGATGACTTAGCATGATTTAATCTTCAACCTGGGAGATGAGGTGGCTGAGCAGGTAGAAAATTATATCAGTTATGAGACTGATTATAAGGAAGTGAATGTGTTAATAATTTACTTTATAAAACTGGCTTTTCAAATGACAGCAATTACAACAAACATAGATTACTTCTTTGGGTGTCACACTTGCAGACAGAATTAATGAGTGACTTGATAACTCCTGTATTAACATAATAGGCTAGTTGGGCTAATTCACTGGAAAAGTAGAAGTATCATTGTATATTTTAACAGCATCGTTGTTGGTGAGGGCATTTTAATAAGTGAAAGGGAATTAAGTTAAATCCCAGGTAAAAATTATTACTCATCTAATCCATTTCTCTAGAGGTAGCCAGCCTCAATCCAAAAGAATATGAATTAATAATAAATAAATATGGATCTGCCATCACAAAATCACATAATTTGGCAAATACGGGGACACATTTTACCTGAAGTGTATACACCTATCTGTAACAAAGCATAATGTTTTATAACATTAGCGGCATTCTCTCCACCATTATTAAGCTTCTCTTATCATTTTTATAAAGGGGTTTATTACTTCATCATTTCACCTAAAAGTAAGGTTTGCCATGCATGTTCTTAGTGACTAATCCAAACTGGTGTTGAGCACCTGCAACTTCTATTGAGCTCTTCAGTGAAATTTACAGGTGATCTCACCAGCCCAGAATTTAATTTTCTTGTGTCTCACTGAGTATTTAAAATAATTTCCACTATGCTTTTGGGAACACAATTCACCAAAGCTAGGCAAATACATAAGCACAAAAGTAGGACATTCTATAAGCTCAAAGTAAATTAATGTTCATTTATTAATTTTCATTCACTTGGTCCTCTGAAAAAAAGGTCTATTTGAGAAGAAAACCATTTTACCAAACTGCACAAAGTAGTACACACATAAGATATCAATACATCAGGGAATATTTCCATGTAAAAATATACTCATTTTTCATCTCACTGTATTCACTGGTTCTGAATAGAGTGTGTTATTGGTTGCTTGCATCGCAGATGGTACCTTTAAGCTCCAGAGAGACTAAAATTCTACCTCCACAGATAGTTCTTGCTGCCAAAGGTTTACAATCTAAATAAACAAGATGACTACAAACATTGCAAAGATGAGGCAAGACTGTTACTTCTGGGCAAACTGTACCCCATATGGGAATGGGACCTGAATGATTCACGTCTTTGTATAGGGATCTTGCATATAAGATTGTCATTTCCCACCTACAATAGAAGGACAGAGCAGGACTGTGTATACAAAAGCCTACCCCGATGCTCTTCTCAAATATCTCCAATTCTTAAAGTTGGTTAAAAGCTTCAGGTTAATATTATTATATTTATATTCTGTGTCAAATGGCACAACTCAATTTTTTCCCTGTATTTCCAAATTTCTTCTTCAGCTGCATGAAAATATTACAAGTCCAGCTGCAAAGCATTATAATTTTTTCTAATGAATTAAGTGCAACTGTTATGATGGGCTTAGTGAAGTCTAAATTTACTGCAAGGCGTGAAAAAAGAATTTCCCCCTTGCCATGGTGTTGCGGTGGATGAGTTCACATTGGAAGCAACATGCCCCTATGTTTCTGCTACAGGGTTCCTCCCCTCATTGCATGACAGTTATGTTAATCCTGCCCTGTTCATTGGCCTGTTGGCCTCCCCATCCCTTTATCTCTTATATGCATCCCTTCTAGTAAGTTCTCCCTTTTTCTACGCCCCATTGGCTCTGACCCCTTTTCCCCTCCCCTTCCCTTTCCCAGCTGGTCAGACTGATGTCACCCCACCTTCACTCCACCCCTAGACCCCCATCTGATCGGTTTGTGATGTTATGCCTGCCCCCTGTTATCCCCTATTTAAAAGCCTGTGTACCCCATTGTTCTTGGTCACTGGATGCCTTCAGGTGAGGAATCCCCCTATATGTTCGTGGTTATGGGATCTCTCTAGGGTTTGATGAAATAAACTACGTGGAACCCTATACCAAGAACCCATCCTAGCTCTTTATCCTTATGATATGTGGCTCAACTAAAGATCTGCAGTAAACACCTGGCTGGCAGTGTCAATGTCTGCAGCTGAACCCTCCCCAGGCAGCTTCAGACAGGACGCATCTGGGGCAAGCAGGACACTGGGACTGTTACAGACCCAGAGCAAAGGGCTTCGATTTAACACCAAGGCAATATGAAAGGGATATAACTTGATCTGAAACAGAAGCCTAAAATCATAAAGAATCTGGGTCAATCTTGAGTTATATCCCAGGGGATAATGCTGTGACCTATGGAAAGTCCATTTATCAACTAAGCAAGGACATATGCTGTGGGATTTCATGTGAAATCTGTTAAAAATTCTTCCCGAAAGACAGAAACAAACGTGGTTACGATAACCAAAACCTTTACTACTGATGGTTTTCATAGTGAATGAGAATTGTGACATTCTAGCAAATTTAGGTGATCTTTTCTCACCCTACAAAAAAACCAAGCAAATGTGAATTCTTTTGCCAAAAATCTAATTACAGTGTGCAATTGTCCTATTCCTGAATTCTGTGTTTCTCATGAGAACAAAAACTGATGTAATATTAAACTGTGAAACAAATAAAACACAGATCAGGCTCCAATAAAACTGCAGTGTATCACATGCATCAAATAACACTGTAAGAAATCGTGCCTATAAATATCAAGTAACCTCAAAAATTGCTCAGCAGCAGAAGCTTGGAAAGAAGACTATTGCTGCATGCTATTTTTTCCCTCTGTATTCCTATCTGAGGCAGCTGCTGACCCATGGTACTTTTTGTAGTTTTCCAAATGGCTTTTGCATAGGTCCAAGCTGCTTAGAGAATAAAAATCAGCGCCATTGAACGTTATGCTATTTTGTGTGCTTATCACCAGAAAAGGTATGAACCAGTGGTCAATGTAATTTTCCTCTAGTATAGGTATTAGCTGAAATGACACAAGTCCAATATGAATGTTCAGTCTGACCAGCTATGAAACCAGCAACTGTATCACCAGAGAATATACAGACTAAGAAACAGTCGGAACAATGACATAAAAAAAGTCTGAACTAAGCAGAATTCATTTTAATGGGAAATCAAAATCACAACCATGATGAAAAGTAACTGTTTTCTGTATCCTTACTACATGCTTCCTGTACTTTCAGTGGTTTCTGTTTCATCCCTGGAAAAAAGGGGGGTTGCAGCCATTCAAGTGGAATTAAACTTTGGGTAGTGAGTGGCAGATGTTGTTTCATTTGTGAAATAATTATCAGTACCATTTCTTTCAAGCCTCTCCATTGTGCTGCATCATACGACAGTAAAGAAGGTGCCTTAAATGCATTGTTGAGCATAAAGAGTATAAGCCTGCCAGATAGTCTAAATTCCCTTGTAGTACAACATACTTCAAAATGGAGCTTCCTCAGAATAAACGTTCTATTACACATATATATAGGATACATTAAAAGAAGTTTTTATATTTCCATGACATGGAGACATATGTGTTCTTAGGTTTTGCAAACCTAAGGTAGCAGGGAATAAATTTTTATTCAAATACTAGGGTTTTTGCCTTGGACATTTAGGCAGATTTCTTTCTCCATATAAAACTATCTGCCTGTTACTGCAAAGAGTGGTAGCATCACACAGTGAGAATTGTTGATGTATAACCTTGGATGAATTTCTGTTCAGACTCAGATTTTTACAAGCAGGTATTTGGAATAAAGGATCTTTTGTCTGTACAATCAAACTTGTTCAGCTTCCTTTTTATTATTACAAAATTCCTGCAAATCTGGATTACCAACTTTGCATGACAACAAAATTTAGGAACAAGACACTCAAATGGAAACTCAGGCCTGTAAGGGTCAGCATTAGCCCTTATTAGAAGAGTTACATAAGAAAATAACTTAACTGAAAAAGAAACACAGAGCAGTTGAAGTTGGAATGGATCTCTTGAGATCATCTAGTCCAACTCCCCTGCTCAACAGAGTGACTGACAGCAGGTTGCCCAGGGCAGTGCACAGATGGCTTTTGAATATCTTCAAGGGTGGAGACAGCACATCTTTGGGCAGCCATCTGGTGCATCAACCACTTCTCCCAGTTTACATAGTCAGCAGACTCCTCCACTGAGGGTAAGTCTTCCTTGCTCCAGACTTCACCTCCAGTTCCAGGGACCTGAAGACCAGACATAATGATGAAGACTGAGGACAAGATGACATTAGTCCCTTTCCATCTCTTATCATCAGATCCCCTGTCTCACCGAACAGCAGACCTTCATTTTTCATATCTTTTCCTGCTGCTGAAATACCTGTAGAAGTTTAACTTGTCTTTCACATCAGCATCAGCTCCAGATGGGCTTTAACTTGCCTCATCCCACTGCTTCATGCTTTGGCAGTATCTTTGGAGTTTATTCTGTGTCATTTTTTCCTGCTTCCAGCCCTTTTATGCTTCCTTCTCTTTTGGAAAATACATTTGCTGCTCCAGATGACAAAACCATGAAAAAGTTCTTTCATACTTTTAGACATTTTTTATTGCTTATAAGGTACTGAGTGCATTCTCTCCTATATGTTTATAGTGTTTCAGAAACAAAAAAACTATGTCTTTATCTAATGGTCAGCAAGAAAGGATTTGTTATATTGGCATATTTAAAAGCTTTAATTAAACAAATTTTAGCAATACCATATTTCAATAATTTCTTTTAAAATATGATTACAGACTCTTCACAATGTTGGCACATTTAGTTTTACTGCATTCATTTCTACTAAGAAATATTTTAAAAACAGATCCTTAGAAAAGTTTGTGAGTTTTTGCAAGATGAAATTAATTTGTAGAATGAAGTACTCATCATCTCGGTTTTGGTTTGGATTTTCTATTTGTCCGTGCAGAGAGTATCAACTCCCCATAAGAATAAGGTAAAAAGTTTTAAATCATTCTCAGAGTGACACAATTAATCCTCAACTAAGATTTCTATCAAGTTGGTTTATCACCACACAGTCTCTGTATTGCAGATTTACACTATTTTGTGAAGGTGCCCTTGGACATCTTGATCGACTAACACCTAGAGACAAACCAGCTGTAAAAGCATGAAAGAAATCCACAGGAATTTATTAGAAGACAATGAACAAATAAAAAAACAGTGATGGTCCCACTCACGGGAAAAATACCGACATGTATTTGGTGATTTTTAACCTCCTTTAATAATGAAGTGCATATTTTAAAAGATTTGTTTTTCCAGAATCTGTTGTGAGAGACGCCATAATAATTATAAATGTAGAGCCATTTTAGCTGACTAAGAACAGCTAAAAATCTTATTTTGCCCATTTAGGAATAAATGGCAAGAGTCCCATTAGTGAGATGAACCTTCAAGCTGGATAACAAAAAAAAAAAATCCAATCCTTTCCTTCATTTCCAAAATATGTAACATATAGATAACAAAGGTATATGTCATATTCAGACAATTGTGTTACAAATTAATAACACCATAATAACGCTTTTGTTCTTTACTTTGAAGTCTGTCATACTTCAACCCCCCTCCCTCTTTCTCTCTCTCCCTTCCCCTTCTTAAGACCTCTATGCAGTATAATTAAAATATATAACAGTACAATATATATATTGCACATATATAAATATATATATGTGTGTAAAATAATAAGGCTCAGTGGAAAAAAATTGTATAATCATTAAGCTAACTTTTAGAAGAACCTGAAGAACACTTAAAATGTCCACAATCAACCATTGACAGTATTTCATCCATAATAATAATAATAATAATAATAACAATAACAACAAAAACAACAGCAACAACAACAACAACATGTCATGGAGGAGTTAGTACCAATGAACAAGAACTTTGTGTAAAGCAGATTTCATCTTCCATTTCTTACTCCTTAAATAACTTTATTTCCTCAGGGAGTAATGCCTTTCATCACATACACAATAGACTTCCTGCATAGCATAGGTTAATTTCCTTGGTGATTTGTTCCTACTTGTGGGGATAATTAAACCCTGAATCAAATGACTTTGGGATACGATGACTGCCCTTCAGTTTAAGTTTTCAAAACCAAAGTTGTTGTCTTTTCAAAGGATATGCCTTAACACAATGTGTAATGAATGTTAGTGAAATATCATAGCCAGGATATGCAAAGAAATCAGGCTGGATCAGTAAAACTTTCTGAAAAATGACAGGCATCAATTGCAGCTTTAAAATTTCTACAAGAGTAGCATGCACAGAATAAATACAGACCACTTATGATGACCTTGCAGACTACTCACAAGCACACAGACCACATTTTCAGAATCAACAATAAATGTAATTTTAGCCCTCTGCATCGCAAAATCTGTCTGTGCCAATGGCAACTGACAGATCAATGCAAATGCCCTTCCTAATTACCAAATTAAATTGTATACATCTGTGCAAATAAATTCCAGTGATATTTGCAGTATCTATCAGCACAGTTCCTTTAGACTCAGCTATTTAGTGCTCAACACCTGGTCTTTCTTGTTAATTTCTACTGCTTAAGATTTTTCTCCCTAATTTGCATAAAACCATAAAAATTAAACTCTATATAATTATTGATTTTTCCTCTGGGCATGCATTTTTTTCTTAGAAAAATACACATTTGGTTGTCTTTTTATCTTTCCTCTTATTTAATCCTCCTGATTTTTCTGTTTATTATTGAGATATTTTTTTAATATTAATGAAGATATAATTATCTCTGGATCCTCTACACTGATTTTGCTTCACACATAAAAATGAAACAAGACAGGAAAGGAAATAAGATATACTGTAAGAGCAAAGAAAAAGAAAGAGCAGCCCCATAATAAACGTGAAACAATAATTTCCCCTCAAGCTAAAATTTGACAATTTTAACATGAGTTTAGAACACTAGTCATCATTATTTAAATCATATTAATAATTAATATACTTAAATGCTACAGAATGCTTTCTGACCATTTTTCTTTTGACACCATGCTTTTGATCTGACATAAAGTATAGCAGACTAAGACCAGTATTATTTTAGAACTTGCTTGCTGATTTTTTATATTTATGTTTGAAATCATAATATCATTTTTTGCGGATGTAACACTGCAGATTAGAAAAAGTATAAAGGAGGAATTTTCTGTGTGGCTTATACCATGATCTACTGTAGCTAAGAACCACATTTCCTGACAGTAATGGAAGTTGCAAGTTTTATTAGACACTGAACACTCTGGTAAGTTTATCTTGGTTGCTAGGTAATTTGGAATATATACATGCTAGAAACAAACAAAAGAAAAGCCCACAGCATTTGATACCCCACTGGGGTAAATCAGTTCAACTTCACAATTTGAAATTCTAATCTGTCACTTTTTCTATCCTAAAACATTTAATATATGTTCAAAAGAATGCATCTTTGAAACAATTTTTCACGGACAGCAGTGCTGCTCATGAACAGCTTGCAGTGCTCCATATGGCAGAAGATATTGCTGGGCTCTTATATCACACATGCAGTTGTGGGGTATAGGAACAACACCCACTGCAGGCTATATTTAAGAGCATGAATCTGTGAAAGCAGCGGCCAAAGGAGTATAACAGCTGTAAGAGCATGAGGATACCTTGTGGAACTGTCATTCAAAAGAGGTGGGAGAGTTAATGAAGGAATACAAGTATTTTGCAAACTGCAGCTATGTCAGGAGAACAAAGTTATGCAAGCAAAACAGATGAAAAGTCGAGCCAGCTGCATCAGGTTAGCACATTACTGGTACAAGTGGCTGCTTTATTGAAAAAGAAATGTACATAGAAACAGGAGATTGTTGTCAAATTAATAATTAATTTTAAGGCAGTTTTATGGAAGCAAGAAAAAGTTTTATTAAACAAATAGAATTTTTTTTCCTTTTTTTTTTTCTTCCAGAGAAGGCAGAATTAACCCCCCTATTTTCATTAAAATCACAACAGAAGTTTTCCCATCTGCTTTTAACACGTGGAATACTAGCTTCACATATTTCCAGAATTCATCATTATAATATGAAGAAGCACACAAACATTTTCCAGTGATATTGCTAGTGGAGGCATACTCTTCACACAAATATAAGTCACCTAATCTAAAAACAGTAGCATCAAGGAAAACCTTTGCATATCACATTACAAAGTACAGCTCAGTTCTAATCTGTTGATGCTGCAAGACAGATAGAGCTGAAGGATCTTGTTCCAAAGCCAGGATCTAGTTAATGCCAGAAATTATCACCACCATGTAGTTTTCATTCATCCATGACTGGCAACTCTGACATCTCTGTGAAGATGACTGGTAACCTTTGTCTGGCAGAAAAATAGTGAAATTGTCATCTAGTGGAATCAAGGTAAAGATGAAGTTTCACAGAGTAAATTTACTGTCTTTGACCAGAGTACTTGGTCAAAGCTCAGGGCACTGTGTATTGATTCTGTGAGGAGGAAGGTGGTGATGGACTCAGATGTCTTTGATGTCATCTGTTTACTTTCAAAGAACGAGCAAGCTTCTGAACCACTGCAGAAAGCAAACAACAGTTTCCTTGATCATTCTACCAAAAGTCTTTCAAGCTGGCACCCAGAGCAAATTTTCTTTCTTAGATGTAAACATTTATCAGGTGGAAAAGGATAAATAACTCAACATCCTTTCTGGGTCTAATTTCTGTGATTTTACAACTCTCAGTGCCACTCTCCTTTACCTTACTGTATATTGTGTTTCCTCTCTTAGGCACTTGGTTTTCCCCGGCATACAGGTCTCCATTCAAAGCTTCATATAAACAAAGGAATTGGCCCATGAATGTTCAGTTGAACACAGAAGGTGAAGTTTCTATTTTTCATCTAAGTAGTCTGTCAAATAAGCTTGAATAATTTCTCATAACTACAGTAAAGCAAGGATGGTAGTTATATCTCTTTTCTGAAAGACTACATTGAATCCCCAACACCTATTACTAGTGCTAGCACACAGGAAATTACTGTGTTTAAATACTAAGGGAATAAGTGCATTACTCAATCAGTTTTCAGTTCTGATCTTAAATCAAAAAAGTCAGAGCACTGTAATTACTCTGGGATCAGAGAAAGCACTCACCTCCATTTGTTACTACCTAGGATCCAGCAAGCATTTGTGTTCTCTGATCTGAGCATGGGTGAATACCAGCAGGTGCTCTAAGATTGACTTTTTGATTTGTGCATGGCGAGATGGTATGGCTATGGAATCAGTGGTTATAGATCTCTGCTTTCTTGGCACCACCTCAGTGGGGTACAGATTTTCATGTGGGTAATTAGCCTTCACTAGGCAGTGGAGCAGCAAAATTAAATCAGACAATCCACAAGCAGATGTACTGACACTGCATTTGGGTAGCTGAAGGCAAGGGAAAGCAGGTTGGATGAAATCTTGATTTTTATTTTAATCTGTATTGTTACATATCAGCAATCTCATACATTCTGAGCCTAATTTATTTTACTGATTTCAATAAAGAAATTTGTACAGAGGTGCTTGAGAGCCATGGGTGTTTAATGTCCGTTCCTTGCAACACAGTGTGTTTGAACAAACCATGAAAATCTGAATCATATTAAATTCAAACTGGAATATGCCACACTGTATGTCCGCTGTTTGTGTTGCATCCCACATCTGTGAGGCAAACTTGGAAGAAAATGTAGACCCCTGGCATTAAGGAAAAATGGGAAAAAATGATATTGCCACAAATTATGAATCCTTAAAATGTCCTATTGTTTTATGGTCACCAGGAAATTTGTGACACTGTGAACTGAAAAAATACACTGTTATTTGAAGAAAAAGAATAATCGGAATGGCAATTTATTTTCAGAGGTAAAACTGCAAGTGATTTGCAAGTGCAATGCCTCTTTGGGACACAGTGTACTTGCAGAAAGATTGGGTTTTTATTTAAAAAAAAAAGGGGGGGGGTTGTAGTATAGCAGCTTCTTTGTCAATAATACTAATTCAGCTTCTGCATAGGATTTTCTTTTTATATTAACAAAGTGTTAAAGACAGAAAGCAACCCAAATGATACACTCACTCAAATAGCACTATAGTAAAAGATATTGCTTTGTGCTCTCATCAGAAAAGAAGGCACTCCATCGCCACAGTGAAATCCGACTTTTTTTTTTTTAACCAAGATATAAATAAATCAAGAGACAAAGTCAATTTTTGTCTTTGTCCTGTGGTTCCAGAAAAGCTCGCACCATTTAATGGCAGTAGCTACAGTAAAAGCCTTGAATTTAATTCTACCTCTTAAATTGCATCAGGCATGAGCGCTGGGAGGACAAGAATGCTGCAATAAGCTCGAGGGCTGATTCTGCAAAGAGAAAGATTTCAGAGTGGTTTTTTTTTTCTTCTCCCCTTCACAACTTCCATTCCTGATGTTTGTGAGGAGTCAGAGGGCTTTGTGTGCCTTTGTGTTTGTGTCTGTCTCCATGTGTGTCTATGCGTGTGTGTGTCTGTGCATCTGTGGTTGTGCATCTGTGTCTCTGTGTCTGTGTTTGTGTCTGTGTGCCTGTGTCTGTGTGTGTGTCTATGTGTCTGTCTGTGTGTGTGTGTGCACATCCTGGTCTGTGTTTGTGTCTGTGTTTGTGTGTCCGTGTCTGTGTGTGAGTCTGTGTGTCTGTGTTTGTGTGTCTGTGTGTGTGTGCATCGGTGTCTGTATGTCTGTGTCTGTGTGTGTCTCCGTGTCTGTGTATTTCTGTGTCTGAGTGTGTCTCTGTGTTTCTGTCTGTGCCTGTGTGTGTCTGTCAGTGTCTGTGTCTGTCTGTGTCTCTGTCGGTGTGTCTGCCTGTCTGCCTGTCTGTGCCTGTCGGTCTGTCTGTCCGTCTGTCCGTCTGTCGGTCTGTGTCTGTCTGTCGGTCTGTCTGCCTGTCTGTCTGTGTCAGTCGGGCTGTCTGTCTGTGTCTGTCGGTCGGTCTGTCCGTCTGTCAGTTTCTCTGTCCCTCTGTCTGTCTGTCGGTCCGCGTTCGCTGTCCCGGGCCGCGGGCGGGGCCGGGCCGCGCCCG
>JAHLSL010000015.1:13305900-13448084 GCA_025920805.1 Petroica traversi | reverse complement strand
GAGGCCTTTGCGAGGGGCGGCCTCACGCTGCTCGTGTGGCTTTAATTGCCGGGCTGTTGTTTGGGAAAGGGGGCTGTGTTTCTTCAGCGTGGGCTTCTGGGACCTGGACCTGTCTCCCTGACCTCCCTCTGCGTGGGTTCTGTGATTGCCGATCAGCTCCTGTGAATGGGCCAATTATAAGCGTTACAGAGTCACCCAGAGCAACACGTTAATGCTTTTTGGGGGCACTGAGGAAAAGAAAAACTTTTAATCTTTTAGAAGTCGTGAATGAACGAACCGCTGTCAATTTTTTCAATACCCGAACCCTTTAGACACCACCACATCTGTAAATATATTAAATATATATTGGATGCTTATAGGGGGAGTAATACTGTTGGGTCGCTATCCCTAGCATAACTCTCAGGAAACAATTCCTTAGAAATTTTGAATGTTAAACTGTCACACTCTGTTCATTAAATATGCGTAAACTATCCTGTTTGTGCCAAAAAAAAATTACCTAGTTCTTTAAAGCTGTAATGACACTGCAGACACTTCACTTTAAATCTACAATACGATTTTTGAAAATTCAAAGGAATATTTTGTGTCTTGAAAAGTACCCTCCTTAGACTTCAATTTTTCTATTTTTAATTTTTAATTATATTTTTTTCTTCTGCAGAAAAAAAAAATTTTTCATCCAGCTGTGATTTTGAGTGTGTACTTCCTTGGTTTTTCATTTTATCTCCTTCTTGCCCATTCTGTGTCCCTATGTTAGACTAATAGGCTCAAAGCAACACTCTGAGTTCTGTTTGAAAAGAAACATTTCTTTGATGCTTACATCCACTTTATTGATTTCTATGAGCCATATCATTATGAATTTTTTCTGTTATCAATATATTATGAACTCTGTTGTTTCCAGCTCTACCATTATTACTGCATTAAATGAGAAATAAAGTTTGATCAAAGCAGCTTCCAGGTTGGATGGGACCCCAGGAAGTCTCCAGGCCAATCTCCTGCTCACAGCATGTCCAGATCTGAGGTCAGACCAGATTGCTCAGGGCAATCTCAAAAACTGCCAACTTCTCTGGGCAGTCTGTTCCACAGCTTGGCTGTCCTCAGGAAGGACCACATTTTCCTTGCATCTGACCTGAGTATCTCTCTTTACAATTTTTGCCTTTGACTTTCAGCCTTCCACTATGTAGTGTTGTATTTGTCACTAGGAGACTTTTCCAGCTTTAAGCACATAAGGAAAGGAAACTTCTGTGAGCTGTACTGTGCTGCTTTGGAGTAGAGTTAACTCACTTTATCACCACATGTAGATGCTGAAGCGCTGGTTTTAGATCTGCCTGAAACTCTTTTCCAGGCTGGAAAAGCCCTGCTGCTTCAGCCACTGGTGGTAGGACAACTTCTCCAGCCCCTGGCCAGCTTGGGGTCCTCTGCTGAATTCACTTCAGTGAGCACTAACGTGGGAAGCACCAGGGATGCAGTATTTCCAGAATCCCTGAGAGTTCAGCTGGCTCCTGCTTTCTCGAGCAATATCTCCACTTCCATTTTTATTTTATGTATTCTTTATAGGAGTCTCTCAGGCCTTGCATCTTTCCTTCACTAGAGTTTTGCATCAAGAATTCCTGACATACAATAAAATATCATGACATAAACTCAGACAATATTCTGTGACTCCTGAAGATACTCCCAAAAATATTTTACTTGCCTTACTAAGGAGTTATTACAGTTCTATTGCACAAATCAACGTATTTTCTTTAACATTCATTATTTGGAAACTCTCTTCTGCATTTTGTAAAAATTTGTATGTGGAACTCCCTATTCAAGACTAACTCCTTCGCTAAAAAAGATCATCTAAAAAAGATGCTGTCTCACAAAATCCAAGGAATTCCCTAAGCTACTACTGTGTTTAATTGCAAGTACTTATAAATGCACTGAAATTTGGCAGTATACAAGATATTTTATTTAGTCTGTTCTAATACTTAAAGTAACCCCTAGTTAACTTGCATTGAAATGAGATCAGTTCAACAGCACAACACAGCAGAGCAGCAGACTACTTTTTTTTCGTCATGGCTAAAATCTCCTAAGGAGCAGCTGGCTCGGGGCTGCTCCATAAGGGAATCCAAGCCTGGATGTGAAGTCGGGGCAGCAGAGGAAGTGCTCCTGCAGGCCAGCGCACAGCTCCTCAGTGTTGGGGTGAGCAGAGTGGGCAGAGCACGGTGCCATCAGCAAGGTCTGCTGACAGCCCCACACTCTCCCAGGCAAGATTGAGTTGGGCTTTGGATCCTTCTAAGGGTTTTCAGTGCCAGGCAGAGACAGAACTATACCAGAGGTCTGAGGGCAGGGCAGGGGCAGAAAAAGACTGGAGACTAGGTAAATGACAAGAATGCCTGTGGCAGAGCTCAGGAAGGTACTGGGTATCCAGGGGTGTAGGTGGGGACCCCAGGTGGGCCTCTCCAGCTGAAAACCCCATAGTGGAATTGGGGCTCCAGCAGTATTTTTCATAACTATACAAACTAATTGTTATTTTATTACTAAACTGAGAAAAATCAGATAGAGAAGTGATCCCTGGGAATATGATACTCTTGAAGGAAGAAAGGAATAATATATGCCGACTTGCATATTTTTCTCAAGTGGAGTAATTAAAATATTTTTAGTTTTTCATTTATGCATAGGAATATGAGTGAAATAAAATGTTGAAAATATATTAAAAGTTAAAAATATTTTTATTAGGGTAACTTTGATGTGCTATGTCAGGAACCTGAAAAACTTAAATAAAAACTTCTCTTTCTCTAGGCTGCTGGAATAATTCCCACTCTTCACTAAAGACTGATATTTCAAAAGAGTTGTTCAACTACCTCCAGAGTCATACTTTGCATGTATCAAAGACCACATACCTGTCAAGTCACTGAGATACTGGGACTGATGCGAGCTCTGGGACTCCTTTATATAGACCTGTGGCCATTGTCATCATCACTGACCAACCTGACAGCTATCAGTTTCAACCACAAAAAATTATGATTCACCAGTATAATTCCTCTTCACTGCCCATTTTTCATTGCTGCATCTTTTTGTTGAGTTAACCATTTTCATATAGAGCACTTTACCCTCCCAAAGGATACGTACTTCTTCCCAATAGTACAAAAGAAAGTCAGGGTTTTGACAGGACTGTAAATATCTTAGTCATAAAGTCAAATCCTCTTCTTCCAGCTAATGCATACTGAGATACAGGGATGACTGCTGTAAGTGCGCTGAATCACAGCAAGCAGTGTCTGGGGAGGGGGGGGGCATTGCTGCTGCTGGGCCCATATCTGTACAACCAGCTGCCAAGGGTTACAGCCAGTTCATACAGTGCTGGTGCCTTCCCTCTGGTTACCTGCTGGATACTGCCAAAACACAAGTTTCTCCTGGCAGTGCCCGGGCAGGATCTGATCTAACTCACACTGCTGTATTTCAGAGACCTTACAGCCTTGTGAATGGTATTATAATTGAAACAAGTCTGTAAAAAGGACATATTTATTTTTTTACTCTCTGCCTTTTATTTCTTACTTAGCCGTTAGATTATTTTTAACTATTTAACTGTTTACCAGTTATCTGGTCATATGTTTGGAAATGTGCAAATATGTTTGCTTTATTGCAGAGATCTATGCCCCCTTTGTGGTCACATTTCAGTCCTCATTCGGGAATAGGCACATTCCTGACAATAATATCTCTGCTGTCCGTGTCCAGAGGTATTTTTCTTCTATCTACTCTCTTTTCATCTCATGCAATTCTGTTTAGCACAGGTTTTCTGTCAAGAAAGAAAGAGGAGGTAGGACTATGTATTTTTTCCAGCTCTGCTCTTTGTCTCTCTTTGCAACTCTTTTCCTAGCAATTCCCTCACTTGATGCCCAGGCATGGTCCAAGTGTGGGAATTGAAGCCACCAGTAAAGAACTGGGAGGTGAGCAGTTGTGCCTATGAGCTCTAAAGAGAGAGCATGCTCTTGTTGTACACATCCTAGCAGGTGTGCATCTTCATGTCCAGACATTCACATTTTAAACAACTGACTCCAAATGCCATGGTAGCAGTAAAGGGAATCTAGTCAAATTCCTCTGTCATCTTTAACCTTCTACATCTGTGGCTGACTGCACAAAAAGGAAGTAAGTTCTGAGAGAACAACCCAACAATTAAACTGTTCTTTTTGGGGAATATGTCCAGTGAATTTATTGTACTGCCCTGTCTCCTCATTTTCCACTTGTTGATCTTCTACTGTGGCATTACTCCATCCACAGAAGGTCTGTAGTCAAACCTGGAAGAGGCTACTACCAAACTTGAAAAATGCCATAAAGTTTAATGAGATTTTTCCATAGTCATTCTCCATAAAATGTCTGAATTTATGCATAGTTAAGTCATTCTGATTTGACATTCCTTCCATGCAGAATGAAGAATAAATGAAACATTTCAGATTTAATTATGTGGTGACTGTCAAAATATACTGAATTTTAAGAGTTGACCAGTGTGCCCAGTTACTCAGCTTTTCAAAACTGAGTTAATGTTAGTGTTACCAGAAGAATGATAGCATTTGTTGAATTTTATGGCCTAAGGCTCAAAATCTCTACCAACTACTTTTACAGTTTATACTAAATGTAGCCAATACATATTATAACTTTTCACAGAATTTTCTACATAATGACCTCGTCTGCTTGTAGAAATAGACTTGCAATGAGATGCAGCATCACAGTTATGAGTTTTCTGGGTAAACTATATTGAATAAGTATGCAAATAGTTCTGTCTTCTCCAGTGGAAAATTATATTTAAAATAAAAAAGATGTTGTGTTGAAGATTCTGTTTTATAAAAAAAAAACAAAAAACAAAACAACAAAAAACCCAAAACTGAAGTAAAAGATGGTTGTATTATATACATATGCACATACAAAAAAAATGAAGATAAGTCGTACAATTTTTCATGCTAATTAAGTACATTTCCATATTACCAATCTTATATGTTTTCCTTCGGAAATCCACATATGCTGATTTTCCTAAAGATGCATATATTCCCAAGGAAAGTTATATGTGTGTGTATATATAGATATATGTAAAATATATGTACATATATGCACAATTTGCAGTGTAGCTTAGTTAGCCTTTAAACGAGAAAGGGATTAAAATTTTGCCTGTCATATTGTACTTCAAGACACTCTATGTTTCTCAGCACATTTATTTTCAATTCAGACCTTAGTTAAGAATCTAAAAGAGGACAGAAGGTTCAAACAAAGGGTAAGACAGTACCTCCTCCAAATGATGTGGTACTGAATGTTCCAAATGCAGAGGCTTTGGCTCTGCATCCTTCAGTGGCAGCCTCTCCCAGGTCCTCTCCATACCCTCTTCAAGTGTGTTCCATTTCTGACTGAGTCATCTGTGTAGCATGAAGCAGACAGAAATGTCCATGTTTAGGTACTGGGCTGAGAGCTGGGGATCACGATTCAGTCCTTGCTTTGCCAAAGAACCTTAGGTGAGTCATTTTGTGTCTTCAAAATAATGGAACTAATAATATTTTTCTCCTATACAATTATATTTTAAGGTGGTACATACTAAGTATTTATAGGTATTCAAGTATAACAGTAATTTTTGTGTCTTACAACAAATAATTACTTGCACCAGCATTTTTTGTTTGAACTGTGCTTTGTTTATACAACAATCAGTAGCAAAGAGTGATTAGCTACCTGAATATTATCACCAAAAGTTACTCTTTCATAATATATTTGAAGCATCCTTGTTTTCTCTTTACAAAAAAAAGGTACAAAGCTTTTAAATATTTAAGGCCAAGACTAACACATGCAGAAGCAAAGGAAAAGGTCAGGCATTTGATACATGGAAGAGGAGAGGAAGAATATCTTACCATGAGAGAGAAGAAAAAGGAAGAATCTCTTACCATGAAAGAGATAACCCCAAATATCAATTTTTTTATGTACTGACAGTCCTAAGAAGCCACTTGGTGTTTAATTTCTGAAGGATTTTCCAGGAAAACCCTTTGGTTGGTTGGTTTGGTTAATATAAATTTGTGTTGCCTGAAATCCCTTTTTTTTGTTGTTGTTTTGTGGATTGGTTTTTCTTCTTTTTTCACTCATAGGCAAACTAAAGCCAATACCTTCCAAGACAGGATGTCAGTAAAGATTAGAATAATATTTTTCTAGCAATTTGATATTTCAATAGTAAGCTCTAATCATTTGAGCAGAGTTTTAAATTTTCTGTCACTGAGACTATAACGTTAAGATTTTTTTATCCATTTTATTTTTCTGCCATTTAATTTTAATGAATTCACTTGTGTCAAATAACTAAAAGGCAGCTCTCAATTGCTGGACAGCTTTTGTCCCTTTGTCTGTCTATCAGTGGAGAAGAGCTAAATCCCTTACCTTCCTTTACTGAAAAACTGCCATCTCACTATCAAATAGTTTTTAAGAATATTGATCTATATACTGATGGTCCTATTACAATTTTATTTTTTTCTCCTATAACCTGAAGGTATAACCCCGCATTTCATATAATTCTAAGTTGTTGCTAACTAATAAACCATTGTATACTTTATGGTGAATATACATGCCAAGGCTGTGGCCAGCTAGTTTTATGAAAAAAGAGTTAAAAAACTTTCATTGACATATCATTGTGCACTATGGAAAGATTATATGACTATATGCAATTCAGATAATGAAAAGAAATATTTAAATAACTGTTCTGTCAAAATTACATGCATCTTTAACTTAAACTATATATATTTTGTAGCATTGTGGTAGTATAACTGATATAGTGAGTGTGAGAGAGAGACATGTCCCATTGCCCATTTAACCCACAGAGAATTGATGCAGTTGTGGGAGAATCTAATCTGACTTAATCAGTTTTAAGGCAGAAATAGGTTTTTTGGATGTATGAAGTGGTGCCAGACATGCTGATGTAATCGTATAACTGATAGCAAAGCATGAAGTGAGTACAAGGTGGATAAAGTATGAAATGCCTTTCATTACCTGCTGCTGATATTCTCCTGCAGTCTGAGTTTAAAACCTGTAGTATATGAGAGTATCAACAAGAGGCCATATAATGGCTGAAAGAAATATATAAATCTTGTCCTTCATTCCATTTTGTATAGTTTTAGGTGCTCCATGTCTTCAGCTGCTTCAGTTTCTATTCCACTTCATACTTCTTTCTTGCTGTGTGTCAGACTCAGAGGTCCTTTCTCCTATTCTGCCACCACAGGCATCTGAAAAATGGTTTTCCATAATAAAAATAATTACCATACCAATTAAGGAAGTCTCCCTTATCATATGCTTTGGTTTGGAAAGTTTCCAGCACATCCTTCCCATACACTTCCCTCTATTCTCCCCAGGCAAATAAAGTCATGATCATTTGGGACAACAAGAAAATCTGTGACATCAGTGAAATTGTGTTTTAGGAGGTAAATTGGGTGCATAGACAACAGAGGCATTTTTATTTTTATAATCTGGCACAACAAAATAATATTCTTTGTACAGAGGAAAAAAATCTTTCCCGGGGTGTCTGATGTGATGCATCATTGCTACAGCATCTTGGAAAGAAGCACTTTTAGCAGCTTTTCCTGCTTTTACCAGCTTGTGTGTGGAGGCAGGTTTCCCACTGAAGCAACTGCATCATCTAATGAAGTTCCTCATGCTATAAACTATAAATATGAAATCTCTATGCTACCTGTCATAACCTAAGAGGAGATTTGTGGTTTTAATTCCTATCCATTTTCAAATTCAAGAAGAGGGTTATATTTATTTTTTGAGCTGTTACCTTTTCCTAATGAATAGTATTGCCCTGAGCTAGACTATGGGCTAGGAAAAGTGCATTCAAAGCAAAATTAATAAAGCTAATCAATTTATAGGGGGTGGTTTTTGTTTGTTTTTTATTAATAAGTTCATTTATGGCCTTTTCTCAAAGCTACAATTTTAAACAAAATGTCATTACATCTGCTTTTTACTATTACACAGCTTTTTATTTTGTAATTTGTACCATATTTTGGGGTAACCCCCAAGATAAAACAAACAAAACAAAATGAAAACAAACAATCCAAAAATAGCTGAACCCAAAACTCAATAAAAACAAAAGCAACAAGTCAAAAAACAAACTGACAATATTTTAAATAAAAATACCATAAAAATGTGAAAAATGCATAGTTCAGAAAAAATGTAACTGGAAAGGGCATATGCAGGGAAACTGTAACTGGGAAAATATTTTAATTGCACTCCCTTGACACTGAGAGGTGGCATGAGCCACACCTCTTTCTTCTGGATAAGGGCAGGGTTAAGCACATCTAACCTCTTTCTCTACTGCTTGACCTCTGTTCCTGCAAAAAACTTTTTTTTTTTTCTCCCAATGTATAACATGAAGATTATATTTACTGTTATAACCATGGACCATTTAAGGGTCTGCCTTTCAATTACTGAAGCAGTTAAAGAATATTATTCCAAGATAACATTTAAGGAGTTTATCTTGACTGTAACCCCATTTTGATCCATCAGACTGGGTACCTAATTTTTTTTTCTTATGTTTAAGTAGTCCATCATGAGACTGAAATAACAGCATGAAGTAAAGATATTTTCAGCAGCTGGTTAGGATTTCTTTCATGTACTATAAAGGACTCCCTAGCATGGTTCTCAGAGGAGATACTGCTTTTAAAAAAACCTGCAAGACACAAGATAATGGCAAAGTGCGGAAAAAAAAAAATAGTGATGGAATGAGATGAAGCTGAGAATGGAAAAAAACACTATTTTGTTAATTTGGCTTTTGAGGATTTTTACTTCCAATTTATCCAATGCTTGTGTTGAAGGTTAAAAAGTTCTATTGCATTGAATATATTTGCTTTGGAAAAAAAGGGGATATTTTATGTGCTGGCAGAGAATCCTAAACGTAGGAGAAATAGATAACAAATTGGTGACAGCAGGTTACAAATTGGTGACAGCAGGTATGCTATTCTAACAGTGCAGATTTAACAAATCACATTTTATGTTCACTTTTCTGAAGTGCTACCATTGTAAAAGAAATAAGTGAACCTTGCTCTTGTCCCATAGATTTTAAATTGTGTTGTGTACTTTGGAAATAATCCACTCCCAGTATGTATTTTTTTTTCTGGTCAATGGGGTTCAAATCATATTTCATCCTGTCTTTTACAATTCTAGCATGAACACCGGAGTTTAAGTTTACAAACAATCTGCCTTATAAAAATTACTACTATGAACACATGATTACATCATTTACTGGGAAGCAAGTTTTGAACATAATTGGCTTTGAAAAAATTTTTAAATTAAGTACACAAATTGAGGTATATTTTAATTCATAATGATTATAAGGGTTGTTATAGTGCTTGTGAAGATAAATAGGCTAACAGCATTTGAAAATTAAATCTTACCTACAGACCATATCTAGCTCGAATTCCCTTAAAATTATTCTTCAGACTATAGACCTAGAAACAAAATTAGTAAGGTGACATGAGATTTTGTCTTGTTTATGTAGAAATATTTTTTTTAATATGCATTATCATCTGCAAAAATTAAGGAATGATACTCTACCTTTTACTAAGTGCTTAATCTTTATATACCTAATGAGCTATGCTCCTGATTGTAGGATGACTAGTATAATCTTATTGATTAATCATTCCCTGGTTTTACCTCTATATATATTACAGAAATAAAAGTTGCCGTAATTTTTTTTAGCAGGTGGTATTGTAAAATAACATATTCTATGTTTTCTCCCTTCTCTGGAAATAAAAAAATGTATTCATGACAAATAGAAATAAATCAACACAGGATTCATCTTTGGATGAAAAAAAAAAAATCCGTTTGATGAGCCACTTTAAAAAAATAAAATTTTTTGGGTCCTAGAATAATAGACTAGTTTGAGTTGAAAGGGCCTTTTATCTAGTCCAAGGCCTCTGTGATGATCAGGGACACCTTACATTTGATCAGGTTTGTTAGACCTTCATTCAACCTGACCTCGAATGCTTCCAGTAGATGTGGATAGGGCATCCACAACCTCTCCGGACAACCTGTTCCAGTCTCTTACCACACTAATTGTAAAACAAACAAACAAAAACCCCCAAAACACCAAAATAAAAACCCACTACTTAAATTGACCTTCTTTTAGTGAAAACCATTACTCCTTGTCTTATCACAACAGGCCTTGAAAAAAACCTGTTCCCATTTTTCTTATGGACCCTCTTAAAGCACTGAAAGGCCACAGTAGGCTCTCAATAGTTTTCTCCAGGCTACAGCCTCAAGTCTCTTAAGATTTTCTGCCATCAGAGGTGCTCCATCCTAGGATCAACATGGGATGTTATTGCTGTTCCAGAATTCAGGACAGCTTTTGCCTTGGGTGTGTTTTCTCTCATCTTTTTCTTAGGGTAAAATGCAGAGGAGTCTCAGTGCGGGGTATTCCAGCAGGTACAACACGAAGCCAATACACCAGTGGAACCTCTGCAGAGCATCTTGCTGTCAGAATGGTACTCAAACTGGTGTTGGTTTGCAAACAACTGTGCAGACTTATCCGTAAAATGTCAATTATCTGGGGACAGGGCCATTTCTTACATCACAAATTGTGTATTTACACTGAGAACAGCAAGGTCTTGATGTCATTTGAAGCCACTGTGAAGTAGAACCGGCAAATATTTGCAATTGAGCTGATGCATTTACCTAAGTATTTCTGTTTCAGATTTGTCTTCACATTGCTCACAAAGATAAAGAAAAATGGAAATTGTATGTACCTTTCCCCTCCATTACAGCATCACTGCCAGACCCATTAAACTTCTGGATTTAAAAAAGGATCTTCTAGTGCGGGTAGAAGTTGTGAAATCTACTGTGCTTTTTAGGAGTTGCTGAGATTCTTTATGAACTTTCCAGGAGAATTATCAGCTGCTTTAATTGTAGCTTATTGTTGCAGCACATTTAATCAGGTAATCACTATTAGCCTTGGAAACAAAGGATTGTTTAACTAATAGTCTTAGAAGCAAGTAAAATGGAGAACTGCATGATTATTCTGGAACTGGTTTGATCTCAGCTTCCATAAAAATTTAAAACTTTTGAGCTGCCTTCAAGTAGTACACATGTTAGTACTTAAATTATGATCTAAGGGGCTTTTTTTGTTTACTAGTTTCCAAGATATTTGGAAAATGGATTCCAAAGGGAAAAGTACTCATTTTTGTACATATTATACACCTACTATTCGCTATATTTGGCACCTATCTACTTGTCAGACCAAATAAATCTAATTCCCTAATGCACATGTAAAAAACTATGTAAGTGCTTTGTAATATTTTTAAAAGCATCATTAAAGTTAATCTATATCTGTGCTGCTACTGTCACATGAATCATGCTAAAAATGGTCTTCCTATTTTGCAATTTCACGCTAATGTGTGCTAATATCTATGGAAGACAAGTTTTGCAAGAGCTGTAAAAACTTATGGTAGAAACACTTCCATGTAACACTGAATTTAGCCTACCCTTTGGCATTCCTTGGACTTGTTCTCAGAGGCAGCATACCATATTCTGTACCCTTACTGTGTATTAACATCTTTAATATTAATTCTAAAGAATACACCCTCAAAACATTTCTGAGAATTTGTGCTGAAAAAAACCTCTCTCAATATCCTTCTTTTAGTGAGGGACCGAAAATGAACACCGAATTTGAGGTGTGGCCTCGCCAGTGCGAAGCACAGAGGAATCCCTGCCCTGGTCCTGCTGGCCCACAGTCAACTGAACATGAGCCAGGGTGTGCCCAGGTGGCCAAGAAGGCCAATGGCACCTGGCCTGTGTCAGAAACAGTGTGGCCAGCACCCCCAGTCCTTTTCCACTGGGCAGCTTTCCAGCCACTCTGCCCCAGCCTGCATGGGGTTGTTGTGACCTAAGTGCAGGACCTGGCAGGGGAATAATTTTTTTAAGGCAATTCCTACATTCTTTGTAATTCTTGTTCAATAAAACTAAATGGATTAGATTCCTTAAAATTATCTTAAATTCAAAATGGAGCCACTTAACTATTATTTACCAATTGGATTAACAGTGCGTTTTATGCGGAGGGAAGAGGAAGAGAATAGATAGTTTTCAACCTTTATAAAAGATCTAACATTAGGGAAACACTCAAGATAGGGAAAAGGGACATGGAAAAATTGAAAAATATACATTAACAATTTTTAGTCTTCACAACGAAAAATTCCAATCGGTGATTGTAAGAATAGGTAACTAAAGAGTGAGGTGATAGATTTAATTTAATGTAGACAACAGCACTGCAAAAGACACTTGGAAGATTTTGCCCATCAGAACATGTCTTCATGAAGCCATTCAGGACAAAAAAATTCCTACAGAGACTGTTGACAAAAACTTAAAAGAATACACTGAAAATACAATAGCTGTCTAAATAAGGATAAATTATTAAAAACTAAATACTGAAAATATGAAGAAAAACATGAAAAATATTATGTTCTCAAGTTATTTTTTTTAATCTTTGTTAAATTCAGATATATCTGAGTATTGATAGCCACCAGCTGAAAAAACTAAAATAATAAACCACAGAAATATGTAATTTGGGGGTACAAGCAAGAAAATTCTCAAAAGCACAAACTATCAGAAGCTCTAGAACACAGAGCAGAAACAAAAATGGCACTTTTAAAGTTTGTATTATTAGGAACTCCTGGCCTTGGCAATAATGACACATACTCACATTAATAAAGCAGTATTAAATTAATGGATTTTCTCTCTGAGCTAGAACAGTTTTAAATCCCTAACTCAGGACTTCAGCTAGGAAAACCGATGAAGTAATACAATATATAGCACAAATTCTGAGAAAAATGAGCTGCACTTGCCAGGCATTTTCTCTTACCTATCTGCTGAAGGGGGACAAAAAAACCAAACTAAACAAAAACACCACTTACTTTCTAGCAGCCTGTGAAATCGTGTGACCATCAGGTCATCTTTCATTTCTTTCTGACTGTTTCAGAAGATCTCTTTCCTCACCACTCCTCTCTGTCAGCGGTTTTCTCTAAAGAATGATTTGGGATTCTTCAGTCTGCAGTAAAAGAACTGATATAACAACTAGATTAGTAGTGCCTACAAAGATACACACAGAGACGAAACAGGAGCTATTTCACTTCTACAAAGATCCACCTAAGCTTGGTCTAATGGCTTGTTGAAAAATAATGTCTCTTTCAAAGTATTCTGGTGCCCAAACAAAATTCTGATGGACGATATTAATTAATTTTGGGTAAAAAACATACAAAGGTTTTTTTAATGCTACCTGAAAAATAAACACAGATATTTAAGTGAAAACAGGATTTCCATTAGATCCCTTCTGGATTCTCTAAGATTTATTGCAATATTCTGCTTTTACAGAGATTTTGTGTAAAATTTTATTCAACATTATTCCATGAAATCACCAAAGAGGTGATTTCATCTTGTTATTGTTTGCAGGGCTCTGAAAGTTTTGAGACATTATCCCAAGCCTTATGAACACAGTTTAAGGTATTAAGGTATGCTTAAACACCTGTGATAGCATTCATATCTCTAACCAACCTCTGCCAAAACGGTATAAAATACATATCAAAAGTATATCTGGCAAAAATATTTACGTGTGTAGAACTATTGTATTTTATACAATTCAGCCTTTTTCTACTCTAATCCAGGTAAATATTTCTTCCCATCCTTCTATTCCAGTAATAACATTGTGATCTCTCATAATTCATTGGTCATACCTGCAAAATTATAAAAGTGGTTTTAACCTTTTTTTAATGAATTTTCTGCTATTCCAGTTTAGCAGTTAATTTCTCCATGCTCGAACATCATCTCTATATAGGTCTACTTTAGCCAAGTCTTTTCTTTCCTCTCTTATCAAGCTCTACTTTCATTTAAATAATTATTTATTATCCAGCAGTCAAAACCACTTTTATAATTGATTCACATGACAGAATCCAGGGTTTTTTCATGTCATACCTCCTCTTTCATTCCCTGCCTTCCTAATAAGTGGGAAGAGGGGTATCATTATACTATTACACACTGTAAACAACCAATAAATTGTTTTCATACCTCGGGCAAAATAAAATTAAACATTTGGAAACTGACTAATTGGGTTTTAAGATGACCATAAGTACAGGAACTACAGTAGAATTTCACCATGTTTTGTGCATATGTTTCAAAACTGGTAAAAAAAAAGCCCCAAACCAACAACATTGCAGAGCTGCAAACTTGTTCAGGGGAAAAAAATTCCAAACTTTCAGTGTAACTTTTAATTTCCTCTAAACTCCATAAAATAAGAAAAGAGTACCTTTTGTTACTCTATATAATTTAATAACTATTTGTTGATGCTTCCATTTATTTAAATTTAACTCTAACTTTGCAATGAAGAACAAAAATTTCAGCTACTTAATAGAACATCAAAATGAGCTAATGGTACACTAGAGACATACTGAAGACAGACTCATTAAATGATGGGTCTTTATTTTTCCCTTTCAAATGGGGAGCTAACAGCTAAATGTCTCTGTCAGCTTGTGTTGTGACGAAGAACAAAACACACAGTAAATCTGCAGAGGGAATATTATGATACCCAGCTTATGCTGTTTTGCCCTTGCTGCTTTTTGCATTGTCATCACTGCTTCATGCAGGTGTCTAAATACTCTGCATGCCTTCTGCACCATACTTTTGTCAAAGGCAAGGATCAAATGTTATTCAATACCATTTTCTGCTTTGACAGCGACCCCTGGTAACTAGACAATGACAGTTGGCATCCAACCAGCTTTACATTCTCTTAACAGTTACCATGTTTCATGATTGCTAATGAGGATGGCACTGTGATTGTGACAGAGCCTTACTTAAGTCATGATATATGCCATCTCAGTCTTCCCCTCTACCGTAAAATATTTAATAAGCCATTTTACACATGCAAAATCAGCATCTGACAGATGCATTGCACAGTTCTACTGATGAAAAGGTAGGTCCCAGTGAGGGCTTAGACATGTTAAATTCATTCTGTGGAAATATGCATGTGCTTAGATAGCTACTGTGCCAATTTTGCAAACATCAGTACTGTACATATCTGCATCCCACTGCTCTCTATCTGAATGCTCTACATTCTCCTGATAGGTACCATCCTGGCACTCTTTCAGCTCTCAAGAGCATCTTTCTTAAATTCCCAATATTGGCAAAATAGCTTTTCTTTCACCACTCACACATGCTTTACACTGAGTATCAATATTTTGCCTTTCATATCAGCACCTTGGTTAGCATCCCCAGAATGTCTGTTAGGAGGCAGATATTGTTTACCTTATCTTCCTCACACCTCTTACGCTTTTGGAGTAAGGCTTCTAGAGAGCTGGTCAGATAATCTCACCAACAAACATGGATAAAATCCATGCTCCACCTCTTGCTGAATTCATTTGGGTGGCTGGTAACTTTTTAGATGTGGTCATTGTCCTCAGCTGAGTTAAAGAGAACGTGCAGGCAAGATCGAGGGCAGATGGCTTAGAAGGAACACCTGTAGGTATTATTAAATGTGAGCAGGAAGGGCTGCTTCAGAAGGAGGAATTCTATTGAAAGGGTACTTTTGTGGTTGCATACAAAGAACGCAGAAACTAGACTAAAAAAACCAACAAAACATTATTATGGAAAAAAGAATCAGAGAAAAAAAAAGAGGAAGGCATAAGAGAAAATAAAAGACATGAAAGTGAAGAACTATGGTTTACCACAAAATTGGCATGGAGTAATTTCAGTGCTGGAAGTTTCTATAGTATTTTTTGTCCATTTGTCTTTACAGCCACAGAAATTCATTCAGTAGTTTACTGGTAATTTCCTTAGCTCACAACTTTTGTTTTATAGTACCTGCAATTTACTGGTTCACAGACATATTAAAATTTAATTCTTCAATAATCCTACAAAATAAAATGCTTCAGTATCTTTTATTACTATTTTTTCCTAGCCATGATTTTTATCCGGTTATATAAGCTGGCTCCCAATCTTTCTTTCTTTCTTTTTTTTTCCTTTTCTTTTTTTTTTTTTTTTTTTTGTAGCCTTACTTCCCAATTCTTGCTATGCCCCTCTCTTTTCATATGCAGAGAAGTAGTAGTTTTGCTGGGGTGGCTACCATGTGTGCTGAAAGAGGTATTGTACAGCACAGAACTATATGGAATACTTAAAAGGAGCAAAAAAAGCCAAGAGGCAGCACATATTAAGAAAAAATGCTGAAGAACCAATAGATTCTTATGGGACTTTGTTGAAAGGGGAAGAAAATAGCATGATTGAAAAGGGAAAGAAATAACTAAGGAGTCCACAAGAAAGCTGAGGTAGGTGGGGGACAAAAAGTCTTTATAAAGTAGGCAATTGGTTCTTATTTAAAAAAAAAAATCCGATATTCCTTACCAGCATTTCACTGATCTCTCCACAAATCACTGGTGAAGGGTTTTAATTTCACATAGCTTGATTTATCAATTATTACATGTGTTGATTGGAGTATAATTCAAATTGTATAATTCATAACAGTTTAGCTCTGTAGTAATTGATGAGTTATTGACCATTCCCATGTTTTAACTTTCCATTCCTCTCCACTTCTGTGATTAAAACAAGTGTCAAAGTTGTCCTAGTAAAAAATCTAGTGTTCACCTGTTTATCAAGTGATAGCATGAAAGTTTGACAATATTTTAAAGAATAAGCTTTTGTGAGTTCTTTATCAGTGCTGCAAGACAGTATCATCTTACCGATATTACTGGAGTTAGCAATTGTTTGTAATTACTGTAAATTTGCCTTTGAAAAATTGTATCTTGGTTGATCAGCAAAGTTCAAGAAAGGCATGCAAGAGAAAATATATTTCAGAAGTGAAAAATATGAAATTCAGTGGAATAAAACTTGCCAGAATGATCTCTCCTGTCCTTTGAGATAATTAATCATAGGAAGAGTGTACATTTTCCTATTAGAAATATTTATTTCTATTAATGCTATTTCTTCCTGGAGTAGTCTCTTTCAATGTAAAATACTATCTGAACAAAAGATGAATAAATGCTCCTTTTCTTTTTCTTTCACTCACTTTTGTTGTTTGTTGTCCTCAGCTCGACTGTCTCTATGTATCACTTTTCCCACTTCTATGCAGTAATTTAAAAAAAACCATTGAAATGCAGAAAGAGAAGCAGCCTCTTTATTAAGAATAGACTGCCAGACATCCTAAGTATTCTTGTTTCTTCATCCCTTCTTTCTCCATGCAATGACAGCTACCTGTGATAAAGTAGATTGTAAAGAGATTGTGAATAGCTTTTCCCTAACAGAGAACAATAATGGAGAAAAAAAATAGGCTGAAAAAATCCTGGATTATGAATTCTAACTGACACGAGGTATCTGCCAAAATGACCTCAGATCTCAACAGAAATGTGAGGGGGAAAAAAGTGTGGATTGGAATGTTAATGAGTCATTTTTCCTTTAATAATAATGAACACAGAAATGTTTTGTTCTGGGTTTTCCCTTCTGTTTATTTCTGTGTTGGCCCTAAGCATCTATCAAGACACCAAGTTATTTCACCATTCCTAAGGGAAAAATGATTCAGGAGGTGATTGATGGAGTTAATGGAATCTCACTTCTCAGATGCCTGAAAACAAGTTATCCTCAAAATTGATTTGCTGTTTCTTGTAGCCATAGATCACACACTGAAAATATCACTGAAACAGAGTATTACATAAATTCTTAAACTAGTCAAAATCTGAAATGGTAAATCTACTCAGATGCATGCAGAGGTTGCCATCAAAGTTTAAATTCAGTCTAACTGTGTAAGTGAAAAGAAAGACATTTAAGTCTGTCTAAAATCAACATAGAAATGCAAGTTATTTCTGATATTGAGCTGAAAAATTGCTGTGTACCTTTTGCTTAGATCTAGGCTAGCTCAGTTATTTCTTAACAATACACTATTACAGAGCAGAGGTTCATCCAGTGTGAGCAGCAGCTGCAGGAGAAATCAAATCTTGCTTGTTAGGGACAAAATTCCCTGAATATCTGTAAGGAAGGAAAGAGGAGAGACTGGGATGAGAAACTGCTTGCAGAAGAAGAAGAGCTGTAAATATTTTTTAAATATCTGATGATCCAGGGTTTTATTTGGCTCATAAAACTGCTATAGATCCTCCATTATTTTAAGTCAGTCAAAAACATTCTGTTAATATTTCCTGTTAAACTACTCTTCTGTGTTCCTAGTGTTTGTTATCTTTTGGAAGCTTGTTCTAAAGCTATTGCCTGGGTGCCTTTCAGCTGCTTTGGGATTTCTGCCTCTAAACTGCCCTGCATTCAGCCATTCTTCTTCCTCAAAGAGAAGATGACCAAAAAGAGAAAGTATTTCTTTCTTCATGGCCATACTGAAGTGATGTCTAATGTGTTTGCCTTGCTGGCCCTGAAAATTTTAGTTAGAATTTTTCCCATTATAATATCTATTTTAAAAAACTAAATTTACTACAGCTGTTACCTACATTCTCTCTGACACTTCAAAGATTTTCTGAAACAATATTATGAGTTTATACCATGTCTTTCTTCCCTCAGCTTGTATACTTTCATTTGTAAAGATGACAGATATTCAAGAAGCCTTTTAGCTTGTATTTAGCC
Source organism: Petroica traversi (assembly GCA_025920805.1). Taxonomy (NCBI): domain Eukaryota; kingdom Metazoa; phylum Chordata; class Aves; order Passeriformes; family Petroicidae; genus Petroica; species Petroica traversi. Next base: position 13,429,514 of record JAHLSL010000015.1, on the reverse strand, counting down.
CATCCAGTTCACAAAATAGGGGTGGAAATTTGAGTAATCTGCAGTTTGAATGTAGAGGTAATCTGAGACTGACTCAGAATCATGGAGTTCTTATTCAGTAGGTTTCTGTCACTCCCTGCTGAATAGATAATGAGTTATCACACACGACAGTGACTTATCACATATTCTTATGTTAGGTTCATGAAGTTATTAGAACAAATTGCAATTTTTATGACACATAAGCAAAAAAAAATGGCATTACATATGCAGGATAAACTGTCTCATTAACTAACTAATGAGGAATGAATTCTACATACCCATGACAACTGTTTCTTTCTGCCTTCCTTTTCCTGCACTCTTTGCCAGCCATTTCCATGAAGACCTCTTTCTGACTATGGGTCTTCTTCCCAACAAGGGAGCCACTCCCCAAGACTTGAGCCTCTAAAACAAAGTATTTTCTATGGTTATGTGCACACTTTGCTTAGCAACTTTTTAAACTGCATCCTATGCCTACTCTTTCTCTAATAAATGCAAAGTCATTTTACTTTGCACCAGTATCAAAGTTTTGCCAAGTAGCAGCACTGTTCTGCATCAAGCTGTTTGTCAGAGAAAAATTGAACAAATGAAAGAACAGAAAACTAAGTTGTATAGGAAAAAGTGTTTAACAAGAAGAGGAAACTAAGATTTATTGGCTGATTAATCCAAGGCGAGAAAAAATAAAAAAAATATAGTAGTTTAGGCATGGTCGAGTCTCTTTGACATGTTTATGTCAGGGAAAAAGATGGGGAGAATGTTTTTGTTGTTGTTGCTGTTTGTTGGTTTTGCAGTTTTTTTAACGTGATATGTATCTGTATGAAATCAGTTATTTACCACGTGTCACACCAAGAATGTTGTTCAAACAAAATACCTCAACTAACTTTGACAAACATTTGAATTCTATGGGACTGACTTCTTCAAAGCGTTCATAAAGCAGAATTGCCAAAGCAGGGATAGTTAGTCACTCATTGGGGAAAAAAATAATGCTTGAATAAGAGCCAGTTGGGACATAAATATCGAAACTACTGAATCTCAGTGGAAAACTGTGTGTGTGAAATTGTTATGAATGCTATATCATGGCAGCAGGCATTTGTCAACGATACTGCTTTTCATTTGGGAGTATAAAACTAGATGCTAGTCTTAACTCTAAGTCCAGACATGGAAAATTTATCCTTAATTAGCACAACCCACTAACTGAAAGAAATCCTGCATAAAATTCTGAGAACACTTTTCACACTCTTCCCTATGGCTTTATTGTGGATTTTTTATTTTCTTTGTTTTTTCCCCCAGCAGCTCCCCTTTCAGCTACCAGCAGCCACAATAGCAGCACAGGATGAAATGAAATCAACAGCCAGAGGACATCAGGATGAGAACAATAGATATCACTGACATGTCAATGCTCCCATACCTAAAACAAACAGTGCCTAATCACATTTACATTTACAGGATAAAAGTGCACACATTTTGTTTCATTTTCAAGGAGGGGGTTACTCAAGCAAGTAGAGCAATACAGGGACAGACCCTTTTCCCATCTTTCTTATTCTTCTTGTGTAAAAAGTAGTGTCATTCTTAGTAAAAAGATTCTTGAAGTTTAATGCTTTCCATTCATTAGACTGAAGTACTGCCTCCTGTACCCCACAGGGAAACCAATTCATTAGTAGAAATACAAGTTTGCCCTCTTTAACTGCACCTCCAGGCACCTAGCAAATAATTTATGAGGTAGTGAGAAGTTTGACAATCAAAAAAGAATGGAAATTCACAAGGAAGACTCCTAGGAAAAGAAATCTTAGTTAATGTATTTCTATTCTACTAGGGTTTAAAAACAATATCCAAATTCCTCACTCAGCAATGAAGCAGCATGTGTTCAGTGACGTTTGCAGTTTTTTGTAATATGAAAGTTTTTGGCTTCACTAAGACAAATTAATCTTCATCTTACCACTTGAGTCACAGCTAGACAAATATGATGGTCCACAGATGACATGGAAATAATGATTTTTTAAAAAATTTTTTTTTTGTATTCTGCATTAGAAATCCAGAAGCATTTCTTTAGGCTTTGATGAACAATAATTTTAAATCCTTACTTGAGAGAACCACAATACTCAATTTCCAAAATTCTGGAACACCAAAAAGCCTGAGTGGAATACACAAAACTCCTTAAAAATTAAAATAAGAAGTCCAGCATACAAACCAGAAGTCTTTCTCTTTGCACTCTAACTATTTAGAAAATCACTTTCTGTAGTGCCTGGGAAAAAGAATTTCATATACATGTATGAGTCAGTTGTTCAGGAAATACCTTTCCATCAATTCAGGTAGAAGAGACAGTTCTTCAGAAAAAGCTCAATTCCAGCTGAAGATTTTTTTTTCCCTGTGGATCTTTCTCTACATAAAATCTCCAGAAAGACCATCTCTTTCTCAGGCACTTGTTACGTTCCCCAGAGGGCAACAGCAAAATTGTCAAAGTGCCGCTCCAAGTGAGATAATGGCAATGAGGTGACAATGGAAGCAAGAGAAATTATTCTTGTTGTTCAGACTTTTCTTCATGTTCTCACAAATTATTAGGAAATTAAACTTTGAAAAAAACATAAACATAGGTTATCAAGAAGACAATATTATATCTCATTAATTTAATAAAACATCTAAAGAAGATAAGAGAACCTTTACCTTCCAATAGTTCTTATCAAGTCTTCAAAGAATATTAAATTCTTTTATGAAGTGCTTTATATATGTCATTGCACAAAACAAAACTTATTGTTTACAATCAAGAAGCTTTTCTGGTTGGGCAACAACCGCCTTAAATTACCAGTTAAAAATCCCTAGCCTCTTATTTAAAAAGTACAGCTGCATGTATCAACCAAATCAAAGAACTCACAGATGTTATACATGGATATAAGAATGACCGACTTTTCATTCTGTGAGTCTTAGCTAAGTTGGGAGAGAAAAATCTCACAAAAATTTCTTCAGAGAACAAGAACTGTAGTCTGCTACATCCCTGTCAGACTTCAACCCTAAAATGGAAAGAAGTTCTGACATGATGACTTAGTGGTTCCCTGAGTCCAGTTGACCATCACGATATGCAGATATGTAATTGTCACTTACAGTAAAATTTTTCAAAGTTTGTTGAAGGAAATGTAGCTGAATCAACTTTCAGCTATGCTGGAAGTTAACTTGCATTCTTCTTCCGTTCTGTACCTTCTTTTCCAATGTTTTCTTTGATTTGATAAAACAACAAAAAAAAAGTTAAATCAAAATATCAATTATAATAATTTTCCTATTTCAATTCAGGAACACACGAATATATTTCACTGGCCACCGAATACATCAATAAAGGAAATCTGTAAATGTAGTAGTCTCTGCAGGGGAACTTGCCAGATTAAATGGATCAGAATATTTCTTCCCATCCAGAGTAAGATAAACTTAATTTGGATAATTTTTTTTAGGAACAGAAACACCTATACTGTAATATTCAGTGAGATAAATGAATACCTTTTTATTTAGTGATTACTCATAAATATAAGTATGATTTAAGTAATGGTAAAATATATAAGTGTATATCTAGAGAAAGAGAATATTTCTTATATCTCTCTGCTTTGTTTTCCTTTTTATTTTCATTAGTTTTTCATATTCTGTTATACTAAATACCATCAGCTTTTAAAAGTAATTGAGTATTTAGAAGCTGTGAGACTTAGATCAGCCCGGGGGTTCCTACAGATATCAGGAGATTGGAAGCAGCATAAATTTTTTTCTACTTTATATTACCCACTTTAAAAAAAAATCATATTTCTTGAGCATAATGGATAGAGTGCAATGATTTACAAGGAAATAATTTCACTGAGGGACTTTGGGTTGGTTGTATCATATAACACAAGAACAAAACTCTGATTGGTTTATGATTTCACTGGGAAACTGAAAGGAAATTAATTCTATTTAACTCATTACTTGTCACCTCCTTTGTTGTTGTTGTTGTTTGTAATATATGTACCTAACACTGTGTTTTAATTCTGGAGATATTTCAAGCTGCTAAAACATTTATTAGTTTAATAATAATGTTAGAAATTATTGAAATGCTATAAATGTTTAAAATGGAACATGGAAACTTCTGGGTTTGGTGTTCAAGATAAAACCATTTTGATTACAGTTTCTAAAAGAGCCAGGTAACCTGAAGTATGTTAACCAAGATAACCTGGTATGCTAAGGTTTTGTTGGTAGATTTGGACTTTCTGCAATCAGAAAGGTAAGTTAAAATAAAGTATTAAACAAAGATTAAAATAAGATTGATGTGCTATCCCTGCCCAGCTATTACCCTTCTTCTGCACATTTGCACAAAACAGAAATCTGATAACAAGGGGGAAATGGCTTTGGGGAGCTTAGGACAAGAAAACAGTGAAAGCTCTGTGGCACCACCAAGTAACTGCCTACTGTATCTATACATCACATAATCATGGTGGGTCAAGTATTTCTGATTACTTTCTTAACCTAATGCCCTCTAAGGCTTGAGAGGGAATAGGATTTAATGACTTACACAAGCATGCCTTGTTCCCTGATCAGCATCACCATTCCCAGGTGAGTAGCTACTCTTTCTCTAGCCTGCCTTCACACTGAAAGCTGACCTCCTCTCCAGGTGGCTCAGTTTAGCTAGTCCTTGCACTTCCCAGGAAGACACAGTTTCCTTAGATCAAAACATTATCTTACAGCCAGATTTAAGGTCTTTTTTTGTCACAAGAAAGAAGTAGACTTCTGCTGCCCTAGTTGAAATGCATCCTTTGGATAAGGATGTGCATCCCAACAGCTTAACTGGAGCCTTTGAGAAGACATTAACCAAAGTATGTGCAAATATCTAGTCGCTGACAAGCCTGCAGGTTACAGTAAATCTGTGAATGACCACAACACTCAAGTCACAGCATCACTTTTTATTTTCTCAAAAAATCTCCTTCTGACAAATGCCACCATCTTCCATTGCTTTCTCACAAGGCTTTTTTTGCATTGATGGGCTTGTCTCTGGCACACCAGCTATTTCCCTCCTGACTGTGAGCATATTAATACAGTGGACACTGTGGCTGTAACTATTTGAACCTTTGTGAGAAGGCGTCACTGTTTTGTGATAAATATGAGTCAGACTCATTGCTGTCACTGATTAAAAATAGTAGTAACATTTTGGTCATTCTTTTTGGCTCCCAAGCAGGTCTGCTTAACAACTTAAACTTCTTCACTAAAGCTGGAACAATTTGGTTGTCCAGTATTTGATCCTTCTCTGTTGCCTGCACAGGGAAAGAGGGTGTTGATGTCTGGAGAGGAGGCAGGCTGGCAATTCCCACGGCCAGAAACCTCCCTAACTGCATGGTCACCTCCTCCAGCTCAGACATCCAAAAAGTTATGGTGACAAACACAGAGGAGGCAACAGATGGGGAAAAGGGAAGAACCTTCCATTTGTTTGATTAGTAATTGCATTTTCGGTGTCACTGCCTGGTTCTGGTGTAAGAGGGAAGGGAAATGATTTAGCTATAAGCTGAAGTACACTGAAAAGAGGTATCTCTTCCTGGTATCTGAACTAGGTGAAAAAAAAGAGGCAACACCAAAAAGATTATCTTAAATACTTCTAATTTAATCCTCTCCAGTTCACAATTCTCACATTTCTTACTGTTTTTTCATATTAAAACCAATATGCCATAAAACAGGAGAAAAGGGGTAAATAAAATATGCTTTTGCTTCTATCAGATGAAAGAATTTTATAAATTCAGAATTTTATGAAAACGTTATTTCATTCAATGTTTCTCACCATTTGATGCATCTTTTAAACTTCTACTGAGCTGAAAGTAAAGGGTATTTTTATTTAATATGGAAATTTTGTGGTGACATTTCAATAACACTTGGTAGCATTAAAGAAAACAAGTAAAATTAACTTCACATGCATTGAGGTTTCACAAATATTTTATGGCTCGCTCTACCTTCAGTTACTACAGAAGTGACCATCCATCTTTCTGAATCTGGTTTTTAAATGTTTTACATGAAAGAACCTCCTGCATTTTTTTTCTTTCCACTTTGTGAGAATGATCACCTTCTCACACCAGTAAAAGCCTGTTTTATCCAACATATGTTTAAATCTTATCCCTCTAAATATTTAAAATACCATTACTACAAAGCCATCTAGTGGGAGCTCTGCAAGCTTTATCGTCTTAAAATGGTTAGTCCAGAAAAGAAGTGAAAAGAAATAATACTATAGTCCAGATTTTGTACTCCTTGAAAAATCTAAATGTTTCTTCAGTTATCCAACAGGAAATTAAATTTTAAAAAATATTTTCAGTTGAGTTTATATTTTGAAGTATTCATTTGTACTATTTCAGTTTGAGCCAGATTGAGATTCTGCCAGCTCTTTACCCAGTGAAAGTTATCAATAAACTAGGCAGAGATGGAAGAGAGCACTGCTCTGAACTGGGAAAATCTGCCATCCAGAGTGATTTATCATATGCATAAAAGTCATAAAAAGACTGAATGATCTTTCTAAATGGCATAATATATTATACCAGTATTGAATAACAGAGAAGCTGAGATAAGAACCTTGTGATACAGCAAAAAGTATGCTCACTGCAAAACCCCACAAATTTCTATAGTGAAGTAAAAAAGTATAATTATAAATTAACTTAGAAGGAATGGCCTCAGAAGCAAGAAAAAAAATCATATTTATGAAGAGAAAAGCCATTCTTTACTTAAACACATCTGATTGTCAGTTCTGAGTGATGCAGCTGTGCCCATGTATTTCAGGGGTGAGAATAATGGACAGCAAATTTTTTCTATTGTCACTGAATTCTGGCACTGCTATATGTTTTTTGTATCTGGGATATATTTTTCTTCTCAGAAACATTTCTGTTTTTATTTTATTTTTTTAATTATTATTGATAGAAAAATAGTAAAAATATTTCTGGAGTAATATCTTTTTGCCTTAAAATGCAATATAGAGAGATTCTCATAGACTGTATAGCTGAAAGGTTTCATTCACTAGAACTGACCATATTGGAAGGAATGTTTATTTCTATACTGACTATATTGCTGTTCTTGCATTGCCAGTGTATTTTCTGACCATTATGACAGTCCCTAAGCAGATGACCATGACTGGAATTGCAGACTGGGTTAGTAGTGACTTTAAGAGGGGCATTCTTCAGGCTCAACATAGCAGATGTTGCATTGAAGATTTCCAGTCAAAGTACTTTTAGTTTCTAGATGAAGGCAAATGGATGGAGAGTGCTGTGGAAGTGATTCAATGATAGCTGAATAATTAAGTTATTGCTGTGTAGTCCAGTCTATGAAATAAACATGCATTTTGTATACCTATATTTAACAACTCCAACGAAACTGCCTTGCAAATGACAATTACATACAATTCAAAAGATAATATTCTGGTTTTCAGATGAAATAATTCCACAAAACTTTGTTGGCAAGACATAGAAAAGCAGTTTCAAATAAATTCTAGGCAGGATTTCTTCCTCAGATCTTGGGGCCTGCCTTTCCAGAGATATTGCTAAGACACCCCATTTTTACCCTCCAGAAGTAATCAAATTCCATCAATCTATTGTCTTACCTGGGAAACCTAACTTCAGTAGCAGCATCATGTTAAAGTAGCCCTGTCACTCAAAGGTAATTGAATCCTTTTGATATGTTGCAAAAAAACTGTAATTGGACCTTTGAGATGGCAGAAGAAACTTTAATCTGGCCTTAAATGTGCAGATATATTATGTCTGGGAAAACTTTATACTTTTTTTGTCTCTCTATTATGCTCTCGCTGAAGATTCCTATTTTCTAAGTGATCTACATTCTACAATATTGGAAATCGTTTTTCCTTAGAATCTTTGCTTTACAGAACTAACACTTTTTAAAAGCAAACGCAGACCCCTTTGCAAATATTTGCAATCAGAATCCAACTCTAGTTAAGAATATCTAGATAGGCTTAAGCCAATTGATATTTGTATATATCTCTATTTCTTTTTCATTGAAATTTTGTGAAATAATAATATCAAAACATTTCTTCATAATATCTGTTTTGTTCTGACAGTGCAAGTATATTCAAAGTAAATGTAAATGAAGGGGGCTGAAGGACAGTCACTCTCATGAAAACCACAGAGCTGCCCCCAAAAACTCTTAAATGAACCCTTCAAAATTTTCAGTGCTTTATGCTGTAACAGCAAAATAAAATGCCCAGAAATGAGCAGTGCAGGATAAGAACTAAGTAAAGTTGATATGGAAAAAATGCTTGCCTAAAGATAAATAGCAGAAGGAAAGCTATTTTTTTCACTGGCTGGGCAAAACCTTAGGGAAGTCAACTGGTTGCACAGAATGAAAAAAAAAGGGGAGAGGGCAAAGCAGAGCTGATAAACTGCTGCTTTCAACAGAAGATAAATGACCATGATGGCCTGGCTTCCACATTTATGAGAGGAGAGTCTTTTTTATCTTAACAAGGAATGCAGACTTTAAATTTCTGTTTCCAGCTTTATTTTTATGGAATCTGGTTTTTCCTTTGAACAATTTAGTTTTAGATAAAATTATTCTTTTTGCAGAAGTCTCTTCTATGGTAGTCCCTAGCATATCATATTGAGTTATATTTAATTAGAACATTTGTATACTTTATAATGTTCCAAATTCCACAGAGTAAAATATTTGAGTTTATATTTTACTTGTAGCCACCTATAATACATCTTGATTTGCAGGACCACTTTCAGAAAACGTGGTTGAAAAAAGTGCCAAAAGTACACAATAGACCCAAAGTATACAATGGACCCAAAGTATACGTTTCCCAGCAAAGAATAAATAACAAGAAAGAAGTTTAGAATGAATGAGAAGATTTAAATACTAGTTCACATCCCAAGGCTGACATTGCATAACATCCACTTTCATTTCTGTAAGTAGCTTCCACTTCAACAGGGTATCAAGAGAGTTTCTGTTACCCCAGGCTCCAGTTCACACTCATTAACACCTCCCTTCAGCCATAATTAGGCTCTTCATTACAGAAGAGTTTAAAATTATTCAAAAATTTTCTGTGTTGAAATGATTCCTGCTTTGTGGCTTCATTCCAGAAGAGACTCAGGATCTGTCTGGACAGCTCCAGCATAAATCCAAAACGTGTTATAAGAAAGTGAGAGGATTTATCTGAATTTGCTCTTCATTTTCTTCTTTGACCATGGGAAGACTCCCTTCCCTTTTTCAAACCAGATGTCTTTTACCATGTGCCCTAAAACCCCTTTTCAGCTGCTACCAAATGCATGATGTACTTTGGTTTTGTTTTCTTGGGTTTTGCTCAGGTAAGTCCATCTCCTCAGTCAGATAAGCACTGTGGGGTGTGCACTTGAGTTCTGTCTCCTCACTATGCTTGATGTTTTTCTGGCCACAGATCCTGTCTCCCAGAAGTCCTGTGTCTGAATTACAAGCTTTCCTCAGTGCAACCTTTTCTTTTCTTATTTTTTCTTAATTTTTTTCCCTGTGCCCTGAATTCATACGTGTTGCAGTCATTTTTCTCAAATCTGATTTACCAAAAGGTCTATGAGCCTGAAATATATTAGGCTGTAATGCAAGTTTGTGTCAACAGGCTAAGACCAGGTTCATGGATGGTCGAGTTCCTAGTTTGAAAAAATGCTTAAAAGATGATTGCTCTTGTTTAGTTTCCAAGAGCTATCCTGTCCCTTATATTACCTTCAAGTACTGGCCATTTCTATAATTCTTAAAACAGCTAAATATAAGTATTTACTGAGTTAACAGAATGGATATATGACATTTTCAATTTCATAAATAGATAAAGAAGGCAATTTTTACTGCTATTACTCCTAGGTAAGGGAATATACTGGGTTTTAGGGAAATAATAGTTCATAGTTACATATAGTTAGGACCACTTCATTGTAATAATGTCAACAAAGTCTCCTCAGGGCAGAACAGCCATTGCATCTTAAAACTCTCTGTTGACAAAACACTTCAAAAATAAAAAGACAATCCTATGTATGAATTGTGATTATTTTGCCACACCCCTGTGCCTTTCAGAGAAAAGTATTTGGATATGTGAAGCCATCAAAAGAGGGGAAAAAATAATGGGAGAAATTAAGTCAATTAGTACCTCAATTCCCACTCCACTGAACAAATATCTGAATTCTGAGTATTAACAGAAAGAATTATCTTTACAAAGTCCAGGGCTGCATTGTTGCCACTGTTGTACTATAGCTGCAGTTCAAGGACTAAGTTTATTGCAGTAAAAATTCAATTAGATAACTACAACATTTGCAAGCACTATGGTTACAAAATGCTATGATTCTTTCTGCCCTTCATACTCTGCACATGCATTGCTTTAGGTAATAGATACTGGCAGAAAAAATTAGTGAAGGGAAACTCTGTACATGAGGAGCACATGTCTGCATAGAAAAATTTTTGCTAAGATGGAAGCAGGAGAAAGGATTTTTTTCATCTTAGTACCTCTAGATTTCCTTCCTCCTTAAAAAAACCATAAGAGAATAGATAACAAAAGTTAGTTTGTTTCTCCCAGAAGGAAAAATAAACTTCTGCTTAGAAAGATTATGTTCATGTGTATAAGCAAGGCTGTTTTCAAATTAAACTTGGTTCTTAAGGCTGGATTCTGGACTTGTATATTTCTCTTTTTAGCTGGTGTGAAGTTAAGAGTATCCAGTACTTCTTGTGGCATCTCTAAGCTCAAAAAGCTTCATGTTCTTCTATAGGAAAGAATAGTTAATCTTCTCACTTTTAGGTCTTCTGTAATTGAATGCAGATCTCACCCAGTTCACTTCTATCTAGTTGGACTAGATAGTGAATTGTTCTTTAGTCTGTTCTTCTTCCATAAAAATGGCTTGAAATAAGGTTGTGATTTATCGACAGTAGATACCTATGGGCACCTTCCAAGTACTTGCCTTCACACAGAAGATGTCTTTATATCAATCATGGTGACATTACCATTACGAAGTAACCCCCTTCAGTTAGCACACTGAAGGGGCTACCGCATGACCTGACATTTGCTGATGTACTGCCTTCAGGGTAAGGATGCCTGTCAAGATAGTAAGCAATACATACACTGTCTCAAAAGCAGAATGAATAGGGAAGAAGTACTCGACTTACCCACAGGCTTCTGTATATTAGCTTGTTTGGGAAATCTTTCTCTGTCAATGGCATAGTGTCCCTAAGCAACTTGTCACAGGGAAAAAAAAAAGGGAAACAGATAGGTATGATCCATCTAGCACAGAATGCTTTTAATGAAAGTATTGTGCCTCTAAATGGGTGCTATCCATTATCTACTCCTTAAAAAGGATGAAAAATCATGTTGCTCTCACCCAGTATGAGCCAAACAAAGGCACAATAAAAATGGCATTGAAATATATGAGCTCTTTGACAATAATATTAGTCACATCTTATAACCTGACCTTTCGGCTGGCAGGGACATTCACTAGGGTGTTATAAGAGGGCAAGAATTTTCACTAGTATGAAAATTCATTATAACAGTCATGCAATAAAGAACATCATTCTCTCCTGACTGACAATTTTTCTTCTCCCCACATTATCTTCAGTGTTCATGTCTGCTCCCAAATATTAAAAAATATCCCATAAAGTTTCTACAGTACTGAAGGAATTGCTGAGATAAACACAAACTGGTGACCCACCACAGCTACTGCCGGTCTTATGACCATGAGTCAATACTTACAGAGTGCTTATGAGTATCCCTAATCAAGATAAAATTTAAAAGCTCTGTCACTCATGGTCACAGTTTTAGAAGACAATGGATTTAAGAAATATACTTCAGGAAAAGCACTGCTGTGGAAAGGGACCTGCAGATCATGGTAAATGGAAGTTGAATATAAGTCAGCAGTGTGCCTGAACAGGCAGTCAAGGGAGGGGATTATCCCTCTCTGCTCTGCACTGGAGAGATCTCGCCTTGAATAGTGTGTACAGTTTTGGGTACCACAATATGAGAAGAATGTAAATCTGTTAGAGAGCGTCCAAAGGAGGGCCACAAAGATGGTGAAGGGCCTTGAGGGGAGGCCATATGAGGAGCAGCTGAGGTCACTTGGTCTCTTCAGCCTGGAGGATACTGAGGGGAGACCTCACTGCAGTATACAGCTTTATCATGAGGGGAAGAGAAGGGGCAGACTGTGATGACCAGTGGCAGGACCCAAGGGAATGGCCTGAAGTTGTGTCAGGGGAGGTTTAGGTTGCTGGTTGCTGAGGGTGCTTGGGCACTGGAATGGGCTCCCTGGAGAAGTGGTCACCGCACCAAGTGTGACAGAGTTCTGGAAATGTTTGAACAGTACCCTCAGGCACATGGTGGGATTCTTGGGGCTGGTGCAGATGCAGGGATCAGGAGTGGGACTCCTTGTGGGTCTCTTCCAACTCAGCTTCATCTGTGATTTTGTGATTCTGTGAATACAAACTAGAGTGATATAAATTAAAAAAAAAAAAATTGAATAGGGAAGTGGTCAGTCCCCAGGACTCAGCCTTTGAGCCTTTATCTCAAGTACTATGCCAGTTCTGGGCTTCTCAACTCAGGAATGACATTGAGGTGATGGAATGAGTTCAGAGGACAACAGAGCTGGTCTAGAAAGTCATATGAGGAGTGGTTGTGGGAGCTGGGGTTGTTTGGCCTAGGAAACAGGAGGCTTAGGGGGAACCTTATGACTCTCTATGACTTCCTGAAGAGAGGTTGTAGCCAGATGGGGATTAGCCTCTTTTCTTAGGCAGTCAGTGACAGAACAAGAGGAAATGACCTCAAGGTGTGCCAGGGGAGGTTCAGGTTGGACATCAAGGAAGAATTTCTTCACTGAAAGGGTTGTCAATCTTTAGAGCGAGTTGCCCAGGGAGGCAGTGGAGTCACTATCTCTGGAAGAGTTCAAGGAACGACTGGAACTGGAAATTAATGCTATGTTTTTGTTAACATGCTGGTGATCAAAGGTTGGACTTGATGACCTTAAAGATCTTTTCCAACTTTAATGATTCCATGGTTTAACCTCTTTCTCTTGCTGAGATAACTGCAATTTGTTATTTACCTGTATTATTTCTAGATAACATTTTCTAAATTAACTTAATGTATTTGTTGCTCAAAAAAATCCAGCCAATCCATCCAAGCCATGGTGATCCATAAAAGAGGAAAAGGAGCAGTATGGCTGTGTCCATCTCTGCTTGCTTCTTTAATAGGAAGTAAATATGTCTTCTGCAAACTCTCACACCAGGTGCTGGAGGTCCACATTGCATTTGGATATGTGTACATGTGAATTTTTAAACAGAATAAGATAGCTGAATCACAGGGGGCATATTCTGCTACATGAAATATAGAAAAGGTATCCTCAGTGGTCAGGGGTAGTGTTTGAAGGCAATGTTCCAGACTGTGTTTTCCATCATCAGAATCATTATGGTCATGACAATGTTTTTTCACAATGTACAAAAACTGAATTACCCAGGGATTAGATTCTTCTCTCTTGATTCTCCAAATGTATCTTAAAATGTCCTTGAGTTAACGACTCCAGTTTCATTGATAAGAGATTCTAATCAATTAATCAAATTTTCCTATATAGCTTTGTTTTGGCCTATTAAACATGTAACGTAGTGACCGCTCTTTAAGAAATAAAGTAGAAGAGGGATTAGATTACTTTTTGCCCAATAATCAAAAATCCTCTCCTGCATTCATTCAGTATGGATAAAGAGAAGATGGTCCCACTCAGTGCTGGTATTTCAAAGCGATGATTTTTGGAGAATAAAGAAAATCACTAATTAGTTTGTTAGAAAGTAAATATGAAAGTGAATAGACATGGGAGATAAATGTTTTTATTATGTAAATAAAAGCTCAGTCTGAGGAATAGATGAAATGACAGCCACAATAACTGTTTTTAACAGACAAAATAGAATTGGGTAGTACCAAACAAAAGAAGGAAATTGCTAAGTGTATGAATTCTCTAGGGAAGGAAAAGATAACTTTGGAAATTAAAGAAAAAAAAAAAGAAAAAAAAAAAGACTGTCAGCATTAGAACTCTGCAAAGAGGTTTATGCATATGAAAAAAAGTTCTAAAAATAGCTCTTGAAAACAGATATTAAAATTACTCATAAAGAAAAACAGATTACAGGACATGTTTTTATTTATGTCACATTGCTGTTACCTTTTCTAAACCATACAGATAAGAAATTAAGCACTGTAAAGGGCATGCTGTTTCTTATAGCAGACTTTCACAACTTAAACCTGTGTTTGAGTATGCTAATTTATTTGAATGCTAATCTCACAGGAGTTAATTTTTAGTACAATAAAGATGGCAATGAAATTATGGAATAATTGAAGGATGCAGAAATTGCAGGCAATGTTTGCAAAGAAAAAGGAGAAGGCAAAGAAGTAAAAGATAAGGGTATAGACAGTATGTATTTTCTGTTCTGTTCCTGACCATAGCAACAACTGCAAAGGCTGATGCTTTGAGTTGCTTTTCTTGAATATTGTACCAGTACTCAGAAGGAATAAAAATAAAGGAAAACTCTATCATCCTGACATTAGTTCTAAGTAGCATATTGCTACCAATTCAAAGTGCTGTTTCTCTGTCAGCTGACAATCAATACTACAAAGAAAATAAGTCTTGTCAAAAAAAGACTAATTTTCTTTTTAGAGGCTATTAAGAGGCCTTTAGTTGCGCAGTGGGTAATTTCAATATCAGTCATAGTGTTCTGTGACAATATACTTTCTAGGTAGCAAATCTCTGTGTAAACTTGAACACTGTTAGATGTAATTACCAGCTGGATGTGCAGGTGAGCATAACATTATGTAAATAAAATACAAATATAAAATTTAAAGAATTCACTACATTAACAGCTTGATTAATGGGAATCAGAATGTCAGAGATCTACCAGCACACAAAAGTCACCAGTCCCCTCAAGCCAGGCAATGTTTTGCAGTTCTCCCAGAGGTTCATTGCTAACACTACTTACATAAGTGGATAAACAATTAATTTAACAGATTTAAAACAGCACATTTAAAATAAACATCCAGTAAACTACAAAGGAGGCTGATAAAAGTGTTCAATGTAAAACTCCAAGAATTCATACCATCTTTATAGAATGGAAGACAGCCTATTAAGGAAGGTAGACACCAAAGAGTGGTTGTCATTACACAGGTATTTCCCCTGCTTACTAAAAATCCATCCAGAGAGTATAGTTCTTTTCACAGTAGCTCCAGTGCAACCTTCCATAGGAGATCTAGGGCTGGTCATGATTTCAAGTAACAACATCAGGAAAGAAATGTTCTGCTAATTTTCTTCTTTCATGAAAGATCCAAGTGAACCAGTTAAGCTTGAGTGTGTCTCCAGTGTAGTACAGGCTTCTCAGCTTTGAGGAAATTTGTCACTGTTTCTAGCAGTTGGTTGTAACAATTCTGTGGAAAATACGCTATTAAAAATTGTGACATGATCAAGGTCAGTTATTCTTATGATTTTTTTTTCCCTCTGCATTTGTCTAATTACTTCATTTAGATTTGACTGGCAACAGTTTATATATATACATATTGAAATTATCTCAAACATTAGTCAAAAATACAGAATCCACTGAGAAATACTGAGTCTCTTGAGAAAGACTGAAAAATGACCAAATAAAGTGACTTGAGTGCAAGTATGACTTCCTCAAACGTAAGTTAAAAATAACATCAAACATTCTTTTATGCTATTTTAAATCCTTATAGTTTTGTCTTTTACCTATCTAACCATTCAATGACAGAAAATGCTGACATATTATGGGACATTTTTAAACTAAAGATAAGTCTCCTAGCCACCATAAAATATGAGCTTGAAATCACCATACCTGTAGCCTAGAGTCTAAGCAATTGATCTAAAAACTATTATCTTCCAGCAGCAGTGGAATTACAGCTGCTCTGAGGTAAGGATAGCGTCTAATTCCAGTATTAATCCACACATCCTTTACACTGCACAGATTACACAGGGCTGTCAGGACTGGAGTGAAACTGCAGCAGGTCAGATTTATGCCATGCTAAGTTGTAAACAGAGTGTTTGAACTTCCATATATCTCTTTGAATGCCCACCTGTGCACAGCTTTTGGCTGCAAATAAGTCCCTTTGTATAGGAAATAAATGTTCCAGGTGGTATATTCATGACTTAAATCAACTGTCCTACAATGTAAGTTGAAAAAGTAGCTTTCACTTTTGTCAGGTTGTTCAAAAATTTGTCATCCTAAACTGAAAAGACTCTAGCTGATGAACATAGCATGTTTCACATCTCGAAGACCAGCAAAGGATCAGAAATTCCAGCCAGCCAGCAGTTCCCAAAAAAGCAATTTTGTTTTCACAGTGTTTTCTCCCTTCCTGTCTGTATTTCAGAATCTGGATGGATGTCTCTTTCAGTTTTGGACCAGGTGGAACATTACCTGATTATAAACTGATTAGTATGATAATAATAATGCTTACAGGTATATCCATGTATATACATGTATGAAAATAAACTATATACAAATTTGCCATCAAAATAAAAGAGGAAAAAAAATCTCTCTTAAAAATTTGCTGTGAATTCTGGTCTTCATGATGAGAGATAATTAATAACCTTTCTAACCTCCCTTCAAATACTTTGTTACCATTAGAACCATAACATGAAAAGTATTAACACAGAAGACTCAAAACCAAAAAATATGTAATGCATGCTGTTAGCAGTACTATTTACCAGTCAGCTTCTAGATTCCTTTCATGACACAATTCCACACAGTCCACTTTAGAACAAGAGCAATATCAATACAGGAATGTTCATTTTTTCCCTCACACAGAATATTCTTCCCATAATTATTAAAAACTAAAGCAACTTGGTACAGTGACACTGATTCAAGTAACAATCCCTACAACACACTTTGTAGAATATTTCTAGAAATGGGAAAACATTTCCTAAGAATTTTAAATGCATGCTGATGAAGAGAGACAGCACTTGAGATTTTATGTGTAATCATACATGCAAATCACAGAATTATGAAGAGTGCACCTGTCCAAGCCATATGCTGCCAGCTTTTCCAGGGGAATTCCATGGGAGATGGTGTCAAAGCCTTTGCTGAAATCTAAGTAGATTCATCCACTAGGTGGATCACTTGTACATGAAAAAAAGATCAAGTTGTACAGGCAGGACCTGGTTTCCTAAACCCTCTGTCTGGGCCTGATTCCCTGTTTGTCCTGTATGTCCTGTCTGAATGCACTCAAGCTGATCTGCCTGTAACCTTCTCGGGACCATGGTCAGGTCGACAGGCCTGCAATTCCCCAGACTCTCCTTCCATCCCCTCTGGTGGATGGGCATCACATTAGCCAATGTCAACTCATCCAGGATGTCCCTGATTAGCCAGGACTGATAATTAATGATGAAGAGCTGCTTTGTGAGCTCTTCTGCCAGCCCCCAGAGTACATGACAACATATTCAGAAACCAGAGGGAGTATGCAAAAAAAAAAAAAAAAGCAGAGAAGGGATGGGCATTAGTGGTCAAAGTTATTTCAGTGAGCATGAGAAAAATGTATTGTGAAATATATTTCTCAGTGGTAGTTTTATTCTTGCCTCGCTCCATAGGAAGTGAGAGGTGTGTTTTGAGGTTATATAAATGTGCTAGAAATTGTAATGGCCTAAAGTAAAAAAAACAGGGATCTTCAATTATTAATACATTTTTCGGAAAATATGTTGCATAATAGAATTTCCATAAGTTTCTCCTTCAGCAACCATCCCAACACTCATTATCATAATCAAGATTTGCAGTTCTTAAATTCCTGTCTTCATTTGTCAACAGCCTCCACAGAAGCCTAAGAGAAAAAAATGAAATATTGAGTCACAGAATGCTGTAACATGTGAAACAAGATTCCTCTGATACAACTGCAGAGATATTGGTTTGAAATTATTATAATTTTTGAAGAAATATAATGAACATCCAAGCTCCATGATGCTTATAGCATGGTACAAACTCTGAGATCCTGCAGTCAGAATCAAGACTGACATATGAGCAGAATATTCCAAGGTTAAAGGTCATAGTAAGAAGAAAACCTCAATTTATTGGTAGAGAACATAATGAAAAAGTGTTCAAGATAGACAGACAATATAAAGCATTTGAGAATTTGAAAAAGGCTCATCTTCTTTAAAGAATGAAAATTAAATTTCCCTGTGAGGTAATATTATTACAAATTACAACACAAAAAAAAAAAAAAAAAGACGGCCATAAAAGCCAGCTGATGTTTAAAAAGGACAGTGACAACACCAGGCATACCTAGTCATATTCATTATGGGCAGCTGAAAGAGTATGACCTTAAAACCCTTTGAAAGCAAAAGTAGAAAAAAGGAAAAGGACAGTTTGTTTCAAATTTGTCTGAAAGTGAATAAAATGGAACTTGAGAGTGAGAGTATAGCAATATTTTTCCATTAAAGGAAAACACTTCAGGACTCTTTCATTTTCAGATAATTTGCTGAGACCAGTATGCAACAGTAACACTATTAGTGCTTGAGACTGATCTCAGTAAGTCTCACAGAGAGAGTCTCACAGTTTCTGTCACCTTACAGTGACAGAAGAGATAAACACACCTTCCTCAAATGCTTCATCTATGTTTCATCTTCACTATTCTGTCAGGAAAACATTTTGACCTTTCCTTTGCACAATTCGTACCAGAGTTTTTACCAGTTACAGTCTGTACTTTTGCAGCATTGCTGAGAGTTTTATTCTGCCATCACATATCCAATGTTTGCCTCTCACATTTTCTCAAATGAGAAATTTTTGTAAAATCTCTCTGTGCATTCAAAGAACTCTGTGATTGCTTTTTCTTAACATTGACTGAAAGTTAACAGCCTCAGAAACAGCAAAGGCCAGATAGCCAGATAGCCAGAAGGGACTCCTGAATCTACATCAGTGATTTTATTCTCCCCGTCACAATTTCAGGCTCACCAAAGGCCATGTCCAAACAATTTCACTGCCCAAGATTCCTGGAGCTGCATAACTTAATTTGGACAAGTTCAGTAGATAAACTTAAGGACTTCTTCTAATACTAAGGATTGAACTCCATACTAACAGCGGGTTCTGAACATCCTTAAGGAAGAAGAGGAGGGAGGGAAGTCTTTGTCCCATTTTTAAGACAAATCTTTGTATTAAGCAGTGGCACCTCTCTACCAGTTCTACCCATGTTACAGGTAGATATTTTCAGAGATTGATGAACAAGAGATGTTCTCTATAAAATGCAGCAACTGCCATAATTTTCTATTCAATCCAGCAAAAAATAAGTGATGGAAATACAGGAGCCAGTCACATTTCAGAGCAGATAGTAGAAAGTCAGTGGTGTTGGTATGAATCTAATACAAAGTCAAATATATGGTTTTGCAAGTTTCAGTGTTAACACAAATTGTCTGGGAATTTTTTCCCAGAATAACATTTTTTTCCCTTCAGTCTATTTTAAGGTAGACTGAAACAGTGAACAAAACCCAATTAAACCAAAACCAAAATCTGAGCCTAGTATGCTAGATTTTTGTAACAGCTTATGAATACACTTATAATAACTTATGAATGCTGTATTCATGACTGAGAATACTCTCACCTTGATTCAAAAGAGAACAGCATATTTACAGAATTAACCTGCAGCACAGAATCTGGCACATCTGGCCCTTTCCAGTTAGATCCTTGCACTGCATCAAAGAAAGCCATCTCAGGCATACAAGACAGTGTATGTGCATTAAAGTAATACTACATCCAATCTGATGAGTATTGCTTCCAGCAGCTATTTGGCACAGTGATATCATCACAGTACCCTTTACAAAGGAGAACATTACTATTGCATGCTCTGTTACACAGTGTAGGAAAGCTCAAAAAGTCTCTTGCTCCTGTAATAATGAACACATTTCTGTAACAAATATAGATGTGCTCAAAACCTTTCCATGAAGCAAGAGGTACAGTTGGATAGAGCATTGTACACATTTACCCTAACATTGAAAGCTATACACAAGGCAAAGTAGAATATTACATGCCGTACATTTAAAAGATCTCTGCACATGCCCAAACCTTCCTCTCACAGAAGAAAGACTGTTCATTTCAAAATGCTTGCTAACTTTAAAGCAAAGCAATGGTCAACTGTAGTTGACACTGACTCTTCCTAAAGGGTAAGTAGGAAATTGAAAACATTTCTTCACATATTTAAGTCCTGCAGGAAGAAATAAAGTGTCTGAGAATTTGTGCTGCTTGGTTTACATAGCTACAAGTAAGGGCTTTACAGTTGTGGACATGTAGTGTCACAATTTGATTGACAGATCTCTTGAAGTGGTAATTATTTAATTCACTCTAATCTAATATATAAACTTTATACTTACAGTCTATAGACATATCAGAAAACCCCTGAAGTCTGTTGTAACAAACTGAGGATAGGTTACCACACTAAACATAAAATTTTATTTGCAAAGTTTGCAAAAATACTTAGTAGCCTTCAAAGTAATTGTATTGCTAGAGCTGCAATTCTAAGAGGAAATCAATTCAGAAATACAGTATACTAATTGAATTATATTGTCTGAATGTGTTTTAAAGAATTATATCTGACCAAGTTACATAATGAAAGACTTGACTATACTAAACTAGAGACCTACACTGTCATAGTTCTTAATATGAGTATTGTATTCCTTTGGCTCATATAGGCCTACAACAGAAAGCTTGTCTCTAGTCTAGAAATCTTCCACGTCTTGTTTAGCTGTATATCAATCTTAACTACTCTTTTGAAGAAATAATGTAGCCAACTCTAGTATTAGTTTCTGTTAACATGAGGATGTTAGAAACAATTAATTTTTGTCAGTCTGCTTTAGTGTAGGAGCCTCGAGAAAACTTACATGTGAAAGTTGGTTTTTTTCAGCTTGACAACAGAACTTCTGTCAGTCTAGACAATGGGAATAGAATTTCATGTCAGGCAATAGAAGTAGCTCTGAGATCATTCAAAAGTCACTGTGTTAGGCAACAAATTTTCTTCTTCTCAATGCCCGTCACTTGTCTTGTTTTCCCACTTTGCCTCACCATGTATTTCAACACTCTCCAAAGAAAAACTGTCTGCTCCCCTTCTTCAATCTCTCTTCAGTCATTTAGAGTACCATTAAGTAGTCCTTTAGAGTATTAGACGTTACAATTTACATCTCTGTCACAGCTAAGAGACAATTTCTATTTCTCTTTAGGCTGTTGAGGATGATCTGAGGGCGTATACAACTTATTCAATATATTACTCATCATAGTAACATGAGAATGACTTAGACATGATTTCATCTGGTGAAGTCACTGTAAATATTGCTAATGAAAGCCATGAACAAATGTTTGCATTTCTGTGTTTAACGGTCTCTGAAATGTTACGTTATATCACACAGGCAGTTTTCTGATAGAAATTAAAATGGAATGTAATGAATTATTTATGCTAACTAGATCACTTTTGGGTAGTGATTATGGATTTCAGAGATCACAATTTTTCTTTCTATACCTTGTCAGCTATGAATGGAACCAGGTTAAAATCTAAGTTTCAGATTGCACAAATCTGTAGGAGAGGAGAAAATAAGAGAATGTTGCTGCTTGATTTAAGCTAGATGTACATTAAAAAATAGAAAAAACAGTGACATCCTCATCAAAAGTATTTTTAAAATGCCAATTCACTTCTAATATTAAAATGGAGTAATGTCAAATAGAGGAGTTTAAAATGTTTGCAATGTATCAAACATCACTTTTTTCTAGTTTTAGTTCCCTTTAGCTACTGTTATAAGTATATTTACATTAAAACATCAAACATTTACAAAAGCCAGTGATGGGTTTCCAAAATTGTAAGGGTAGAAATTACTCTCCCATTTGACCTTTTTGACTATCACAACATCAAAAAGGACCTTATAATATCCAGCTATTAAATGGGTCATCAAGGTAATAGTGCAGCATGGCAGGAACTGATTGGTTATTGTGTTGTGAGGCCAGTTTCAGAAGCAATCTGTGGACAATTTCTGTCGAGGACAAGGTTTCAGATTTTGAACTCTGCTGGTTAAACAGAGTTACTGCTGTGAGTCTTTATTAAAGTTGAACAAGTAGAATCTGCTGATCTGCCAGTTGTTCCAAAAGATTGTGCCCCCGTTGTGAGAATACTTCACCTCTTTATGCATGACTGACCTTCTAGTGGGATCCTGCTGCGAGATGTGAATGTGGCCATTGCAAACAGGCTGCCAGCAGAACTCTAAGCAATGGATATAGTAGCCAAGCTTTTGCAATTATGGGCAGCAACACTGAATTATACAGCCTGTTTTAAAATTACCACACTGTTTCAAAAAGTCTACAACTGATTAATTGGTTTCCCAGCTAACTTCTATTATTATAGACATCAAATAACTTTAATTGGCCAAATCTATTTATGGGAAAGTTTGTATGTGTTTCAGACAAAAAAAATATATACAGTCATTCCATTATTGATTATTTCCTTCTAGATTTTTTTTTTCTGTGAAACATATAGAGACAATGGGAATGCTGTATTACAAGTACATTTGCTAGGAGTGTATCAGGATTTTTTTACAGCTGGTCAGTTCTTTCTCTATGAGATGGTGATAAAAACTTATTTTTGGTAAATTTTTACTGCAGATAACCCTCCAAAAATAACCACCAATTTGAATGAGCATTTCTCCAGTGATACTTCCTTTGCTATAGTCCCTAGAGACCATAGTTCTGTTTCTGGAAGATGTAAATATTGATGGTTGTTCAGAATGTAGGAATACCTTCCAGCTTCTTCCTTGGCAGAGTGAATGATGGTGACAGTTTACACTTGCAGTGTTCCTGCATGGAAAATTATATTCTCAATTATGTGCACCTGAACTCCTCGTTATTGCTGCAAAATGCTGGTAACTTGAGAAGAATTACTGAAACGGGCAAATTCTACACACTTTGCAAATCTTTAACATACAATTATATATGTGACGTAACCAAGAACCTTTATTTGGTTTGTTTTTTCATTCACACATATTTTTCTTTTGTTTACAGTGGAAAAATACATCTTAGAGATATATTATTCTTAGTTAAAATGAGAAATAGATCCTTCTGTAGAAATAAGAGAGATGACTGAAAAACAAGCTTGTAAAGGATAAGAAATACCAGCAAAATTTTATGAAGCAATAATCACATTACTGCCTGTGTGACTAGTATGTATCCCTCATGAATGCAGAGTGTTAATGTTTCCCAGGGAAAGAGGGTGCAGGATCAGCAATTTAGTTCCTTTAAGGGGTGAATACATGGATCTAAATCTGTCTTTGAAACTTCTAAATAAGAAACCCTCTCATACCACCTATGTATTTTAAATAGTAAAGGCTGGTGACATAGTCTGGGACAATATGTATGTTTCTGATCTTTGACATATTCCCTCATTTTTTATGTTATATTTCACATCAGTTCTCTGTTGCCATTATTTGGCACCAGGACTTGTCAAGAAAGGTTTTCACTGATTGCTCTGATTTTAAACTAAGCTCCTGTAATGTATATCTGAAATATCATTACTGAGAGGAAATTTTACATACAGAATGGAGATTTAAATGGAAATCATGACATTACTATTTAGCTGACTTCTCTCTTTTCATTTAATTATGGATCTTTATTTCATGACCTTTCCAGTTTTAAACCATGTGTATATGTTCCCCTTATTTTTATTTTCATCTTGTTTTTAAAATGTCAAATTTCAAGCAGATCCTTATCTGCATTATCCTTTATTCTATCACTAAATCACCAATAAAATTTGATACAATTATCTATTTCTCTCTGTTTCATACATTTTTACATAAAAATCTTTATTTGTGCTGATAACATGACTGTGCCTATTTCTCATGTATGTGACACCTACATCCCTGAGCAGAATTAAGGGGCCTGCTTGCCTCTCAGTTTGGCTATGAGCTGTAGAATGGCATTGAAATGGCTCTCAGGTGCTGGAAGTTTTATCGTAATTGCATGGAGCTTAAGGTCAGAATTAGAAAGGAATTGTAGAAGAGCTGGAGGAAAGACCTAACCTTTCTTATAGTTTTTTCAGCTATAATACAATTGTGTTCACGTAAATTTCTGCAGTAGTCACCTTCAGTACTCAGTTGCTAAGATCAGTTCACATTCTGTTTACCAGAGCTGCACTTTGCAGGAGCACTGTAGTAAGTTTGGACACTTGATTCCTAAAATAAAATTTAAATAAAATGCACCACAAGAGCTATAATTTTTTATCCAATTTTGTTTATATGAACAGGTTTTATGGGGTTTTTTATGGCTTAATTTTTGTGTTATTCTTTCTGATTCAGAGTTGCATTTCATGCTCTTACCAAGTTTCAGGATTCATTAGGAAGAGAGCACTTGTTGGTGATAGAGAATTCTATACATGTAACATAATTTGATTGTTATTAGCAGAGAATTCTATATGTATAACATAATTTGAGATCATTAAATAAGTTACTTGCAGGATTACTGATAAAAATATATTTATATTTCCTTCTGCTCTGGCCTATTACAATTAGGAAAATAACTGAAATTTTTAGAACTGGGTATCTAAAGACTGTTTGTTATATATTGATGGTTTATTGATACAACATTCCCAAATGTTGTATATTCTGTTTATTTTTGCCTTGTGAATCCTAAATTTTTTCATTAATTTTCCTGAATCAAGGGGATTATAAGGGTGGTAGTGACACCTTTGATTTTCAGTGCCCATTTATTCCTGTTAAATTAATAGAACAAGTATAATCCTTCCAGCTCCCATGGTAGAGTTTTGAGCTTGGATAATGAGAACCTGTATAATGACATCCTTTAAAGAGCAAAATTACAGCTAAGTAATTTTCTCTTTCAGGTATAATATTGCAATCTCTTGGGTTTGGGCAGCACTGTCATTAAATATGCAGATACGTTACTATGGTGCCACCTTTTCCTTCAAATTGAGTTTCAGGGATAACTAAAAAACTTTTAAAGCTTCAACACTGTATAATTCAATTTCAGAAGTGAAAATTGTAAAGGAGTTAAAAAATTATTATCAAAATCTTCTGGACCTAAACAGAAGAGTTTTATCAAGGTACATTTAATTCAAGAATTTTTTTTTTTACATTAACTCTATTTTCTTCCTTTAATTCATCGTTTATCACTGTCATTCCCTACATTTATATCTCTGTGCTGGGAGCTTCTTCTTTTAATTAATTCAATGCATCTATCATTAGTTATTTCTCTTACGAAGCCAAGGAATGTGCTAATGAGTCTTCAAGAGCAATGTGTCAGTTTTTAAAGTCCATTAACTTTCCATGACTTTTTGCATACTAACACTCATTATGGCATTATTTCCCCTGATCTTGAAATCCAATTTAAATTCCAACCATGAATTTTCAGTGATGGAACACGTTTTTTAATAGCTCTATATTTCTATGCTCAGTACAGAACTGAGATAAGAAGTTGCAAGTTATATTTTTAAGGTCTCTTTCACACATTTTCAATGACAAATGATCAACATGAGAAAAAATTCATAGTTATGCGAATCAAAGCTTTCAGAAAATCAAGGTTCTTATATAATTTGTTTTCTTACAATTATTTCTTCAAAACTTTCCTAATTCCAAAGGCTATGAGTTCAAAGCCCAGCAGATCTTCCAAAATTATTCCCTTATGTCATATTTTGTCTCATTCTTCTTCAAGAATGCTAGCAAATGAAGATGATATTTCTTCTTCTTCATCTTCATTTGCTAGCATTCTTGAAGAATGCCACGTTTATTCTTGTCATGTCAGAGCTGCATATGTGTATCACAATATTTATCATGCAAAGGTCAGGAAGAAAATCTAAATTAGCTTTAAACCCTATTTCCAGGTCTAGTTGATGGCTTTGATAAGCTTCAGACTCTAATCTGGCTACAGAACCACTCTTCTAGAAGAAGACGAAAAAATATGGTCCAGATAAGACCTGAAATGTGACAGTGTGTCCTCCAGCCTATTTTAACTGATAACCAGAACTGCAGGATGCACACAATGTGTACTTGTAGGTGAGTTTAAATGAAAAAGTGCAAAACTGGCACATAAATTCCACAGAAGTTCTTGTATTCAATACAAGTCTAAACATTCCACAGGACATTTGAATAAAGCACTGAACAAAACCCATATACTTGCAGGAAGTTACCAGGCCATGTGGAAATCTTAGTCCCAGGGTTTTTAATCATAGCAGAACCAAGTGAAGTATTCCCAGAGTTTTGAGCTACAAATTTGCTATTTATCTTCATTTCTTGATGAAAAGTCATTGCAACCTAGTAAGATTTCAAAACTTAGAAGCAAACGCTTTACTTTAAACTGAATGATTGTGGAACTGAAAAAAAAAATTTCATACTGAAACCAAACTACTATGAAGATGTGGTTTATCAAAATCTTCATTTTGCTTGTTTTTAGTAAAAAATGAATTTTCAGTTATTCTGAAATAAAAGATGAATTGAAAAGGATGTGAATCTAGATGTAGAGAGATACTACTGATATGTTGTTTTCACTGTGCTCAGGAGCTTTATTTTATTTTTTTAAAGAATGACCCTTAGACAACAGTAGATACAACTTTGATACTAATGGAAAAGCCAAAGATCCCCCTTATGCTGCAGGAGGCTTTCCTTTTGGGTCACACAATGGTGGCCATTTATTCCTTTCTGTTCTGCTTTAAACCATGTGATTGTCACTATGAACCAATGTCACACATCTTGGAGTAACAGTAGGAAGTGCTCCATTTTTCCTGGCACAGAGGGAATTATGTATAATCTGCATCACAGCACCACATCAAGGAACGTGATCGTGCCATAGAGAGGTAAAAGCATTAGATAGTAGAAATGGGTAAGTTCCCATTTCTCTAGTAAAACAGTTACATTCACTTTCAAACCATATCTAAATCAAGTGCAGAGATGCTGCTCAAGTTGTCTCCAGTTTCATTAAGATCTAGTTTTACTATATTGATGTGCCAGGAGCAACAGTATCTGCCAAAATCGTGCTGATAGTTAAATTTGTGCTTGACCTACAGTTGCCCTGAAATTAAAACTGGAAAACAAAAACAACCCTGTAATTAATATGTCAGATCTTACTAGATCCTGAAAACTGGCTGCATTTCATTTCAAGGTTGGCAAAAATGATGAGCATTATCTGTATGCAGTTAAACACCTATGACACTTTTTTTCCTTATATGGTTTCCATATAATGATACATTTCACTTTTTGCCAGGGATATAAACAGGGCAGTGGATCAGGTTTGTCATTACATTTAACTGGTCTTCTACACACTTTTTTTTTAATAAAATCCTCCATTCAGTTTAAATAATTGCCTTCAATCACAGCTTTTATTATTTGTCTCTCTTTCAAAGGTAAAAATTTGGATTTCCCATTGGTTTTACACCAAGGTTTCAGCTTCTGTAGTAAAAGTGAGAGCAGCAGGGCAGACTGATTAGTCCTACTAGTAGTTCCCTTGATTGTTTACTATTTGAATGATGAAAAATATACAGCTGCCTTTATTTTCTCTCAGACAGACAATTGGATTGTCTTCTGAATATCAGTTTAGCTATCTATCAGCACTAATTCCCCAAAAACATGCCATCACTTTTCAAAGTTGCAGTGGGTTCACCTTTCATGGTGCATTAGTAATAAAACATCCTCATCAGAGTGTGAAGATTGCCTCTGCACTCATTGCTGCTCCCTGTTGGGTCTCTGAGGGACACCACCAAAGCACCTCAGGGCATTCTGTCAATATCTCTGAAGAAAACTGCATCTGGTCTTCACACCAGGGATCCCTTAGTTACAATCAGTTTCTGGTTTTCTTTTTAAAATCATCCTATGCTAATTCAAGTAAAGTTTTTCAATTTAATGGACTTGTGAGGAAACATTGAAAACCATGGAGTCAATACAGAAGAAAAATATCTTCCAGTTCCTCTCAGAAGGGGAGAAGTTGTTCCTTTACTAAAGGAAAGTAAACCTTTTTAAAAATTTGGTAACAGTTCTACTAAAATTTCCATAGAACTGCCAGTCTCTACGAAAATTTCCATAGAACTCCAGTTTGCAAGAAGTCCTTTATAAAGAGGAGTAACTTACATGACAGTAGGACTTTTATACATCAAAACAGACAATGATAACTTGTATAAAATCTATTGCTACTTTCATATGTTTTAACTTTTTATAGGAGTTGAGCTAGTTTATTTATTATCCTAAGCATTTTCTGAAAATTAACCAATACCTTATATTAATAAAATTATTTGTTTCATGTTCACTTTTCAAAGTTCATCTGACTTCACAAATTAGTAAACAAGTTATCTATAACATGATTACTAGAGTTACTCTGATTTATATACCTTGTTTAGTAAGACTGAATGGGTTCACTTACCCAGTTTGATGATGAATATATAAGTTTATACAAAATTGAAGTGTATTTTACTTATATGGGAGATCTATAAGAAAATAGGTATTGTGTATATTAAGACAATATGTCTTACAAACATCTTAGAACAACAAAAGCATGTTAAAGAATGTTAAACCTTTTAGTCAGACAAAAGTTCTGTTGATGTAAAGAGGTATTACAAGGCTTTTTCTTAACTTAAAGACTAAAATATATTCTTATTAAGGTTACTATCAACTTCCAGCATCCATAACTCTAGGTGTCAAAAACTGAGGACTTTTTGAAATATCTTGAGAAAAGTTATTTTTCTTTAAAAACTTAAAAATGGAAGACAGAAAGTCACAAAAAAATGTACAGACTAAATTAACATTTTCTGATCTCACATTTAATTAGATCAAATATGATATTATAAGTTATGATTCTGAAGCACTTACTACTGCCATTTGACTTGAAAAAAAGAGTTGAACATGAGCCAGCAGTGCCCTGGCAGCCAGGAGGGCCAACCCTGTCCTGGGGGGCATCAGGCACAGCATGGCCAGGCAAGGGAGGGGATTGTCCTGCTCTGCTCTGCTCTGAGCTGGGGTGGCCTCACCTCAAGTGCTGGGGGCAGCTTTGGGTGTCACAGTATAATAAGGATCTAAAGCTGTTAGAGAGTACCCCAAGGAGAGCAATGAGGATGGCGAAGGGCCTTGAGGGGAAGTGTATGAGGAGAGGCTGAAGTCACATACTCTGTTCAGCCTGGAGAAGAGGAAACTGTGGAGAGACCCCCATTGCAATTTACAAATTCCTCGGGAGGAGAAGTGGAGGGGCAGACACTGATCTCTGTGTGACAGAACCCAAGGGAATGGGCTGAAGTTGTGTCAGGGAAGGTTTAGATTGGATATTACAAAAATTTTCTTTACCCAGGGAGTGGCTGGGCACTAGAACCCAACAAGGTTGGTTTGGTGGCTCCCTAATTTGGTCTGCCTAGTCCTTAGCTGGCCAGTGACCTAGATAATTCATGTGAAAAAGTGAAAGGTCTAGATTATACTTGAAATTCACTAGCTAGCATCTTCCAAAAGCTTACAACTAATCAGATTTTTTTATTTTCTTCTGAGAATGAAAATGTATTTTTTGGAATGAGTCCCAAACAACAAACAAATTATTTCTTCTTACTTTGGTAAACTCATGGCAAGCTCTGGATGGTCAGACAAAAACCTAACCTGATTTTTCCTGTAATAATAAACTCATCTATCTTAGCTATATGAAATCACCCTTCTGAAGGGAAGCCATCATAACTTACATAATATCAGGACAACTGGACTATTATAAAACTACTTTATCTTGAAAAATTTCTTTTAGGAAGTTCTATATCTTGTTAAGATCTTGGGTCTCATAAATCAAAGGCTGGATTTTCTGTCAAGTCACACTTTCCCTTACCAGGAGGTTAGTTTCCAAAAACAGCTGTGTTACTTGAGACGTGTAACTTGCAGATCAGTGAAGTGAAAGGCTCACCTCAGCTGGAAATGATATTTCACTCCCAAAAAGTCATTATGGGATGCGATATGACAAGGCATGCCCTTCACTTCACTGACGTGCATACCATATGGCACAAAATGCCACAACCTGTTCAAGTTTAGGATGTGCAACTCACGCAGCTGCATAACTATTTCCTTCTTTTTCCTTTTCACATAAGCATTAGTGTGAAACTGTGAAGCAGGAGGGAACTAATAGGAAAGTGTTTCAGTCAAGTGATTCCTACTCATAAACATAATTCAAAGTCTCAAACCAAACTACTTATACATCTCTGTTCTCAAGAGCCTGCAATGGTGTCAATGGAAAGATGCACTGTACTGAAGTGGAAAATACCTCTGTATGAACCGTTCCTGGGGTAGAAATGAATTTGAATTAGCTAACAACTATTTCAGGCAACTTTCTGTTGTCTTACGTATTCTGTTGAATTCTGCATTCCCCCTTCTCCTGGGTCAATCAGTTTCTACTCGGAGGTCTGTTCCTCACACAGCCTTTTGAGCAGTAGGATGTGGTAGCTGGGAGTGATATGCAGCATGTATTGGTTAAATTCAAACATGGCTCTATGGAGCTGCATTTACTAAACCAACCTAAAAAATTGTTTCAGTTAAGGTGTACTAGGCACCATCAAGGAATCATATTTTGATTAATACAGTGACTAAATATATTCCATACTCTCACAAATTTTTACACTGACACACAATATAATTTTTCAATGTTTTAAAATGTTTTCATTTAAAAGTAATAAAAAATTGACAGTATCTGTTTATTCCAATTATGATAACGTGTGGTGATTCTGAAGGATTTTGTTCTTTCCAGAATTTGCATGAGTATCCACTCACAGGTTTCCAGTTTATATATATATAAATATATACATGTATATATATATATATACATATATTTGTGTACTAATGTAACAGCAAAAATCCAAACAACCCCCCCCATGCAGTGAAGTATTCTACTTGTTTTTAATCAAACCTTTACATGTATCCCTAATAACAAGGGTTCTTGGCATTTTCTGTGTGAGAGAGGAAAGCCATCAGAATTTTCTTCTGTTTATCATTTATTTGGACATTTTTAAGAGCATTTGTATTTTCTCTGAGCATAGGCAAGAACATTCACCTGTAGAAGTGGACAACAGCTCTACTATTATATGGAAGTTCTGCTAGAGCAAAAAAAGTTACAATTTTTCTGGATTTTTCAGAGACCTTAAGTCTGAGATCTCCCCCAGTATCAGAACAGCAGGCCTTAGAATAAACTTAAAAAGCATTAATTGCACTTCCATTTTTCACTTGGACATCAACTTTCTTGTACCAAATCTTTTCAGAAGAAAGGGATTATGTTTTAAACAGCTTCACACTTCTTTACAGTGGTCTCATTAAAAAAGAAGAAAAGAGAGGTGGTTTCAGTAATGGTACTTATATCTGGGGTAAAACTATCAATTATTGAAATTCATTAATTAAGCAAAATATTTGCTGAAAGTTGCTGCACACCTCTCTCGGTTTGAAGATTTTTCTATCAAAACACAGTCTCATTAAAATTTTACATGCTAATCAGTATGTTTACAATTTCATTTTATGAGTCTATAATTTTGCACTGAGGTTTTGAATTCTTTTCATTATAATTTTATGCCAATTAACTCAGAGGGGAAAAATGTAATTTACAGGTTTGCATAATTGCCCAGATGTTAAGATGTAGCACAAATTGAAAACAGAAACAAAGACTTTTTAAGCTTACAATTTTAAAAAGGAAATAGCTTACTTTAGTTTGGTTTTGGTTGCTAGTTTTGCAAATCTGTTTTTGGAGTTAACATACAGTATTCTGACTGATTAAAATCTAGAGGTTGTTTTAGTGTTCTAGTTTTTAGTACAGCGGCTTTGAAAGAAAGACTTGATACAAGCATGGAAATCTGGGTTTTTGAAAAGCACACATCAAGTATTTATCTTTCTACCAAAGATAGATAAACGTGATTTACATTCAGTGGGAACCTTGGAGGATAAAATAATTCTCCATTCACAAACTTTTAGTTCTTTATCCTATGTAATTTACTTTGCCTGTTAAAATCCCTTTTTTAGTATATTTATCATGCAATTTTTTACCCACTTTTCTACCAGATTCTCTTTTCTTACAAAAAATTTGGAGAAAAATTCTAGTTTACTATATTCACAATGCATCATATGTGCTTTCTGGGCTTTATGGAAGAGACTGGCAGTGAAGAAAGATAACGCACATTGTGCCCAAGGGCAACTAATGGATATCTGTAAATATTCATCCTTAAAGAATTGGATATATACAATGTAAAGACTTACAGAATTCCACCTAGTTAGCTAAACAGAGCTGAACCATCCTGGTAAAGGCATCTGTTTAGATTACACATAATTTTAAAAAATTACAAACTTCGTATCAGTTTTGTGTATTATTCCTCCCTCTGTTTCACTAAATTAAAAAATGTAAAAATTTAAAGTAGAATTACATGGATGGTTTTCACTCAGATAGCTGGACAGTATAAGTTCCTACTACTGTGTTATGCAGGCACTCTTTGCTGTAGAGTATTTATATAATCAGTACGAAATGAATCATAGAATGGTTAAAAATCTCATGCTTTAGGTTTCAAAAACATTTTTTTCAGGAATCTATGAGGAACTATGACCTTTTCTAGAGCATGTTTTGGAGAAGAGGCAGCAGATCACTTAAAAGTTTCTATGTTTTTATTAAATACAAGTGTTCACCATTCCTGAAGAAAAAGTTTTGAAATACATTGGCCACCATCAGGGAGACCCTCTGATAAGTGTCAGAAGACTGAAAAAAAATTGCTTTAGAAAACAGATAAGAGTGGAGGAAAGAGATTGACAAAAATATTTTCCAGAAAGAAGCCAACAGCACCTTTCATGCAACTGATATAAAAAGGAAGTTGTGATTTATATCAGAAGAATCTTAGTTTTAGGCGCGAGAAGTATTTTTAAATAAATTTCCAAATAAATGGGTATCTTCAGAAAAACACATTTTTCTCTTACCTGGCCTCAAATAGGATATGAAAATTTTTTTAAGAGAAGATAGATAATGTTTCATTTGAATTTCCTCTGCTACACTCACACACACATACACACACACACACAAAGAAAAAAAAGCCACATAATGGGTTTATCTATTTTCCCTTACTTCAGCTTTTATATAAAAGCTAAAATATATGTCTTGATTGTTGCAATTTTCCTCTGAATTATCAGATCTGCTATTACATCTCCTGCTGATGCACTCCCAGCTTCAGAAATGGACAGCCTACAATCATAACTGAAAGCATCACTAGTGTTTCTGTACCACTAGAACATTATTCATGGAACTTTTGAAGACCCTTGTGAACATTTTGTTTATATAATAAAGACATTAAGCTGTTTTCTTGATGAAGCTGATAAAATACAGTAGAAACATAAAAACAAACTAAATTTGGCAATGTGTTTGAATAGTTTAAGGGAAAAAATTAATGAAGATATGAAGTTGTGCATTTTAATTATCATGAGCCACTATCCTCTCTAGTGTGTACACAGTAATTATGTGGGTTCTAACTTTGTATTATTGATACATGTGTGTGAAAACAGGATTGTGAAAGGGCTTTCTAATACGAAAATATATATTTGCAAGTCACCTTTGAGCAAAGCCTTTTGAATGTTTGAAAACAAAATTTTTCAAGGATTATGACATTGCAGCTTTTCTAATATACTCTATCAGCTTTTCTAATATATTCTATCATGTTATCCTATTAAAGCCATTATGTATAGACTTCTTTTAAAGTATGAAAGGCATACAGACACTAGAGGCTAATGAGTACTGCAGTATAGCAGCTAAAAGTCTCTCAAAGTACTTCAGAGAGACAAGTAGAAGAGTTTAGTTTGTAACTCTTTTGGTTTTTTTCTTCAAGTTTCAGAATGAACAAAAATATGGAGTTTTTAAGCATCAATTGTTCATATAAAGTTAAAAATAAGGGCATATATTTCAATAATAATCCTCAATTTAAATGAAAATAGTAATAAAAACATTAATGAGAAGC
This sequence comes from Petroica traversi, assembly GCA_025920805.1. Taxonomy (NCBI): domain Eukaryota; kingdom Metazoa; phylum Chordata; class Aves; order Passeriformes; family Petroicidae; genus Petroica; species Petroica traversi. The sequence goes on along the minus strand of JAHLSL010000015.1, from coordinate 13,395,616 downwards.
ACGGACTCCTAGTCTTCAGTGTGCAATTCATTTTGTTACAAAAGCAAGTCTATCCAGAGCTGAAGTCATACAGCTGACACCAAAAGAATAATATCATCTGCTTGCAAATCACATTTGTTTCCATTTTTTACCTAACATATTCAGATACAAAAGCACAGATTACTACAAATAAAAAGATTTCAATGTTTTTCAGCTTTCTTTAGTCATTCATTTGGCAGCACCCTGCTGGAGTTTGTTTCTCTGGTTTCTGTCATGCAATCAAATTTCCTCTCCCCCACTGTTTATGTAATTCTTTCACAGAAAAAAACGAAAAATTGAAGAAGGAATGTTTTAAGCTAAATCAGTAGTCCACAGTTTTTGTAATTTCTGAGGAAACCATTCAATTCGACTGATTCACTAGGATAAGTATGATTATATAGATACTAATAGAGTATTATTATCCCTAGGTCTCCATGTATGCACTAAAAAGCAGCTGAGTGATACCTTTGCAGCAGTAGAATGAAATGAAATGATGACTCAGAGTCCCGAGAGAGGTCAGATTTGAACAGAAGTAATGAAATTATGCAAAGGACAAGCAGGAATAGGAAGAGACCACCAGGAAAACGATGATGTAGCAGTGAGGCAAAAAAGGTGGGAGCAATGACCTGGGACAAGAGAAGAAAGATCCACTGGGTAAGTAATAAAATTAGTCAGACATGGCAGAAAAGGAACTCAGCTGAACTTAGATGAGTTGAAATTGTAGATTCAGACTGCAAGGCAACAAGAAAACTGAGGGTTTATGAAAAACAATGATGTATGCAAAGTATTCATCCATACCATAAATGTAGGGAATAAATAAACCTAGTAGAATAGTGATGGACAGAGTGTCCCAGACAATTACAGGATGTGAAAAATAAATAGCTCTGCACATACTGATGTCTACATTCGCAGCAGCCCTTAAAGTATTTCTCTGGAGGGGCTCAGGATTCCTATAAACACTGATATACAGAGATTCCAAATGGGTAGTATATGCTCAAGCTAATTCTTCACAAGTAAATGAATTGGCATTATTTTTCCAAACCAGAAAGGGAGAAATCCCTCCTTTATGAGAGATAAGTAAGGAGGGGAAAATTTTGTGAAGAGAGTTGAGAAGGGAGAAACCGTAGGTGAATTAGACTGGCACCATTCTTCCAAATAGAAGAAGTTTAAAAAATTAACCACAAATGTCTTTATTCTGGGGTGTTCCAGCCCTGACCTTTCCTAACAAATCTCATCCTTACATGGGTATTTGGTCCATGATGACAGTGTCTAGAAACCGCAGTGCAAGAAGATTCTTCACAAAATGGTAGATTATGAAAACTTTGTCTTTCCTTGAAGGAACTTCTAAGGTGATTGTCTCTGTGGTTTTTAATCTCAGTAGTCCATTAGCCAAAACAGACTATCTCTACAAGTATATCTAGGGCTGGATACATCATAAACATAGGAGTGAGGTTCCCGTTTCTCATTCTTGCTGCTATTTCACAGATAAAGCTCACTGATGAATTCCTTGAACTTGTGATATTGATATGAAAGAAGAAAATGAAGTGGAAAACATTAATAAAACAATAGCTCTAGAATTCTGATCCAATGATGAACGGCCAATACCGACAGCTCCAACTCTTGGAGTCTGTATCAGAGTTTTGATATGATGAAATGTGGTAAAGAGGCAAAGAAACCAAATGAGGTAATTTAATCTGAAAATATGACTTGAAATTGATCCTTCTGATATGTCATCAAAATACAAACAAATTCTGATTTTTTATTGTCCAACAGAGTAGCAATGCAGGGATTAAATTTATCTCAGTGTGTTTCCCTTTCAGAAAATGTGTCTTCCCTATTTTTCAGTGCCTTTAACTGCCTTTTTCTTCCATCCAAGTTAGTATTTTTAGCTAACATCTTAGTGAAAAGGTACATTTGGCACATTATCATGGACTCTGAATAAATTCGGACTATCTCAGATCAACTGCTTATTCAGTTAAAAGTAATCTGCTACAAAGTTGGAGTTAGGGTGGGTACTGGGAACTTCAAAATATGCTCTCCAGACCCATAATTATGTTTGTTCTACCTGATCCATATGTTAGTCTCCTCTGGCTGTAGCATAGGAATACATTTTGAGTCTTCTTGCAGAAAAAATAATGTGATTAATATTTTGCTGATTTTTTTATTTTTGTCACAATATTTTTAGATTAAAAAAGAGAAGATTAAAACCCAAGTCAAAAAGATTTTTTGGTTCCACCCAAAATAATTGCAGTTTATTGAAAACACTCTTTAAAATACTTTGTTTCTTAATAATGGTTCATTTTTTAAAAGTCATTCCCTAAAAACCATACTCAAGCAAGATTTGAAAAAGTACCATTAGAATGAGATCTGCAATTAGCTGTGTACAAGTCACAGATTTCTCTTCTCCCTCCCAAAGAGCAAATATGGGCATATATAATACTCAATAGTAGTTGGACAAAGAAAGCCACTTATGGAAATGACAGTTTAGGACATCACTTTTGTAGCTAGTTTCTTAGACTTAAATTTTGTTTAGATTTCATTCCCTTGAAATCAGTGAAATGATGAAAAAGTTTTTCTACATAAAATGAGCACTTTCATAAAATAATTGTTTCAGAAAGTAATCAAGTGGAGTGGCACAAAACAAATCTGAATTGACATTAGCTGCAAGATATAAAAAAAATTGATTGAATCTCAGATATTTTAGCCAAATTCTGTTGAAAAAGGTTAACTTTTATTCAGATAAATCTCTTGTTTGCCACCCACCTTAAAGCACAATCATTGAATAGTTCCACAGTGAAAGAAAATTGTGGAGTTCTACTAATCAAATTTGTTCTTGAAGATCACTTTTAATTCATGTTTATTCCAAGTAAACATGACAAAATCCTTTCTGTGTAACACTCTAGTCCAATGAAGGACTTCATTATTTTATATTTTATTTTATTTTATTTTATTTTATTTTATTTTATTTTATTTTATTTTATTTTATTTATTTTTTCCTTTCAGGACACAAACTGAAAATCACCATGTGTGATTGCATAAATTATTTTAAGAGCAGCAAAATATATAGGGAATATCTATACTTCTATTGCTGCATGAAGTTTCAAATTTATTAGCAATTGCAGATTTATAATCATCACAGAACTTAACAGATAAAGGGAGATCCATCTAATTTGTTTTTACAACAAACATTTCCTTAATGAAAATTTTGATAAACCTTTTCATAAAAATAGTGAACTGTAATGACTAATTCTTAATTTGTGAGTCATCTAACTACTGTATAACTAAAACAACAGAAGTTCTTTCTTCTGAAGTATAAATGTTTTTTAGATCTATCAAAATATTTGAAAATATTCACTTTAACAAAAAAGCAATGACAGATGGATCAGACAAACTCATTTAAATTACAATCTGGATCCATTTTAACAGAACCCAACATCTGGAGGATATTGTTTGATGCCTTGTTTGAAAAAAGTTGCTGATTTCAGTCTAATTTAGTAAATTATAGACTGCATCATGTGATTACTAACAACAATTCTTAGTTAAACATATGAGGCAACAGGATTAGAAACAGGTGTCCATTTCAGTGCTGAAAATGACCTTGCAAATAGACAGAGATTGTTTGTTCTTTTTCACTCAATTTGCCATCAAGAATGCATTTTATCCTAAGTTTTATTGACTCTTGGACACCAAAAAACCTTTTTTTTCAAATTTGTCTTCCTGAATATTTTTTCTCCTTTTAATCTTGGTTTATCTCTGTGTCATGAGCCCCACGGCATAATTCTGGCTGGTAGGGGTGGTGACAATAACCAAAGTGCCTGTGTGGCCAGAAGCAGCAAGGCACGAGGCAAGCCGTACACTCACACAGCAGGGTAGGCTCAAGGGCTCGACAACAAGGAGGAGAAAGGGGTCTTTGCTCAGATTCCAGGAGCTGTATTTAATGAGGAACCTGAAGGGTCTGGAGACAAAGACAGGGATACAAAGAGAGCTAACCTTAAATATCAACAGGGCTGGGCTTACATAAACCAATGGGAGAGGGGGAAGGGTGTTGTACAGTGGGGATGAATGTGTTGAGGAACCAATGGGAAAAGACAGGAGGCGGGACTGGGGAGAATGGGACAACCCAGCATTAAACTGGCAGAACTTTCTAGCATGCACCCATATAAGGGGAAAAAGGGCCGGAAAGAACAATGGGCCAACTGGGATATAAGGATTAACATAAATGTAAAGCATGTCCCAGGGAGTCTTGGGGGGAAGACACAGCCCTAGGGCAGTGTTACCAGTAGACCCTCTCGTATTCTGGTCTGAAGACCTACTGGATTCCACACCTCTGTACTTTCATCTCTCTTCCTGTTAATGGGGGTACCATTTCTTGGTCTGAATTAGAGAGCTAAGACAACTTTATAAGTTCCTTTATCTAGAAGATGTACCCTAGTTTATCACAGCTCAATATTGGACTAAGAACAAGCCATGGGACGTACACCACACTTACTTTGGAAGGAAAACTTGAGTGAACAACCCAGACAGAAATTAAGTCATGACCTATTCAAGCCCTTAATTTATTAATTGTAAATATATAATGTATTATTAATGGTTTGGACCTGTTATTTACACAGCTCTCAACTAATTATCTAACTGTGAAGAAGTGTAATTAAAATATTTATCTTTATAATAATATTTTCTTTATAACACTTTTAAAATCATAAAAATAGTGTGCTATGTGCTGGCCTAGATATTTTCCTTAAAAAAAAAAGTATTGAATACAGTATTTTCTCATAAAGGAAGTCACCCTAAATACAGATATATTTGCTGTATTTTAATTAGTTATTGAGAATATTATGATCTCACAGTAAAAAATTTGATCTATATATTTGATGATAAGGATTATTTAATTTTGGATCCTTATCAATTAGCCCACTTCTCTCATCTGCTTGAATGTGCACCTATAACAGAATACTTGCTGTCTTTCAAGTAGCAAAAATTTACCTTTGGCAAGTTCTAATTGAATTTTGGATTTATGTTTTCGAACTCCAGTCTTGTAGGTTTTATTTCAAAGAAACTTAGAATTAATACCGTATATAAATGTTTTAAAGTTTTTAAGTACATGAGTTTGTTTTAGATCATTCTAATAAAATATATAAGCTAGACCATATAATAAACATATCAAATTAGTGAAAGACATCAATGAACTATGTGATATTCTACTGAAAGTCAATTGGGAAATAATGTAATTAAAAATGCTTGCAAGCCCCCAAGATTTGTATTAAGGCCAAGATCCCTGGAATTACCTTAACTACTTTCTAGCTGAAAAACAGAAAAATAAGCAAACGAATAAGCCCATGTATCATAAAAAACTGGGCAGTTATCAGCACCTTGGAAGCACTGAGGTGTCAAACTAACTTCATCTATGACAGTAGATTTAGGATTGGAAGAAGCAGCCAAAAGGTGGATCTTGACTAAGAGACAATAAAATGAACTTCTTATGAGTTTATCAAGTGATGCACAAAAACACTATCATGATATTGCAAGATAATATAAGACTATTTGATCAGTCAAATGCAAAGAACCATTATAATTTAATACATTTCCATTTGCACCAAATGATGTTTGGAATATTCCCATTAATATAATAATCTATTAAATACTTAATGAAGAATTAATTGAAAATAAATTATTTCTGTGTCCAAACAGGTTGAACCGATAGGAAAGAATGAAATAGGAGGAAGAAACACTGACTAAATAGCAGAAAACAGAATTGCAACTGTTAATATCATGAGACTAAATTCAAAGGGAATGTAGAACATGCAGCATCGAAGAAACAACTGCCAGTATAGGTGAAGGTGTATTTCCTTATATTAGACAAAGAAAATAGACTAGATGACCTGCTGAGGATCCTTTTAGTCCATCATTTTATTAGAGAATTTCAGACCAAATCTGGGAGAAAATTACTAATGTTCATGTTTTATGTACAAGGTTAGTATTTCTAGTTCTACTTCTTGCTCATTTATGCCACCAGTTTTGCATGTTCTTGCTTCTGCAACTCTAAAATCAGTGCTTCTGAGGATACATCCCCAGCCATCCTTTTAGTTCCCGTCTGAACCCTTTGTCCCAGAATGTGCCTAATCTCTTTTTGAGCCTGCTAATATTTTCTGTCTCCACGGCCTGCTGTGGCAGCACATTTCAGAAAATCAGTACCTGCTGAGTACATCACAGAGGCTGTTTTGAACTACTCCCTGAAAGCTTCGTTGCATGCCCCTGGTTTTGATTCTGTAGTATTCAGTGAACCTTCAGTGAATGATCTATCTCCAGTTAATCCTGTGACTGCATGGTTTTGCAAACGCAGGCACATCCTCTCAGTCTTTTTCTTACCAGACAGACACATCAAGTCAGTGATTTCAGAGAGCTGGGAATGAGGGTTTCAAGATCTGCTTAATATCTGCTGGTTCCAAGTTCAGAATGGTTGAGGTCGAGTTGTTTTTCCTTGATGATTCTTTATGTTCACTTTTAGGAAGGTCATCTGCCACCTTTCTACCTGCTGTCTCGTTTTTGTGAGGTTCATCTGCAGTTCTTTGGCACTGATGCTTTTGATGACCTAAAAAAAACCCTAAAGGAATATCTGTGGCTGTTACTGGTGAAATAATTGAACAAAGTGTGTACTGACAGCTCTCCTTAAGGAACCACCCTGGAGAGAGATAATTATGTCCTAGCTATTTGCATCCCATCTTTTAACAATTTGAATCCACTGAAGGATCTTAATACAGTCCCCTGATATAATTTTCCCTTTTGTAATTTTTGATATGGGATCTTCTGAAACTCTTCTAAAAATAATTTATCCACTGAATACTCCTCATGGCCCCTTTTGGCCTAAGCCAAATTTTGGCTCAACACCTCTAGAGAAGCCATACTGATTCTAAAGCTTTATTACAAATTCTTCTGTCAAACCAGTGTCAAAAGTCAGTTGCTGATCTCTACAAAATCCCATTGTTGGCAACTTTTGTAGAGTAAATGATGTCAATGTCAAAGCCCTCTGGTGGTGGCTGTTTGCAATTCTAGGTCATACACTTTGTCTAGCTGACCAGCTGCTTCATGTTTGAGATATTTCAGAGCTCTTGACTGAATGCCTTCTGTTTTTGCTGATTTCTTGACATCTGACTCATCTAGATGACATAATAGTTCCTGTATATTTACTTCAATCTGATCCAGCTTCTCTGACCTCTCTGCTTCAGAGAAAGTAAAGGTCAGTTGTTGGTCCTGATCTACACCTTCAGCCAAGATCAAATCTGAAATAAAGAATTTATTGATAGTTTTATTTACGTCCTCATCAACTGGGAAATATTTTTTACACCAAGCATCCTCACCAATTACCTATGTGGTTTCCTGATTTTGATATGTTTACAGTAAAGTTTTGCTGTCAATTTGATGATGCTTTGCACAATTTTAGTTCTGACCTTTCTGCTTTATGTCTAAATTTTCTCTTTACACTTGATCTGTTAATTTTATATGTATTTCTCTTTCCCCTATTTAACCAAGCTCCCCAACTTTTTTAGAGGTCAAACTATTAGCTGCAACAGCCTCCTTAACTTTTCCAGGAAGATTTGCAAGGAAGTTTTGGACTACTTTTTGGGTTTTTTTAAATTATGGTACACAGTCAAACTCGTCTTCTAACAGAGTATTTATAGCAGCCTTCACCTTGCATGCAGGCTTTTTGAACAACTTCATTCTGTCTTTGAAAATTTCTCATTCTTTACAGTTCCATTTCTTGAATTCATGTATCAATTTGTGTGATTTATATCTATCTCCCAGAGCACTCTTAAAAATAATTGCACTGTGGTTTTATTAGAGACCAGCTCTCCCACTGATTCTTCTTGGCATTGCATCTCTCAGGTAAAAAATTCCAAATAGTCTCTTTTCTATGAGCTCCAAGACTGGTTTTTTAGTAATCATTTACTGAGTCTGATTTTTTAATTTCTGCATCCCACCCTCATAACACTCCTATAAATGTCTACTGAAATGGCTGCAGCCATCAGGACAAGACACATCCATTACCCTCCACTAGAGGGTATTATTTGAGCAAGGTCATGGGAAATAAAGATCCAGTTGAACAGAAGGACACACTGTGACAATCACTAACATTTGCAAATAAAACAAAATCAAGTGTAACTATTAAGAATTTTGTAAACACTGTAAAGTAAAAGATTATGTGGATGCAGAAATTTTTGAAAAACACTGCACATTCCAAAACTCTGCTGGAAGAATAAACTCTCAAATCAGAAAGTCACTTTGTTAAATTTTTTCGGGATACATCAATAATTTTTTTAAAGGACCATCTTTAACACTAATAAAATTTCAAAAGTGATAAAAGATATACCAGTATCTAGAAATTAGGTAAATTTTTCAATGATATGAGGTGTATTTTTAAGGAAGTGTATACTCAAAGAAATCCAGAACTGGATTACATTCATATTTTTAAGATAACATGTTATGCTTTAAAACCGATAGGTTGGATGAGAATAGTGTTCACAGTTATTTGCAGCTTGACCATTTTTGAGTTTTTCTCTTCTGAGAGGTGAAGACATGCTTAATTATTAAAAGTAATTATTTTAAAGAAAATAAAAACTACGAAGATCATTTTTCAAGGTGTCTGAAAAAGTTTTATCTTTTTTAAAGTCTGGATCAATACTGCCCTTCTCTTGATGCCAACTTTATTACTCTTTTTCACTTTATAACTTCTATTTATACTGAGTCCTTTGGGTACTAAACTTCTTTTTCTGCATGTCTAGCTGCTTGTTATAAAACCTTTCTCTTTCAGTACTTTGACAGCACATCAACCAACAAATCTCACTTGTGACAAACTCTAATGATTGAAGCACATATCTTGATTCCTCTCAGTACCTCAACACATTTCTGATTCAATACAGACTTTACTGTTATTAGCTCATCTTGCCTTTTACTGTCTCTTTTCATCCATCAAGCATAAAATACGTGTCACTTCTACAATCATCAGATTGGAAAAGCTGGAGAGGAGGGGGCGTGGGGCAAGAAGAGCAATGTTATCTTTGGTTTCTATCCTACCTTTTTGATACACTGGCTTAGAAAATACTGGGGTTTTTTAATTGGTCAGTCTTTCAGCAGAAAATCTTTATGATAATTTTATTATTACTTGTGAAAACGATGTAATGAAAATTTTCTTATAAAATGACCCACCATTAGACCTGTGTCTTAACCAAATGTTGGAACAGCTAGCATAGAAATTCTATGTACTTATACACCTTTTCTGGTAGATTTTACAGCTCATCGGGGTCAACATTGCTTTCGCAGTACAGTTGCATTAAACTTGAGAGTTATGACAACCCCAACTTTAAAGAAAGCCATAAGCAGAGTGATTTCAGTGCAGGAATTACACTTGGAAATTTAGCCATTTTATTATTTTGGGGGCTTTTTTTTTTCTCTGTTTTAATATTATGTTGACACTGAACTTTATGCCACCAAGTCAGTTCTGTTCTGTGCTTGCATATAAGCACTGAACTAACATTGAACAAGATTTGAAGGGCCATAATATTTCCACATGAATGTTTCAAGGAAAGAAGAGATGCTGAAGGATGACTGACAGTTTAAGCTTTTAAGAGCTATTCTCAATGTCTATTTGATTGGAAGAGTTGAACTGGACAAAAGTCAATGAGTCGATCAGGACAAACTCTACAGCTAGAGAGCTGTTCCTTCCCTCTGCTCAGTAGTGGTGAGACTTACAAGAATAAGCTGAGAGAAATGGAATTGTTTCATCTAGACAAGAGAAGGTTCAGGGGGATCTTCTCATTTTGTATAAATAACTGAGCCAGCTGTTCTGCCTGATGTGACTTCAGGGGGAGGCTGGACTGCGTGATATTCAGGGATCACCCCCCAAACTCAACCATTATATAGATGCCATCTTCCAAATACAGTTGTGACTTAAAAAATGTATTTGCAATTGCTTTATAATGTGGGCTTGAAGATGAGATGATAGTGGACATCACAGAATTCTTTGAATATAATTCTTTCCCAAGAGACACAAAATATATTTATTGTATGTATGTGCATGTATATATATGTGTGTATGTAATTATAGATATGCAATTGGATGAGTAGAAAACAAAAGATTAGGAATGTTATTTGTCAACAGACCTCCTGTGTACAAAACAAATGGGCAGTCAGACTATGTTAGTACCATTACGCTTCACATTCAAAAGAAAAGTGAATTAAATAACATATTTTAAGGCAGAGCAGGTCACTAAGACACCACAGAAAAATTTTAGTTTTTACTTGCAAGGTTCAAGATCAACAAAGTTTATTTGTCTGACATCCTAATAGAGTTTTTGTTGGGCGAATTCCTCAAGATAATGCATTATGTGAACTCTAAAGTAATGTTTGCAACACAGTTTTCTGAGATAAACCTCTGTAGTCTACAAAATAGCAGTGATCTATTAACATCAGTGGTGTGCTGCATACATGCAGAGTTTTGCACTGGAGAATGAAGTACTGGACTAGTGTCATAAGATTTCTTATTTTACAGTTTTTAGAGAAGACCCTGTGGCCTATGTTCAATCTAATTTTCTGGAAAAAAACCCCAGCATTTAGGATTTTTAGAGGAAAAAAATGATCCAAATCTTACTCTAAAACAGAAAGGTGTAAGGGAGATTTCTTTAAAGAAATATTGAATATAAACAACCCCAAGTGCAAAAGTAGTTCAGAGTTCCAAAACATGGGAACTGTCTTGTTAAAAGTGGACTAAACTTTTTATTTTGGCTTTCTCTTTTTGTTCACTTATAAGCAAGTAGCAGTTTATTAATGTCTTGTGCACATTCATACTTTCTTTTATTTTCTTGTCTTTTTGCATTGTGCCCCACACTGGCCTGTTGAAACCTGCAAGCTGGGACTGGACCACGGTGGTGGTATGAAATAATTTACAGATTCTTTTTGAGGTTTGGACACCTACCTATGAAGACAAAGTAGCTTATACTAGAAGACATTTTGTATGTTTATATATATATAAATTTATTTATCATCAGTGCATAGTTTTCATACACCACCACTAATAAATTGCCAATAAATTAATGAAACTTAGAATTACCTAGACAAAAAAAAAAAAAAGGGAAAATATTGAATTAATTTCAAAACCAGTAAAAGCCCATCAGTCAAATTTCTGATACAGTAGATACTTCTTCCTAGAAGTTTATCCTATTGTCTCCACTTTTTGTGTTTACGTGGATGACTAGCTACAAAAAGTTGCCTTTCAAACTGGCTTAAACATTGGTTTATTAATTTGAAAAAATACTTTTGGTCCCTTCAGGGTGAAAGCTGCAACTTAATAAGTTTTTGGGAGGTTTTTTTGGTTTCTGGGTGTTTCTTAATGTGTATGACAACAGGCCTTTGGAATTTGTAATTTAATATTAATTTAACAAAGTATGTTGGTACATATTTCCCAAAGAGATTTGAATAACATTTAAAAAGCTATTTCAACATCTCAGGTTGCATACATCTTAAAGCATTCCACTGAAGATTTACAAATTGCTTATGAAAAGAGATTTGGAAGAATTGTATTTAAGTAACATGAAAATTCTATCACATACTGGAAAAATTAAATTTTGAGCTTTATGCTCAATGCATTATGCTGCATGTATAACTTCTGTTGCAGAATATATCTTTTGTTATTTTTCTAATTATTCAAACCATAGATTAAGTATATGGCTCATATTTTAAATGGCTGATTCATACCCTAACCCTTAAAGCTGTTTTTACATTTATAATACATGTGCAGAAGTTTAGAAAGGGTTTGGAGTTTAGGTCCATGGGCTTTGTTGTATTAAAGAAGGGGAACATTTTCTCTGTAGTGGTATGGCAGTGCATAGCAGTATTAATTATTTCATTCTGCTTCAGTGAACAAAAAGGTATTGATCTACCTGGAAACAAACCACTATTTCTCCTGCAGTTCACCCTGACAGAACTGTTCAACATTCTAACAGTCTTTTTTGTTTTGTTTATTTTAGTCCATTTATCAAGGATCAAGCTTGAAAACAGATATTTAAAAAAGCATGCATTCTTTGTTTTGTATCTACACCTCTGAATGAGTTCTTTAGGATTAATGTTTCCTTAACGTGGGATCTTTACTGTCAAGAGCAAGCTCACAGCATAGCACATTGTAGAAGAGGATTAAAACATGTCTGCAGTGAAGTTGTTCAAAATCTCCATCAAAATCAGCAAAGTTTCAGGTTTGTGACATGAAAGCAGTGTTTCCCAAGAGAAAGCAATGGGCAAATGCAAAAAGCAGATGAAGTTTACTCAGGAAGAAGTACATTGAGAAAACCATTTCCAGTGACTCACTGTGCATCCAAAAGCCACGTGCCAGAACACAGAGCCAAACATCAGCTGTGCAGAAAAGGGCCAGGAAAAATAATCTATAATTAGTTCCCAAACACAGTGCAGATCATAGTTAACCATTCCTGAAATCAACTGGCTATTCTACACTATTGCAAAAGGATTTTTGATAAAGATCTGAACCAAAAAAGAGGCAGACAGGTATAAAAAAAGGATTCTGATCTGTGATAGCAGCTTGTATCATAAAGGTTACCTCAAACTGTAACAGTGACTGGGATTCTGTCCTTTTTATTTGTTGCCCTGGATGCATTCGTCCCTGAGGTGAAACAGGAAGACATTCATGCCAAATCTGGAAGGAAAGCATGCTTGTGCATAAAACATGAGCCAAACAATTCAACAAGAGGACAACCTTTTTGCCAGCTTTTTCAAGTCATGTTGGCAGGGTCAAGATCTGCAGAATGTAAGTTATTGCTTTATTTTACTTTGAGTTATTAATCTTTAAATATTTAAAATATATTGAATACTTTCTCATATGTTTCATGGCAACAATCTTAAATTTAAAAAATGCAAGAGAAACTATTTTATTTGTGATACCAGCATTATCATCTTTATCTTATTTTCTTCCCAATAAAAATATGAGATGTAAAAAGAAGTAGTTTTATTTTTTTACATATCTGCTGGCTCTATTCTAATGCACCTATCTAAGCCTTTTGTACGCAAGCTCTGAAATCATCACAGAATGCAGATAGATATATCATTTAAAGAAATTTGTTCAAGAATTAATTGTGGTGAGGTTTTAGGGAGCAATAGAGGAGATTAATAATTTATTTTTATGCTGTGAGATTATTTTTCTCACAAGGAGATCTTGATTTTCTTCTGTTTCGTGTAAATACTAACATTTTAAACAGCATTTATACAGCTAAAACCACCTTTCATTATAAATAGAGAATAATGTGTTTACGTGTATTTATATAAAGATACATGGGAGTAAAATATGTCATACTTCCTCTGCAAAACTATATGGAAATCAGTATGATCACCATGTCTCTTATTCACACAGGAAGCTTAATGATCTTGAAATGTGCACCTTTACTAGATAAAAGGGAAAAGAATGATGGTATTGCTGCTGTTGTTTATGTGTTTATGTTTCAATGCATGGCCTAGAGCTCATTTGTTAATGACCATGCAAATATGCAGCACATTTGTAAAGAATTTTTTTTTTCTCATGCATATTTATGTGTGAATGTGTATTTTGGAATTCATTGAAGCAGTTTACAAAAGATTCTGTAACAAGCATCCCACTTTCAGCATTGTTCTGGAAATATATTTGGTAAGGGCAAAATTCAGTAATATACTTCTATATCCCTTGCTTTAAACATCTAATCACATTTATTTGCCATCACATGCATCTGGAATAGCATCCTCAAAATCAGACTTGGAGTTAAGTGCATTTCTGCATTCTTGCACAGAGAGAACCAAGTTCTACCACTTCATAAAACTGAAGCTTCATATTACAAAAATGTAGATAAAGCATTGTGAGTTAACCTTTAGCTAAACACCCACACTGCTGTTCACTCAGCCAACGCAACTCCAGTGGAATGGGAGACAAAACAAGAAGTATAATCACGAGAAAAGTTGAGACAAAAACAGATTAATAAGTGAAGGAAAGAGAAAAAAAAAACAAGTGATCAAAGGCAAGCACTCACCACCTCATGCAGATTAATACCCCACCAATCTCTGGAAAAGGGCCACCTTGGATATCAAAACTCCTCTCTCCTTATTCTTCTGTCCATTCTTATTGCTGAACATGACTTTATAGGGTGTCACTCCTACATCCAGCTGGGGTCAGCTCTCCCAGCTTTGTGTGCTCCCAGCTTCTTGCCCATCCCCACTCTACTGGCAGTGGGGGATGTAGGGTGCAGAGTGGGAAAAAGGCACATTATTTTTATCAACACTGTTTAGCACAGCACCATATGGGCTGCTGTGAAGACACTTAACTCTACTCCAGCCACAGTTAAAATAGAGTTTTAGTGTAAAGAAACAATATGCTTTACTGTGTAAAAATTACTCATAAATACAGTAACAAACAGCTTTGTAAAGAATTTTTACTTTCTCTGGTAAACTACGTCCTCTGAAAACAAGATTTTCTGAGCCTTCTGAACCTTTTCACAGTAAAACCACAGTAAAATCAAAAATTTTCTTGACTTATTTTGCTCAGAAATAGAATAAAGTGGGTGGGACTTTTGTTTTTTATATCAAACTTCCTCTGTAGTGAATCTAAGAAGAGGCTGAAAAAACTGCTGTCAGATGGAAAAAAAGAATGTAGAAGAAATTATATTAAGAAATATTCATGATATAGAAACTAAATATGTAGTTTTTTGAAGAGAGTAATATATTCTAACATATAAATATATTTATATATATATATATATATATATATATATATAATATATATTAAGATAACAGTGTCACTTTCAGTGGCATCACAACGCTTCTGCAGAGTCTTCAGGGGAAGCTGGTTCTATCAGACACCAGATCTCTGCAGTTCATGTGTGCACATCTGCTTGGCAACCTCAGGTTAGGGTGATGTATAAAAGATGGCCAAGGAACAAAAACTCCCTTGTTTGCACCAGCATGTTCCATCAGGAATAATAAACCCATGCAGAAAGGAATTTTTAAAGTATTCAGTTTAAAAAAAAATAGAAATTAAAAGTAAGCACAGAAGGAACAGAACCTAACAGAACAGAAAAGAGTAAGCCATTAGGGAATAATTGTCTGTTGTTTCTTTTCACAGAAATTTAATAAAGTCAAGCATCTCATACAAAAGTGACAAGGAATTCAACTAGGGAAGAACAGTAACAAACTGTGAAAGAGAAAGGATGTTGTTAACACCAGAAAAATGCATGAAAGGTGGAGAAGAAGTTACAAAGATACCATCTGTTACTTTTTTAGCATAAGAAACATTTTAGGGTACAGCTCCTTATCTGGGAGCTTACAAACCCTTTTGGTTTGTTGTTTTTTTTTTTTAAACCGCTCACCTCCCCCAATTCTTCTAAAACTTTTGTTTAAAAGAGGTGAAAAAATTAATGGAAGATGAGTACTCTGAATCCACCCTTACTTCCCATCACTAAATTTTTCTTAGTTCCATGTTAACTATTTAAAGATCTATTTCCATTATTCCAGTTCTTCAAATATATATTTAAGGCCTATTTCTGGGACATACAGAATTTCTGAATAGCAGTCTATGTCTTTATAACAACACAAAATAAATTGAGGGAGCAGCTGTAACATACTTCAGATTTAGAAAAAAAATATTAAAATTAATTCTGCTTTTATTCATATTTGCAATTTAATTTTTATCGTTATTAAATTTAGTATTAGTCAGGGTAGACAGAACACATAAAGGAAATTATGAAATGCAAGGAGTATCTAAGATGAAAAGTATTTTGATATTTAGGTCTATATTCATGTATATGAATACAGAAGAATATTGTGGTAGACAAAAATACCTATTTTAGTATCATAAGGAAATAAAAAGAGAAAAAAATGAGAAAGTCTTCAGAAAAGCTGAAGAGAAAAGAAATGGAAGAGAAATTATGTAAAGTAATAGCTGAGAGGACTAAGACACATATAAAAATTCACTGCTTAAGAAACAAGCAGCTTAAAAAGCAGACAATGCTAATGCAAACTGAGGAATGAAATGAGATACTAAATTTACATTGGATAATGTCTCAGACACTGAATAGTTCTATTGAAGACCACATGACTTGCTCAAAAATAAAGTGCTATGCAGCATGATCCACAGGCTAGTGATAAATTGCACATAAAAGACAGCACTGAAAAATTTAGTGCATTTCAAAGGTCAGCTTTCAGCACTATTCTCTACAAAGCCCTTGCTAAAATACAGAAACATTTGCAGAGCAAGCTGTGTGATTTCCAGCAGCCCTAGGAAGAAATTCACACCGACCTTACATTTTCTTTACAAAATATTTAGGAACAAAGGAATATCAACTAGATCTGCTTATCTCACACAGTGTCTCATATCATCTACAGTAGTACAAAATTGCAGTTGAATCTCATATGCTTTTTCAAAACACTTTGTGAAAATTATACACTCTTAAGCTAAATTATCTTTTGATTCCTCAAATATACGATATGCAGTTCTTCACAGTAATTTTTGCAAAGATATTAACTGAAATTGGCTTCCACAAATTATGAATTAGTATTCCATTAGTGATGGGTTATAATGGTGGCTCAGCCACATGCTGATCAAAATATTTTCTTCTGTTCTTTCCAAATGATCACCTGATTTAGAGCAGACATTTATAATATTTTTGTTATAATTTAGTAGTTTCTTATATTAATAATATTTGCTTTCACTTATTTCTGTGTAATATTCTTGCACATTTGTTGGATGCCACACAGTTTTGCATCATAAAAAGATTTCATCATCATAATCTTGCTTTTAATACAAATGTCACAATAATAGAAAGATTAATTCTCCACAGACACAAAAATTTTAAAGTTAATTTAACGCCATACTTTTTACTACCTTTTGTTTTGCAATCCACTTTGGATTTTTTTGATAAAAAACATGCAAAATCTTCTAAAAAATCATAATTCACTAAATTTCATGTAGTTATGCCATGTTTAGTTAAATGATGCTTTGTTACTATCAGTTTAAATAACTTTAAAAAATTATTTCTGCCTCTTTGCTTTGGGGACTATCTTGTCACACTTTCAAACTCATTTTGCATCATTATAAAAATTGGATGAGTGGTTGAATGTTTCACATTAGTCTTTAAATATTCTGAAAGATTATTGTCTAATGAAGTAATGTTAAAACAAAAAAATAAAAAAAATGTTAATGGAAATAGCGAGACTCTCTTAAGTTACTGATGAATTCAAAAGAAACAAAATACTTCTAATTAATATTCAACTACAATTTAAGAAAAAAGCTAAATTATGGTACAGCTAGTCTCTAAGGAGCAGCCGAGTTTACTTGCATTATTGCAGCTCTTTCACAAAGAGAATTTAAGCAAAATCAGCCTTTTTGTTAACTTAGACAACTTTTTCCCTTAACTTATTTAAATAAAAATAATATGCAAAAAGAGAAAGATAATTAAGATAAACCTCCCTAAAGTTAACACCACCACCTAGATGTTTAAAACTTTCAATTACCTTTGAAATAAACAATTTAATTGTTCAGATCTTTTAGAAACTCTCTCATTAAAAGACTGTCATCAAATATAACATTCTCATTAATACTTTTAGTAGCAAAGGGACCTGATAAACATCTCAGAATCACAGAATGGGTCAGGTTGGGAGGGACCACAGTGGTCACCTGGTCCAACCCCCCTGCTCAGTCAGGGTCATCCCAGAGCACAGGCACAGGGCTGTGTCCAGATGGTTTTTGAATAGTGAGGAAGACTCCACACCTACTCTGGCCAATCTGTTCCGGTGCTTTGTCACCTGCACGTTTGGGTAGCACTTCTTGTGCATCAGTTTCTGCCCATTGCCTCTTATCCTCCTGCTTTGGCACTACTAAGCAGAGCCTGGCTCCATCCTCTTGACACCTTCCCTCCAGATGCTGACAGACATTGATGAAGTTCTCTCTCTGTCATACCTTCCTGAGACTGAGCAGGCCCAATTTTAACCTTTAAGGTTGTCTTTTTCTTTTGGACTGCCTTGTTATATTTTTTTCCTTTTCAACTCAGTTGGAAACATAGTTCCAAAACTACTGCAAAATCGAAGTACTGAATTTCTCTTTATAGCAAGAGATATGATAAAAGTGCCAAAATCAGAAATTCACCATGTTTTTCAATAGTCTAGCATTCCATGCCAGTGTGATTGTGTTTTGTCTGTCAGAAAGAAAGGCAGCTCAGATCTCACATAAGTTTCAGTCTTCCAAATATCCCATGCTGAGCATCTCTTCATTCAGTGCAAGCACTGTTTTCCTTAGATCAGTATTGCTCCTCTTGTTGACTTCTTGTTTCAGTTTATGCATGTTATGTTTCACCCTGACAATATGCACCACTGTGAAGTGCCTTGCCTGAACTTGCTGTAGTTTATAAGAATTTGTCATCTGTCAGAGGACCTAAAATACATCCAGTCTCTAGATGAAGTTTTACAGGTACTGAAGGCAAAGGAACATGCAATTCTCTAGACCTCCTACACGTGCTCCTGTTATTACACATCTGGAGGATCTTGCCCTGCTTTGCTGCCAAGACAGGATGCTGTCTTATGCCCAGCTTGCCATCTACCAGCACCCCTGAGTTCTTCTCAGCAGAGATGCTCCCCTGCCAGTCAGGGACCAGTCTGCGTCATTATTAGAAATGTTTCAGAGCTGTGACCACATGCAGACCTCTGGTTCTTCCTGTTTGTTTCCCAGGTGTGAGAGACTGGAGAAAATTATTACTGGCTCAAAACAACAGAACTGAGGGTGAGGGGTGGTGGGAGAAGGCAGGGCTAATTCTGTGAAAAGTGGGATGTGTCCTACACCCCACTCCCTGGAGCCTCTAGTCCTGCCCAGAATGGCTGTCAGCCACTGGCACACCTGAAACCCCACCAGGGGAAGGACATTAAAGCAGATAAAAGCAGTCGCACAAAGATACACATGGTCATGGCCCATTGTTCTGGATTTTTTAGGAGCTGAGAACATGCTGGATTTCAAACAGGGAATAATAATGTTTTTCTGTATCTTTCTCTTTCTATCTGTCTATTTCTCTCTTTCTCTCTAATTTCTTCTTGAAATCACGGTAACTTGGTAAGTTGGATGGATGAGGGCTTGCTAAGTTAATGCCTTGTGAAATGCTCTATTTCATTGAATTTTTGTTTAAAAACACCTCAAGGAAAAAGTCACCTCAAGGAAAAGTAGGACCTTAAGCCCCTTTGAAATAAACTCAGCAAATTGGATACCACCACTCCTCAACAACCTTCAATCTTCAGAGATGTTGTGGTTACAAAAAGCAAATTTCTACCAGTGACATCAGTTGTGCAACCTGGTATTCACCTCCAAGATATACCCAGGCCAGTGTCCAGCCTTTCTCCTTCACCAGCAGGATGAAGAACACACTAGATAGATAGGTTGTATGCCTTTCAACCTTATCCCCAAAGCCAAGTAACAAATCTTTATATGGGTCAGTGTCTTCCCTGGCAGTGATGTGTGGCTAGACAGCAGAGGGAAATATTCCAACACCGTGGCATTGTCCCTATAAATTTTGGAACTGAGCACCTGGCAATGAGCAAACCTCCCTAGATAGCAAGGTGGCTGATGGGCCATCCATCTCCCTGGGAGGGGAGCTCTCTCTGCCAACACTTGCTGTGTCTTAGTGTTGATACAGATCAGGCTCAGCTGTGATGTCTCCCCAGAGAGCATTTTTTCCCCATCACCTGCTACTAGGTCATTGAACATGTTCTGTGGGGACGGATCTACAGGGAAGAAGAAACCTGCCTCATGTAGCAACTAGTCACAAGAGTCCAGCCTTTCCTAGGGCAGGACTCTCCATTTGTCATTGCCTCATGTTCAGGCTCTGGCTGTTCTGTCTTCTTCTCATGCTTTTCCTCTGTGGGGTCCCTGAACATAGTAAATCCTATGAACACATTTTCCCTGATGCTATGCAGTTTGCTGACCTCCTCCCACAGCTCCCCTGAATCAGTGCACACCTCCTGCAGGAGAGGAGCTCATTTCCCATGAGTCCAGCCTTGGTGAGATGGTCCCAGGCGCTCTCTGCAGACCCAGACCTGGAAAGCTGCCTTCTGCCTCCTCAGCTTTATCTGAGATAGATTCTCCAGGCCTGCACCCATCTAACTTGCTCCCTACCACCAGCTCCCTACCGCTATCAGGCATCAGCTGAAAGGAAAAACTTGAAGAAACCCCTTTTTCAGGAGCAGCTGAAAGTTGTCATTCAAAACTAGAATTGTGGAGAAGTAAAAGCCTGCGATATCTTTCCTTCCGTGGCAGCAGCAGGCAGCCCCCCTTACCCACAAGTTTCCTAGAAGAGCCATTCCCTATCTGCCTTGCCATTGTGCAGGTTATCTTGCTACATGATCTCTTTTTTAGGTGAAATTTTTCTTTTGTCCAGGTTTTAGGGTCTAAATACAAATTCTCTGATCTTTGCTTCTCTTTACTTGAAAGGAAACCTACTGGGTGACAAAAACATTCACTGTAAAACAGAGTACAGTCCATTCATGGTTAACATAGGCCCAGCAGGATTTTC
Source organism: Petroica traversi (assembly GCA_025920805.1). Classification (NCBI taxonomy): domain Eukaryota; kingdom Metazoa; phylum Chordata; class Aves; order Passeriformes; family Petroicidae; genus Petroica; species Petroica traversi. Next base: position 13,375,034 of record JAHLSL010000015.1, on the reverse strand, counting down.
ACCACCAGAATCTCACTGCACATTGTTTTGATGTGGCTTTCACTGCAAACTGCTATTTCCTGGAAAAAGAAATGCCTTTTTCTAATTGAATTAAGAAGTATACATAAAAAAAATAAAATACAATTATGTCCATTCTCGTGAGAGACTCTTACAAGATATTGGGTCAGTCAGTCTTTCATGAAATTACACCTTTCCATTCAAACAGAAATGGAATCTAGGCCTAATGAGATTTAAAGCAGATCAATTTTTTTTTTTTTCAAAATACGTATTTTCTGATGTTTTTAAACAAGAAGAAAAAATTGAAATCACAGAAATGAGGGAAATTATTCATATATTTAGTCATTTCAGTTCAGTGCTTATTAAAATTTGGTTTCTTTCCCCATGCTTTGTTAAACTACCCTTGGGATAGAAAAGGAAAAATGACAATACTCTTTTAGATTTAAATTTGTTTTGTCCATTGTTGGACTGTCAGATACCTAACACAGCTATTTTTAATAGGTTTTAATCTTATTATAGGAGAAAAAGTGTCTCTAAAAAGAGATACTAGCAAACTACATTCCTGCAACAACTCATTCTGTTACATGTCAGAGAATTAAAGTATACAAATTAAACATTAATGAAAATTGTATTGCAAGTAGAAATCAGGTTCTCAAACTAGAAGAAATGTACCAAAAACAAGTGCTGAAAATTACAGAGAAAAATAAGATTAGGCAAACAAAATGATTTTTCATCACTGTACTTTTATCAGTGAGTAAGAACTATTTAAAAACAGCAATTAAAAAAATTTAAAAGGCATGGTTTATATTATTGCTTCATGGTTATTAAAGACTTCTTTTGCAAACCTTCATGTTGGTAACAATTGGGAAAGTGCCTTTGGACTGCTTCAATTATAAGCATGTAGTAGGAATTGCAGCATTTCCCCACCCCAAGTGTTTCTGAATTTCTACCCTATGCTGGAAAATGTTGACTAAGGCAAGATTTATCACTCTGTTAGAAATACTTATAGATTAACACATATAAAACCTGCTCTGTCTTGCTATTCTGGTATTTCTCTTATTGATACCTGGTGGAAGTTGAGGCATGAACATTTATCAGCTGCATGATTTACTCTAAAGAATAAAATGGCAGTTGATATCTAGAAATAAAGACTATATATATTAGGCTGCACAGTGTTTTTCCTAATAACTGGGTGGGAACACTCTGGAATCTTTCAATCCTACTTGGATTCTATCAATGTTTCTCAGTACTTCAAAGTCATGGGGTTTTTTGAATAAAGTTACCAAAGTGGTTCAGTGCTAATACATGTGGAAGATCAGACCTTCAAAATCTGCCCTGTTATTAAATACATGAGACATCTATAAATGATAAAAGTAAAATATATAAATAATATATATAATAATATATTTTTATTTATATATATAATATATATAATTTATATATTAATATATAAATAAAAATATATTATCAACTATATAATATGCATAACTCCCTAATCTTTTCATTAAAGTGTATGAAAATGCTCCATATTGTCCAAGGGCCAAGAATTTAGTTTTACATGAAAGCATATTCATTCCTCTTGCAGATATTGGCACATAACAGCTTTACTCAGCATATCTGGGAACTATTGAAAGAATTTCATCCTTAATATTCACTTAATGTTTCAGCACCTACTGAATTCAGATAGGTTAACTGTAAACATAGCTAAGCGATGGAATTAAAATATGTCATCATATAATTATGTAAAAGTACTCAATGTGTGATTATTATTTTTCATATCTTTCACCTTTTATTTTTCTAGAAAATAGGAAATTATTTAATACTCTGATATGTGTAATTGATTGACTGCTTCCCCTGTTAAAGTGTGTATATATCCACTGTTTGTGTATATATCCACTGTTTGTGTCCATTCATTCTGTGAGTACTGCACTAGAGGTACCTGTTCAAGGAATAAACTTATTGTTTATGTGACAGACAAGAAACCACCATCTACACATTATGTACTACCAGATGTCCAGCACTTATACATTTACAGCACAATAGTTATACTTTGTGCACATATTAACAGTCAGAAAAATAGTTCAAATAATTGCAAGGTATGCACTAAATTGCATAGTATCTTCATCATAACTGTCTTGTTGTCTTCTTTTTAAAAAGTCTGGTATTATAACTCACCATTTATTTGAAAAATTCTTACTGTCTCAAGTTATATTTAGATATTTTAAAATGTCGAAAACAGGTAATTTTTTTATCCATTTTTATACCAGCATATAATTCAAAATTGGAATTTCCATCCTAATTGCACCCTCGAAGTGGTATCTGCCAGTTGAGATCAAATGTATATTTCACAAAAACATCAAAAGGGACTTCTTGCATTCTCATTCTCCAAAAGTAAGGGAAGCCTTGGAAGGCTTCTAAGGAAAAAAAATACTCTTTCTGCTTTTATGTACAGTTTAACCCTATTAAATAAATCCTATGATGATGACTTACTTTTATTCATGTTAGAATAAATCTAGTGTCACTTCAATTAAGTTGAAGTGAATTAAACTAAATTTTTAAAGGGATGAAAAGTAGGTTCTCACTTCTAGCATATCTAAAATAACAGTAGGTCTTTGTCTTCTATCTATTGAAGGTTTTCAATGAATTTAAGTTTAAAACAGGTTGTCTCCATCGACTTTAGTATAGTTGTTAACAGAACTGAATTCAGTGTGGGATTGAACACCAAGTGAAAATTAAGGATGTGAATATATGCTTTGTAGGATGGAATCCAAATGGGAAATTTTTAAGGTCCCACGTGATTAAGCATTTTCTTAAAAACAAGTAGAAGTGTCAATAAGCGTATCCATGCAGAATTATTTAGTGAAACCTGAAATTTTCAATTCTGACCTTGAAGTGAGGTCACTCTAATTTGACAAAAATAAATATTTCAGAGGAACAAATCCTTTTTTTTTTTTTCATGTTTAACATATGTGAGCTTTTCGCAAGACTCTACAGAGACATCACTATAATGCCCTAAAAGTTTTTATTACTCCTCAGGGCACAAGAGTTACTGGCTGATCCCAAATTGTAAATATTATAATTAAAAATATATTTGAAAACCCTAATAATTTAAAAGACAAATTTATTTTTCTGGAGGAAATAGATTATTTGAGATATGTTATCGTTTTTTGTACAGCAGATATCTAAGAAAAATTGCAGATATATTGTGTATTTCTCCTGCTTTGAAGCAAGACGAAAGAACCTAGGAAATAAAATTCCTGAAATATAGCACAGAACTTTGTCATTCTATCCATCAGATGGAAATTAATTCCCTAGTGGAGTCTGCCAAGCCTCTTAACAAAAATATCCATACAATTTATGCTTCAATCACAGCCAAATTCTTTCAATTACAGAAGGGCTAACTGGAACATCAGCAGCCTCTCCAGTGGGCTATTCCAATTTCATTACTCTTATGCCAGTAGATGACAGGTTGTTGTTGAAATTGATCTCTTTTATAAGGTTCATAACATACTCTCCAAATTACTGTGCATCTTCAGATTTTCTGCTTTCCTCAAAGGTCTTAAGAAAGGTTAATAATATCAATAATATGTTCTTGGTTAAAGTAGCACTATTTAAAAGAATAGCTTTCACTAAATTATGGTTTTAGTCTTATACTGTCAACTGGCAAGGTCAGATTCTGTCATCTTTACTTTTCTGTTTATTTACCTATGTGAACAGTGATTCCAATTATTTTTTAAAACAACTCAAATAACAAAGATATTCCTTAGCTCTAAATAAGCCTGGCAAAATTCTGAACTCATATCTAAATGGCCAGAAATTCTCAAGATCCATCTGGTGCTGGTCCTACAGTTTCAGCTAATGATTAGTCCTTAATTTGGATTTCTCTACACTATAGCTGCCATCACTACAGATGTACTTCAAGTATTTTAAAGATCTTTTAAAATACACATACTTTCAAATGAAATCTTTTGGTTTATACAACCTTGCTTAATACCTTCGTAGGTAGAGTGAATGCAATTTTTTGAAGTGCAATAAAGTTTTTGAAAAGCAGAATTCCCATCAGTACTATCCAGAAGCAAGCTAGTAGTCAAATCTATTTAGAATTCTCTTAAAGCTGCTTCAAACATTGCCAACTTTTAGCACTTGTGCCAGATTTTTTCGTGACTGGTGTTGGCCTAGGTTGTGTGTTTTGGGAAAGCTTCAGTGGAAATTGTTGTACTACCTTTGCCATGTGAGTTGAGGAAAAAGGCATCATTTGGCCAATGTAATAAAGTTGGCAGCCTTTCCATTGTGAAACTACAATGCCTCCAATCTTTGGAGCAGAAGCTGACATTTAGATTGCTAGCTCCTATATTATCTATCTTTCTTCTGTTTTCTTCATGAATTTGACCAAAATATGGCCAAATTGTAAGAACTCAAACCACTAAAGACTGCACAGTTGTGAGTTATTTCATTGATTTTTTTTTTTTCTACTGTTGTGCCTATGTAATCATTTAACATGTCCAAGGTTCTCACAGGTCACAGCACTTACTAAAATGTTATTTAATAAAATGTGCCTCTATTTTCTTCAGAAAGACATTGGACATTGTCCATCCCTAAAGTGAAAGTACTAAAAATCTGAATTTGTTTAAGAGGACTTTAAATGTCCTGGCTTGGAAAAGGGCACAAGGTCTGAGTCTGACACCTAATTAGCTTCTCTTCTTAATGATGCAAAAGAAATTTCATAGTGATACAGAGAAGTCAGACAGACATGAAGACAAAATTTTGGAGTGCATCAGCTAAGAGAGAATGTGAGAATGAGAAACAAGATCTGTTAAAGCAAGAAGATGGGCTTAGGGAAGAAAAGGAGGACATGTTGGACAAGAAAAATAAATTATGAGCTGCTGGGACAAAGAACACAAGTTAAGAAAGCACTAAATCTAGAAACAGATCAGCATAAGACATGTCCTAAGAATGGCTTGGAAAAGGGAAAGGAACTATGAACACACTAAAAACACATTTATGATAACATCTGAATTTTCAGATAAGATACAGAAAATAATTGTGTTAGTTCATATAATTTGTAGGGATCTTGACACTTGCTTTTAAAGTCAAAATTTTTTATCATTCTATTTATCATTTATCATTCTATTCTACATATATATATATATTTTAGAAATGAAACTGGTCCTTTGCCAACAGGTAATCAGATATGTAAGTGATTTCCAACCACACCACCACACCAGCTTGGAAGAAGTTAATACAGGCTTGCTTCCTTCATAGCTATATTCTTCACTTTCAACATCATGAAGTTATCCTTTGGCTAATTGCAGAATATCTTTGATGTTTTGCAGTTTCCTGTTTTCGTTACCTAACAGATGTCCAGTTCATTGTAGCCACCCTTGAGCAAATTATCTTGTTGTCCTGAGTTTTAATACTTGCCCAGTAGTGTTTTTATTTGCTTTCCTGTTGCTTTCTTCAGTCCTCAGGGTTTGCAGCAGATGCTTATTATAGTTTCCCTTTTGTCTTCACTATTATTCTGTCTGTATGTGAAATATTTTGCTGACATTTCACACTCTTGAAACTTTTGAAGAATGGTGGATGAAAAACATTAGGAAGAGAGATCTGGGAAAAAGTGGTCATTAACATCTGCACAGCTAGTGGAGATTAGAAAAGACTCACAAACTGCCCTGGAGAGAAAGAATGTACTATTTCCTTCAGCTCAGAAGGCGTCACTGGCACACTTTCCTCACCAGCCACTTTCTCTTTATTGTGGAAAAATAGCCTATTTGAAGTTTATTTTATACCTGATCCTTTTGTTTTTATTCTTATAAATTACTAAACAATAGTAGCATGCCCACAGTGACTATTAATCTATGGGAATGGTGACTGTGAAACGGAACACCTGCTGCTCAATAAATGAAAAGGTCTCACTAATAATTCTCTTGAATATATCAAAACTCACCTGCAGTTTGAATAACTATGATTGTAGGACAAGACTTTTCCTCCTGGGTCATCTTCAGCACTTGGAAATGAGTTTTCCCTAATCTAGTTCCTGAAAAAATCTGATTGTATTTATAACAATTTTATTGACAAACTTAAGCAAGTAATGAGATGCCTCATTCTCCTGATGCTTAATGTAACACATATCCTAGGAGACACCTCAGTCTACAATGAATCTTGTTAAAAAAAAAGGAACCAAGCACAGCAGTATCTTCTCTTCCTCCCTGTTTGTTTCAGGCATCCACTACCCAAAGCTAACACAGACTTGCTGCAGTCCCGTAGGTTTTGTCTGAGGAAGCACAGGTTGACCTTTACGTATCAATAATAGAGAGTATGAATACAATATTCTTGTGTAGGTCTTCTGGCACACTTCAACCCAAAACTAGCAGGTATTTGCAAAGGAATGTAATGATGCTGAGCAACATATTGGACTAAATACTTTTGTTTGTTTGTCAGTCCATACCTCCCTTCATGAGGTATGAAGACAATATTCTAAATCTTGAAATTAAGTGAGAATAGAGGTTGACAGCTTTTTAATTTTATGTCTTTCAGTTCTTCCTAAATCAAGTAACCTTCATCATTACACAAAGATTTTCTTGTACTAGAAACCTAAAATGTGCTTTCAGTCTGTCAGTGCAGATGTATAGTATGAAATGGTACAAACTCAAAGTGTTATCCTCATTTCAGAATTATACATCTAGACTTCAGAACACCTTAGACATTTCAAAGTCATGCAGAAGAATGCAATATATTCTTTACACATCCAGGTAGCTATGCTGGTCAGAAAACCCGTGGTCATCACCTTGACTATCTTTAATTTTTCTTAACCTTTCAAATCTGCTTCTCTTCAAAAAAGGAAGAGAAACATTACTGATAAAATAATTTAGTATTCTGCCCTGTGTTTAGAGGGGACATAGGTAAAGTAGTGAACACAATCCTTAGTCCATCATGTTGGTGTACTATTAAGAAAATTAAAACCTTGACCATACAGCCAAGTGTATTCAACATTAATGTGTTGAATTCTAGCTGTTCCTACACCCTCAGGTTATGTATGTTTATACAAAACATAGAACATTCAGTAGCCCCATGGCTTTTCAGTAAAGAGCTCAGCTATGAGAACACGGCTTTAATTTCTGAATCACTAATGAGGGATTTATATCATGTAACTTTAGCTATTTAAAAGTAGGACCTTTCACTCAGAGATGCTCAACATCAGCAGTGGGGAGATAGGCATGCCACAATGTAAATTAATTCAATTTATCAGTCTTTTTCAAGATGGGTGTTTACATAGCTTCCTGATTCTCTTGACTTGTCACCAGTTGACAATTTACTCTTATCATCTACCTTCTAAATGCCTGGTTAGGAAAAATGGTCATCCCACCATCACAAGCTTTCATAAACCCTAATTAAGGCCTAAAATGTAACACACAGACTGTACATACTGGGAAAAAGTTAGGCATGGTGGTATATACACTTATTTTTTTTCTTAAACTAGGCTTTTTAAATGTTATCTATTTTTACTCTCCTAGGAAAAACTATGCAAAGAAACTACAGTAAATACTGGTTTTGATGAACAAGCTTTTCCACTACAAAGACAAAAAAAAAAAAGTAGGACCATATTTCACTCCTTGAAAAGGTTAGCAAACTATTTCGCAAAGTGGTTTCCTTGGGGCTTTCCAAAACAACTGGGCCAGTTCTATGCAGAAACAATGCACAGAAGATATAAGGGGACTGGAATCTTTTGAACCAGCAGCTGTGCTACCTGCGGCTCTCCATAACAAGCAGACCAATTCCATGTGGAAACAGAATGAGCACAAGATATAAAAAGATCAAAATTGTTTGAACCAGCAGCTGTGCTACCTGCAGCAGTTAATCTTTTCTGGCAATCTGTTAGAGACACACATTCCTCAGGCTAAGAGGACTAAGAGGCTTTTGCTGACTGCTGCTCCTCTGAGAGAAGCTAAGTCCAATTCTCCCTTCGTATTACTGGAACAGTTAAATAGTGTACTCATATTTGGGGAAAAAAATCACTTTCATTTCCTTTCTTGGAAAGGATATTTTTGATCACTTACCTTGAATAAGCAACTTTGAACGGGCAGCTCATTTCTTAAACCAATTTTACTTTGACTAAATGGCAAAAGCTTTTACTATGAAGAAGCTAAAATCGTGTAAGTTGAATTGTATTTAATAGTCAGGATGGGCAAAAGAGTATGCTCACCTATGAATCCAATGTCTGTAGTGAAGACAAAATATATATTTGTTCTATTGCATATAAATTAAACCTTAAGTCTATCTTCCCTTTAAAATACTGTGATATTGTGGGGCTTTGATTTTTTTTTCCTTTTTTTCTTTTACTATTAAATACTGTCTCTCTTTTACTCTCATTGGACAAATAATACAAATTAAACAGCTTTATGGCCCTACAACATTTACCCTCTTTTTTTCTAAGACTTTTATTTCTCAGTTCCCTCTTTTTCACAATTTAAGAGGCATCTTTTGCATTGTGGATAAAAATCTGATGCCTCAGAACAGTTTCCATTTCTAGCTTTGCTTTTCCACAGTTGCGCGATTTTATCAAATACTTAGTTTGTTAGAAAAGGAATATTTTATATCTGATTTACATTCCAGACATAATTTGTTCAGTCAAAGAACAAAATAGCTGTCTAGCCACATGTCTTTTTACAACTTTTGGGAACGAGAATAAGGAAAAAGAACCTTTTCCCCCTAATGTTAAAAAAAGAAAATAATTTTAAAAAAAAAAGGATTTTTGCATTTGTAATTATCCAAACACAGACAAAAAAAAAATCCAACTCTGTGACTTAAGGAGAAAAGATAGAGTTACTTGACCCTGTGAATATATTTCTAGGTTTTCAATCTTCAGTCAGCCCTCAACTGCACTGGGAAGCTCAGCTGCTGCTTTCCTCTTACGTTCCTCCCAAAAGAAGGGGAGTAAATGAGTTTCAAAATAATGTAACAATAAATAATGCACTTTTGTGTGTGCCAGTTGAACATCCTGCCCATGTTTTCTACCAGCCTTTATGCCTGATTCTGAACAACAGTAGGAATACAGAGATGTCTGTGGCCATCAGGGAGCCCATGTGTACTGTAAGATGTATCTTCAACTGCCTGAGCAGGTTTCCTGTAGTATGGGCAGGCAAGAAGGCAAAAAAACTGTATTTTTTTGGGTTTTATATTTGATATTTTAAAATATATGAAAACTGTTCTGGAAAGGTAATGTTCAGGAAGACTGAAAAGGAACAGCACATCCTATTCTAATCATTCTATGATAATGGCATATTAATTTATGTTTGAGTCCAAAACCACAATTTTTTAAGAAAAAAATGCATAGTTCTTCTTAAAAAGAAGAAACCATGTTTTTGTTAAATAAGGGTGCCATCAACTAGTCTTTGATGACATAAAAACTCTAGTTTTTATTACGTCTGTATCCCATATTTCACTTTCTTCACATACCTGTGTTAAAGGCTTTCCTAATGCTAAAAAAGCCAAAACTTTATTGACTTAACACCAAAAAAAAACCCTTACCTTGTCCTAGGTTCCCTTCATATAACTTTGTAAATGCACATCTGCATGTCTTTTGTCATGTTTCAGTCTTTGAGAGTACAGTTATAGTAGCTACTATCAGTGAGCTGGTAGAAATAATTGAGATCTATGTATATAATAGTCCTTATTATATACATATATATGTCATTTCCTGTAAACTTTAGTGAAGAAAATACTGAAGTTATAAGATGAAAGCCTGTTTTTTCTTTGTTCAAGGAAGGTACATCATTAATGAAGACAAAGATTTCAGCCCTTTCAATCTGATAAAATCTGTGTTCATTTTGGTCTTGACAGTGCTCTAAATTATTCTAGTCTAAATTAAACTATTACACAGCCTGTATTTCCTGGAGCATGAAGTTCAGACATGCTCTATATACTGAAAAAAGCCAGAAGAAATACTAAGGATTTGTGCCATATGGAAGTATACAAAGGCTGTTTCAGGTCACTTTTCTCTGTTGTGTTGAAAATAGAGATCTATATTTGGTATTAGAAGTTAAGTTCTAGATGGATAATAACTCTCTCGTTGAAGGACTTTTGGGGTACTTTCACTGAGGTGGATTAAAGATAAAAAATGGAATAAAGTTATTGATAGGATTTGAAGAAATACCATACATTTTCAAATACCATCCAGTTCTCAAGAATTCAGATGAATCCTCTCATATCTTGTGAGGACTCTTATGAAACAGTGCAAATATCTCAGAATCTGTATCTTACTCCAGAAGATCATGTCCCTCATTTCTCAGTGTACGTATTCCCTGCAAATACACTAAAACTTCAGTAATTACCACAAAGGGAAACTGAATCCTCCTCAAGACGAATAAACTAATGCATACCAAAGTAATGTGGTAAAATTCTTGTTTCAAATCAGTTTCAAAAAGATATGGTAATGAACATAGTTATTCTTCACTGAGAAGAAACTGACATTTTTATGGCCAAGAACTTGGTTTAAAACTCAAAAATAGCACTTTCTCTTGAAGAAATAAGCTATGACTGAAAATTTCCTAAATGCATTATTTATGTATTCTGGATATGAATAATGCTCTGAGCAATCTGATCAAGTTAAAGATGCCCCTTCAGGACAGGGAGGGGTTGGAATAGGTGATCTTTAAAAAGTTCTCTCCAACTCATAGTATAGTATGACTCCATATTACATACCATGTTTGATATTCCTTACAGGGAAAGACTGAGAAATAAACTAAAGAGATGACTGGGGTACTAGGAGACAGTGAGAAACATCTGTAAAATATAAACTTTTACAACCTGACTCATTTGCTGTCTCATCAGCTTAAAAAGACATCTTGAATGAAATATGGCAGATTCAAAACAAAAAGCAACTAAAAAGAAAGGTGACTAACACAGTTTACAGATTTGGTCTGGTATTCTCTCATAGCATACTGTGGATGATTAAACTTCAAATGTATTCAGAGGAAGACTAACATGTGGAAAATTCATTGGAGGTTACTAAACCTACAAGAAAAACTAGAACACCAAGTCTTGCTAACAAATGGTTACAGTCTCAATTTATTTCTCAAAAATCCTCATCTTCTAATGATAATAGTATCCCCACACCAGTAAATTGTTAGTTTAACACTTTTTGGGAAGTCCTAGTCGTAACATTTCGTTTCTAGTGAAAACTTCTGAATTCTTGTAAAAAAATCAGAACACAGAGTTGTAGAAGACTTCAGATGTGACAAAAATATTCAGTAGTGTTTAGTAGATGCTCCCAACACAAGCAGAAAGGCATTGGCCCTGGGTGTTCCAGCGGCCCACAAGCTAAACAAAAGCCAGCTCTGTGGTGTGACAGAGGACAAAAGCGTTTTGGATGCGTAGAGCACTGTCAGCAGTTTAAAGAAGGTGACCCTCACCTCCGCTGAGCCCTGGTGAGAGACATTGGGAGTACTGAGTCCAGACCTGGGACCCCAAGGAAGTGAGACATGGATTTACTAGAGTAAGCTCAGGAAAGGGCCATGATTAAGGAACTGCAGAGTCTGGCATATGAGGAGAGGCTGTGAGTGCTGGTAATGTTCAGCCCAGAGAGGGGAAAACACAGGAAGATCTTAATAATAGGAAGAAGCAAAGATGGACCCAGAGTTTTCTCAGAGGGTCCACTACAGAACAAGAGGAAATGGTCAAATTTTGGAAGAGTTTGTTAGGAGAGGTTATAAAATCTCGATCCCCATACTTACTGAAAACCCAAACAGACACAGACCTGAGCAGACCTTGAACTGAGCAGTGAGTTTGGACTAAACAATCTCAGAGATCACTTCAAAACTCAACCATTCTGTGAATTCAGGACTACAATACATTAGTAAAAGCATATCAGTGCTCAAGAAATTTCATTAAAACATACACACACAAAATTCAAATATCTAGAATAAAAATATAAAAAAACACTTGATTAACTTTTTTTATTTCTAATGGTTTTACTGTTGGGATATGTTCCACAAGTTAGATATTTTTTGATTCCTATAGAACAGAAATCACAAATTAGGCCATCTGACACCAGACAATAAATCTGGAAAGAATGTCATGTGGGATGAACTATAATGATCATGCTGAGCTAATTTATTTTTTTTCCTTAGGGAAAAATAGTATACAAGACTTACCTGTGCAAACCAAAGAACAGTGAGAGAAATTACAAAAATACACAGATTTATTTTTCTGACAAAAATTTATCTGCATCTTATGAGTAAGACTGCTAGCTCTTATATTTAATAAAATGTGCAGTACAAGGATAAAAAATATCCAAACACTTGCATTTTTTCAGGTAAGTCTGATTGAAATTATAATTAAAAATTCATAGATCTAATGAAGTCCCTCATTTCGGATGAAAGATCAAACCTTAGTTCTGTCCATGAACAACAAAAGAATAGTACTCACGCTGACAGCTTTTTCCAGTCATGCATTTTTTCTGTTCCCCAAATGTCAAGAACGCTCAATATGCTCAGAACGTGATATTTTGCAAATTTACAAAGCTCTGGACTTTGTGTTTTGGATCAGACATCAAACCAACTTTTAGATGAAACATCAGCCATTTTCTTAAGAAATCATAAGAATTTATTGTGTGTATTAACTGTCCTGGGAATGGAGACTCGTCTGTTTAGGCGTCAATTTATGTTTTAAATCTTAAAAAAAAAAAAAAAAAATCAATGTAGCTTTGCAAGCTTAGCATGCTAAAAGAGCTATAATTTCTTTACAACAAAGCAGGCACCAATACTCCAGAGGAAGCCAAAAGTGAGTGTTTACTGAGCTCAGTGTTCTGTTTTATTTAATTATAGAGTAACAGAATCACAGAATTGCTAAGGTAGGTACCTATGTAGGTCACCTTGCCTGACTAGCCTGCACAAGCAGGGCCATGTAGAGTTGGTCACTGAGACCAAATCCAGATGGCTTTTGAATACCTTAAAAGATGGAGACTCCACAAACTTCCTGAACAATCTGTTTCAGTGCTTTACCACTCTTGCAGAATTTTTTTTCCTTATTTTTATTCGGAATCTTCTGCAATTTACTGGAATTTCTTTACTATCAGGTACTACATGAGGTATTTAAATATACTGAAAAGATTCCCCTGAGCCTTCTCTTTTCCAATATAAACAACTCAAACTCTCTCAGCCTCTTCCCATTTGATTTAAATCCTTAATCACTTACATATCTGGAAATGTGAGCAGAATTGTTTCATCTTCAGCCTAGTAGGCATAAATGTAGAGCAAATCTATCACATTTCCAGATACTAAAATTATTAATCTAGGAATCAAAGAAAGTATGCTCTCACTGCCACCACTGTCACTGAACACATTACAAAGGCTGAGAGAACTTTCTCCTTGGTTTGACATAAGAGATTGACCCATCTGCTCTGAGAAGATAATTTCAGGACATTTATCTCAGGCTCACCACATAATTTCATCTAGATGAGAATTATGTATCTAAACTTATTAGGGCTTGAAATTTCAGGAAGACTTCTTTTTTAGGTTTCCTTGTGCTTAGTTCTTCATAGTTTTCTGCTCTGCTTGCTAGAAGAGCTAAATGCTCATCCCACTCACAGACTACAAGGAATACGATTTCTGCCACAAGAATCTGAATTCTGTTTTAGAGTTGAGATATCCAGAACTTAAATGCTGCATTAACAAATTAAGAAATAGTTAAGTCCTTTTGGCTAAGACTATTAACACCCTTAGAGTCTAAAATATCAGAAGACAAAAGAGATCATTCTACTGAAAAGATGAAAAATTCACCAATAGATTAATTTGTGAAAAGTAAGCAAGTATATTTACAATGATGTATGTTAAAAAAAAACAAATGCAACCACACCATGAAGGAGTTAAATGAAGGTTACTACCTATAAATATTGACTGAGACAATCAATTTCATTTTTATTTGGGATAAATGAGATTGAATTTTCTTTACAGCCCATATTCAATATTTTCAGTGAAAAAAACACATTTTTATACTGACTCTATCAATCAATATTCCTATATACTAGGGAAGTATTTTATTAATCTGTTTGCAAAAGTCAGTCATTTCAATAGGAAGAATATGTTAAGATCAAAAGAATAAGCTCTCTTTAGTAGGAGAACAAAGCCTTCATCCTCACAGACTTAGAGATACTCACTAGAGATACATGCATTTGCTTTAGCATTTTGTTTGACAAAAGCATTATTTGCATTAGATTGATTCACTTAAAACTTTCAATATACTTTATCTTTCAGCCACTTTTATGTTTCCATTAACTTTATAAGTTCTTTTTTGGGATGGAGAATGGGAAGCAAAACAGTTATGGGATGACACCCAACTATCAGCTAAGCTGGGTCTTACATTTTTTCAGATAATCTCTTTATCTCTTGTGTACAGCAGCTACATTAGACTTTGCTGCAGCTTTTACCTTGTGCTGAACAAGATGCTCAAAGTTTTGAGACTCAGTGGAACTTGCTGTGATGGAGGAGCATCAGGTTTTTATAGAAAATGTTCAATGTATAAAATAGAAAATTACTTTGAGGAAAAACTGAACCACCAGTACTGAGGAAAAGCTCTTAAAAATATTTGTTTCAAAAAATTAACTTTATTTTCCCTTATTTCTTACTTTCACCGGTGATTAAGGGTGAAAAAGCAGAATTACATATAGAAGCCAATATGATTTGGACAATTCCTATAAAATAACAATGTACCAAAATTGCTTTTATTAGATTAAATTTGACTTTGTAAATATTTGTGTGGTTTAACACCAACTGTTGATTTAACTTCAGGTAAACTAAGCTCTTCCCCTTCCTGCAACCAGGACATTAGCTACATATTTTACTATCTGTGTCATGCCCAGATCCTACACCTTCCAACCACTTACATAATACATATACATATACACATACACATACACATACACATACACATACACATACACATACACATACACATACACATACATAGATTTACATAAACACAGATATAATTGCAGTAGTGAATGGCCATTCCTCCAGGATATCTGTTGAGTTCATTTAATCCCGGATTGTGAGTTCTACCCATGGATTCCAGGCCAGGAGAGCTCGTGTGTCTCAGCCGATTACAAGCAGCATCAGGAGCTCACGACTGTTGTGTCAGGAGCAGTCAACACTCAGTGTCCATGGCAGTCGAGACATACAGAGGCAATGCCATCCAGCAACCAATATTACATATGCAATTCAACACTACAGATTCTTCTCACCCAAAAATCAAACCTCCCCTTGAGGTGCACGTTTTGTTTCCCCATTATCCACCAAGGCCCTTGAGCAAAAAGAATACCAAGGATGGATAGTCCAAATCCACCAAAGCAAGTCATATTCTATGATTCTGTATGAACGATTGAACCTCTTCAGTACCTTGGTTTATTGCTGCCTTACTCCCCCTTTCCTAACAGTAGATACTTTATTGTACATGAAGCAGTATTATAACTTTTGGAAAAATGTTGGCAATTTAGTAGAAGAGAGGAATCAAGCTGAAATTCAGTGAAACACAGACTCCGCGGAGAAGAAAAAGTCAGAGTGCAATGGATTGTAAAAGCTTGAGTTATTACTTTGAGCAATTTAATTTCTGAAAGGTACTGCAGAGTTTTAAGAAACACTTATATTCCTTTAAAAAGGGATTTAAGAATCCCTCTAACATTTACTCTGATTAGCACTCATTACTTCTTTAGATGATATCATTACTATTGCTACCATTACTATTGAATTAAAATCTGGATTAGCATATTTCACTTTGTTATAATAAAATTATAACATAACTATTTCAAGAATGGAGCATTTTAATTTAGTCTCTTTAAAAATACTCCTGTGGTTCTGCTCATGCAGATTTTAAAGTAAATAATCTATTTTATTTATACATCATTTCTTACAAACAAAAGCATCCCAGTAAATACAGTTACTTCTGTTTTACTAAAGATCTTTTCTAATCCACAGTTCTACAAGATGAAGCTGGAAAATATGCTAGGTGCTTCCAAATTTTTAGAGGCATAGATATCTTATTTAAATCAGTGAAACTGGACGTTTAAGTCACCTTCAGTTTTGAAATTCATAATACCACATAACCCATTTCTCAGTTTTTACACAATTTTATCAAGGCAAATCTCCCACAGAAATGGGAAGCTTTCATTATGGAAGCTCTCAAGCTAGGCCTGCACTGGAAACCCAGTAATGTGTGGATGGCCTGCAGTTGTTGAGTTAGATAAAGCAGAGATATTCACCGGGGAAGGGAGCTATTTTATGTAATAATTCAGAGTCACTGGAATGAAATTATGCCCTACCATTATTTCATCAGTAAAATCATGTCAACCTTCCAGATATTCTCACATAGTATTCTATTTTAATTATAACTTTGCAGAGTTTTGAAATCATATCTGTGCCTGATATTATGCGTTACAAAAAAAAAGTAACACAGTAATGCAAAAAATATTTTCATAACAATAATTTAAGTGATAACTTAAATAGATTTTCCGTGTTCTCTCAATACTAATTGACTTTCAAATAAGGAATTAGCCATGCTCTTCTTGGCATTAACCAAGTTTTGACTGAAACAGTGAAAATCTAATGCAATAGAAATTCTAGCCAGTAGCTTAAAAAACATTTGTACAAAATTAAGAAAATAATAAAAAATATGTAACTAAAACAACTTAATTCCTGTAGAACTTAGACATAACACAGTACTCCTGAGCTTTGAGATATAATTATAATACACAGATTTTAAGAAAAAAAATATTTGGTCCATAATTCAGTAACCTCTCTTCTAGCTGTAAAATGTTCATTCTTTCATTATCTCCTGTTTTGCCTACATTTGGCTGACAGCTTGTATCAATCTGCACTGATAAAAGCCCATTAGCCACAAGAAGAGACAGATGGAATAGATACAATTATTATTAATAATATAAATGCCACCTAGAATTTCTAAGCATTGATCACTTTCTAAATGAACAGTTTTAATTAATCTCCAGTTGATCAAAATATCGAATTTTACCATGAAGTGTCAATTCATCCCTGATTTTCAATTAATTATGCTAATATGTGATCTTCTCTAGATTTCTGATAAATAAGAGAGGAGGGGGAAAGAGATTTGAGGCTTCCAAAACCCGTTCAAAATTGTGTGACTGATGCGATTAGGATTTTCTTTTCTTTTTTTTTTTTTTTTTCCTTTGCTTTTGGAATATTTTGTCTGTGCTGTTCAATGTCAACAAGAGTCTTCTTAGGGTAGAATAAAACTGTGCTTATACTCATGAGAATAAATACACAAGTACTGCACAAGGACGCCTGTGTATTATGCTTTCTTATTTACATGTGAGTCGTGAAATAGTTGAGCGCATTAACCTCAGCAATGAGGCAAAGAAGAATAAACTAAAGGAAAAATGAGGGAAAAAATGTCCAAAGAAACAACCAAGGAAATTAAGGCATCTGTGCAACGAAAAGAACACATACATTATGAATGAAAAGTTCATTTTTTGGAGGTACTTATCTACCATAAGGCATGTGGTAAGAGTTTAAAGGTGAGCAAGAGCATAAAGTATGTGTTATAGTGACAATTGTCACTACCCATTATGTATAACATAACACATACAACATTCAATATAAAATAGATATTCATGTGATAAAATCATTTAAGTGTGAGCTGTTGCCTTTCTTCCCACATAAAAGAATCCGTTTTTTTGTCATTTTGATTACCTGTAATTTTCCTTGGGATTGAGGAAAACGTGTTTCATACATTGTTTATTACAATTATCAGCCCTGAATAATCCAAATATAAGTAAAATAATGACCTTGATGTCACTACTATTGACATAGCAACTGTTAAAAATTGAACTGCAGTAGAAGCAGAGTTCAATGGCCAGAGTTCAGAGAAATGGAAGGCTTGTACAAATTTTTCCATGTTCATAAGAATTTTCAGAGGTACAGCAACAGGAATCCCTCTTATGGCCAAATAAAGTGTTGTTCATAGTATCCCTGGAACAGCTACCTTGGTGATTTCTTTTCTCTTTTCAGCAATTCCCACATTTATCTAAATCACTAGCAGTTAATTTGCTGCAAGCACATTAATAACAAAACTAGCATCTAATCTCTTTCTTAGTCCAATGATTTAGGTATGTTAATTTTCTTTATTTTGGGAGCTATTATTTTCACAAATCACTTCTCACAGCTGGAAATGACTGATTTGTAAGGTATCATTTAAACTAGAATAATATACTTTTTTCATATTCTTAAATATTTATTAAAAATTTTGTAAAACGTAGTAGCTCATCATCAGCAGCTTTCTGTTTTTCTCTTTGCTATATAAACGTAGAGGGGAGGATTTAATAACAAGATCTGTTCATAAATTGTGCATTCCCATGTCCTAATCATAAATTAACATATCATCTCCAAATATGTACAAAACCTGGACAGGTTCTTCAGGTCTGATCCATCTTTTACAGAACAGCTTCTTGGAAATTCAGTGTGCAAACAGACATTCTACCTGAATCTTTTTATGCATCTAGAGTTAGGTACAAAAGTGGCTGCAGAAGGTGACTGCAGTGGTGAGCAGATGATTTCAGCAGATCTACCCCTATGAGAAAAACAAGTTAAAATGGATTATAGCTATTTAACTCTTGAGCTCATTTGTCAGGCTGGCAGTCATCCTGCACAGTTAATTTTATTGCCTTTTTTCAAGATTATATCTAACAAATATGGTGACTTTTTTGTTTTCTTGTTTTTTTTAGGCTCTGAAGTCTCTTTTAGGTTATTTTATGACACATACCTACCCTTTTTAAACTGCTGATATACTTAAATAATCTAAATATTGTAAGGCCCATTATTGCTGGTACTGCACAAAGATGGCAAAAAGACGACTTCCAAATTTCTGACACAAGGAAAAAAACATTAGTAGTCCTGAATATACATGTCAGGAAAAAGTAAAAAGATATGACAACAGACATAAAGAGATAAACCAGAGGCAGAAATGAACGGAGGTTGTTTACCACATATTTTTTACATTAAAACATGTTGATTCATTAAACCTGAAATTGCTATCAGTTCAGGACAGATTAAGATCAATACAGAAACTCAATAATTTTTATTTGAAAAGAACTGAATTAAAATTATGGTAATTAAGCATTTCCATACTATTTTGATGTACAAGACATATTTAAAAAACCACAATACTTTTCCTCTTAGCATTGCTCAGTGCCTATGACCACAGTGTATTTGGTGCTTGTGAGTTATTTGGCTGAGTTTTATATGTTTCCTAAGAGTTGTGTCTTGAAAAGGTACCTGAAGCAGAAGAAGGCTGTCATAAGGATAAGATATTAAAGGAAAAGGAACCCAGGATAAGATTAAGGTCAGCTTCATTTGCCAGCGTTGTTCACAGAAATGTCCTTCCTGTATGATCAGATGAAAAGGGTACAGGTCAAATGTGTGTGCCTCTGAAAGTAAAAAGAAATAGTCATGGAATGGATGTACTTAGTGTCAATTGTCTATTTCCCACTGAGTAAATAGGCAGACAGCACAGTTCAATATGGAAGGTGATTCTGGTACTTCTTTTTTAACACAATACTTTTATACAATGTAGACAGTTTTAGACAAAAGGAAAAGACATATTGTCTGCTACTACTGCCCCTGTGTTTCAAAACTGAAAATTGAAAAAATAGAGACCAACTCAGTCAATATTTACTTCCATCATTCTGTATGTTAAAAAATTTAATGAAGAGATCACAAATTTATGTGATACTTTGAAAGCCTTCTTGGCTTTTTGTAACTTTCATAGTCAGGTAACTTAAATAATCTGATATAACCCGTTCTGTCTTGAAGGGTCATACAAATTTCCAATTAAAATACCTAACAGGGAAAGTTGATAAAAGACAAGAGAAAATTTTTCAACATATGAGGAGCAGCTGAGGGATCTGAGGTTATGTAGCCTGGGGAGAAAGGAGGCTCAGGGAAGATCTGATGACTCCCTACAGCTACGTGAAAGGAGGCTGTATCTATGTGGGAGTCATCCTCTTCTCCCAGGCAACAAGTGAGAGGGCAAGACATGGCCTCAAGCTGTACCCAGGGAGGCTCAGGTTAAACATCAGGAGGAACTTCCTCATGTAAAGTTTTGTTAGACCCTGGAATGGATGCCCAGGGAGTTGCCATCCATGGAGGTGCTCAAGAAACAGCTGGATGTGGCAGTTTGTGCCAAGGCCTTGTTGCCAAGGTGGTGATCATTCAAAAGTTGGGCTTGATGTCAGACATCTTTTACAAACTGAATGATTCTCGAATCTGTGGTTCTTCTTGGTTGCTGCAGACAGAAAAACCTTCAAAGAGAAAGTATCAGGAATAGTAAAAAAAAAAAAAAGTACTTAAAAAAATAAAACCAAGAGAATCCTAAAAAAATTACTAAAGGCAAATTGTTCCTTATTTTAAAGTAGCTTGACTATCACCATCTGACCCCTTATTAGCTGCAATATAGAAATAATACCTATGAGGAAATAATACCTATGAGGTCTCAAAAAGCAGAGAACAAGAGAGAAATTGTCTTCAATTATTTCCATTTGCAAAGGACAAACTGCCAGATCTTCCAAGTGCTGGATTCTCTGAACTAGGAAAATAGTTTCAATTGAAGTGATTGAATAGTGAAAGTTCCGGAGGATCAAGAAAGACATTGTGGTGCATACTTAGGAAAGCCCTAGTAAATATCACTACTTTCTTACATTATAAATTAAATCAAGGTTCATATTAAAGATTATTAAAGGTGATATCAAGGAACATAACTATTTCAAATATTTCAAGAAATTAGTAAAAATGAAGTAAGTGGAGTTAGAATATTTATAACGTCCAATTGGCAAAGAAGAGTCTGACAGAGAGAACTGTCACACCATCTGTTGTCCAGTACGTCTTTCAACAATTAAACACAGAATGTGCCTTAGTCTTGTCTCCAACACTATTACCCAAAGAAATTGTTTTGTGAAAATGGCAGTAGTATAATGTCAGTGTCCCAAAAAAGGAATCCATTAATAGCTCTCTCAAAGAATTTCCAAAAATCATTCTAGTCCAGAAACAATAAGGTATTTCAGAATACTATACAAAGGATGAAACTATTCTTAGATTTTCATAAGATGAAGAAAAAGTCCACTTGGACACATGAAAATTTCCTTTTAAATCAGTAGTGATGATGTTTAAAAAACTCATCCCAAATCCTGGCCTTGCTGGACAGTCATAGAAATCTGTATGAACTTTTAACATCTTCAACATTTAAGACTGAAAGAACCTGGAGCTAAGCAATGCAACATCTTGCTAGCAAGAATAGTGACCTAATAGAATTTTTTTTGATACTAAAACAATTAATAATATTTTTCCTACAGTCTCACTGTGGCAGTATCTGACTTCTCTGAATAGGGATAAAATACTTTATCTGAATTATAAGAAAAAATATCTTAATACTCACTTTTAGTATTCAAAACCACCTTAAATCTATTCCTTCATGATTCAGCATTGCCCTTTGAGCCATTCATATTGATGAAAACTGGAATGATATTGATACATGAATATTCTCTTTTTATTACTTCTAGGCATTTTGTAGTAGGTTTGATCTGTGCTTATTCTGAATGTTAAAAAATCTCACAAAATCTTGAATCCTATGATCTGTCATATTACCAAACTAACCTTCCCTTACTAAAGCATTTTATTTTGATCAAAAAAGCCTTGAGGTGTGCCTTGCATGCCATCTTCCTTCCAGAGACTTTCTGGTTAAATGAAATGAAGAGTTCTTAGTTTCACTTGAGGTGTAATATTTTCTTAAATCATGTAACATAAATTTATACTGGGTTTCTTTTCACAATCAGTCAATCAATGCCATCAATTATAAGGCCATTGTAGCAAATTCTATTTAGCAAAGTCTCTTTGAAGTTCAGATAAATTTTCTTACTGCATAAAGGTAAATAATTAGTAAGACAAAGCAAAGAAATCAATAAAAGATTGTTTTTATCAATTCCCTTTTAGTAGATAACACCAAATACCAATATTTATCTGTTTGTGTTTTCATATGCAGACCAAAGACCTTCTGAGGAAAATACAGAATGTGAGAAAGATAAATAAAACATTTTAAAAGCCCTCTCTCCTCACTCAAATAATTTAAAGTATTGGCAAGTTTGAACGAGTAGACTGCAAAAATAGATGAGCAACATTTTTAACTTCGGAATATAAAACATAATGCAACATCTAGTTAGAACTATTAAGTTAGAATTTCTCTAACACAGAAGAGTACTTGGAAACACACAAAATTGAATACTTGTAAATACATTTAAAGTAGAAATATATGTGATGGAAATTCAAAGTTCACCTAAAAGTGCATTAAAGAAAATCTTCCACTGATGTCAACATATTTGCCTCAGCCCAATAAATTCCATGAACAGAGAAGAGTTGCTTAAGTTAGTGACTTGTGACATAAATTTCAGAGCTCTTAAGGAAGAAATAAATAATTCCAAAATCATCCTTGCTTTAGGGTTGTTTCTTTTATGTAAACTATATTCCTTAATAGACTCATTAATATAATTTAATTTAAAACATAAAATTCAATTCTACCTGCTTTATTAGTAGCAAAAATAATTTAGATAGTACCACTTACATTATTATATATATATATATATATATATATATATATATATATATATATATATGCCATTCATTACAAAGTGAAAAGCTAACAAAATTATTATAAGTTTGTAGGGGTGGTTCAAGCTCAGAGAATGACATATCCCCTGAAGAATTTCTGGGGGCCTAGAAAGTGAGGCCCTTCTGAAGGCAGAGTTAAGTTTGGCCTTGGAAAGGGAGTCGAACTCCCCCCACCTACCCCTCAGTTAACAATACTATCTTGTGTCTCACTCTTTCCTCCCTTCCTCCTTCCTGACTGCATCCTGACCTTCGACCCTTCTCCGTGTCCTCCCCTGTACCGTTATGAGATAAGTTGTAACCCTCAGAATAAAAGTCTGAATGTTGGGCTATTCCAGAGTCTTTTGCCCCTGAGCCCAAGCAGAGCAGACCCTCGTGTCTTGTGTCTGATTTGGGCTCCGGGCAAGGGAGCACTCTCTCTCTCAGCAGCTCTCCGGCTTTTAGGACAGCGGCCACCATCCCAAGGAAGCCCGGCTCGCGGCGAGGGGAAAAGAAGTCCTTAGCTGAAGTTGACTTAACGAAAAGGAAACTCTCAGAACAAGCCGCCAAGCCGCCGGCCGTCCCTGTGGTCAGCTGTCTGGCCCACGCCATCGGCCGCATAAGTTCACATTGTCCAATGTTTAATTTGAAAATCTCACCATTACTAAATTGAATTGTTAGTGCTGTTTTAGCATCAAATTCAAAATTAACTTAGCATTTATTCATCTTATCAAAATACTTTAAAAATACTCTAAAATCAAGTTTATAGTAATTATGCCACAAAAAACTGATTTAGAGATTGTTTTCACTTTTTGTGATTATTCTGATAAAAACAGAGGTAAGAGAAGTTGCACGTTCTTTTGATTGTGTTCTATAGCACTACTCTATTAGGAGTTAAATTCAATACAATAGCTTGTTACAAAATTTCTCAGGATAAACTTCTCTATCTGACTGTATATTTCACTTCTTTTTCCCTATGCACTTGCTGTCTTATTTCACATCTCCTCTTTTGACGTTTAAAGCTTAAATGATGAAAGTTAAAGAGCATGGGAACTAGAGGAACAGGTTTGTAACCTAAAATGTTTCTTCATGCTTTCAAAGATCCCACAACCACAGCCCTAGAAATCCCACTGGAAAAAAAAAAAAAGTCTAAAATTTTTCTACCAATAGAAATTATCTGAAATTTTATTATTGTCTTCTTAGGGTTACAAAATCAGACTACTTCAAAGGAATTTAAAAAAGAAAGAAGATCTACACAGGCTATTGTTACAGGAAAATAAATCAGAAATAAATAGCTGTTATTTGTCCATTGAGGTGTTGTAAAAGAAAGATATTTTTACAGACATGAATGTTGTGAATTTTGTCTTTGCATATTTTTTTTGTCTTTTGACAAAAACTAATTTTTAAAAAGCAATGGAAATAAAATTCCTATTCAAACATTTAAGGAAAATACCATCCTAAATTATTTCTTCCTTTTTAAAGTGCATTTTTTTTATTAATCTGGGCTTAACTCTAAGCTAAGGAATCCTGGTAAGAGAAACCCTAAATATTTGAACTCAGTCAGATACAGTGAGCAAGAGTGGGAGAACCACAATTGAGGAAATGCCCAAAGCCTAGCAGATAGGTGAGAAAAGAAAAGAGATTATGAAAAATGCAGTAGTACAGGGATGTAACTAAAAAATTAAAATTAGATTTTCATAATATACCTGGAATTCTATTCCAAATGGTATAGAAAAGGCATTCCATGGCTGAGACAGGAGAATGACAGCTATAGAGGGAAGTCGGTGGGAAGACCTGGAAATATGAAGGACAATACAGGAAAAAAGAGCTTGGATTTGATTATCAACAAAATTAGTGATTCATAAGACTGAAAATTAAATTTAAAAATGAAAAAAAAATACTAATACCTATGATAATTTTAGAGGTTATCTTTTAAACTGGTTGAAGGACAGATTAGGAATGTTACCAGACAGCTGTGAAGGAGATCTGTGCTACACTTAAAGCAGCACAAGAGCAGTGCAGGTTCACCAAGGCAAATTGTTGAAAGACAATTTCAATTTTTTTAGGAAAAAATGGCCTTTAATGAATTTTTGCTAGATAGAAATAAGGTATTTGTTGACCAAGATGGTTTCCAAATTACAGGAAGAAGAAAGGAACAGTGGCCATAGTTCAGAGCACTTACAAAAGCACCTGGGTAGATAAGAAATTTTAAAAAGTAATAAGATTCCATTCATTCTCAGTTTAGTTATTGGTTTAACAAAATGAATACTGGTAGCACTGGCACATGATCAACATCAAAACCAAACATAGAAGTTTAATGTTTATGCCAAAATTCACTATTTCCTTAGCTGCTGGCACAACTAATGTTACTGAAACTGATGGAAATATTTTTATAAAATAGCTATGCTATTTCATGTCTGGAAAACAGCTGATCAACATCTTTCTTGCACCCAAAACTTGTTACCTCCAGAAGTGATCTGATAGGTGGAGTGCAGAGAAGGATAACTACTTTCATGGATCTCCCAGGGCTGAGGTGTCCTTGGTCTTTGTTGCCAGGGCACCCTGCAGGCTGATGTTCAGCGTTCCATCTACCAGTATCTCCACAAGTTCTTCTCAGCAATGCTGCTCAGGAGCCATAGTCTATAACGTTGAAGGTGCCCCTTCTTTCACAAGTGCAAGATTTGGCATTTATCCTTGCTGAATTTCAGAAAGTTCCTGCTGGCCTATTTGCCCAGTCTGCTACACCCTTCTGAAGAGCTGTGGTCCTTCCCCTTTGGTGTCACCTGCAAACTTGATGAGTGTCCACCCCAGAAGCTGCTTCAGCTCAGCTTCCTGCATTCTGAGCTGAAGTGCCTTATTCCCTTTCCTCACCAAGCCATAGACACTTTGATGATAAAGTTAAATATTTACAGTGAATAAACATTTGTTTACTTGTTGCTTACAGCACTTTTTGGGAGATATTTCTTTGTTTTTTGTCTTCTTTAATAACAACTAAAAAACAAACAAAAAAAAGTAAAATCTGAGAGTGTCATTTCAATTACATACAAAAGCTCAGTTTCTTCTTTTCTTTTTCCAGTTTCTACAGGTAGCATCAATACTCCTACTGTCATTTTAAATACCAAAGAAGCCATCTGCTCTCCAAATACTTACAAACAAAGTAAACCCCAAGTTTTTTAAAAGTTAAGATGAAACAACAGAGATAATAATTGTTCTGCAGGTTTATAATGGTAATGAGCATAATCCATCAGATTTTAGAACACCTTTCTTATACAAAGCAGAAAAAAATAATATTATAGAGGGAACTGTCCTTGTCTTACATTCCAAGGAGACTGTAGTCATTCATTAAATTCAAATTTCTCCAAGCTTAAAATTATCTTTGCAACTCTTTGCGCCCTGTTCCTGTTTAATCAAACCAGGTACTTTTAAAATATACCAATATACTCATATTTTGAAAACATTTTAATGGGAGGCAATAATTTGAGTGTCTTTTTAATAAAATGTTTGTCGGGTTTTAATCATGGTTCTGATTATGCCTTCTCTACTGGTGGCATTCTGTTAAATTGATATTTTACCTCATGTCTTACATCATCCTGAAACATTTTTATTTCAGAGTTTCAAACCATGCCATCTCTTTTACTTTACTGAAAGTGACCATTAAACTGTTATTAGAATATATTTTCAAAATGTTTTAGTTTCTTATGCACAAGAAATTGAGATAAGTACCTTAAGTGGTAGTGCACAAATGTCCCTAACAAACTCAAATATATTTCAATTTCGTACATAATAATAAAATAATATAAATAAATACAATTAAATAATACAAGGCCAGGGTTTGGAAGGAAAACAATTAAAACACAGATCAGACTACAGTCAGTGAATCTGTGTTCAAAGACAGAGCATACATCTAAGCTGGTGTTAGACACTCTACTGAGGCACTTAAGTTAGATATACAGCTGTCCCCACTATTCTCTGTGGCTGCTGAGGAGATGTAAATGTCTTTAGAGGGCACTTTGAAGCCCCTGAGATTTAACTTTCCTTTCAGAACATCTATTTCTTTGCAATGGAAATAGAAACAGCCTTGGGCAAGTGAGCTCCTAATTTCATCATTGTGATTGTCTGCCTAAAATAGGGAGATCTAAAATCAGTCAAGAACTGTATTTGTTTAAAAATTGTTGATGTAATTTGGGAGGCGGAAAAAAAGCAATTTATATTATATTGTGTTATGCACAGTCTTCTATTCCTGAGTGGCCTCTTGAGGAAAAAATAATCAAAATAATTGAGGAAGAAAGCAAAAAATGCTGTCTATGTGATGAAGCGATTCTTACCAATATGGTAAGAACATCTTCTACTGTGGTGAAAGTGTAAGCCAAATAAATTTATCTGAAGTTGAGGAAAAAACAGGATGCCTACAATGGTTGGTCCAAAATAGAAGAGATTGGTATTCAGCTTGTATGAAAAGCATCCAAATTATGTTATTAAAAATTACTTTTTCTAAGTCTTAAAAAGGGAACCTATTAGGTGATTAAAAGACAGGAAGAAAAATCTGTGTTCAATATATTTGTAAATATCAAAATTCTTAGAAATATGGAGCAGATTTTTTGCACATTTTTGGCATTAGTCTGTTTTTTTGTGCTGTGCTCAGTAATGCCAATAAAAATGTTCCTGTGGAGAAAAAATTTCAAAACTTCTCAAAGAGTATATAGCAGTCCTCACATTCCTTTGGCTGTTACACTACTCGAATGAAGAGATGGTAAATTTTACTCCCTCTAAACAGTTTGCAAATAACTGACTAAGACAGAACTACGATTTTCAGAAAAATTATTTTGCTCTACTGAGAAACTGAGACTTTAACAGGACTACACAGAAGAACTGCAGGTGGAAGGCATTCCTAGAGATCATCAGGTCCAACCCCACCCTGCTCACACATAGATTCAATTGCCCAGGATCACGTCCAGGCAGATTTTTAATATCTCAGAGTATGGAGACCAAAAGTTTCTTGGGCAACTTGTCAAAGCTTGTTCCCCCCTCAGAGTTAAAACTTGTTTCCTGATGGTCAGACAGAACCTCCACAGTTTACTTTGTACCTGTTGCCTCTTGTTACAGATACAAACTCTCAAACATTAAACAAAAATCAGCAAAGTGAAGTCCAGAACAAAATGAGATATAAGATATAAATACATACATAGATAAATTAGTATTTCCAAAAGTCTAACTAGACAGGAAATATAAGCTATTTTTAGCAGAAGTATTTCCAGGAAAAGGCAAATTAGATATAGTATTGTATTAGTACTAGTAAGATAGTGAAAAGTAAAACTAGATAAGGCTGCTGGTGCACCAGTAGAACTAGTCCCATACAGTATTTCCTAGTTAATACAAATGTCATCAAACCAAGTCTTGTTTAAATCATTCAGATGGTGATAAAGATTTACAGAAATATGTTTCAAAAGTAATATTTAATTTATGGAATAAAACCAAAAAGAACAAGCCAGAGATTTTAAATCCTTATCCAACATGGACAGTATCACTTTGAAATCTGCAACACAGTTTATCACACATGTCAGAAATGCAGACCAAATGAAGCACAAAAAACACACACGGAAGAGAGAACATAGTACCTTAGAGACTAGACCTCAGAGACAGAAAATTGTTCCTCTTGGCTGGGAAAAAAGCAATTGATTAAGCCTAGACTAGAATTTTCACTTCCTTAAACTAGCCTTTCTATAAAATAGTAAGATTTGTGGGTTATCTGTGCTGTCAAATCCATTTTCACCAGACATGGCATAGCCATCAAGATAACATTTGACAGTATGATATAATTTCCTGTCCATTAATTGTAAGAGTTGTGTTTTAAACGCAACATAGATAGTGACAGAACACAAATCTCCTTAACCAGTGTGTGGATAAAAACATCAAAGAGTAGGGCAGATTTGAAAAGGAGCAAAGCATAACTCTGATGCATATTTAAGATTACAACACCGTGAAAGAGCTCTGATAAAAATGAATTGCCACCTTCTGAAAATGTGGTTTGCTGTAAATTAAACAATATTATCCTTTTAGAAATTATGGACAGAAATGTAGAGCCCCTCTTCATTGTTTAGGATATGTGTAAATTACCACAAACTCTTTAAATTATATAAATGTTTGCAATGGAAAGTCACAGAACCCGATAGGGTATTAGAATCATAGAATGGTTGGGTTGGAAGAGATTTTTAAATGTCCAATTCCCCTTCCATGGACACAGTCATCTTTCACAAGACAAGGTTCCTCAAAGCTCTATTCATCTTGGCCTTGAACATTTCCAGGAATGTGGCATCTACAGATTCTCTGGGCAACTTTTTCCAGTGTCTCACCATGCTGATTATAGCAAATATGTTCCCATATGCAATAAAAATCTACCTTCTTTTAGTTTAAAGCCATTACATCTTGTCCTATCAATACAGGCCATGGAAAAACTCTTCCTTTTTCCTTAAAGTTCCCTTTATGTATTGAAAGACTGCTCTAAGATCTGCTGTCCATAATCACCTCCCTATTTTTCATACATTTCAACATGTTTTTCAGAAGATCTGTTCCATGATCTTACCATGCAGAGAGGTAAGGCTGACTTGGAGTTTCAAATATTGTGACATTTATAGATCACTTTGTTCTCACACATGGCAGCAGCTAATGTAAACAACAGAAAAAGATCATGCAAACTACTTACATTGAAAACAAAAACAGAAACCTCTGTAAAATGTGGAGGGTTTCCACTGACAGACTTATGTTTTGCCTGTTTCTTTGTAGTTTTTAAGTTGTAATTTTACCTGGATGCTATATTCTGTGGCAGCATAGTCATTCTCTATTCATAGAAGACTGAAGTCTAGTACTATCTAGGTGCAGAAGAAATTCAACAAAAATTGGTACAGTGAAGTATAATTGTGGAATGGATGACATTTGGTAGCTTCAGAAGTGCTCTAAAAGTTTATTTATTCCATACAATTAGGAGTCTTGAGTGGTGGCTTCTGTTTTGTGCTTCATCAATGCTTGCCTAAACTGAAATGTTTCAGAATGTCCAGTGCAACATTCAAAAGTAGGTTTGATGCCGTTTCGGATCAGAAGCTTTGATGCTTGACTGTCAGCAGAAGATTCTCTCAAAGTTAAGTCATTATAAAACTTCATTAGAAAACCTTTAACAAAAAAAATCTTAAAACTTTATATGAATATATTTGTATTTATATACATATATGTACTTTATTTTATTTTGCTATAGGTTTTTGTACACATTCTAGTGAATGAATTGTTTCTTGATACCAAGAAACTATATATAAGAAATAAATGTGGATATAAATAGGATCATACACACACACAGACACATATATGCATGTGTAAACAGAATTTGAGTCTATATGGATAATTTTTCTCACAGTGAAAGATTATCCATATAGACCCAAATTACTACATAATATGAAAATATTCATCAATGTACAACATATATCTGAAAATTACCTATAAAATAAAAATCTTTGGTCTCAGTCTTACTTTCCATTGAGATAAAATAGTACATCCAACATTCATTGGGCATAGTGGAGGTTTTTAGTGGGGCCTCTCATTCAAGGGTACAAAGAAGAGTTTCTGTCCACAAAAGGGCCAATAGATCAGTAACAGATATCAGTGAAAATTGTTGCTCAGCCAGGCAGGGAGAGGGCACATGGAAAGTGTCTGTGGGTGCCACTCCAGACCCAAGCAGAGGCTCCCTGCTGCAGACCCACTGCCCTGAAGACCTCACAAAGGGGAGAGGGGACGGGGTGGTGTGCTCCTACTACACCCTATGCCATGTCTATTCTGAAACACTTAACTATATCCTCAACTTATATCCTTAAACATATGTAAGACCCATTGTGTACAACTGGAATTCTTTAAGAGTTAAAGATATGCGCAAGTTTTTGGTTGAACTGAGGCCTAAATAAGCAGAAAACTTTATTTTCCATGTAAATCCACATAAAGGGAGACAAGACCAGTCAGGTAGAATTAATAGCAGTAAATCCAACCCCATTTTTCCTTTGATGTCTTGTGTCCACAGTTTATTGTTCTGGGCACAAGCAAGAAGTTCTTTCAGGAAGACCATTATGTTTAACAAACTCCTCTTGCAGTATTACATTCCCATCTGTTCTACTTTCTGTCCCCACTCCTTCCAGACACTCATTCTTTCATGCTGCCAATAGTTCTGATTTTCTCCAGTCCACCACTGTCCCAGTAAATCAATGCCTTAGCCAGTTTTTCAGGACTATATGGCAATGAGAAGTAGCTTTTAATTTTCATTTAATAACTGGTCTTCCTCGAGTCATCCTTCAAAACTTCCACTAAATGAAGAGACTCTGGAGCCAGTTTGTGTTAAGACTTAACAAGGCTGTGCCAAAAAGCATCATGCAGGAATCACAGGATAGTTCTTAATTCAACAATAGTATTAGAAAGAGTACAATGAAAGCAACATCCTGGAATCGATAAAGAATCATAGTAACAGAGATGATGATGAGAAGAGTTGTTGGGTGCGTCAAGAAGCAGCCTGGGATTAGTAGTAGAAAAAAGAAATCATCAAGGAGAACATTAAAAAGCCACCTGAGGTTGTGGGACAGAGCAAATGGAAAAAGCAGCAATGGTCAAAAGAGAGAGTTTGAGAGGAAATGCCAGTGCAGACAAAAAGAAAAAAGCAATTCTTAAATTTATTAGATTTGGGGGTTTTGTTGATGTTTTTGCTGTGTTTTGTATGATGTTTAGCTTTGGATCATCAAATTAATTTCTATTCATATAGGTGAATGAGATATTTGTTCTGATACTTCTCTGA
Source organism: Petroica traversi (assembly GCA_025920805.1). Lineage (NCBI taxonomy): Eukaryota > Metazoa > Chordata > Aves > Passeriformes > Petroicidae > Petroica > Petroica traversi. The sequence continues at coordinate 13,343,567 of JAHLSL010000015.1, read as the reverse complement.
ATCATAAAAAAATATATGTAACCTAAAATCCATCGAGTTTTGTAACAAGAAGCAGCAGAAAATGTAACCTTCTTTGAATAGATGGTGGCATAAAAGCCTTGTTAAAGCATTTGAACTCATACCTCAACCAGAACCTCAGGGAGCCTCTTCTTATGGATGAGAAGGTTCCCTATCCTTTAGGGAAATTTAAATGCTCTCCTAGAAAAGATTACCATTTCTCAGGTCCAGTCAGTTGCTAGTGTGCAGAATGTTTTAACTTCTGTGGTGTGTGCAGCTGTTGATCTGAAAATATCTTTCCAAAGTAAGGAAGGCAGCCTGTTGGCATTGAGGAGGTTATTTTCTTACAGAGGACAGGTGGAAAGAGACAGTAAAAAATTCCTAATATGAACCTACAAAGCCCAATTCCTTCCTTTTGCCACTTGTACAAGGAAATAATTTAGAAATAAATTTTGATATAAATTCAAGGTAATTGTGAGACTATGTTGTCAGCATGCATCATTACTATTTGTTGCTCATGCAACTAAAATCTAGCAGAATACATATTTCTGCAGAGTTTCTGCAAATCATGATCATACACTGGCTTATTTTTTTTAATTACAAAAATCATATGGTTTGAAGGGTTTCAAAGATAGTTCAGCCATGAAAGTTACATACTTTAGTTTAAACCTAATATTTTAAGCTTTAAAAAAACAGGCAGAACTTGAGTAAAATAATAAATAGTGTTAGTCAGATCTAGTGTGGATTGTAAGGTTCTATGCAGTACATTATACATTAAATAAATTCTATGCCTTATACACCACTTAGAAACTTAATTTATCATGTTCAAAACAAACCAAGCAAACAAGCAAACCAAATAAGAAATACACAGCAACAACAAAAAAAATACAAACCAAAAGAAAAGCAAGCAAGAAACATACAAACCTAGAATAACTTACACAGCATTTGTGTGAAATATTGTACACATAACTTCTGGTTTTTTCCTTTCATGTAAACACATTAATCATGCAATTTTAATTTCAAATTCTTGTTTGAATGCTGCAGAACAAGCAAAAATGTTTAACAGAAATCTCAGATTTTTCTGTGGCCCTGTTTGAAAAACTTAAACAATGAAACAATGCCTACAAGCAACTCGGGGGTACTATCTGATATATCTTACCTGTGCTTTTGAGGACTGTCAATTAATAAAGGTGGAGGAGCCCACCTACTAGAAAAGTTAGCAACTTCTTAGCTTCAGATGGTGTGTATTTACACTGTCATGTGAGCATTACAAAGGAAAAATAATTGCCAAGGTATTGTAAATTTGTTTTTTAGTACCACAGTTGCTAACTGTGCTGAACTTTCTATGCTACACAGAATATTAAAGACCTAAAATTACTAATAATGGTGTCATGCCTTCCATGAGAGGAAGTCATGGAAGATTCCATGGTTTTATGATTCAATTGTTGTATAATGAAGATAGAATTATAAGGGTCTTTAACTATTGCATTCCTTGTTATATATAATATTCCTTGTTATACATAATATAAATATTCCTTTTTCTAGACTAGCTTAATTCACCTAAAGGTAAACAATTACATTCAGTTAAAACTCACATTCTTTTAAGAATTCAGACTACATTAACACAGAATAAGGCATTTCAGACTAAATGACAATTTTAATCAATCTTGATGGCAGATTACTTTTGGTAGCTTCCTGCTTGGAATCTGATCTATTGCTTTTTAATTCACAGGCTTCTGTGAAGAAGGCAGCATATTTGCATAGTAAATCCATTGCAGTCTTGGACCTGCCAATATTTCAAGTATCTAAGATTAATTAAAGTATAGTAGTGATTAGAAGCATACGTTGGAGATAAACACACTTTGCTAGAGAATAAAAGAGGGAGCTCACACTCCTCTACAGATTTCTAGTCTTCTATTATGAGGGATCTAGATCAACATTTAGAAAAATATTAAGTGGCTTAATATGGGAAACAGCAGCAATATAATATAATATTTTCAGTATAACTTACTGAAAATATCCCCAAATTGAAAATCTGTTAGGTTTGTTTGTTTGTTCATCTGTACTCACCACCCCCAACCCTCCATCCACTTCCTTTTTTTTTTTTTTTTTTTTTAATGGGATTTGGCACACTTTTCAGACTGCTTCTATTACAGAAGGAGAGATAAATGAAATTGTAGTAGTTGCTGTTGCATAGAAGAATAAATGACTTTTAAAGCATAAGGTAATGAAGGATCTTCAAGACTCAAAACAGACATAGAAATATTTTACTTTCAGAAAGTAATGCCACATATTTTAGCCACTTTTAGCCACCTTGCTGGTCCCGGGATCAGACCTGGCCCCTGGTGATTTCTACCAATGAGGTACCCTCCCTCTTACTTAACCTTTGCTTTGTCTGAGAAACAGTGTTAAAAATACTGCCTTGCAACCAAAAGGAACTCTAATCTAACTTATACCTCCAAAAGTAAGTCCAAGAAACAGCTTGATTGTGACAATGTCCTTTGTCACTTTTTTATTAGTATGGAGTGTGTGTGACATTTATATCCCCTTTGCTTTAGCAATAACTTCTGAAGACTGTTAATTAGTCAAACTATATTAATTATCCAGATACATAATATTTACTGCACACAACCTTATGCCTATCAGAGTCTTTTAAAACTGCCCAACAGTAAAAAAAGAATCTGAAATTCTTTCTTAATTGTGTGCAATATCCTTTAAGTGGAGTCCACAACTCTAAATACCAAATTCAGAGGACCAACTTCAGCCTTTGGGCAATATTTACAGCAGGCTCAATACTACCAAGGAAGACTTCACCCTTTGTTTTCAATGCCATGAAAGCCAACAATTTTCTGCATTCAGCATCTCATTAGTATTAGATAAGCATTAAAGAAAAATAATTTAAAAGTTACTTTAATTGTGTTTACCTGAACTAACATTAAGGTTGTCAAAAGGGAAAAAATTCCTAAAATTGAAATATCATGAAAGAAATAAAATTGTGGATGTAAAGGCAGTGGATAATATTTTTCTCAGTCAGAAAAATAATAGCAATTATGGCCCTGACAAAGGATTTCTGAATCATGACCCATTTCTCTCTTACTGACATCTAACTGAGCTGCAGCTTGGCAGCATGCACTGCTCAACCTTTTTCTTGAAGCTGATCTGATACCTTAAACTGTATCAGTAATTATATATGTATAAACACTTCATTATTGGTAGAAAAAAACACTGGTATCCTGAAATTAAACACTCTTCCAGCTGAATCCTGAGGAAAATAATCTCGCAAAGGTTCTCAAAGTATGCTTGCCAGTTCCTGATCCCTCAAAAAGAAATTACTAAAAAGTGATAGAAACTATTATTCTCTTTGAAAGCAGCCTGACAGTGTGGTTCATGGGTCTTCTTCCATAGTCCTATGTTTTGTAGAATGTGTATTGTGGGAGGAACAACTCTATCTGCTTTCACAAGGAAGATCAAATCCCAAACCCCACTTATATGCCTTAGCAAGAAGGAATATGCTGCTTCTGGAAAGGAAGGAAAACATTGTTTCAATCTCCTCTACTACTATAAAAGAATTCTGAATTAATTGATGAGATTGAGAAGAAGCATAAATGAATAGATAGAGCAGTTTCTTGGAAGATAAAGTCAACCAAACAACAAAGAACTTGTGTTGAAATGCCCAAACACATGCTAGAAATCCGGTCCTGTTTCTTGCAAAGTTAGCGAACTCTCAACAATAAATTCAAAAGTGTGATTTCCTGTCTGGTTTTGGAATTTTATTTGTTTGCTCGCTGAGGAAAACAAAGCCATGGGGTCAATCCTGACTCTACAAAAGGTCTGAACATTGGAAAGGCAGACCCAGCTGTAATCTCAGTATTTTCTACTGATCAACATTAGAAAACCATTAGAAAACATTAGCTTATTTCTTCTCTTTTTGAAGACCCTCTGGTTTGATCCCAGTCTTAGGCACTTACCTCTCGATTCACATATTCTGTCATAGACTCAAAGCATTTTATTTTTGAGATTTCATATGAAATAATTTGACCATTTTATGAATGCAAATATTCTACCAGTTTTGCTTTTGTCTTCCTTTCCTTGTTTTAAACAAATTTCAAAACAAGGAGATAAAGGTAATTTGGATACACAATGAGCTATCACTAGGATACATAGAAAGTTGATGTAAAAAGAATTTACTATGATTTCATTGATTATATTCAGGCTTCTGAATACACTTGCAGCCTATACGTGAGAAAACACATAACCTATTTATTCTGCCCTTCCCAACCAGATTTAGCAGTGTGTTATTCTGCTCAATAGCCTGTGTAGCCCTGCAGCATTCAGGCTGACCCAGTTCAGACTATCTCTAGTTATACTGAGGAGTAATTTCTCTGCTGTGCTTCAGCTGTAGTCAGCAAACAAACAGTAAAAATATCTGAGAAAATAGTTCCAATTTTTTGTATTAATACCTTGAATATGTCACAGCTGAGAGAACAGAAACATGATCAAATGGTGGTCAAATTCCTTCTCTGCCTTAAGGAGAAATAATAGCGAAAGGACACTTAGTAATCTCATAATCAGCAGATTTACAACATGATCATGTTAACAGAGGCATGACAAAAGTCATGACATCCCCCTTCCCTTTCTACTCTTTTAATATATCCTGTAGAGATAAAAGGTACTTATCAGGATTCTTCTTTCATGTCAAAGAGAGTGCTGATACCTCTGCACAGCAAGAGCAATATTCTTAGTACACTTTTATAAATCCAGTAAAACAGTGATTTTGGAAATAAAAAATGCTTAATAAGACTGTATTCTGCCTAAGTTAGGCTTATTTCTGGTGTCAAGCTGTTTCTAATAACATCTATACTTAAAATTCATGCAAGGATCAAAGAATTCTTGCCCAGTGTTTTGGTACTGGGGACATGGCCACTGTTGACTGTAAGTTGTTTCATTTTTCAATAGACACTCTCTGGATGTATCACCCAGCTATCGCAGGTATTTGCAGGCAGCCTGCAAGTGTCTGTCAAACTCTCCCCCTACCCTGCATGCACTTCTTACACTCAGTAAATATCTTCCCTCATCACAGAAAAGAAATTCAATGCCATTGCATGACCTTGCCACAGACAAAATATCCTAGGCTGCTTTCATGTTAAAAACAGCTTTGTAAGACGAGGTCCCCACATAGTCACAGAATCTCTCTACCTCACTACTTGGGCACCAGCTTGTATGCAGGCTGAATTACTCCTAAAATCACTGCTAGAAAATGTTCATTGTAAGGATATGATACAGATCAAACACCTTCTTTTAGTTGTGTCCCAAACTGCTTGGAAGGAGAAAGGATATAATTTTGAGGGTATACATTTCCTATAGCAAGCAAGTAAATTTTAGCAGAAAATCAGCAAAAAAGCAGAACATACAAATGTCATGCCTTTCTTTTCAAGCAACAAAATCAAGTTTGTTATTTTACCATCTAAATTCTTTCAACCCGGTGAAGGCATACTTCATCTTGACTGTTCATATGGGACATAAACTGCCAAATTGCCTTTCCACAACTTTTTTATTCTTTAACCCTGTTTATCCAAGCTAAGCAATCTTTCTTGTGTTGCTTTCTCCAATAATGGCAGCAGCAGTTCCAAGCTAATATTATCTAACAGAGTTGGAATTGCTGGGAGTCTTAGTCACAAATTCCTCAAGTATCAAAAAAACCCTGTTAGATTACATAATTTCATGTGATTATGTAGTGAAATCCTCACTCTGGGGATACTTTCACCAGTGATGTTGCATCACCAAGCCAGTACCAGCAGCCTCATAGCAGTCCACTACCATAACTACATCCCACCACCCAAGCAGGCACCCAGCACCCCAACTGGGTGTCTTCTTGGCAGACAGTGAAGATCTCTGCAACTCAGCAATGAGCTTCACTGACAAATATAAGCCAAAAAAACCTGCATGTAGCCAACCATCTAGGTCAGTTGCTGTGCTCAGTTCTGTCAAGTTGCTGTCCAAGACCTGTAAAACAAATATAAATGAAGTTATTAGTGACTCAAATGGAGTCTCACTTTTATTTCTTGGGGGGGAAAACACATGCTTAATGCATTAAATCTGTCACCTCCTTCTCTACTTGGAATTTTAGTTTAATGTTGTATTGAATAACCTACATGATTTTGTACTTTTGGTGTTGCTACCATGAAGAGTTTTTTTATTCCTTACAAATGAGTCAGTCTCTTTAAACCTTTCTGCTACCCATATATTCCTCACTGCTCTTCAGACTAATTATATATTATATTTTTTGCACACTCTATGCATAGTTTATTACCATACATGACTCAGGTGCATCAACTACTCTGTTTTTTGGGTTTTTTTAAGTAATAAGACTTACTTGACTGAGTTACTGTTTTCATTTAGATGGAAGGGCAAATTTTTTTGCATCAAATTTAAATGGAAAAGTCACAGTACAGAAGAGGTGAAAAATACAGTAAATGTTGCAAAAACCCTCATAGCTAGATCTTCATGTAAATGAGGCATTTGCAGAATTGAAGTCAAATTCAAGGGAGTGCCATTTGTTCTAACTTCCATGTTTAGGAACTGGCAAAAAATATATGAGGTTACTGCTTTTAAGCTGGATCATTAAAGACAACCTAAGAGCTTCTTTTGTCATTTCTGCACTTGACCTCTGTCTGGTGTTTCATAAGATCACTGCCAAAATTCGAGCAATATGAGAAGAAATATTTGTTCACAGCAGGAAAAAGAGTTTAGGCTTCTCTAGTTAAACAAAATATTATGAAAGAGCAAGGATTGAAAACTCTTTGCTTTGGGACCAATTCACTATTCAGCAGTGATATTTGTTTACAAATATTTATATTTGGGAGAGAAAAAAAATAGATAAATATAAAAAACCCCTTGAAATAAACAAATTATTGAAAAAAAAAATAAATAGTACTGCCTCTGGAGATATAATGAGAGATGATAAGGACATTAGCCATTCTTATTCTGAGTTTCCTGAACATGGTTCTGTTTATTTCTTTTACTATTCTGAAAGCCTTTGAAGTACATAACAGTGCATTCCAATGAGTTGGAACCTACTGTTTCACCATTTTGTACTTTTTTTCTTGTCTTCTACCACAGGGCCAGTATTTTCTGGCTTTGACAAAATATACAGTGTTCACTCATTTTCTGTGACAAAGGCAACATTTCCATTACTTTGCTAATGCCAAAAAGCCACTGGTGAGAAAGAAAATAGTGTATGCACAGGTGCAACATTAGAGAGAAAAAAAATAACTCAAGCAGTGTGCAGATGTATTCTGAATATTAATAAATGGATTTGTTTGTGTGTGTCAAGACATCCATACGACCACTGCTGTTATGCAAATTGGCGACTACAGGATAGAGAAAAGCCACTCCTAGTTTTGATTATGCACACCTTCGTGTGGGTCCATGTGCAAGAAAAAGGTTGTTTTGTTCCAACATTAGGATTTTCAAAGTCTTTAAGAAGTCTCCATTAAAAAAAAAAGTTAAAAACAATAATCATATATCCCGGTTTTGTTCTACACAGTTCTCAATAGCCTGTAGCTTTCTTCTGCAAGTTATAATTGAAGACAGAGCAGAATACCAGACACGTGATATAAGTATGTTGATATTTGTTTCTACTCTGAGATTTAAGAAAGGTTAATTTGGATTTGCTAACTCCCTTACTCCATGACAGAGTAAGGGGTTTTTTCCATCTGTACAGTAGGAAATTATGCGTTACCCCTTCCTACAAGGATGCTTTGGTATGGGAAGGAACATATTCCTTATGAAGCATGACTGACATGGAATTGCAGCAAAGAAATACTAGGCACACCATGCACCATTCAATGGAGCAGCCTCAGGACCTACTGAGAGTTTGAATGTCTAGAAAGTATCATCATTATTTAAATACAGTATTTATTAACAGGATGTTGGAAGATCTAATCTTTAAGTGAAAAACAGAACCATTACGAGTCTTTAAAAGAATTTTCCCAAGCCAAGCCTAATTTTATACCCAAATGATGGGATTTATCTCACCTAATGTTAGGTGTCTGCATTCTAAGCATATTATATTAGCCTTTCTTTAGTCAATTATGAGAATAGGCACATTTACATAAAGTCTCTAGCCTGTATTAGTCAAATTAACTGTGCCTTGAGGTGTCTGTAGACGTCTTCAGGATAAACAAATATAGACAATCTACATTTCAACAGACAAAAACATAAAATGAGATTAAGCTAAATACAGTACCAGAAGAAGCAGATGCTAAAAACTCTTTGGAAAGGATCTTATGCAGCCTCAGGTTACATGGTTTGCTAGACCCAGGTATTAGTAATTCAGCCTTACTCCTGGTTTGAATCACACAGTGTGTTATTCCAGCTACCTCCACTCATGGCACAGAACCAGTTCTATGGGAAGAAGAAGCAGAAGGTGAGTTCCACGAATAATCTGAAAGTTGGTCTCCTAAATTTCAGGGTCAGTTCTCTGCTACTTGTTTCTTCATTCACCTCAGGATTTTTAGCACCACAGTTTCATGATTACTACAGCCAATGTTTCTATTATTTATTCTCTCTCTTATCCTTTCCTCCCTGTCTGTGAATAGCAGATCAACCAGTGCATTGCCCCTTAGACTATGCAATACCTGTGTTGAGAACCTGACATTCACCAGAAATCTTCTGGGTTCCTTATACCTTGCTCTGTTGCCCTTCCATAAGACATCAGGATGAGCAGGTGTCCCCTGTGCCCTCAGTTCTTCCACCTGCCATTCCCCAAGAGCAAGCGATTTCTGAGTTGTTTAAAGACTTCTGATTTTTCATCTTGATCAAGTGGCCTGAAACAAACTTTCATCACAATGTCAACATTCATATCTTGACCCAAAAGAGAAGTGTTTTTTATTAAGGAAAAGGTACAGCAATAATAATTCCAAACTAAAGAGCTCAGCTTTTTGAAAAAGTTTAGTGTGATTTATTAGATGATATACAAAGCTGCACAGCAAAAAATCTGGACTCTGTGCCCCATTAGCAATTCACTTGCTGTTTGACCTTGAAAAGTTATTTTGCATACCTGCCTTTAACTGCATGATAAGAAAAAGAACATTTCCTCTTTGCTTTCAATTTAAAACAGCACTCAGAAAATCTGACTTATTGTATTTGTTCGAATATTATATGGAAGCAGTAGTTTTCTGAAAATTTGAAGGAGCTGTTTTCAGTGAGCATTTTAAAAGCTGTTTTTTTTTAGAGTACATTTTGTTCTTTCTAAGCTTAAGTGATTACAAAACGTTTGCAAATTTATGTTCCTGGAGTCTCTTTAGTAAATATGCTTACATCTTTTCAGACCATAAAACTCCTTCTGGCTGCTAAATTAGCAGAATCCTAGAAGAGTTCAGAAAAATATTTTCTTTCAAACACTTACCTGGAGTTAATCAAATATACATTTTTATTCCTCTGAAGGTGGCAAATTTAACAAATGTCAGTTTATTAACGGATGGAAAAATATGTAGGGGAAATAGATGCTTCTTTGTGCTGTTTTCTCATTAAATTCTGCATTAGGAAACAAATAGAGGTGTTTTCTATACATCATCTTGTATATACTTATAGACATTTGGATCTTCATCATGAGACAAGGTAAACAACAAAGGCTATGCATGCATTAATGAAAGAAGCTGAAATCTCAGTTCAACAATGCAGCAGCAAGCAACAGCAAAATTCTACTTAGTACATGAAAAAAGGTAAAAAGTAAGGATTAGTCAATTTATAGCAGATAAAAGAAATTACAACGATCAAATACAAATAATAAAAATTTGTAATATACCATAAAATAATAAACCATTCTACATGCCATGTTATTGAAAAAAAAAATGCAGTAGTTATCTTTTGATAACAGAATGCCCATAGATCAAGACACTGTCACTCCATTTCCCTTTATTGCTCCTTTGGTCTTTGTACTTTTGTATATTCTCTAGTTTTTTGTGGTTTCTAATGGGTTTAAAGTAAATATCTGGTCAGAAAGCAAATCTAATCCCTGATTACTTTCCTACCTCCATTCAAAATACTTTCTGGATGGCTGAGCTTAGTTCATTAACTCTAGAACCTGGCATCACATTTATTTCATATATGGAATATATGGGAGAGACCTTTAAAAGTTAGATCTTTAAGTAGCATGTTATTTGCAGAAGACTTGGGAACATGTTTTGAAGGATTCCTCTTTCACTTATCCAATAGTTAGAATCACTTTCATAGAGACATGATTAGCTTAGTTTTAGTCTCTCCTGAAATGCTGTCATTTTTACAAAGGCTTTTATTTCTCCAGAAAGTATATTAGGGCAAAACTAAGTTTAAATACATAAATACGTTCATAGGATCTGAGTGCTGAGGGAGCTGGCTGATTACATTGTGGAGTCAGTCTTGATTGTTTCTGAACAGTTGTGACTGGGGAGGACCTCGAAGAGGGCAAATTCCATTCCCATCTTCAAGAATGGCAAGGAGGGAGAACTGAAGGACTACAGATTGGTCAGCCTCATTTCTCTAGCTGAGAAGATGATGGACATAATCCTTCTGAGCAGCATTTCCAAGCACATGAAGGACAAAGTGACCAGGTGTAGTCTTCATAGAATTCTGAAAGCAAATCATGCTTAACCAAGACATCAGCCTTCTACAGTGATGTGAGTAACTTTGTGAATCAGAGGGGAGTAGTGGATGTCATTTACTTCGACTTTACTAGGGCTTTTCACACTGTCTCATATAACATTTTTACAGGTCATGTGAGTGCACGGTGGAGTGACTGACATTTGGGCTGCATGGCTAAGGCCACTGGATTTTAACCAATGGCACAAAATCTAGTTGGAAGAAAACTAGTAGGAGGTTGATACTGGGGTTGATACTGCAGCCAAAAAGTTCAATTTCTTCATTAATTACTTGGACTATGGGACACCATATACCATCAACAAGTTTGCAGGTGGTGCAAGGTGCCTTCAAACCCAAGCCTTTCTGTGATTCCATGCTTTGTAGTGTGAAGGTGCTACTGTGCTACTGTATAAGGGTACTTTTGTGCTCTTTTGTGTACCTCTCATAAACACTTCAAAATTGTACTTCAATATCCAAACTCCTGTTAAATGGGTCAAAATAACTTTAGCTACTGATGTGTATTTTGAAGATCAAATTGCCAGAATAAGGATCCATAAGTAAAAACTCATTCTGGGTCTTATCTTCACAAAAAAAAGAATTTTAAAAGTTTAAAAAAATCAATTTTATGAGGCCAGTTTGTTCTATTTAGCATAACTAGGAGCACTGTGTATATCCTGTTAAACTATTCACATATTGTGGGCCCTGAGCATAATAAGGCTATCATCCCCTAAAACATAAAACTGTGTCAGAACTAATATTCTCCTCCTTTCATGGATATGCTGGTATGATGAATACCTATTGAGCTAAACTTATAAAAGTAATGTTTCAGAGGCAGCAATTTTAACCTTCATCTCATTCACGTAATGGCTACTATCAAGCAATTTTAAAACTAGCTACCTCATTGGTCTTTTCTGCTAGGTCTGCATTTATGGTCTTGTATATATATTTTTAAAAAAGGTAGTAATATTGCAGTCCTGGTAAACTCTTTCCTAGGTCCATAGTGATTTATTTCTAGTGAGAATGCTGTATTCATCCAGATAAATTACATAAAAATGCAATTTTATCTTCCTAGAATATTGAAAAAATGTATTTTCAGATTCCTTAACAGCATTGTATTTTAGTTTCTTGTTGATCTGAATTTCATTAATGATTTTCTTAGGCCCTGTATGTATTGTTGATTCTTGGTTTCTACTCAGTCATATCCCTTAGTTAATTTTGTTTGTTCGTGTTACAAGGACTTTGCAGTGCTCTGAAGCAGTAATAGGCAAAATCAAGAGACTCATTCAGCTGGTAAGCTGTCAATCTGTCATAACTTGAATATTGATTTTGGGGGGTTGGTGACATTCCCTAGATGTATGTGTCAAGTTTGTTGACAGAGAGCTCTATACTTAATTGAATGTGATGTCTGTATGTGAAGTGATGAAGTATGTCAGTGATGTATATTGTCTTCCTCCCTTCCCCTTCAGCCACTCACAATACACTCAAAGGAGTGTTATGAAATTCCACACTGCTCTTACAAAGCTTTATTTAACTTCATAAATTGAAAAGCTGGGTCTGCTCTAACATAATTTCCTCACAGGTGTGCCTTCACTGGCTTGTGAGACAACAAACATGTCCTGCCCTTTTAAAGTCTCATTCAGTTCTCCTGAATGTTTATGTGAAAGATAAAGGTGACTCTCAGGTGGCATAAAACTTGTAGGAAATATATATGTTCCTCAGCATTCCTAAATCACAGATAATCATCTTACAAACCATTCCATACCTTACCTATTTAAAGTATGAGAAAGGAATGAGAAGCCAGGGGACTTTCTCTCTTCAAATATCATCATATTTGATCCTGCAGAGCAATTTAGGTGTCTTTCAACAGTACCTTTTTCTGACAATTATTTTGACTCTCACTCATCTAAGTGGACTGTTGTTCTTAACCATGAAAAGCAGAAAGAGAACAGTATCTCATAAAGCTAGCGGAATATTCCTGGCTTGTGTCTTCCTTGCCTCAAATAACGAATAAATGCATATGTTTTTAAAACTAGGTTGTCAGGTTTCACTTCATCTTCCTGTTTATCAGAGTTGCTTCTCACAGATTTCAGAGATTAGATTTTTTGCAAAAGATACACTTGATGTTCTATTTTTAAAAAGCATAAATGTACATTTGTGGATACATGCAAAGGGAAATTGTGATGCTGTAATATCCCGTTAAATAAGAGAATATATGCACCAGAATAATATATCTATATCTAGAAATACAGAGTAGGCTCAGCAGGCAGGGGCAACTCATTGCTTTGAACAGCAATTAATAACTTTCACCAGCCAGGAAAATGTACTTGTGTTCCAAAAGAGAGGTGGTGGAAACAAGGACAAAGGGAACCAACTGATTAACAGAGAGCAATGAAGGTGAGGAAAGGAATTCTATTCCCACCATGCAAAAGAAGGAAGTGGTTGCAGCCTGCTTCAACAGAGCTGGGATCAGCATAAGTCAAAATAAATGATCAACAGAAGAGAATAAGAGGATGTCTCACAATTAATAACTAAATTCTACAAGGTAATGGAGCCACCTGTCTAGCAACATGAATTTCTATTTTCAAAGTTCATATAGCTGCAATATCCCATCGATATAACCATTGGAGGACTTTTTCTTTTCTTCACAAATTAAATGGGGAAGGAATCTTCCTGAAAACAGGAAGAAGTTGCAATGCTGCTGGACCTAGCCAAAATATAGAACAAAATGAAAACAATAGCTCTTTAGTACTTTAATAGTAATCTGGTGTCTGAAACTACATGTTTAATACTCTTCAAGTGCAAATATCATTTTCTTTCTCAAAATCTGCATTCAAATCTAGGTTTTTTCAGCAAAGCAAATTTGAGTCAGAGCTATTTTAAATTAATGTGTTTTCTTTTCTCTGACTCTACAGTAAAATATTGGTATCTACACTAACGTGAGCTTTTTTAATTCAGTGCTTAATAAATATGTGAATTTAACTTTTTGTGGAAAAAAACACAAATATTTAACATAGTGAGTAAAAGAATAAACTTCAAGAATTCTTTATCTGATGTGAGTTTTAAAAGACAAAACTTATCTTATTATAGCCTTGCTGGCTGGAATTCTGAAGGATTACAACTGACAGACAATAAAACAGGCTGAAAATTTCTGTGATGGAGGCTGCACCAACTCTCTGAAGAAAATATACTGTTTTAAAAAAAGATAGTGATTGTACTAGGAAACCAAATAGGCTTCCTAAAATCTCTATGCTTTAAAGAGAGTTTGACATTTAAAAATTTAACTCCTTTACAAAGTCACATATTTTCTGATGTGTTTAAGTACTTTATGTGTTCAGTAAATGTCATAATGCCATTAATTCTATTTGCAGAGACTTGCAATATTTTTTCTGTTATCAAGAGGGACCACACCGTTGTGCAACCTGTGGCATGTTTTGCTGAATGCTAGAAATCTGGAGTAGATTGGCCTGTAAAAATTCAAAACAAATTGCTTAGAATTTAGGATTCAGTGAATCTATACACCTCAAATAACACAGTAAAAACAAATTTTCAGGTTATATAAATATTTTTATTTTCACCTAGTTAGTATTTTGAAAAGCATATCACCCTTTAAAAAATAATTTTAATCTGCACTTTTTTGGCATCTTGGTACTTTTATCACATGACTAAACGAAGCAGGTTGCTAAGCAACCTTCTGCAGCCAGGGGAAAGCACAGGCAATTTGAACAGAAGATTTATGTTGGTGACTGTAATACTAAGAAAAAAATAACAGAATATCTAAAATCCTCCATTGTTTCTTAAATCCTTTGAGGTAAACATCAGTAATTTACTCTTCCCACATCAAGAGTCGTTTGAGAAACTGTTGCTGCCACACAATTTTGAAATAAACTTTCAAAATAAACTTTCAGGGAAAATGAATGGGTAAATAATAGTTTGATATCATGCTATTGCAGCCTTGAAGTATTTCTCTTCAGTATTACAGTATTTACAGAAGCTTATGAATATGAGGGTCCTGCTTGGTTAAATAAGGGAGTAGGTAGATACCTACTTCTTCTTGCAGTGATTACTGGCAAAAATGAGGATGTGCCAGGGTAACCAGGGCTGGCTGGAGACAGCTGGCACCAGACACACAGCCCTGCCCAGCACCCTCGTGTCCCCAGCTGGGCAGGGAGGGCTGACTGCAGCCACTGCAGCTCTGAGCAGCTCTGGAGGACAAGGTAACCTGGCACAAGTCTCCTTCTGCTGGCAAACAGCCTCCCTGCACAAACAACTTCTTTGCTGCAGCACAAGCATCCCAGCAATGGGATTTGTGACAGGACAAGGTTGGTTTAAATCTCCATTTAAACAGCTGTCCAGATCCATTTTCAAGCCCAAATTTACCCATCATAAACAGTGCTAATGCAGCAGCACACTTTCAGCTCTGGGCTGGTGCATACTGGAGTGGGATCCCTGGCACATGGAGGCTGCATGTGCTAAAAAAACACACCCCATCCACCCCTGACCTGCAGGCAGGCTTTATCTCTGTGCTTTGAATTAGAGCAGCCTATAAGAATTACACATGGAAAACACAGCTCATGAGATCCAGATCCTTTCATCTTGCATTATCCACTAGCAAACCACCGTGCAGACAGCCAGATCCTGCACAGAATTGGTGCTGGGTTTCCTAGCACTCTAATAAAAGATGTCAATATGATGACCCTAGGTGGGTAATTAAATTCAGTTTTATAATAGTGCAAAAAATAGCAGAAGACAAAACAGTTGACAGTCAGTGAGTGTCCGAGACAGATAAACCAAGCTTGTGATTAGATTAAACCCATTTGAAATTTAAAAAAAATAATAATAAAAAATTCAGCCATTGTTTTTTGATCATTGCTGTCTACAAAAAAAATCAAAAATATATACATTTTGATTGTATATGTACAGGTTTACAACATGATTTTATTCTCTTTGAAATAACTAACACACTACAAATTTTAGTAATGACACAAAAATACAATCACATCTTGTTAATATTAGCTCTGTACTTATTCTATGGGATCCATATGTTCCCATTATTTCCCTAAACTTTCATTTCTTCTCTATTTGTTAATAATTTGTTTGACACCTTTCACTAGACCGCATTGCTCAGATCCATCCTGCCTGGCTCTGAACACTGCCAGATATTTCCTGTTTCTCTGGGAAATATCTTCCACTGCCTCATCATATTGACTGTAAACAATTTCTTCTTAGCATCTAATCTAAACCTCTACTCTCTCAGTTTGAAGCCATTGTCCTTTTCCCTGTCTCTAGTTGTCCTTGTAAAAACACCCTCTCCAACTTTCTAATTTGCTTTCCATTGTGAATATGCCTTTATTTTCCATAGGTATTTTACATAATTTCCATTTTTAAAATATCTAAATTTCTGCAGATCTCTGATGTAAATCAGATGTTTATGCAACTCACAATTATTTTTAAAACAAAGCCCTGTTTCTCAGAAAGAGAGGTTAGTTTCATATTCACTGGGGCAGTTCATTTCAACCTACAACTTCTGAATGAATTTTAGAATACTGTGGATAAATCTTTTAAAGAGTGCTGATGACAAGAGAACCCTTGCCCTGCTTCTCACTTGTACTGCACCTTACTTCATCGGCCAGATTCTCCCATGAGGTACCTCTGCTTCTGTGAAAGAGAAAACTACTTTCAATTTCAAGCAGATGAATGCCTAACAAAAGTTAATTAATTTGACCTTGGAAAACCATTGTTTGAGAGAGGAATGCTCCTGGAAACTACCACATGAAGAGAATGTGCTACTTTCTCAAGGTTGTTTGCAGAGTCAGTGGCAAGGACAAGAACTGCTGCCTCTACACCCCCTGTTACTGCTCTCTGCAAAATCTGTCACTTCTCCTACACACCTCAGTGTTTCAGGCAGAACATGTTCTGTCACAGGTCTACCTGAGATAACCTAAGAACTAGCAGTTATTTATATAAAGAAGTATTATTCCCCTTCTACATGTTGGAGAAATTATTGAGGTGAATTAATTTGCCCAAGTTCTCAAAGGAACTCAGTGACTGAAGAGGAAAAACAACTTTTCTCTCCCCTTCTGGGTCTAAATCCAATACCCCACTCTCAGCCACAAAGCATAACTTGTTAAAATGGTATCAGATCTCTTCAAGGAAAAATCACCCAGAGGCATACACAGAGGCTTGTTTATAATCATCAGGGACTAGGAGGCAGATCACTAACCCAGCTATGCACACAGAAACCTGAAAGATAAGAGAGAGCAGACACACTTCATATTTGTTCCAAGGCCGCTTGGTTCTTCAGAGACTTAATTTTGCAGACTGCCAGGAGGATGTCTTGCAAGCTGGGGTCACTTCAAATTAGCTCCCAGCAGTGTGGTAAATCAGGTCCTGTCTATGAACCACAATGCAACCTCTCATTTGGAAGAAAAATCTATGCTAAATAATCTATCAGGGTGAAGAAAATAATGCAGAGGGAAGTGCAGACCGTCGTGCCTGTGAGAGCTGACAGTTCAGCTGGCAGCAGAAGCAGATCTCGGAGTGAAGTACCCCCTGCATTCATCTCCCTGAGTGATAATTCTAAAACCAATTTTGCCACCAGTGAGTGTTATTTCTCTGCTGACCAGAGAATAATAAAAAAAAAAGGATGATAAAACTATAATAATCAGCAACTTGTTTCTTCCCATAAGAGGCTGAGAGTGAACTTCAAGCAGAGTTTTTAACAATGTTTCCATTCTACTGAGTGAAAACCTGACTTCTCTTGCAACCATGAGTATTCTTGCTGCTGAATGCAGAGGGGTTAAGATTTCATCCATGATTGTTTAACTGTGACAATGAGCAATGGTATATGTATTTACAAGAGCTCCATTCTCAGTGCTGATTTTCCTTAAAAATGGCACTTTTCTGCAATGCTGAAGGGGAAATCAGCCCTTTAGAAAATATAGCTAAAATGGACTACAAAGTTCAAATTGATAAAAGCCTTCTGGCATTTGGATTTGCAATATGTTAGATTAGATAGCAAACTACAGGGATCAGGAGCTAAAAATGTCAGGGTAAATTCAGTGACAGCTATCTTGTACCCAGGTCTTCATATCTAAATTTCCGTAAATGGTAACAAAACATTAGAGTTTTTTACTTAACATAGTTGTACATCTACAGGCCAGGGTCAGGATGCTCAATTCCCTGCTGATCTGAAGGGAAGTTGATCTTCGCTGATCATCAAGTGCAGTGAATAAGCATCAGGATTTCCGGCATGCAAATCAGGGCTCAAAAGCAGCAGCATCAACAAATAATCATAAGTAATGTTCATAAACCTTTTAGGAAAGTTCTGCTATGCAAAGAATAACTGGTATTAGAAACAGACCCCTTATCTCTGGAAAACACATTTGTTAGGCTTATAAACAAGATATAAATTATGTATACCCTTGCTGTTGTGACAAAATACAACAAATACATTAAAAAAACATTTCATTAAATTTTAAATAAATTGCACTGTTAACTCATGAGGAGATTGTTTCTTTCAAGAGGTTTTTTTTTATAACTTTGTTTTATCCTTATATGGAAAATGTTGCTGCCAACTCCTTCAGAAAAAAATATTACCATTAATGCTGTGAAAAAGAAAAAAAATAATGACTCACATAGCTACCAGGAAAAATATTTTTTTTCCAGTGAACAAGATAAATAGCCCTCAACCCTGGCCATTACATGGTGTTAGAACAGCAAATTACAATAGCAGTCACCAAAAATTTTGCCCACACATTTGAAAAGCAAAAAGTACTTCTAAATAGCACTCAAAGACATTTCAGTCTTCACGATTTTACCAAGTGCTCAGAAGTTTTTTTTCCTTCAAAAAACTTGAGTTTTCCTTATTGCTGCTGTACCTCTGCATAAACCACTTTCTTTCTGTATTATTTCAGTCTTATATGACAGCGATATTTGGGTAGTGGAAAACTTTACGATTTTTTTTCTTTTGACTGATCTTTCTGTGCTTTCCCTTTTCTCTTCATGTTTATCAATTCTTTTCATCCTCCATATCTATACTACTCCCTCCAAATCAGACAAAATTCTCCTCTCTGCCTCTCTTTTTAGGTAAACAAAGACTTAGAGGAACCTTACAAAAAATGGTAGTGGCAGAATTTCCTCTTTAATCACAGATTTTGCAAAGAAACCCCAGGTAGTACAGTCTACATATTGCTATTAATATCTCATACCTACAATACCTGTTTAATTTAGGAGTAAAGAAGGCATTAAGTGGATTTTGCATGCTACATCAGTAAACATATAATTTTACTGGTCAGTTAGGTACATTTTTGAAAGGTCAGAGGTTCTGGGTTACAGCAAACTCAGTCCTTTTGGCTCTTCCATTCTGACAGATTCTATAGTAGCTGAAGAAAAGCAGGGTAACTAGTTTTGTTATGAAAAGTAAAGCTGATCCAAACCATGTTTTCAAATACACAGTAGCTTTATCCATTTAATCTTATTCACCCCGAAACAGAACCTTTTAAAGTAAGAAAAAAAAATTTTAGGACCATTTGATTGAGCCAAATACTTCCTCTACATCAAAGTACAATAAATGCTTCATGCTCCTTGTTTTTTCAGTGGTCATATGTACAACTGAGAAAGGCTAAATACAGCAATTGAAGCTGGTCCTTTTTCATAAAGCTGCATGTATTCGGTGGAATGAAATTCCCTTCAAAAGAGATTTTCAAAGCCACTAAGCATTGGCCTAGCACTCCTTTAACTGGAGCTAATAGACACTGCAGGCAGAGCTAAGGTGTGTGGTCTCTGACAGTTTGGGCTGATATACTGAAGAGAAGCCACAGGAGAATTAAGCACTTAGATTGCAGAAAAGTAGTCTCAAGAGATATACCAAAATAAAATCCCAGTCATTAAATTATAAATGCTTGTTTGAAAGAGGCATGTCTAAACATTGTTGATACAGTTCAGAAAGGAAATGTTTTGACCAGGACAAGTGAGTGTTCCTGTGTGTTCCTATGTGAATAATATAAGTTTTGGCTAAAATAAGGTGTTTCCACAGTTGCTGCAGAAATCCCTGGTGAGTACTACAGGGCAGGGAGACTGAGAGCCATTTTCTAAGACTGAGAGCATTGCCATGTGTCAGAAGTCAGTAAAAAAAAGTGATCCTTTTTATTTTTATAATATTGGGATAAAGGAATTTGATACTTTATGCATTTGCTTGGGTTTGTTAAGAAAGACAGACTATAATACAACAATATGCCAACTGTTGAGTTTTGGACAGTTCAAGTCAATGCTGTTGTACTTTTACTAATTTTTATAATATCAGGAATAGCTACTTTGAAAGTTTTACTGCTTCAAGTAAGTGAAGGTTTTCTGACACTTTTCTTGAAAGCAGAATTAGATTTTAGAAAAAAGGAAACTATTAATATGAAAATTTTGAAGGGGAGAACATTTTAGCACAATCCATAGTGTGGATAATAATTCCAACTTTCACTTTGAGCAGTGGTCTAAGAATCCTCATGCTTTGGGCCTTCATTTGTTTTACCTATAGTTAAAGAAAAATCTTTTTATAAGAATGACAAAGAATCTGGAATTTGCACGAATGTTCAGTCTCTAATAAATTTAAATCCTATGGAAAACTGAATGTTCCTTTTAATATGAAACTCACATTAAAAATGTTATTTTTCTCCTGGCCTGAAAAAAATAAATTATAGAAAATTCTAATTTTAAAGAGTACTTGAAATTTCTACCTGCGACAATATTCAGAATGACCTCTCATCCCTCCAACAACCTTCAGACATTAACAACTCTAAGTAGAAAATCTATTTTGAAATGACATTGTGCAGTTCTTCTACACTGAAATGCAATGCACTGGTTTTCACTGAAGCATTCTTGACTTAGAGTCATAACATGGAACAATGAATATTGCTTAAATTATTTATTTAGGACAAAAACATAAGGAGAAAACAGATTTTATACCAACAGCACAGAAAGAAGCAGTCAACCAAGTACACAACCAAAACCATAAAACAAGCCTAAAATGTCCAAAGTGGATGGGTGGATCTCCTGTAAAGTCTCATGTACTTTCCCTTGATAGAGTAAATTATAAAGTTATTTCTGCATAAGTGAGAGAGAGAGAGCCCTCTGGAAGCTTTCTTTTTGCTCATCCAACATCCTCATGTATTAAATACTTTTCAAACTTTTCTTCACATGTCAATATTTTTAGCAAAGATTTTAGTATCCCTGGAGACAAAAAAAAAACCCCAAAACATTAGGACTTTCCACTGCAAGCCTATAGGTTAACTTCAATCATCATTAATCTCTGTATATTTAGTGGCATAGGTTTTTAACCATCTCAGTTTATAAAGCTGGATCAATGTATTTGGAAGGCATTAATTGTATTTAAAAATGCAAAATTTGCAGAATTTTAAGGTGACAACACAGTTAAATTACAAATTTTTATAATTCACAAGGGCAAATAAAAGATTCCTACAAAATTTCAGTTGATATATATCAATTGTATTACTAATATTGTTCTGAGAAGGCTTTTTTCTGAGAAGGCAAAATATTGATTGTTAATAGCAGAGCAGACCAGAGCAGAATGTTTACTTTTATTTGGAGTGGATTTTAAAGTGAATATCAAGAGAGCAGCAGTGCACAGATTATTATTCAATTGTCCACTTATTTGTTCGTTGTGCATCTCTTCTTTCCAATCAGAAAAATCCATATCTGTGCATAGTAAAGAGTAAAAACACAGAGAATATAAACCTTTTCAAATTTTTTTTTTTCTAAAAAGAGAGACTATTGGAAATTGTCTAACCTCATTAGTAACTTGACAATGGTTACAGTTTTAACTTGCAGAATCATTGTAATTTGTCTTCTATTACTGCTGAGGAAAAAAAAAAAGTTTCCATTGCGTTTTTCTAAGTATTGTTTTTCACATTCTGTAAAACCTCCTTTCCTTCATATCAGGTGAGGTATAGATTTTATTTTTCATTAAGAGATAACTTGTGGGAGTGCTCATATTGAAACTGTAGCATTTACTTATCCCAGAGCTTTCCTCTGCCCCCAATATCAATCTAGTTGCAGTGGTAAAATGATAAAATCTCACATAATTTTAAATCTATTTTCTTCCACCTTCCAAGAAATCTGTAGTTATTAAGATAGAACATATTTCCAGTAATCAATTCCAATGGTTCTAAGGTTTCTATCTTTTTCTCAATTCTTGTTTGCTTCACATATTTTTCTTTATTCTAGACCCTACCCTGCAGTGCAAGTACAGAGAAAACTATCTTATATCCTGTTATATTCAAAACAGGATAGCCTGCTTGTAATTTCAGTAATTTTCTTGTATCAAGATTTGGGTTTTCCTATTTCCAAAACCTTAATCAGTTTAATATCTCTGCTAAGATCTTGTGCATGTTCATGAAACAGAAAACTAAGAAACCACAAACTAATTAGAATCTTACAATCCGTTGCCAAATTCCAGTTCACAGTCCAAACCTCAGTAAATTAAGTTCATATGAAATAGGAATCATACTTCTAGATATCTGTTGTTCTCTTTCTGATATATGAATTTTTCAAGGAGAATAAAACAACTTTTTGCCCATTTTACAGGTTGTTTAATTTCTTAGACCTAAGATAAAGAAAACGGAGTATCATAGGACAATTTGGTTTGGAAGGGAACTTTAAAGATCGTCTAATTTCAAACCTCTTGCTATAGGCAGGGACACCTTCCACCATACCAGGTTGCTCAAATCCCCATCCAGCCTCAACTTGAACACATCAAGGTGTGGGGCATCCACTATGGGCAACCTGTCTTAGTGCTTGACCACAATCAGAGTAAAGAATTTCTTCCTAATATCCAATCTAAATCTTTCAGTTTAAAATCATTACCCTCAAAAATACCCCATAAAAAGTCCCTCTGGATCTTTGCAGTAGGCCCCCTTTAGGAAGTGAAAGGTGACTAGAAAGTGTCTCCAGAGCCTTCTCCTCTCCAACCCCTCTCTCCTTTGGCCCCAGCTCTCTCAGCCTGTCCTCAAAGGAGGGGCGCTCAGTCCCTCCAATCATCCTAATGACTCTCCTCTGGATTTGCTCAAACAGATCCATGTCCTTTTTAGGTAGGATCCTCAGAACTGGATGAAGGATCACACATCCAAGGATCACATGGGGATCACAGAAGAGCTGGGGAGAGGGGAAGAATCAACTCTCTCAAACTTCTGGCCACACTTCTGATGCAGTCCAGTTTAGGATTGGCTTTCTGGGCTTTGAGTGCATATTGTGCACATTCCCAATTCATATTTAGATTTTTATCTACCAACATCCTCAAGCCCTTTCCGCAGGGTTGCTTTCAATCCACTCATCAACCAGCCTGTGTCTTTGCTTGAGTTTGCCCTGACCCAGGTGCAAGACCTTGCCTGAGCTGAACTTCACAAGATTTGTATGGGCTCAGCTCTCTCACCTGTCAATGTCCCTGTGGATGGGCCAAACCTGCTGAAAGTGAGCTCAATCAGTGTTATTTAACAAAGATGTTAAATAACACTGGTCCCAATGCCAACCTATGAGGGAGATGCTTATCACTGCTCTGCTCCTGGACATTGAGCCACTGGCCACATCATTTTGAGTGTGACCATTCAGCCAATTCCTTATCCACCAAGCAGTTCATCTGTCAAATCCACATCTCTCCAGTTTAGAGACAAGGATGTCACCCAGGACAGTGTCACTTTTCCATGTGCCTTAGAACAGTTTCCAGGAGGATCTTCTCCATGATCTTGCAAGGAACAGAGGAGAGACTGACAAACCTGTATTTCCCTGGATGTTCCTTTTGTCCCTTTTTTAAATTGGGGGTTATGTTTTCTTTTCCAGTCACTGAGAAGTTCACCAGTCTGTCGTGACTTTTTAAACATGATGGATAGCGGCTTAGCAACTTTATCTGTCATAAAACAATGACAGGTTGTCGTTTGGAGTTCACGACCTGGATGAATCAAGCCACTCCTTTGATTTCTCTCCTGTCCTGTGTCTATAAAGGAATTGCCGTTGCAGTCCTTATTAACTTGCTTTGGCAGATGTCAAAACCAGTTATTTAGAAAAGAATATAAAATCTATCACACATAATCTAATATACAATCATATCATTCAGGGAGATCTTTTTCTGATCACATATTTCCAGAGAGAAGAAAATTATTTTACCCTTACTCTTAAATCTTATTAAATCTACTCTCAAATCTTTTTCATAGCCAGTGACAATGTCTCAGTTATTCTCTGTTATTAAAATGTGTATGAATTATTGCAAGATAAGAGCAAGCCATTGATACTCATTAATTTGTTCACTAAAATAATTTATTAAATTTCAGATGGTTTTTAATTATTTTTAAAACATTTTCTCATTCTGTATTGGTTTAAATATACTCTTTGTCTTCAGCCAAACAATTCTGCATGACTCAGTACAAAGTATGAATTATTATATCCTGCAGGAAAATAATGTAATGTGTAATATATTCTACTTTGTTGATATTGTACAACATATAGCTAAAAGATAAAACTATATCTATAACTTAATCTCTGTGTTATTCATTACAAAGTTTCTTCTTATCTGAAAAACACTCCTGTTTGCATATTGCCCTTTTCACCAAGGTACCTTGTTAATTTTGCAGCCAGAGACTTTGGGACGTACCAAAGATGACAACTGCTCCAGTTCTCTCACAGTATTGTGGAATAGGACTTAGAATTCCCAAAATAATAAACTTACTCTATAATAAACTTTTCTCTTTTTAGATATTCTTTCATAAGTCTGTTTGGTCTCCTCTGTTTCAAAATAAAACTACACACTGTATTTAGAAACCAAGGTAGTAACGTGCAAAACTGAGATACCATATGGTTTTCTAAGATCTGTAATTCCAGAAATCTCTATCTCATGTTGACTTAGGTCTCACCAGTAGCACCACACTTTTGTTAAACCACAAATAACTCTGAAATCATAACCCATTTCCTGGAAATGTGAACTCCTTTCTTTGAGTGCTACATTATCATAAATATGATGTCTCTTTGACTTATCAGTAACAAAATTATGTAGCTTCAATACCACTTTTTTTAATATTTCCCAAAAATCTGCTTAGTACAGGCAAGGTATATAAAGGACAGTTTCAATAAAAGTTATCAGTTCATACTGATCTTTCTTTTAGCACATTGGTACCGATTTCTAATCACTGTGTTATTTCAGGCTTTTTCTGTGACAAAAATTCATTCACGCCTCCCAGTCTAATTTTTTTTTTTTTTTAATTTTAGGATTTTTTAAGAGGTTTGTACCTCTTTGAACCAGTGAATTAGTCTTCTTTTGAAACACTGTAAAATAAATATGCTGTTTGATTTTTTTTTATTTCCACTTTTGTTGTCTTCTGTTGACCCTGATATGATATAGTGCATTTTTGAAAGAGTGGATATATTGTTCATCCAAACACAAGAAGCTATGCTGTGTACATAAAAATAAGTACGTGTCTTTTTGACACTTCACAAGATATTTCCCTTTTCAAGGTATTCAAAAGACACAAAAAAAGATCCATGAAAAGAAAGGAAAACACCGAAGTCAAGTTTTGAATTGAAAGAACATTTTGGCTACACCCTCGTTATACCTTAGAAATTTTACACACTGGTGTTACTGAACAGACATACCTTCTAGGAAAGCACTAGGGAAGGTGGCATTTGCACCTTTGTTGTATTGTTTCTCTGAAAACTAGCTCACAAAATGGAAGACCACATAGAAGTGGTCTGCCTTTGCTATATAAGAGCTCACAGTCTTGTAAAGTTCTATCTATCATTATTAAGTGGATTTGTATTCGATTAAACAGTGCTCCAGATTTTAATGAAGAAAAAGACATAGAAGGATAATGAAAGAAAGAGAAAGACCGAAAGAAAGAAATGCTTTGGGGTTTAAAATTTTGCATTGAATTGTATAGGCTTCCACATCTTTAAAAAATCAGACAATATAAAGCAATAGTCTGGCATGCAGATCAAGAATAGGAAAAGGGAAAACAAAGAGTTCTGTTACATTGGGAGAACGTGGGTTGTATTATCATTTTCTCTTAGCATTAAGAAGGCTGTAAAAGAAATGTAAGGATTCATAAACTAGCCACAATGCCTTGTCCAGTTTAGAACACATTACAGTGCTGGATGAAAAAAAAATGTATAAACAAATTGCTTCTTCAAAGAGTCAATGTATACAGGTTTCTGAGATATTTCCCTTACTAGTTTTTAAGTATTTAACAGTTATTTCATAAAAATAGTCCTCTCTTTCCATATGGTTATAGGGTCTTTTTTATCTCTTTGAGCAAGCAGAACACTTGATGCAAGAAAGGTAAGGATATAATTTGCTTGAATTGTTCCTAAAAGTCAAATTTGTTGCATAGTTATAGCATTGCTTTATTGACTTTCCAAACATTTGCCTTTCTTCTACTTTCCATAATTCTGGGTTTATCTGGAAAAGATTGCATTTAGCCTTGATGAGGATTTGAAATGGAAAGACCTAAATAGAGTGAATACCACTGAATATTCAGTTGTTAGCCACGTGTCCTTTTATGAATTTATGACATTTGAATTCTATAACACAGCCCTGAAAAACACCTTCTAGTTCAGAGGAATACAAAAATCGTTAATGTTTTGAGATATTCTGAGGACACAAACAGAAAAACTTGACTGGAGGAAAAACATAATACCCAAACAATAAAAATTTCCCAGAAGTCTGATTACATAAAAAATGTCAAACTTATTGACTAAAGTCAAAATAGGAAGCATATTTGACATCTTCCACTGAAGTAACTTCACAGCATTATTTTGCTATTTCTTCTGTTTCTCTATTTTTACAGAGATTTTACAAAAGCAATATTATTTCATATATGGGAAAGTTTCTCATTCTCAGTTTCCTGTGATGCTTCTGTATACCACTCCAAGCAACAGCAGGAAAAAAAATAAAACTGGGAAAATTGGGACATGTGTTTGCAATAACACAAAACTTAGCAAATACTCTTATCATAGAAGTCTCTTTCCTTTTCAGCTTTGTCTCTACTAGATTTGAAATTCATCAGATCACAATCCATGCAACCCTTACACAAAGCACCAAGTAACCTCAGTTTTAAACTTAGTTCCAGTTTTACATTCTTGAACACAACGTTAGTGAGGCTAACTAATAACATAGGTGGTGGAAAGAGAGAATCTTTGTCAGAAAAATAAGAAGGAAAAAAAAAGAGAAAGAAAAAAGTCTTTTTCCCTAATCAGGCCCTCTTCTTCTCTGTAGGGATGTTCAAACAGTTCAGCGAGCACCTGCTGGTCGTGGGGGGAGAAACATTTGTTCTGCCAAAGGAAGTGCTTTGCATAAAGCCGCGTGGATCAAGAGTGGCACCCAGTGGCTGATGCTTTGCCACAGCAATGCGGTTCCAAAAGCTGCATTTCCCTGCCCTTCTGTCTAATGTGCTTTCTGCATGGAAGGAATCACTCTTAAGCCAGTCTGGTTCAACAGGATTAAACCAAAGATTGTTTGGTAGCTTTTTCTCTTTTACTAAAGTGTTTTAATATTCTGGACAGCATGCAATGCATGATGTTTCCAAACACCAGTTTTACGTATGTTTTTGGGCAGACTTTTAGTTAGTGCTAAAAATAACATGCAGCCAATGTGAAAGAAGAATAATGAAGTCAATGTGAAAGAAAAATTAGGCAATTAATAAAAAAAAATGGCATCTTGGCATAATACTGTGAAAGCCTGTAAGTTTAAGCAGTGCTTACACGTAGCACAACGTTATACTAATGTTAATTAATAATATATTCTTATCATAATATTAATAACGCAATAAGACTCCATTATCTAAAAGTAAGCACACACATTATTTCTTTTAGGAATTACTTATACAGTTGCACTCACATTGCTTCTTCTTAAGCCTTGATTTTTTTGTGATAGAGAATCAACACAAAAAGACTTCAAATTCTTCCAGACACAACCTGTGTTTTAAGATTTGTAGGCAGGATTAACTGAAATAGAAGGAAAAAAAGAGCAGCTATATTTAAATTTTGTGGTTTTCTTTCAAAGTGCTACAGTAGGGTTAACTAAGGGGTGTTCCTTTATTGTATGGGAGGGAATGAATAATATCTAAATTACTTGTCTTTCAGGCTAATCATTTTGAGAATTTTTTCCTGCCTGATGTTGTGGTTAGGAGTATTATTTGCTATGTGACAACACAGCCTGTTTATTTTATTGTAGATAGTTAATCACTTCTTCACCACAGAACCAGTGAGATATAGATATAGATACATAGATATATGAGATATATATATAGATATATATAAATATATATACACACTATATACAAATCACTACATAACTATATAGATAAACATGTCTTACTCTCTCTGGGTCATTTATTATCCAAATAAAATAAACACGATACTACTCAGACTGCTGAACAGTATTTGTTGAATTACTGCCCTCGTATCCAATTAGATAGTGTTACACTGATGCTAAAGAGTAAAAATTGTAACTGAAAATATGCAGTGTTGAAAACCAGGACACATACTTAGAACTTAAGGTGAAAAAACATCTAAGACTATTACTGGAAGATCCAAACTGCAGAACAAGTGGCCTAATCCCCAGATAAATTCAGTTTCCTAAAAATACAGGTGCATTTGCAAACTGGAAAGAAACCACGAAAAGAAAAACCAAATAGCTCCACTTTTTTTCTTCTAACTATATCTTTATTAATAAGCTGATGCTAAGGAAAGCTTTCCAATAGGTTTTCCAACATTTTCCTACCAAGATTCTCCTCCAGTTGTATTTTCAAGTTCAGCCACACCGTTGGGGTTTTTTTTGTATTTTTGTTTGGCTGCTTGGGTTTTTGCAGAATAAAATTTAGTATGCTGTTCTAAATGAAATGTTAAGTAGTTCAGACAAGATTTTTTTGAAACACCAGGAAAATGCTGTCTGCCTCTTGCAGTCTACCTCTTGTCTCCCTCCAAAACAGTCATCTTTGGAGGTACCACTGCTTTCTATTAAGCAGATCCTAGTGTTCTGCCTGAGAGTCCTAAAATGTAGAGCTGCCTGTGTATTTTGTATTCCTTCTTTTCAGAAGTAGGAACATAAATACAGCTAGGCAGCCAACAAAATCTCCAGATTCTTCCAACAAAAAATTACTCGCAAGAGCTCAAAATCCATTACTGCTTGACAGATGATAAGGACAGAATCCTATGGTGTGGATATAAGACTAAATTCTACATGATTTGTTAATAAAAACTTGTAAAAGTCTACAAAACTCTATTGATATATATAAATGTATATATAAATAAATATATATATTGTAGATATATATATATATATATATATATATTTCAAAACACTTTCTGTGAATAGGTTTGTTGCTTTCATACTTAAAATTTTAAGAAACAGAAGGTTTTATGGTTACCATTCCAAGGAGACATTCTCCTCTGTGCATTCTCTGCAGTGCCCTTCTACCTGCCAAAGATAGTCTGATTAACACTTCCCTCTGGGAATCATTTCTGCTAGACCAACACACTGCTTTATCAGCTCCTTGTAGCTTAGTGAAACAGCATCCGTGACCTTTTGAAACCTCCTTGACCTTATATTAGAGTTTCCTATGGCTGAGAAATGTGATCACTTCTTCCAAAAGAATTTTTGACAGCTATATTCGGTCACCCCAGAAACACTGTTGTCCCAGTTATCACTGGCAAATAAAAATCTAGCAGCTAGGTGGTATCTGATACAAACAAAGCACTCACCTCATGGCAAATTTCCTCTGTAGACTAGAAAGGAGAAGTTTACATTTCAGCTCATAACCACTTACATTAGAAAAATTACACTTTATACAAATATAAATAGCAAACAATGAATGGGGCTCATTATTAGCTTTTAGATGAAAGAAATATGTGAAAGTAATAAAACAACCACAACAGGATAATTCAGGATGACTGGAGCTTATATCATACTTGCTGTGTTTCAGCAAATGAAGGCCATCAAAGAATGTTTGAGGATCAGGAGAAATCATTTTACTCCCTTTGGAAAAGAGGTTTCTTTACAACAAGGACATGGGCATTTTCATATACACTGTTATTTGTGCTATGTCTATTACAGGCAAGTTTTTTATGAACTGGCATATTTATTGCAATTAATACTGTTCCACATCAGCTACATGAGAGAAACTCACTGGCAGACCAAGGAATTGCATTTCACAGTCTCATTTTACAATAGTTATCACTTCATGTAATTTTTAGGGAGGCATTCTTATATACTGGGATATCTTGGAGTTGCCATCCTCCACTTGACTAATCTTACTACCCACAGTTCAGACATTTTACCACCACTATAAAGTACCATTTAACCATTCCAGTTACAAGTGAGCAAATTATATAGCAGATTTTATCTCAGAATGGCATGCATTAATTAAAACTTGCAGTTTTTAATTGAACAAACTATTTTGTTTTCAGCAACTCAATACAACTAATTTACATGATTTATAGTGAAGTCTTAGTTTTTGGGCATAAACACACAAACAACTTAAACCTGTTTTAAAACACTCCAACAAAATCTACTTTTATGGACATTTATTTGTGCCAGTGGGAAGAAAAGGGATGGGCTTTTTCTCAGGATAATTTCTCCTTTCTCATTCACCACAGAAGATATTTAATTTGAGGATGGAGGATCTGTGAGTGGGGAATAGTAAAGATATGCTCTCATTTCATAGCACTGCAGTGCTCTCTCCTCCACTGTCCTGAATAGGAATAATTTTAGAAAATGCTGTTACAGTAATCATGATCTTCATACATCTTTTCAAGAGCTTTTAAATTCTGTTCCCAGACCTTTTATCTCATCCTACTCTGTCATGTGGATCTTAACCTCATATCCTCTTCCAGTTTTCTACTTAAATACACGAGTTCTTTGTCCACTACACTTGCACTTGGTAAGACAATTTATAGTCCTCATCAAGAAGTTTCAGATCCTGTTGATTTTTTTGCCAGATGACTGAATCCTTCATAAAACATTATCAGTGGGGTGCCCCTTTCCCTATGACCATTTCTCCCTTTGCCTGTCAGCCATGTGGCAGATCCCACCACTCTGGTACTTGCATCACCTCGAAACACAGGGTTGTACATTAAACCCTCCTTCTGCAACAAGGAGAGAAAGCATCAAAAAAGTGGCCACAGAGAACACTTCAGAACTCCAGTAATAACTATGTATGCTTTAAAGCAAGAAAATCTTCTCCTGGCCTCTTGGTGATTCATATTTTTTCTCCAGCCCTCCAGCCAAGTTAATCCATGTCCTGCAGCTTATTCTATTAAAAAAATTACTTTATGCCTGGAAATGGAGACTTAAATATTGTTATGACATGCATGATTTTAAGGAAGTAGTCAATGCTTGGAAGGTGTTGTTATCATCATTAAATTGTAGGTGAGATAGAAAAGGCAACACACACAGAATAAGGAATTGCTGCTCAAATATAGTAGTGTTCATATCTTGATCACAAAACAACAAACTCAGGAGACTGAATGACCACCTGGCAAATCAACAATAGCTCACAATTGCATTCTTTTACTCTTATCCCAGAAAACCAGTAGGCTCAATATTTTTCAGCTTTCATTACATTTCAGAATAAATTGGAAGAGAGAAATTTCATATTCTACATGGAACAATAACTTATTCAAGCATTCCAACATTTTGCTTCTACATAGGGCAAACTTTCCACAATAGCTTCTGCTCTGAATTTTTAATTTATATTTTTAATTTAGTTTTCTGTAGGCTCCTTCACATTGCCACATTGTGATTCAGCTGAGTTCAAGTTCACAGTGTTGAATAAGCCTCCCAAGCAAGCTGAAGAATTTTTATGTCTTAGATCCAGTTGAATAGGTTGCCGCATTAAAACCATTGACGTGTGTGAACTAAACCTTACTCTGTGTTAGTGTTGGGATAAAATATTCAGGACCATAAAATCTGCCCTCAGAAACTCTGAAGCCTGCTTTAGCATTAAAGGTATTATCAACACATATCCTAAGGTAAATGGTGCTTGTCTATTATTATAATATGTAAGTATACATATATATTTCATATAAATTCCTTACCAAAACCAAAAAAAGATTAGTGTGACAGACTATATCAGCAACACGAAGGTAAAATCTTATTTTACTATCACACCAAATGAATATTTTAACTGGCACACTGATATAAAATAGGTGCTTTTAGAAAAATTAGAATATATATTAAATACCTAGAGCATATCACAGCTGCTACACAGTGTCATACTGTTGCTTACTTACTCTTGAGTAGAAACAGAACAAGAACCTGACTTTACCAGTGGTAAAGTTTTTGCTCCATCTAAAGGCCTGTATTCAGAAGGAAGACAAAAAATAAAAATATTTGAGCTCCCATAACAACACCTTCAGAAAAGTTATTTGTATGCTCTGTATTTTCACTTACACATTCCAATTTTGTTTAAGACAGAGTCCCATCCAAACAAATGCTAAACAAGGTAAATGTCCTGGAACTCCAAAATCAAAGCAGTGAGGAATTTTGGACATAGCCTTCTTCCTTTTTGGATTCTAGAGCAGGCAAAGAAAGCATCTTCTATTTTCATTGACAAGGATGAAATCTGACCTAGACTAGTCTCAGAAAAAGAATAGGTGTTGATTTAATCAAGGACAGAACTTTATCCGTCCCTTAGTATTTCAAGTTGCAAGGAGGGTTTTTTCTATGTATTTACACAAAATATCAATGAACATTGGACTTTTGAAGCAGGCTATAACTTACAGAGAACATCTAAACTTCAGAAGATAAAATCAAGAAGCTTGAGAGACATTAATATTTTTAGTAACAACACAGTCCTTGTTGGGCTGTTATCACAAAGTTTGGAGACAACTGAGTTAAGGAAGTTCAAGATTTTACTGACAGCACTTGTGCTTTCCGCATAAACATGCAGTTTAATCAGCCCAAGTTCATACTTAAATCTTCTGTTACATTATATTCATTCATTCTAGTGGTATAATTTTCAGCAGTTTAAACAATACACTTTTTTTAAAGAAGAGAGAAAAAAAGATATAGAATTATCTGCATGATTACTTTGTTTGCTTTGTTTGTAAACCTTAGACTTCTGCCCTCTGGAATCTTAAGGGAAGTGTTAGATACTTCTTCTGACATGGTGAATGCAAGTCACAAAATGGGTTTTAATTTTCATTCTCAAGTGTTCTGAAACCTATTCAGCATGGTCCCAGAGGAGTGGAGAGATGTACGTTTGAAGTGTATGCTTCCCAATTCCCATCTGAACTATTTCAGCTCCAACCTTCTTCTACTACATATCAGAGACCTTCATCTGTATTTTGATGTCAATCAAGAGAATCATGACTGCAAGGACCATTTTAGAAGACAACTAAAATAGCTAAGCTGGCAATGGGTGTTCCTGCTTATTCTGTTTCCTTCAAACAGCAAGGGGAAAACTTTGGAAGAGACAGCTGTCTTTTCCTTTTTGAGTATTTCCTTTAAAAGATTTCGATTGCTGGCCCTGCTGATGCTGCAGATTTGTTTTTTACAGCACGACAGCCATTGAAAGGAACAGAAAACTGTCAATACTGTTTTTTTCCACCAAGGTACAAACAGCTGAGCCAAACTGAAATTCCATTATTTGCAGATAAAGTGAAAACTCTGACACGACCAGGATGTACCTATAATATGCTTGATTTTTTGTTTCCCAATATACTTTGAGTTAAATATTAATTTTCAGAAACAGGTAACATGCACCATAAAATAGAGATTAAAAAGAAAAAAATAAACAATCAGAAAAAAAACCCAAACAAACAAAATGAAAAGAAAAAATTTAAAAGGGGAAATAAAAACTGTTATCAGCTGTGGCTGAGTAAAACTAAAGATCATGCCAGAGAGCTTAATAGCAGTGCAGTGGTCACAGAAGCCTGGTGTTTAAAAATTAATTTCTAGTTTGAAGCTGTTAGTGACAGTGCCAAGAGCATACAAAGTACATTTGTTCATCACTAGAGCTAGATTCAGAGTAGAAAATTCAAGAGAAAGACAATGAGGCCTCTCCAGTTTCTAAAATAGGTCTGGGAAATGTTTAAAATCTCCAGGCAATGAAAAATAGATTTTCACAAAAGAATAGCTAAAGGGCAAATTAGAGAAATAGCTTGTCACATTTTACATCCTATAAAATTGTCTACTTCACAAATGATGGCCTCCTATTAATTTGATAAAAAGCTAACCAGATGTAATTTAGTTTTCCCTGAAATAGTTATTTAGGGAACATACTCTGCTCTCTCCATCCACACTTGAAACAAAAGAGATGTTTATTAGACCATTGACTTCTTAAAACAGAAACAAACGTTATACCACTTTTCATGCTATAAGTGAAAAGAGAAACAGATTTGCAAATTCAGTCACTGAGCTGTAAATACATTCCTGCAGCTACTCCCAAGCATAACAGAAAGATATCATTGTACCCATCCAAGATGTCATGATAAGCATTGAGATCTAATAGTTTGCACTTTCATCTCTGAACACTGGGAACCTAAAATTCTTGAACAGTCTGAGCACTCCTGACCAGCAGTTCTAATATTTTAACAGAGGAATTGAGAATGTGTTTTATCTATCCAGGCACTATTACCTGCTCCACTTCCAGCACTTGGGCGGATGAAAGCAGTGACCTAACGAGATAACATTTCACACTGCAGGAGCACCAAAAGCAAGCAAGCACATTTTGAAATTTTGAAAGCCAAGACTGCTCTAAAGACCAGCTTTTGATTTTTAGTAGCATTCTTTCTGTATGAGAAGTGGATGAAAATAATTTTTGGTTTCAGAACAACAGGAAATTATTCATAGTAAACAAAATCTGTACTGAGTTCTGTTCAGTAAACAATTATTTATTTATGTGAAAATGCTTATTATTTATACCTATTAGACACATAGACAAAAAAGTCCTGAAATATTCTGTGGACTCATTTATTTGTTGCTCTCCACTCAGGGCATGTCAATGGTCATCTAATACTCAGAGTTTGTTTCTCTTCCTTGACTGGTTGGTTAAGTGTTTCTAAATGGAAAAATATATTAATCTTTTTATTGAAGAAATTCTTATTTTCATGCAAATACATGTCTCTGTATGTAGAGTAGCTATTCCCCAAAAATTCTGTGGAACAATAAGGCCTTCACATGAATATTTGTAAATAGTAAATTAAAAAGCGGCAGGAATGTGGTGAAACATGACAGCTGTTCAGAATTTAAATTTATGCTTTCCAGCATCTAGACAAAAAAATCAGTGGATCTGATTATCCACTACATGTACTTTGCTGAGCTATTTACATTTGTGTGAAGCAGGAGCAATGTAGGAGTTACTCACTGGCAGACCTGACTTGTCCATTCTCATTCCAGTCACTCTTTTTGTACATCCGGTTTTTCAAGTAAATGGTGGGGGAGAGCCATGTCCCAAATGACTGGCTGAAGTGAGTATTGCTTCATAAGACTTTACAGCATAGTTAGAAATACCAGAAAAAGCTTTTTCTTAAAGCAGCAACAAAATATGAATTCAAATAATAATGGTATTCATAATGAGCTTTCAGCCTGGCAGCTGCAACATAACAAGGTACTGTGGCTGCAGCTGAAGTTAGGCAAACACAGCCTTTTAATCAGGTGCACATTTTTCACTGTGAGGGGAAGTAATTAGAACCGGTTACACAGGCTCCTCTTGGCAATTTAAAGATCTAGACATTCATTGCAGGTGAAATTCTTTCATTGCAGGTGAAAAGTTGAGGATGTCCTATGACCTATACTCTGAAACTAAATCATCATACTGAATGTATTTGAACCCCTATTCAGAAAGCCCTTGAAGGGGATCCTGGTTTTGCCATCAGATCATCACAGCTGTTGAAGCTGTAACGCTGCAGGAATTGTCACAGCTTAAAACCCAAGAGAAAACAAGACTGAAAAGGAGATGAGATTTTTCTGAAAAGGGGAAACAGGACTAAGGGGGCAAGATTACGGTAACATCGATGATGCTTCATGTTGAAACAGATACTACACGTTCTGAGACTGAAGTTAGGAATAGTCATTCTGAGTTTAATTTATTATGTTATTCGTTTTTATTAACATATTTATTGTGTTTGAAAGGAAAAGGAGGTCAGAACCTGCAGAACAGACAAGATTTTGCCAAGTATGAGAAAAACAGAATAGGAAATTATGCCAAAAGTTATATTTCACAACCCCAAAATCTGTTCCTGATGGGTCCCGTGTTAAGTGTGCAATAATGCCAGAAATAAAGAAAATAAACATGTTTTCTATTCATTAGTTTAAAAAACAGTATCTTTATCTCAGTTTTAGCTGTACAACTTTAATAGAAAGGACAAAGTAGGACAAAGTGCCAATTTTTTTCTATACCCACTGCATCAAGGTTTAGTACACAGGCTGAGGAGAGCACAGATACTTATTAAAGATGCTGACAGTGGCATAAAAAGTAATTACAGTATTGTGCCTCCCTTTATAACAAACAACTCTACTTCCCTATCTTAGAGGTGACTCAAAGTCTTAAATTAGCATTCTCAGTGTTTCCCACATAGGCAAACACTGCAGGACTTGAACAAGTGGATATGCTTACTGCTCATATCGCCTACTGCTAACTGCAATTATAACATTTATGAATTTAAACCTTAATGACAACAAATGCAGTAGCTCCACTGCCTTTGTACTTGAGATGTCACTTTCAGTTTTTCCGCAAACACAGTATGAAAAATGGGGGAACATTCAGAAGGTGAAAGAGAGAATTTTTTTTTTGCCTTCCCTCCCTCTTTTCCCTTTTCAGCTCCGACACTGGGATTCTTGGAGAGACTTCCATGCAACACACAGAAGCACTGATGCAAAAACATACATTTTTGTTAAATCTTTCTTGAAAACAAATTAATAAATGAAAAGGAATGGTTTGCAGCAATTTTTCCTGTGTCAAGATCTGAATGGGGTTTGTGGAAACTGGTGACTGACTACCAGCTCTGCTACAAGGGAACAATCTATAGCCAAGAAAGGCAAGGATATTTTGAAGAACAACACTGTCTTACTAATCTCCTAGCACTTTGTGAGCATGTAATTAAATGCATGGATAAAGAGGATTCAGTAGACATAAAGTATTTGGACCTTTCAGAAATGCTCGAGAAGATTCAACACTAAAAGCTTAGACAGGAGCAAAGCCGTGAATGCACACAGACTTGGAAGGTGGGAAACATTTTATGAGTTGAGAGCTGATATAAAGACAGAAAGCAAAGGGTTAGGACTTCATAGTTTCTGTCTAAGATAGAGAAGAATCACAAGTGATGTCCCAAGGGGATGACTTTGGGTACTGTCTTGGTCGCCTAAAGGGCTGAAAGATGCAGGCGAGAGGGGACATTGGTCTGCCATAGTAGACCTGTAAGCTTTCCTCTTACAGCTTATTGTCTTTTTCCAATACTTTGGGTTTATGCATTTATTGATGAACAGAAAAAAAGGGAGGTAAAAATTAGGAAGAAATTGTATTAATTGTTATAACAAATTAAAGTCCAGGCCTTAACCAGCAACAGATCCCTATCTAAGAATGGCCATATGTAAGTTATGTGGCCTTTCAGAAGGCATCCCATGGTAAAGATAGCTCAACCTACTTTATCTAGAATATACATGAACGGTTTACAGCTTTTTCCATAATCTCTGTTGTTTTAAGTTTTCTAGGCTCTTGCTTTATTGCTAATATTGCATTTGTGAAAGAGGCATATCCATTTCCTGTTGGCTTTATTTTATGTTCTGCTGGCTTTGTTTTAAGCATCATGTCTTATCCACCAGCAGCAGTTTAGTAAGGACTATTATATTTTGACAGTTTGAAACATGTAGCTGTGACAACAAGGTGGTGCTGAAGTGAAATAGCCATTTCTACCAATGGAACAGCAACATATTTGATAGTGAAAGGCGAAATGTTGTACAATTTATTTTTGCCCCTCTCTTTTGCTTCTGTGAATGTTATCTCCTTTCTAATTAATTCCTTGTCCTGGGTTAGCCATATGGCCTGTTTGTATCCCCAATCGTC
>JAHLSL010000015.1:13267506-13300900 GCA_025920805.1 Petroica traversi | reverse complement strand
TGGAATCGGCTCGTCCTAGAGGAGACCTCCCAGAGGTTTCCTCCTAAATATTTGCACTAAACCAGGACATTCCTTCTTTCTCTTTTCACAGTTTCACTGTGCTATAGGTCCCATTGAGCAAAGTAACTCAAGCTTGTGCATTAACCCTGAGAACAGCCCCACACAGCAGCAACATCAGTGTGGGGTTACTGGATGTGATGTGGCACCACCTGAGGGAATCCTCACAGAAGCAGCCTCAGTATTGGGAGCTGCAGATTCCATGTTTTAGGTAACTGTATACCTTAATGAAAGAATAACTTCAACAGATACATTTTCAGTTTGTCTGAGATCATTACTCCAAGGACTCTGCAAGTTCACATGTTTAAAATATTCCTAAAACTCAGATCTCTGTATCTCATAAACTTCCTTTACCTGCTATTCAACAATATTATTAAGTTAGAGTTTTGGGGAGAGAGAGCTTGCTATGTTTCTGTTTGTTTGGGTTTTTTTTTTAAATTTGCCAAATAAGTACATAATGGTATTAGCATGAAGCAGAATTTTAATAAGTTCTGTGAACATTTCCATTGATCCTTCTGCAGCATTTCTTTGCCATTTTTTTCTACCTTTCCCTGCTCCATGTTTGCCCAGGTACCATGGACAACTGTGATCAGACACCTTCAGCAGAGGTGACACACAATGAGACCTTTTCCCTGCACCACTGTGAAATGAGGTCCCATCAGAAGACTTCTGCTTTCAAGATCAGTGAATCCAGGCCTGGAGCCACAGCCTGAAGTCTAGAATGGAACTGAAGCAGCTCTTTACTTTGAAGATTGTCTGCTCAGTGATGTTATCACCCTTACATAAATGTATCTGGAAGCTTGCTAGTACTTTCATGGTTCTCACAGGAATATATAATCTGGTATATTCGCCATTTGTAAGCAGCCTTTTCAGTAAAAAGAAAATTTAAATTCCTGGAGATCTGAGATTGACATCCTATATCACTAAATAGGACTATCTTTTGTTCCTAAAAGCTCTGAGAAACAGAAAACTTATACACAGGGCATGAAAAATAAATAGGAACCCAGAATATTTATGAATATTTCAGATATATGATTTATATATACAATAGTGTTTGAAAGCAAAAAAAAACAAAAAACAAGTCTATGATTTATAAAGATAATTTTCCTGCAATTCTTGAGGAATTTTATAATTCCTCATCTTTGTTTTGTATTTCAATAGATTACTTTGTTTTGTCATGACTATCAATGCATCAAAACTTTTGCTAAAGTATTTTAATTTAAATGGGTGTATTTACAGTTATTATATCATATTAATATTCCAGTAGGCATAAAATTTTCACTAAATAATATTGAATAATTAAGAAGAAATACATTATTGATCAGATAGGAACAGTTTCATACAATATGAAATGCTATTGTGCTATGCTCCTGTTTTTAATATCTGTTATTGAAACCTCAAGTTGATAGTGGTAAATTGCTTTCTACCATATAGACTAAGAAATTTTAATTGCAAAACTACTATTGTAGAGCTACAGAGGACATTATCTAGTTTTGCAAATATGAAAATTAACATTAGTCTTGTTTGTTCCCCACTCCAAAAAAAGAGGGGGGGGTGGGAATGAAGTATCTGAAGATAGTAAAAGCTAACTCTTCTACTTACTGTACTTATTACTAAGTTGTCTACTTACTGTAGCATCTCACAATTCCCTTTGGATCACTGCCCAAGGGGATACCTTATCAGGTAATTCATTATGTATAAATGCTATTCTTTGTTATGTGACTTGTGATATTCTACAGAAGAAGCCTGAAATAAGTATTATGGGGACCCTGACAGTGATTATGAAAAGGAGATCATATTCTGAAATGAGAGTACAATGAGACTTTTCTTCCAAAAATAGTCTGTTGATGCAGAGTTTCACAGTTTGAATTTTCTGTGGAGTCTCTTGGTTTCTCTTCATAAATGTTTAAGAAATAGTCTTTGAAAATGTTCTCACACAGAAACTTTTCAGCCCTACTTTTCTTTTTTGACCCTTTACTTGAAAATAAATCTTATGAACATAAAGCAAATCTATACAAAGGTGATGTTCCATCTATATATTGACCTCATATCTTCAGGAAATTAACTGTCTGTGATATTATTCATTCTCTCCTTTCCCTCATCTTTGCACACATTTTTGATCTTGTTTTCCAGGTTTGACTCTGTTGACGGGAGTCCCAAAGTATCAAAGGCTTTATCCAAACTTGAGCCCAGCCCAGCTAGCCACTCATTGGCCACATGTAATTCAGAAATCACAAAGTTCACTTTACATTTAAACTCTTTAATCAAAAACTCTTCTGTATTGAGTTATAATTACCTCTGCACTTTTGTTATTGCTGTCAATGTTGCTTTCCTTTAGGCAGAAGGTTTGGCTCCCTCTAGGGTGAAGAGTAGTTCAGCTACACACCATCCTCTTCCCCGAGGGGAAAGAAAACTCCTGTGTCCTGCACTGAAAAGAGCAGCAAGTGACTGGTGATTCAGTGGGATGGGCCAAAGAACAGCAGAGGGAATCAGTAAAGGAGATTAAATAAACTGTGGATCTAGAGAGAGCCAGCTATATCATGATGGGAGATTGAACACCCACCATAAATGCACAAACAGCGCACACAAAATGGATATTTGTACAGATTCTAGTTATTCTCAAAATTTCAGTTAACATACCTAACTCTGATACACTCAAATGGCAGAGAATCAGAGGCCTGAAATAACATAAATGCCAGAAAACTAGTCGGTGCAGGGTACTACCAGCAGACCAGTCTAGGGCAATTCTAGGACCAAAACCCTGAGATGCACAGTAGAAGTAGAGAATCAAGCAGCAGAAACATGCTGAGACCTCATGACAAAGAAATATAATGAAGCTACAAGACTGGCTGCAGCTGGGCTTAGGAGATGGGAAATGATTCTTTCCATAGCAATACTCTGCAAACCCTTGGATACCAAATGAAATCTGAAGTGACCCATGCAATGTTAAAGAGTACTTCTTACAGGCCAAATTTATAATGTTAGAAACAGCTGTTCATCAGGAATCTTAATGCTGTATTTAGCTCCAGCACCACAGGAAAGCAGCACAAAAGTATCCCAACTGAGATCTGAAAGAGTGGTGATACAAATAATTTTATTTACCACTCATTTTTGCCTGAAAAGAGGATAATCTGAATTACTCTTCACCCTAGAGGGAGCCAAACCTTCTGCCTAAAGGAAAGCAACATTGACAGCAATAACAAAAGTGCAGAGGTAATTATAACTCAATACAGAAGAGTTTTTGATTAAAGAGTTTAAAAGTAAAGTGGACTTTGTGATTTCTGAATTACACAATTATTGAAATATTTACTCTCTTGCACTAAGTAAACCCTAAAAATTTTCATTAAGGGAGATGGCAGATATTTTAGGGCTCCTAGATTTCTCCATTTTGTAAATGATAGGGTTCTATTTAAAATTCTAATTCTTTCAGTGAAGTATTTGATCAAGAAGATACAGAGAAAATGTACCTAAACAGTACAGAATAAAAAAAAATTTTGATCTGTAAAACTCACGAAAAACTTCTAGTCTTTTTTTTCAAGTTAGTTTAATCAGTCATAAAATTCTGTTTTGAGACATGTAATTTGTTTACAAATGAAACATCTTTATAGCAGGAATGACATACCTACACTAGGATTTATGTTACAGTATTTTGGCACTTAGATTGTGAGATTATGTCAGTAGGGAAAGGGAATTACATTCATGAATAGTTTTTTTTATTTGGGTTGGGTATTTTTTAATTAATTTTTCTTTGTTGCTTTACTTGGTAGAAAACAAGAGACATTTTTTGTCCTACATTTAAGGAAATATGAGGCAAATTTCTCAAGGTGGAATCAACATAAAAAATTTATAAACAATCATGCAAATACTTGGACTATTATGGAAATAAATCTGATATAAACAACAATAATAAATTATTAAACTTGATTTAAAGTATCAATTACATCTATAGATATGTAATCTATTTTCCTATTCATCTTAATTTTTATATTGCCACTAAACCACTAAATAAAACACACATAACCTTTTCAAAAACACAACAGTAGGTGCAAATATAGCAACAATCAAAATAAATATGCTCACTCCTATTGAAAGAAATGGTTCTGTTGGTTAAATACACTTGGGAATATTATTTTCTGCCATAGCAAAAATATAATTTTACTTTAATCCCTATAGATACCTTAAAATTTACAGAAAGTCCAGGGCTATATTGCCATACAAATGGGAATATTCTTGATAGATTGGGTTACAAAGTGTAAAATTGCCTGCAGAGAAAATCCTGAAGATTTTTGCAGTAAGTGAGTCCTGGTGCAGGGGTGCGGGGGAATCATGAAAGTGTTTCTAATATGGCATTTGCAGGTGCTGAAATGTTATTACTAAGCTACCAACTGCTTTGAGGAGTCAGATGTGAAAAATTCATTTCTGGTATCAGAGGATCCACCACTGAAACAAGGTAAGAAAGAATTTGTATGCAAGTGGCTTCAGTTTCTGCAGAAATCTTTTGCACATCATGAAACCTGAAAGGCTCCTCATTATGATTCATTTGTAGATAAATGAACATGCTTTGCATGAAATCCAAACAGAAACTCATATGAAAAAGCTGCTTTTAAAAAGCCTGGAAGCAATTTCACAGACATTGCAATGCAGCAGTTTCCAAATAATTTATTTAAATCTCTGACTGTAGGTGCCATTTTTTTCTAATTATGCATTGGAAGCATTGTTTTTCAGCATATCTTGGTAATGCTGTGCTGAACCTGTGAACCATTCAATATGAAATTATCATGAAACAATAGAATACTGAGTAAAATCTCAGATCAGTGGGAACAGAATAACCTCAGGTGTTGGAAAAGGACTCCACAGCCTCTCCTTCCTCAGAGGCTGCCAGCACTCAGCCAGGTTTGCAACTTGGTGTTTTAGCACCTAGCTAAGGTTTGACCAGGGAACAAACTATCAGCCAGCAAAAGTCATGCCCTCCCACTGCTCCGGGCATCATATGCTACTGAGCAACAGGGGAAAAAAATGAAGGTCCTCACTCTGGCACAATAATTATATTTTAACATTAAATATCCGAGCAGCCCCAATGAAAACAAGAGATAACACAAGAATAAACCATATAAATAAACTTATCTATATGCTTACTTGCTCAATGTAAG
The DNA here is from genome assembly GCA_025920805.1 of Petroica traversi. Lineage (NCBI taxonomy): Eukaryota > Metazoa > Chordata > Aves > Passeriformes > Petroicidae > Petroica > Petroica traversi. The sequence continues at coordinate 13,295,693 of JAHLSL010000015.1, read as the reverse complement.
GGCATTAAAGAATAAAGGATTTGTCATCTTAGCATGTAAGATCAGTGGGACACGCTCTCATTCCTTCCATGGAAGGACATCCTTGCTGGTGGTGGTACCTCATTCTAAGCCCAGGTGTCCATCAGCCTGGTGAATTTAGCTATCCTTGCCCAGTGCTGGTGTCCAGGCACAGGCAGGAGGAGCCGTGGGATGGCTGGAAGCTGCTGGCTCCAGTGGACCCACCACAGAGCATGGTGGAGTCCATCAGTGAACATGGCAACACCTCTGGGAAAACTGATTTGAGAATGGGCAAAAATGCTGCATGGCAGCTGTGAGAGGGAGGAGTGAGAAAAATCAGAAACAACCCTGGAGACACATAGATGGAACCCATGAAGAAGGAGGGGCAAGAGGTGCTCAGGACACTAGATCAGGGATTCCCCCCAGCCCACGGAGAGCCCCAGTGGAGCAGAAATCCTCCTCCAGCCCCTGGAGGACCCCCCCACTGGAGCACACAGGCTGCCTCTGGGGGAAATGACCCATGCACGAGCAGTTTGTGAAGAACTACAGCCCATGGAAAGGACATTGGCAAAGTTTGGGGAAAACTGCAGCCTGAGGGATGGACCCCACGCTGGAGAAAGGGAACAACACGAGGCAGAACGAGAAGCAGGGAAAGTTTATTTTAGTTTCTCAGTATAAAATGTTGCTTACCTTGACATTTCCTCTTCTGTTTTGCCACACTGCAGGAAAACATGACACATGAAAATAAACGTCTCCTTGCTTATAATAATAAAATTCCTAAAAGCAGGTTAGCCCATTTTGAAATCCTGAATTAACTTCATTTCAAATCATCATGTTTTCTAGTAGCTTTTAGGTAATACATGAGAAGATCATGACAAAAATTAGGAAAAAAGCAATAGTAAAGTTGAAAGAACAATAGCAAATTTCTTTCCCTTTGCTTTCATGGTCAATGCAATATACACTTTCTCTTAAGGCAAGTGTATATGCTCGAAACAACTGTCTTGCTTTCAAAAACCTGAAGATTAAAAAACCCTTTATTTCCCTCAGATTAAGACCATCGCACTTAAACACAAATTCAAGAATGACAAAAAAAGCAATTTAATTTAAAATTCTTTCATGAGGGGTTTTACCATGCCAACATAACTATGTGCTTTGCTTCACAGAGGTGGCTTTGGCCTTGTGCTTTCTTCTCACTTTTGATTTGTTTCTTTGTTTGTGTTATTGTTGATTGGCTTTTTTTTAGCAGTGTGTGCATACATATGTATGCATATGTATATAAATGTGTATATATGTATATTAATGTATATATATATATATTATATAGCATAAGTAATTGAAAATGTATAATTTCGCTAATAAACTTTTGAGTTTAATTCAGTTTTCTCATTATCAACATTCAATGCTGGCCTACTCCTTTGCCACACTCTTTATGTGGATATTGAAGAGGCTTCAGCAAAGCTCCACAAAGACACTTTCTTTGTTCTTAGGTATTTCCTTATGATACAGCTGAAGGAGCAACTGAAAAGAGACTCTTTATGGCCTTTGCTCATACTGCACATTCATGAAAATTATATCATCACATTGTGCCATGACACATCCTGCATTCATTCTTTTCACACTGATTAGTCCTTTCACACTTTCCTTCTACTTGTGGTTTATTCTAACCGTAGAAAACAGTGTGCCACACTTCCTGGTGGCACAGATTAAACTGAAACTGTTTTTTTTTATCCTCACCATACTCTTCCTGGACATGAATAAAGCAGAAATCAAAATCAGGTTCCTGGTTAGGCTGATGCATATATTTCAGCCACCTTCGGGGAAACCAGGGTTTCATCCCAAAGGACCGCATTCAGACTTCAGTTGCCTTTCATGTCTAAAAACCAGCAGGTACCAAAAAAGTAAATCATACTGTTATTTAACTGTTTCTTGAGAGGAATGCAGGCAACACCAGTGTTTTATCTGTGTGGTGTTCTGCCTATATGGCTGATACAATACTGGTTGCTACACACCACAGGTTACACCTTACAGGAAAACAAAAAATATTCCTAGTTTGCATCAAATTACCGATTCTCAACCTTTTCTCCTTCCCACTGTATGCCAGCACAGGTATCAATTTCTTTGAAGCTGTAATTTGAAGGACCAGTCCCCACTGCCCACTGACAACAGGGAGGCTCAGTTCTGGGAAAGACAGGGCTTGAAAGCTGAGATTTTGGAAACCTAAGAAAGTAATTCCAATAAGGATCATAATTTAACTCACCAGACATTACAAAGAAACTAAAAGAGCCAGCAAAGTACAAGACATACAAAGGATAGGGATCTGTGTGAAATACTGCCTTTCTTGATGCTGATGATCTAGGACTCAAGGGAGACCTTGAATTCACAGTTTAAAACTCTGTCATGGACCAAGACATCCCCACTGATCTTCAGACAGGAGCAAAAAGGTCTCTGATTTTGCTTTTAAGAAAATGACACCAGAGACTGAAGTTTAGATGTGTATTCAAAAGGAGTCAGAAAGGAAGCTTCTAAAGAGAGGATGAAATTTTAATGAAAAGTACATGAACGGGCATGAAAACATTTAATGAGAGATAAAAATGGTGGCAATCAGGAATTAAAACATAAAGGAAGCAAAAGATGAAGCTCAGAAAAAATAAATTGTTAGTTAAAAATAAGCTTTTAAGAAAAAGTATTGGGGTCATAATTCTCTAAAGAGCTCAGGAACCCTCTAGAGGCATTTCCTGCATGCAGTGCTTGTGCAGGCAGTGCCAAACATGCACACAACTAAGGTTATGATGCTTGCATATTCTACCAAGCATGATAATTTGGACAGACAGATGTGAAATTATTGCATATTGTTGAAAGCCCAACTACATTGCAGTAAAAGACAAAAATACTGCTGTTTGATAAAAGCATGCACATGCCAGAGAACTGGAAATAGCAACTTGTTTTATTTCTATTGCTGAGGCTAATTGACCTTGGTTGGGTTTTTAAACAACAATAAATATTATCACTTCTTGAATCTCTGATTTTATTTTTGTTTAGATAGGGTGCCATTTTTAGAATGTCTTAATGTCTGATAAGTGTGTGGGCTTCTGCATATAGAATTTGACAGTGACTATGGCCAGCAGATGAAAATTCCTGATTTTTGTTTAGTTGTTCTGTCTCATCTGAGCACCTTTGAAGAGCTCAAAAGATATTTCAGTTTTCAATACAGTTGAAAACTCCTGGGTTTATTTCCGCAAATCTTGCCTATAAGTTTTTTAAGAGGTAACTTTATGCTTCTGAAATACATTTTCCCTCCTTTTTCTTCAAGAATGTGTTCTATAATTAACTCTTTGTTTGTCATGTTAATCTTTTTAGTGATATCTGAGTGCTTAGGAAATGATCCATCAAACGTTCAGGTTACCACTGAGCTTGTGTACCAGTTAATTTTGCAGAAGTATGATACTTCATAAAACCCAGACTATGAAGTAGTCAATGTGTATTACATGAAAAGCAATGGTTAAGAAAACAAGTGAACTATGGCACTGTCTACTGTACTTTGTAAAAAATCTAAATTAAAGCCTCCTATATAACTCTAAATCTTGAAGAATCTTACACTGATTGCAACATCAACCCTTCCATTGCTAAATGTGCCATATACAGCATATCAGGAAAAAAAAATCAAGAAGTGAAGCTATTGCATGCAACAGCACGTTAGAGTTCCTGTGCTCCAGCAATGAACTAAGGTCATACATCTTAAAACCCTGCTGTCTCCTGTGGGTTTAGTTAATAACAGAAGCAAGTTTCTTTGGGTTTGCCTGCCAGATATATGATACACACTTCAATGAGAGGAAGCTTGTTACCTTATTCTACAATGGCGGCTTCAGAAGGAATTATTATTTCTAAATAGTCTGTCTTGTAGAGACAAGTCAGAAGTACTAAAATGTAAAGCTCTTTTGTCAGCTGAACAGATGTACTAAACACTTGTCACTTGCGTATGTTAAAAGAGCAACAATTATAAAGAGATAATTTCCCCTAATACCTGTCAAAGAAGAAGAATTCTTTTTTTGTTCAGCAATTTCCTTGTGTGGTTTGATTTTTTTACGCCAGTTATGAACTTCTAGCACTACCTATATAGGAAGAAGATGACTAATGTATTGGTACACCCTTTTAAATTCCAGGAACCCACAGTTCCTGTTACACCTTGGTTCTATCCTTCTATCAAAATGCAGAGAGTTTATGACCTCAGAATGGAAAAATACTTGGTAAAATATTCCTTAAAAAGTGCAAATGCTGAGGTTCCACAAAATCTTAAGTTAGAACTTAATCCCCTTTAATTTTTCTGGAATAGACATACTTTGCAACTAGAGAACAATTTTCTTGGTAGACCATGCTTCTTTCATTTCCCTAATGATTTAACAGTTTTTAGAGGTTTTTTTGTCATTGTGTTGCATTTTTAAGAAAAGTGAAATGGAAAAATTTCTTCAAAAATAAAAAGAAGTTTTCCCATTTGATTACTAGAAAAATAAAGATTAATAGATTGTCACTGTTATCCTAAGAAAATTTAATTAACTATACATGAATCCTATAGAAAAATAAGTGACAAAAATAATATGACTATATAAAAACTCTAAAGACATTCAAGAACCATCCTTGAATTCCCATGTATAAATGATTATTTTATTCTATTATTTTACCTTAAATCACCTGCAGGCTATTCTATTCTGGGAGATGCACCATACAATGAGGAATCCTGACTTGGCTTTGTTCCTGTTGAAATACAGTAAGAATGAAAATTACATCATCCAAACTAAGATGCCCAAAATATGTGAAGATATTCCAGTCTTGAAAATAATAATAAAACTTGTCCTTGAGCAAAGGAATAATATTGTACGTTTTGCAAGTACTCTTCAGAATTCTGGTTGAAAGAAAGGGAGCTTATCAGCCAGAGCTGCTATAAACAAACTGCAGCTCAGGTTAAGAGGTCCTTCAACAAGGAGTGCCTAACAAGCCATATCCTAGTGAGGCATTCAGTAAGTCAAAAAAGTGGGCATTAAAATAACTGATACTTTTAAACATTCCTTCTGAGGGTCAGAAGTCATATCCTGCTACCTTCAAGAAAAAAATCAAGCACTGGTAATGCATTTCCAGAATCTTGCACTGTCTTCCTTACCTGCTGCAGGCTGATAATCACTGCTCTCTTCTGGAAAATAAGACATAAAGATGCTTGTGTATTCATCAAGATCTGTCTGAAAGACCAAAGAAAATATTAACAATGTTTAATTAGCATGTGGGGTTCCAAATAAAATTGCAACCTCTTCGATCCCAGCCTGGGTAACCAAACCTTCTATCTGTTTATAGTCATTTAAAAAAACAAAATAATAGTATTTTTTTTAAAAAAGGTAAAAAGAAAAATATGCCAATCCCAATTGCCACCTATAGAAAAAAAATGAAAATACATTGAACAGGAAATGCATGTAAATCTCTGGACAAATACTGTTATGTGTTATTTTCTTCTATTCCACAAATGAAATACAGTTTGTATAATTCGCACAATGATTTCTGTCAGAACCATGAAAATAAAACCAAAGCTGTGCAAGCTGTACTTGCAGTGTGACCACAAACCTCTGTTTCCACACTAATCTGCACTCAGACATAAATCCCTGTACATGCTTATTTGAAAAAATGGAGGAAGGCTGAAATCACCCGAGGAAAGTTGTGCTGTCTCATTTGTTTTTTTTCAGCATAAGGATTAATCTCTTTTCTGTGTAATGCCAGAAGCTAGCTGATTGCATTGCAGGAGGATTCCCCTCCTCTTCTTGCTCTCCTTCAAGAAAACACTTATGAAACACTGCAGATTGCCTGTATCTAAAAGAGGTCACAATGCATGGTTATGATGGGGATTTTAGGATCTCTAGCTCAATACTGAAATATATTGTTCATTTAAAATTTTAGTCTGGGCTTTTTTTTCCTCTCTCAGGATTTTAAAATCTTTCTTGGCCAAACACTGTCAGCTCAGCATGTGATCCACTGATAAGCCATTTCTTTTTCTTTCTCTTGCCAGTTCCCATTGGATTGCTACTTTAGGTAAAGCAGCACTGGTCTTTGCTTTACCATTTTGTGCGGCCAGTGTGGGACCTGTAGTGTGAGCCTCAGAGAAGACAAACACATTCTCTTGGATTTGGGGTTTTGTTTGTTTTGTAGGGTTTTTTTTGCATGAAAATTTTTAGGAGGCTGGACACAGTGTTGCAGGAAGCCCCTTCCAGTTCTACAGCCCTGTGCTGAGGTATTTGAAAATCCCTAAGATTTAACTGTTTTAGGAACAGCAAAATGATTGCATTTGACTTGAACAGCTCTCCTCCTACTAGAGAGAAACTTTAGCATTACTGTAATGCTGAACTCACCTTTCAATAGACATCATTGCTGATTTTTCCACTACCACCATCACCCCCACCTCCATGCCATGCATTTCTACTCATTCTAGAGCACTAAGACTGACATTTCTGAGTAAAGCCATAATGAAACGAATTCTAAACAAACAAACAAAAAAAAAAAAAAAAAACAAAAAAAAATCCACTTCTACATGTAAAGGCTACCCATAGAGTTACAAACTTAAGCACTGAGTGTCAAGAGCAAACAACTGCATATTCCCAATGTTATAAGGTGAAAGGACTTAAAGAGCATAGTTGTCTGTCTCAAAACACCATCAAAGCTATAGAAGGAACTTGCCATAATTAAGCCCCCATAGTGAATACTTGAAATAAGCACAAGAGGAAGGTGCTAATTCCAGACCTAGCAGAGGTAAAGTCTACTTAAAACATCCTGATTAAGGCATCTGGACACAAATCCCACTGTGGGGAAGTATGGAAAAGGAAGTAACTGCTTATACACATGCTACCCCAAATTATAGGAACATCTGCAACCAGATGTTTCATGTATCCTGTGGATACATGGAACCCGGACTGTATAAAGGTGATGACTCCAAAAGAACTTTAAATAAAATCCATATAATTGACTTTGGCATACGGTTTCATTTGCACATTAATTCAGACAGAGACAGCTCTCACTAATCAGATTATAACATATGGTCACTTTGAATAGATGGGAGAAGATAACCAAATTCTAATTCTAATCAAATAAGTCTATACTACATTGAAACATCTAATGCTTAGAAGTTCTTTTTACAATCAATACACAGTAAAAGCATACAACTTGGATACAGTATTAAATACATTTTCATTGTGCTTAAGAGAAGAAAAAGGGACAAAACTAAATATAACAAGTAGTCAATCCTCAAAGTACACTAAGCTCATCAATTCTCCACAAAAACTATTGGGAAATGGCCAAGTTTTTTAACTTTGCAGAACAGCTGCTTAGCATTCACAATACTCAGTACCATTAATACTGTGAATGTCTCACAAAAGCTCAGAATACTTCTATTTGGGTTAAAAGAATGTAATTTGCAAAAGCAGTTCATAAAAGAAAGACGTTCAGAACATCCTTGAGAAGCTTCAACCCAGCTCTGACAGATATACCTTGTTTTCAGTTTTAATCTAGTCGTAAATAAATTTGTTTACAAGCTAATTTGCAGTGCAATTTCCTGTAGTGTATTGCTTGAGGTATAGTCCACTGTTTATATCACCATGTCTGCTGTCCCAGATCCATGAGAACAACTTCATCCACAAAGGGAAAACTACAATCCAAGTATCAGTTTTCTACCACTTTTGTGTGTGTGTGATTTGCCTTTTTTGTTTTCCTTCAGTCTATTGTTAGGGACAAGGTTTAAAAAAAGGCTCAGCAGCATAATAAAAGCTTGTGCTTTCAGTAGAGCTGTAGGCTAAAATACTTACCAGCTCAGCCAATGCAGGGAGTAGGGAACTTGTTGTTGCAGGGTACTGATAACCTAATTCTTGAATATAGCAAAAGAGAGTGCTTGGCTCCAGGTTGATTCTGGGAAGGACAAATAGAGAGTTATCCTGCTTACAATTCTGTAACTTTGATCAAGAGGGGGGGCAAAACCATGTAAAATTAACCATTTACATGCGGCAGGAACTATTATTAGGGAGGAAATATTTCAGCAAATTATCTTGATTCTTCTTGAGCAAAGTTACAATGTAGAGCACAGCATAAGATGATGGCAAAAAGAGCATTTAGCTGAAAATCTGAGCCTGGGAAACTTACCCGATCTCACGCTTGTGACTGAAAATCTGTTACATTTCTAAATCTTGACTCTAGAAACTACATTTTTCAGTAAAAACAAAATAGAGTGTCGATGTTTTTCTCCAAGGTAACTCAACTCTCTTTTGAAAATAAATGTCCACATAGTTCATAAACACATCTATTTTGTCCAATATCTTCATCTGAGCACATTCCTTTGACAGTGTTATCGTGTTGTTTTGAGAACTTATTTTTTAATATAATTTCTAAGTTTACTGTGTGGTATTTCTTTTGAGAGATCTGCTTTTCATTCTGTGCAGCTTTCCTTCTGTGCTGACAGACCTCCAAACCCAGTGCAAAGGCAATAAAGCACTAGATGCCACAGGAAATGGCTATCATTTGTATAGGAAACTTTCTCTCACCTGAAGCTGTCACTCTGCTGTGAAAACATGATTGATTTCTCATCACTAAAACTATGAAACATAAATCTTTATATATTAAGTTTAAAAAAATTGCTTTATTGTTCCTTTACAGATTCTTTCACTTCCTTTTTAACCCAATAACCCAAGCCTTATCTTTTTTTTTCTTTTTTTTTTTTTTTCTCTCATGCATTTAAAATTCCTGTTAGGTCTGTCAATGATGCTTTTCTTCCTCTCACTACTAGCTAAGTAAGCACTAGATCCATCGAAAATTTCACAACTCAAAAAGTAGCTACTATTTTTTCATTTTATACATGCTAATATTTTTGTCTTTTTGAGCATTCATGTATATAAAATATTCCTACTATAACACCAAAGATGGTTTGCTGGAATCCATATGAATCATTCAATCAATTCCTTTCTATATGACTCATCTTATATTTTTCCAAAACTGTGCACCTGAACTTATATTCATGTTTTTTTCTAGGTTTGGTCATCTGCAGAATTCCTTCCCTTTTCTCATTGTGTCTGCCAATAAATTCAGAAGTAATCATATATATCAGAGTGACCAATGAATAAAAACAGTCAGGGCAATTTTCAGAGATTTCTTTTCCATGATTGCTAGTCCTAAAGAGTTTTAGAGTGATAATATTTTACAAACAAAGTCAAGGCAATATATATATGTATGGATTATTTTCTTAACTCCACAGCTCAAGGCAGGAAAAACATGGGTGGCGTCCATATGGACAGTACCCTGTGTGGAAAAACTAGACTTCAATATGAAATAAGATCATTTCTCCAAATATCATTAAGTAGCAGGAAGTTGGTGCAGGCAAACTGCTGTCTGCACCCAGGAAATTTATCTGGTTTTCTGCTCAGGAAACACTTCCCTAAAAAAAAAATGTTTTTAATTTTTAGCAAACCTAAAAAAAAAAGAAAAATAGAAAACCACATGGTATTGCAGGCTGTCCTGGAAAAAAAAATAAGTGAACACGATGTTGGATTCTTTTCTAGTCTCAAGGAAGAGCATTCAGCAGACTCGGTCAATATGACCAAAACGTGAATTTATAAAAACTACAAAAAGACTTCCATGCCCATGACAGGAGGTGATTCAACTAGTCTGGCAGTAAAGGTTGTTTACCAGGTTTTGGATTCCTAATTGGGTACCTAGCTTGCTAAGTAGCAGCTGGTCTTTAATTAGTTGAAAAATTATTATCACTAAAAGTTGCCATAAAAAGAAAGAGAACAATATAATTAAAGCGTTAGAATCCATATGGTGGGATATGTATCTTCACTTGTCAATAGCTGTTTTTCCTCTCTTTTCCACTCAGCATTAATCAGGAAAAACTGTTCATTTGCCAAAAAATTCTCCTTTTTTAATTTGAATTGAAAGTAACATTAAATTGGAAGTGTGTTCAAATACTGTACCTAGTGTAATGTTTCTCTTTGACTGTGAAGTTATCCAAGAAGCTATTTTCCACAGGGGTGAGTCAGGATTGATGAGTAACCCTTGCCAGCACACCTAATCACGGTAGGACATCATTATCTCACCTTCATTCATTATTTAAAAGTAAAACTAGATTAAAACCTCCTTGGATATAAAACTTAGCTAAACACAAATTTTATGCCTGTGATGTATTAAATATGACCACAGCCTGAATGCACAGTACAATCAGCAACTGGAAATTTGCACTGTAATTGCCTGAAAATATTTTATACATCACTTTCTCTGGTGGTACACAGACCTTCTCTGTACCTCAGGATTATTTACCTAATGCATGTGGAATGATGAGACTACATGTGAAGCAATAGGGTATTAACATAAATAATGTCTAGACGTGTTTTTTCTAAAATATTTTAAACGTCTGTGCCATCAATTTTAATATTATACTGTTTTTATACTTACTGTGCTTACTAATTTTGTCAAGCAGGAAGGAAGTAGGATAATATTACTTAGTTTTGTAACTGCTGAATGGCGTTCCGTTCAAAACCTGGCAGAAACATCTTGTCCATTAACCATCCATTTTGTGGTGGAGAAATTCAGTAGTTGGGAAAGGTATTTCCTTTTAACAGTGGTGCAGTATTAAAGGAAAAAACAGAACAAGAAAATACTAACTCTGCTTAGTGTCCAGATTAGCTATGGAAAATGGATAAATCCTACATTGCTGATATTAGCAGTGGATGACCTCCACTTATCTGCATCTCTTATTGTTTAAATAAGAGCAGAGAAATATAGGAAATAAAATTATCTTCTGCGCTACAGGGGCAGATTGCCAGTATTCCAAGTCTAGATAATCTTTCTTACCTGAAGGTAAGATCAGGACATTCAGCATAAAAGAAAGGAACTGTTTGAAAGCTTAAATTTCCAAGTGAATCAATTATCCTGAATTCTCTCTGCAGCACAAAGTTGAGAAAATATGTTTTAAAATAGCCCTTCACCAAAAAATAAATTGATTCTTGGCAGTAACTACATACAGTGGAAACAGCCTTTCATAACTTTACATAAGCCCTTCTTTAAGGTTATGAATTTGCAGACAAAGTAGAAAATATACATCAGATAAGCAACACAGAGAAATATGCATCAGCTTCAGTCCTTCACTGCAATGCCTTCCAAAAGCTAAGTCATTATTTTTTCCCTGCTGAATTGGTGTTTTCTATCTAAATTGTTCCACATTCAGATCTCACTCATATTAGGTCACTGCAAGGCACCACAAGAGATGAATGTGCTATAAGGCAACTCTAATACAGTAAAAAAATTGTATCAACATTCCATCTTCAAATACTTATCACCAGGTCTCCAAATTACATTGCTGGGATTAAAAAAAAAAAAGTTTATCTACGAGTTCAATTCAATTTTTCTCTTGACCTGATTTTAATAGGATGCTAGTAATTTTCTGCAAGTTAAGATACATTTTTTTTTTGTTGAACTTGAATTTAACACTTATATGTATGCTAAAAAAATGTGATTTCACTTTTGTACATGGGGCTTATATTGAACTTTCAGAGAGATTTAAGGTTTAATCTCTGCTGATAAAACTTCTTAAAGAAAACAGCTTGAAAATGTAAATTTTTAACAAATTACTTAAATATTTTTTCATTAAAATTTAAATAAAAGTTTATAATTCAAAGACTACAGAAATAATTCTGTGTTTAACTACTGACTAATTAATGGTTCTTCTATAATACTTTAAGACAGGAATTAACACTCATGGAGAACCAAGACAAAAATTTTTAAAATGTTTCAGAAATAATCACTGCTTTTTACAGGCAAGGGAATTTGTGTGGGGTGATGGTGGTTGTTTTAATGTATTTAGTTCTTCTCCATTAACTGCATTAATGATGGTTAACATTTTTTTCTATCTCCCTGTCACCCACAAATCAACAAAAGTCTCTACAGCATGAAAAACCTGGGTTGCATTCTTGACTCATTGCATGGTGAAGAATTTCAAGAAACTATTAATAGAAATTGAAGGCACTTGTCTCTCGTCCCTGCATTGCTGTTTTAAAAATATCACTTCTAGTGTTTGACCCCCATAATGTTCCCACCAATGTCTTGGTACTGAGGTGTGTGACCACTTCCTAGTTGGTGTAGAATAGAGGTCCTAATTTACTCTGACACTAGAAATGCTTCAGTGGGACTGAAGGAACCTCTCTCCCTGTAATTCTAGGAAGCATGGGAAGGGGGAGCCTGAAAAAGGGGGGGAAATGGAGCCAGTAGTAAAGGCCAGGTTGGCATCCAGGACAATGCAATAGCCTTCAACAGCAAACCTGCTATCAGTTTCGCCACAAGGCAAGGACAGCACCTTCCAAATACATTTAATACACACATGCATAGCTACTAACAGCAGCAGAAGCATTAGCCTTGGAGAAATGACTGATGAACTGCAAAGAGAAGTGCCATGACTAAGTATTTTCATTCCAAATTTACACAATACAAGCACAGAAGTGTATGTGTCACCAGTCTGATAGACAACAATTTTCTTCAAGTTTATACAAATATGCAATAGCGGACCGCCATTTATTTGGCACTTGCAGACAGCTTTGTTGTAGTCAGGACCCCATAAGTTTTCTTACAATTAAGCTGAATCCATATTTATTCAAGTTTCTCTACTTTAAAATTCATTTTTATTTGAATCTGTATGGAAAGATGTATCAAAACAAGACATCCTAGGTGCCAGATTGCTGCACAGACCTAAATTCAACCTTCATGTAATTTCCAGTGGCAGGTGATAAATGAAGAGATGAAAAAAGAGAACTGGTACAGAATTCTGATGAGCAAGCCCTTTCTACCTTCAATCAGAAGAAATGAAAACTATTTGATTTCCATGAAACAGACTTTATATTATAAGCAGCAGCTGGAAAAGAGCTTATTAAAAACGTAACTGTTAAAAGATGACACTCTTATGGTATCTATTTTCTATGAGGGCTGAGACTCCCTGACCTGTCTCACTGAAAGCTCCGTAAACTCAGTAAATCTTACCAGGGAATTCAATACAAAATAACAGCAGCAAAATAATACAGTGAGAAAATCTTTATTTCTTTAATCACCGTTATCAAATACAATAAAACTAAGCTAACATTCTGTACTGCAGAGAAGAGACTGGTACAAAAGATTATAAAAAATAAAAACAAATTTTTGATTCTCTAATCTAAAGTAAATTTCTGGCTAGTGAACCTGATATTTAATTTTCTGGAAAACCAGTCCATACTTAAAAATGGGAAAAAATTTTCCACTTGGCAGAGTCCCTAATATAATTTCAACAAGTTATAAAACTTACTATTTGTACTTCATAATTTCACTAGATATTACAAGTGTGGACAACTTTTGCCTTGATAAGTAGTCACAAAGACCATCTGCAAGATATTTAGATATTAAGAACATAATCAGTTTAGAAATGTATATTCGTAAAACAATCTAATACATATCAGTTGAAAATTCTGCAATCAATTATTCACTAGACTGGTTTGGTATGGAAAAACAAGCAAACAAAAAAAAAGAACCTACTTGATCTCTTTGCTCTATAGAATTTTTTCCTTGTTTCTGAGTTTTATGCTTCAATGAGGTGAGATGCCTGGTAGATTTTTCACTCTCAGCTCCACGTTAATGCAAAGTTGTGAGATCCAGAGACCACAAGGGGCAAAAATAGGCAACCTATAATAGCTTGCTTACATTATTCAGCATGTGGTATATAAGCACACAGTATTTACAAGATTCATTTTACATGCACATTAATTATGGAAAATTACAGACACCAAAAGAGTGCCATTAAGCGTCGATTAGACACTAAGAACAAGAATGCTGGCAGTGCTAGTAATGAGAAACCCAGATTATTTCCAAAGGGAAGGCAGTTCATTAATATTTTGCTTCTCAACAGTTCAATTATAGCATGCCTAATGTACTGGACATTAGCCTTTGGGGGCCTGAATCAAATTGTAGATCAGAGTGAGATGATCTTACTTGTTTCTTGAAGATGCAGATGCAGCTTCCTGGGGAACTTTTATTGCTGTCAAACCAGCTGATCACCTTATTCTGAAACCTCTTTTAAGCAACACACCTCCTTCTCCTGTAAATGTTTAGAGCAACAGCAATTGATGAGATATTTTTCTCTTCCACTGGAATTTCGAGTTCCACAACTTAAAATAAAATGTACACAAATATCAGCGAACACAAGAAGAAGCATTTGGTCTTAAAAAGGAACATTAAAAGTGTCAACACATGGTTTTTTTTACACTTGTGTAAAATGTATGGCATGCTGAATGTAGTAAGTGTCAGCCTTCACGATAGAGCTTTCTCATGGTTCAGTTAATTGCCAATTAAATTAACTGCTTGTGAAAGTAACTAAAAACTAATTTTAAAATATAAATCCACTTTGTTTCTAGAAATCCATGGAAAAAAGTTCTGATTGAGGGAAACTATTTCTAGCGTACATATTAGTTCAAAAGTTGTTATTGAAAGCAGATGGTGAACTCTAGCTTCTTCATAAACTATAGTTATTGTCTGAAAATGGAATATATAAATAAGAATGTTCATGAGACATTGTTTTACTCAGAATAAAGCCTATTTAATTTTGCTTACTTTCAGAATTTTTACTCCTGTTGGCCTACTAGACATTTTATCTTGATAATAAAAATATAGTGGGAGAAAGTAAGTAATTTTTTCAATCCAAGTAGCATATATACTGGCCTTCTGTTTAAGACCTACTCATAAATACAGCTGCATTCTTTCACTGTGCAATTTCTTTTCACAGTTCATTAACTGCAAAGAGATAACTTGAATGGTGAGTTCGCAATTTTACGATAGGGTCCTGTATGGCCACAAGAGAAGGATCTGCTTTTATGTCTTCATCTTACTAATGATACATCAGGGAATAGAAAGGTGAATATCAAGTGCTAAGAAGCTGAAAACATTTATAAAAAGGGGCAGTATACACCACACTGTGCTTTTGGAAGCAACAGACCTGTCTTTAATTTTTACTACTTAATTTTCATCTCTGAACAACTGACAACAGGCAAGGATAAAGATTATCTTCATAATAACAAGGGAGCATGAGTCGACCAGAAAAAAAAAGTTTTTCAAGCTAGTACATATTTTTGCAAGCAATTCAACTTGGGATATATTCAATCTGTCCATCAAGGTAGTCTGTTTCTACCCCACACATATATAGTTCAGCTTTCCCAATGTAAATTACTGAAACCACAAATTGCCCTGAAGCAGCACAAATCAAAAGATTTTTTTAGTGCGTTCTATGCACAAAACAGGCACTTGAGTTAGTACTTTTTTTCTTTTGTTTTCCATTTCCATTTGGACTCAAGCAGAACTGAAGCTGTTCTGGTTCAGATTCAAGCTATGTCTGATAGCTGACCCTCCCATTGAAACAGGCTGAACTGGAAAATGGGATATAAAAATCCGAGAGTTGATGTAATAGAGTAGGCCTATAACCAAGTGTCACAGCCAGTGAGAGACGCACCCCTTACTTCCTTACTCCTGCAGGCACCACCCTCATCCCCAGCAGAGCGTGTACATTTTTTCCTTAGGCTTCTTAATCTGGAATTTGAGCTGTGGAGATGGTGGCAACCTGGCAGCACTCACAGGAACACAAACTGTGCCAGCACTGTATCAGGGGAGAGAAAAATCATAGCAATGAGATAAAATTTCTGTAACTTTTACTCTCAGATAAACCTGTATCTCCAGAGCAGTCTAAAACTACCCCAATACACGACAGCAAAAGGCACCCCAGGGGTGCCTCCGGCAGACAGAGCTGGAGGTATCCTAACAACTTGCCTTAGGCAGAACAGCCCAGAGCTCTTCCCAAGGAAGAAACAAAAATCAACGATATGGCCAAGCCTCCCCCATTACCTGAAGAAGTCTTTGGGGATATCCTTTCCCCACTGGACAGACTCTCGGATAACATTTGCAAAACCTTTTAATGCAAAAATTGCATCTCAACCTGAGTCACACAGTAAAGGTGAGGTCTGCATGAACACACTCTGTAGATCCCAGCTGGTGAAATCGACCCCACACTAAAGCAGTCTCTGCTGAGGTGCAGAACCTATTAGTCAAACTGCTCTTTTGAACTGGCATCCCAAAATAGTACTACAGAAAGAGATCCGTTTAGAAGAAAAATTTTAAAATAGCAGACAATATCCAGCTCAAGTAAGGAAAAAGAAACAAAGAATCTAGCTCAAATTTCTTTTTGGGTTTTGATTTGCTTCCTTCACCAATCCTAATAATGTGAAAAACCCACATACAAACAGAAAACAGGCATTATGTTAAACAATAAAAACAATGGTTACATGTCAGCTTTACACCTACCTATCATGATTGCAGAAATCTAACAAGGTAATGATGAACCTGAGATTTACTAAGATTTATTAAAATATTAACCTTAGTCTTCTCTCAGTTACAGGCCCATATCTAAAATACATGCCTCTCATTTAACTTCATTTTACACATGAGAAAATGAGCTCTTACCAGGTTATTCAATAGCTTTCATATAGGCAGACAGAGACCATTTTTTTTTAACATTCTTACTGATTTTTTTCCTGAAAAAAATCCAACACCTAGTTCTGAGAAAAAACATTTATTCAAGTAATTACAATTGTCTGAAAATTACACTTTACAGTCCTCAACATGGCACAGGAACAACAAAAGATCAGCAGCCATTAAGATATTGCAACAAACCACATTTATTCTGCAGGTCTTAGATCAGACTGAAACATGTAGTGCAACAATAATGTGTCGGATGTTCAGCCCAAAACTTTGATACCTATTTAAAATACCTAATTGTAAATTTACTTTCTACTTCCCCAAATAAATTTTACTTCTCTTAACACTGTCACCATTCAGGGGGATTCCGTGACTGTGCACATAAATGTATGCACATATATGTGTTTGTGTATGTATACATTTAACCTCAAATTTGATTAAACAACTTCTT
Organism: Petroica traversi; assembly: GCA_025920805.1. NCBI lineage: Eukaryota > Metazoa > Chordata > Aves > Passeriformes > Petroicidae > Petroica > Petroica traversi. The sequence goes on along the minus strand of JAHLSL010000015.1, from coordinate 13,278,703 downwards.
GATTTTTATGGCCTTTTAGCAGCATTTATCCAGATATTTCACCTGTGATATGGTTTTGAAATAGAACAAGTGTTTCTGTAGTCCTCAGAACCAATAAAAATACACAAACCATTTTCTTCATGGATATATTCACTTCACTGCTGAAAGCCTCATGCATCATTTAAGCCACTACTCTAATGGAATAAATGGAGCAGTGGAAGGGTTTTGCGCATTGAAGTGAACGTCATTCTTAAGGTCCCAATGAAAAGATAAACAATATAGGAACCATAACTCAATACTGAGAAATATCTGCAAATAAAAGTACAACTGTAAATAGTACATTCAAGTCCAGCCTGACAGAAAATAAAGCAATTTCTCCTGCTGGCATTAGGCCCCAATTCAAATCAGCATTTAAGGATGTGTTTATTAACATTAAACACCAGCTTTAATCAATACAATTTAAGTTCAGGCCGATATGCTTTCTTGAGACAGGGTCTCAATGATTAGAAGAGGCTCAATTACAAAGTGAAGGTAGCAAAACAGTCAATAGTGCACTGGGAAAATTCAAATCTACAAACTTGTTTCATTTTTAACAACTGGTCAAAAAAGGTAAGTGCAAAGTCTGAAAGTCTAGACTTGCTTTATCAGTGCTACATTCCAGAATAACAAATACTACTATAAAATATTTGAGTTTGATCTCATTTTCTCTGTGCTTCCAAGCAGAGTTGCCAGATACATTATTTGAGTCAGTTGTCTAATTTCTTCAATCAAACAAATTATTTTTCCAATTAAGCTGCTCAGTGCAATCAAGAATAGAAGTAAATGATGTGAGAAATGTTACGGCACCTGTGACTACCAAAAATAGAAGAGGGAATAAGTGAACATACTGCTTCTGTGCTTCCTCTCTTCTTCCCTGACAGATCTGGCCAATTCCAATCAAACACTAAAGGCATCAGTAAGTTCTTAAAAGGCTGGTGGAAATCTGTGGCAGTGTGGCTAGTCAGACCACAAAAGGGACATGCAGATGCTCTTATTAATGCTTCCCTTGAAGCAAAGGTGCCATGTGAGCTCATTAGTGCTCTGCTCCATTGGTCCTGCTGCTTAACCAGACAGCATTGACAACACCTGAAAACAACCCTAGCACAGCAGTGCCTTTTGCCCATCCAGCTGTTATGGAACTAAGTAAAAATGGATATGCCATTAGATAAGAAGGCAGCAACCCCAAGGGATAAGTGAAAGTAAAATCTACAAAATCACTGAAAATAATCTCATTCCTTGAATAGGTTTCACTTTGAAATGTTGGTTTTTAAATTTAAGGAAGTCTGGGCCCAAAAATCAAAGTAGCTGTACTGTTCTACATCACATATCTTCAGGAACTGCTACCTACACACTCAGAAGGCAGCAAGCGAGGTTGTTCTCTCAACCCCAGGGACCTGTCCTCACATATAAGAGCAGTGCTAGTGATGTAGCACAAGCATTTCCTAGTCCCTGCAAGCAGAATACTATTCACCTTTGTCCTCATGGTAAAGAGAAGTGTAAATCTCTTCCCCCATTTAATTGAGTGTATTGGTATCATTCTGATTTGTTTGCGTGGGGAACATTATTTCTTAAAGGAATTAATTTCTCATTTAAATACTAAATATTCATGGGAGGTCAGAAACTTTGCTAGCACCAAGCAAGCTCTATCCAAAGAGCTACAGACAAGCCTGCCTTTGTCACCCTGAGCTGAGCAAGGCTTGTTTAGAAAAATACTTCAGCCCACTGAGCACTGAGCTAGTGCTATTCTTCCGATTCATGTACCCTTTAAAATTAGATGTTGTTTTGAAGACGTTTTTGGTCCTCCTCAATAGTCTCATTACTTAGATGTCATAATCAGATGTACACCCTAGAGATACACTTTCTAGATACAAGAATACATTGTCTCATCTAAAACGTTTTCCTCCCTTTTGATTCTTTCACGATGCCTTGTCAGAGGACAATTCTTTGGAAGCAAATACTAATTTTCTCATTAAATAAAAACAAAACAAAACTACAAATAAAAACAAACAAAAACCCAAAACCAAATCAGATGTTACAAATTTTATAGTGTTAGACAATTAAAAATATTGCAGGTCAATAGCATGAATTTCAGAGTATTCTTGTCTTTTAAAAATATGTCTCCAGTATTTACAAGGGGTACAGAGTACAAACAGAGTGAAAGCTTTTGACAGTTCTTAGAAACCCTGTATCAAACAAAATCTGAAACTAACAACAGCAACAAAAACAACAAAATAGACAAAACCCTGGTATCCTTGCACTGTACAGAAAAACTTCCAAACTTTGGGAGTTTTAATAATAATCGGTTCTCCCAGTTCAGTCTTAAATTATAATATGGGGCATACACATACACAAAATCAATAGGTGCATATAAACAAACTATATTTCCTTATTTCCTCTGCACTGTACAAACTACACACATCAAAACAGACCAATTTTTAATAGAAAATACACACACAAGAATATATATATATATATATATATATATAACACAATAATGTACGTATATAAGTATAACACTTCAGGCTAAAGAAAATCAGCTGGAGGTTTCATGAAGTGCTCTGTTCTTCTGCAGTACTGTATTTAGTTCCTGAATCACATTTGATGGCAATTTACTATCTACATCCAAAGTAGTTTTGTTTGGTTTGTTTTTATTTTTCTTCAGTGCCTTATGTGGTCTTTGGTGTAGTTCAGTCACTCCTGAGCCTGCATCATCCTCAGAAATCAAGTTTCGATGTGTTTTTGCATGATTTCGCACTTTCTCCTCCTTTCTTTCCAAACACTGTGCCACAATAGATGCTTTTTCTTTCAAGTTTTTTCTTTCTTCCAGAAGTTCATTATCATGATGTTCACCAAATCTTGATTTTGCAGTTTTTAGTTCTATATTCTTACCAAACAAGCAAAGATAAATAAGTTAACTCGCACCATATTAAAAAAAGTTTAGATTGCATATTTTGCTTATTAGTTTCACATAAGTTTAAAAGAAAAAAATTATTTTACTCAAGAGCTGAAACAGCAAAGTCAGATTTAAATTACCACAATTGTGCCATAATCATTTTGTAGGTATTTTTAGTGAGCAAATTCTCAATCAGTGATACTTTTGGCATTTATATAAATCATGCACCATGACAATGACGACATTTATTTTCATAGAATCACAATTTAATTTTTCATTCTACCACGGCAGACTAAATGTTAACATTTTACAGCAGATCCATATCTTCTTAAAGACTCAGAGTTGTTTGATGGAATGAATACAACTGTGTATATTGCAGTTTTGATAATATAATGACTGAGCAAAATGAATATATGAAAGAACTTTAAACAATCACAAACATTTTGAGCAGCTCTTAAATACTAACTGCTAAGTTAAAAAGACTGGCTTATTTTTCAAATTGCATATTGGTGGGCTGTTTTCAAGTTTTTAAGCCACAGAAAACTAAAGGTAAATCATATGCTGCATGTAAAATTGCATTATTGTATTCTGGCTACTCCGTTCGTGTGGCAGTAGGTAGAACATGCCTTTTGTGCAAAAGCCTGGTAGTTCTAAAAGAAAATTAGGTCCTGGAGTACACCTTTCATGTGTGGCATCTTTCTTGACAACCAGAAGGTAAAGAAAGCTGAGACTTTTGTTCTTTTTGTATTTCCTGTGTGGAACGTGTCCATTTTTTATGGAGTTATATATCCAGAGCATATGAGCAACTTGTTCCTTCGAATCTTAATACCTCCTATATGTTAAAACAAACATTAAAAACTACACAAATACTAGGAAGGAGTTATTTTAGATACATAGAATTATAAAATGGTTTGGGCCTTCTTGTAGGCCTTTCTTGTATGACCTATTGTAAGTCATTATGTTATTTGATCATGCTTGAAAGAAAAGGTTTTTCTTCATTCCTCAGTCTTGTTGTATAAATAAAATCAAATACTTACTGCAGATACAGAACAATATGTTTCTATTTCAATTAAATAATAAGTTTGAAAATACAAGCATTAGAAAGAACTTATTAAAAAATTGCAAAAATGCTTTGTGAGAGAAGGGTAAAAAGGACAAATTAAACAAAATTTAAAAGTTTGTAAAAAAATTTTAAAATACTTATTTTCAATGGTTTTATACTCTTATAGTTAGGCAGAGCAGAAATTCTTTTTGGAAGTAAGGGTAATACAAGATGGAATTGTCTATGCCTGCCTTTTGCTTTTGGTTTATTATGGAAACAGGTCAACTTTACCACTCTGTAGTTGAACCACCACCCCTGCTAGAGGTGATAACACATCCCATATTAACTACCTCCCTTCAAAATGCTCTAAAATGTGCAAGAAGTGATACTGCTGCAGTCAAAGGCCCAAGCTGTTGTTACAACAGTTATTCACTGCTGCAGTCAGGCTAGTTACCACTACTATTCCCAAGTAGAACAGTGCCTCCACTGTTTCATCTCCGCTGGAGGTTAAGGCAAGTTCTTCCCATAGGCATCAGTATCTCCACATGGATACTACAAAGTAATCTCAAAGCTAATATGATAAGGTTCAGATATATCACTAGTGCACCTAATGTAGTAACAAAGCTCAGTCTATTCAAAGAGTTGTAGCTAAAGCCTCATTCTTCTCTGAGACTAATAATAGTACAACTTAAATGTATCAAAGTTAGTTCCATCTGAGCTTCTCCATTATATTCACAGAGTAGATAACTAGAACAGTGCAGTTATTTTAGATAGAATAATAGATATTGTAAGATATGCATGCAGGAGAGTTTTCAAGGATCTTACTAAAAAAACCCACATAATAAAACCCTGATTGTAATAATGCATATAATAGTTTCGGCTAAAAGTCTTATTTACCCCTGATGAACAATCTCTACTCAAAAAAACCCCAAGCACAAATAAAAGCCCATAATGATTTACTAAACTGCCAGAGAGGCTATGCAAGTTGAGACAACAATAGCTTTTTTACATTAAATTGTCCTAAATGTCCCTTTAATGGCAAAATATTGGAAGAGACTTTGATAATAAGAGCATCTACATTTTATTTTTACCCAGCTCCAGGGAGTTCATTCTTACTGGACAACATAATATTGCAGCATTGTGGTTAGAAGCTCTACCACAATGCTCTATCAAGTTTAAATCCCACTTACTTCTGTATTCCCTCTGATTTTATAGGTGTTCTTCTCCTGATGAATGGGAATTAGTGGTAAGCCTCTGATCTTTGGACTTTTAGTTATGGACTGTTTTCTTGCTTTTCCAGCAGGTGGCCATATATCTGCATGCTGAAGAACAAAATGATTCCTTATTTTCCATGTGGAATTTCATAAATACACGAAACTTTTCAGTATGTAAAACTCCCTTGGAAAAAGCTATACACCGCACAATACCACACTCTCCTCTTGTGGAAGAAAGGAAAAAATACTATGATGCTTAAAATTATGTTAATATTTCATAAGTGTTGCACAGTGTTGAGTGAAACAACATGTTTCACAACATAACTGTCATGTAACAAACATCTTCCATCCCTAATATTATTCTAATTATCTCCAAAAAATAGGAAATATCCTCAAATGAGACATACATATTGACTTGCTTCACAATTTCAAAATTCCACAGAAGCATGCTTTCAGTAAAAATTTCTGAAATAAGATTCTGAGATTCTGTGAAAATTTGTATTAATAATTTAGAGAAAATAATTGCTTAACCTATGATAAAAACATATTTTATCCAAAACACAATCTACAAATATGCAGATCTGGTTTCAATAGTAGTCTTTGCTTTAGCTTGTCTGAAATGGGTCAGTTTTGGGGAGATATGTGAAGTTTCACTCTGAGTGAAAAACAAGACTGAAAGGAGAAGGGAAGTAAAAAAACATAAATTACTTACTGAATATTTAAAATTTAAGTACATGAGCTCACAGTCCTCAGGTTATGTTAATGAAAACCAGAAAGACAGATTTGAAGACAAGGTATTTTAAGACTATTTTACTCAAAAATCCTCCACATGGGATTCTGTGAATCAGAGAGAATGTCCAAGGTCCACAGCTAAATCAGCACAACTTCAAAGGAAACTGGCAAGCCAGAACTACAAATCCATGAAGCAAGTCTCTTCAAGACTGTATTTAAAAAAAACAGCTGCGGAACTGGGATCATTCTTGCAGGTGATCTGCAAGTAAAAAACAGCATTACCATTAAAAAGCCATCAGAATCAGTGATTATTGACTCATGACGGCTGATTAGAAATCAGAAGCCTCGGTTCCAAATTTAGAAAAAGTATTTTTTAGACTAGCACCTTGATGGAGTAAAAAATCCTCACACGTGGTGTGACCAGGGTGATGCAAAAGTCTGTGATAAGAGTTCGCTCCAGTGACCATTAAGAACATTTTCTTCCAATGACATGAGAAAGTGTCACCTGAAAGAGCAGCTCTTGCCAACCAAAATCAGTTTATTGTGGATCAAGATACAACAAACAAATACAATCCAGAAAGTGATGGAGAAACTTTAATCAGCTTCTGAAGAAAACTGTCTGCCTTAACTCCCAGCAATGCCAAGGAAACCATCCCTGTCAGCTAAGCAGTCTGATTTCCCTTTTGTGCCTGTAACATTTCTTAAAATAGAACTCTGAGAAAGTATATCAGAAATACTAGCAATGTATTAAGCCACATAAAAAATGTATTTATTCATAGTTTTGACCCCTGTGTTCAACTGCACCTCATGGTAGTATAATGTGCCTCCAGCTGATCAAAGGCAAGGAAAATGGAAGAATATTATTGTGTCCATCTTCATACCAATTAATTGCTTCCAACTGTATGCTATGCATGCTCTTAAGAGATTTTGTACAGAACTATTATAGAATTCAAGAATCATGCTTTTCAGGATAGTTTTGCATAGAACTGAAAGAAACATTTGTCCTACTTCAAACAGTTACTATTTACCAGCTTGAAATGGAAAATTAATAACCCCTGGGTTAACTTAATCACCTGTATCAAAGTACTCTTGTCACTAGATTACAGTGGTACCTACACTTTTCTATTTATAGACCCTGCACTATTTATACTACAGGAATAAACATTATCAGAAAACAGGAAAAAAAAATTGCAATAGTACTACTATCTTACTGATATTAATTACTAATAAAGCTTTACTCTGCTCAAGCACTGAAGAGGACAGTAATATACCAACATTATGTCCTTCTTAATTGCACAAGATCATGAAATGTCAATGTGTTAGTACTTCAAAACTGATTTTACAGTATTTTTCAATTTCCGATCTAAGTTATTCCCCTGACAAAAAAAGATGTGCTGCTTGCAGTCTAATATGCATGTTCACATACAGTGACAACATATAAGGTAAAATTCAAGCTGACTTCACTAAATATGGTCTCAACTTGAAAATTCTAACTAGAAATAACCTCAGTTGACACTTACAGTTCTCTGGTTAAGAAATGGGATAACATGCTAATAATTGTCTGCTGCTGTATGATACAAAACATTTCAGAGATCTTATAGCAAGCTTTACCAATATGAGGCATTGCGTTCTTAAAGAGATTCTCCCTGTAGTTAAGTAGTAGATTGCAAAAAGAACAATACACTATATCAGCATAATTAGTACATTGTTTCTCATGAAGTTTACAGCCAGACAACTTTACTGATGTCCAGAATGCTGGTAAAAAAAAATCAACAATTTCCACAAAAATTAAGCCAAGCCAAAAAAATCTTTCAATGTAGCACTGCTAATTCATTGCACTGTTCATTCATTGGAATAAAGTTTTTAAAAGAATAGTATGAATTCATAGGAATTTTTTTAAGGTACATTAAATGTTTTAATTTTTTTTTCTGTTAGGAAAAATGATCATGCACACTGAGCAATGGCTTCCAGTTTTTTCTCTATATTGTCAAAGAAACATTCTACATCTGCCTGAGCAGAATCATAACCGATTGTCCTTCATTGTGATTTTGTCAAAAGGACTTCAACCGTTACCAAGCTTGCATGAGTTACTTCTAAGTTTCCTATATCAATAACCCCTGAGCCTATTTGCTGTGACACTGCTCATGTTATGCCCATGAGATGTATGCGAGCTGTTTCCATAGAAACAATAGTCACTTCAGTTAAGGGAGCTGAATAAGACAAGAATTTGGAAGTCTTACTTTCAAGGCATGCATTATACTTCTAGCACTACTATCTATGAAAGTCAGATTCTGTTTTAGAAAGCCTCTAAGAAGTCTGTATTTCAACAGTCTTGTGCTCAGCCTACTTTATGCAACACAAAGCTCCCAGGTAATCATAAATCTAGCAATGTTTATTCAGTGATATCCTGAAAAACTCCTTGAACATCATGGGGAAAAGAAAAATATGACACAGATACAAAATCCTGTTAAAACTTTAAACTATGCCCAAGTCTCCTGTCAGGGTGAATTCTTCCCATCTCACCTATTTCCACTTCTCCAATGTAAATATTAAACTCCATTTCCAGGGATGTGTTAAATGTCACTCAAACATATACCCTCCTTACAATCTTATAGCAAGAAGAAGAGTACTTTGTTTAGGATGAAGTCTACCCAACACAATGAATTGTCAGTGTTAGCACCCTTTAGGTCAAAGGCCAAATTTTCACCCACAAGAACTTTCTGCAAAGGAAACAATTGCCATTCTTTACCAAGATTCTCTACAACACAGTAGGGTGGGGTGGGGAGATGATGGCAGAATCTAATGTTCTCACTCACTCTCAGGGCACTCCTAGTCTTCATGGACTATGACCCATTATTTGGCATTGCTATTGCACCAAGTATTCCAGAAACTCTGGCACTAAACCTTGCGTATAACAGAGACATAGGATTTTCATAACAGCAGAATAAGTTACATTTTTTGATCAGATTAGTACCTGTGCCATAAAAATGCTGATCATCCATTCCATCTGCACATCTTGTCCATCACAACATATAAACCTAGAACACAATAAATAATTACTATGAAAAACAATGGAGACTCCTGTTACAGTTAAACATATCAAAGAATAGGCTTCTAAACTACTTCAAATAGTGCTTACATTCATTCATCCCGTCTATATTTATAATTAATATTCCCAGAAAAAAACAGGCATATATGAATACTTCAAATTATCATTTTACCTACTTTGAAGAAAAACCTGTGCTTCCTTTTAAGCATGTGCACAGGATTAAAGTCTATTATTCTAACTTCTGTCATTCTAACTTCATGACTACTGTTTGCTTCCTGGACACAGAAGGAAGCCAGACACCTAAACCCAAAAGATGAATCAAACATCAATTAAAAAAGTTTCTTTACTTAAAAAGAAAAAACAAAAATAAAATTTGTCATGAAAGCAAAATAATGCCAATTAGTTTTCGAACACTCTTATTTTTCAATTGAATATTTCAACAAATATTTGACAGTAAGGTTAAACCAAGTGTGTGTTTCTTGTTTACCTACCACTGGTGCTTTTCAGAAAATACTGCAAGTCCCCAGCTGAAAAAAAAAGATTTTCAAAAATTAGTTCAATAAACTCAAGCAAGGGACATATTCTTCAAACTGCAGAGATTAATTACCTTTATATAGCCCTTTTAATTTGAAAAAATAAAATTAAGCTGCAAAGTCTGGAAATTAGGTCTGCAAATCCAGAATAAAGTTGTGGGTTTGAGGATGGATTTTGCTCATTTTCTCACAATTGATTCACAGTTAATGAACTTTCTATTCTAGACAAAGGGTTATAGCAATGCACTGCAGATGACAGCTGACTACTTGCCTCATTTTAGCTGTGGCTGTGCTTTCTAAAAGGTGCTGGAAATGAAACTTCCTGGTAAAGAGTCCACTACAGTGTGGAAGGCACAGAGAGAAGACAGCTATGCTTGTACTATAAACAAAAGGAATCACATGATTTTACAGGGATTTAGTAATTGCTAGGGAAACAAAAAGGGAGTGGGTGCACAATGAAGCCTCTGAGGTGAAACAGACACTTCTGGAGATCCAGAAGAGACTTGGCAAGCCCTGCTTTTGAAAGTAGACTAAAAATAAACCTCAAGATTTAAAAAAATCTGCAAAGACTCATTTACATAATCTTTTTACTCCAATTTTGGACTAATCCCCTACTCATTCTGCACTTGAATTAAAAAAACAAAAAAACAAAAAAAACCAAAAAAAAACCAAACCCAGGCAAAAAAGCCACCAACGTTTTCTTTAACATGGCTAAGCTTTGAAATTCACATACTTTTTGGGATATTTTGATTTGCTAGCTGCAAAGAAAAAGTTCAAGCAGATCTGTTTAAAGGCTACAACCAACCTAGACTCCCTCTGGGCTAAGATCCTGTGTGAATTGTCTCAGTACCTCAAAGCTTTGACCGAACAAGAACTGGAAACATCTGAGAAAAACAGGTGTCATTTTTCACTGCTCTTTTCCTGAGAGACAGTCACTGATGTTTGTAAAGGGCACTGTAGTCTTCAGCTAGCAGAAACATCAAAATAACAAAAATCCTGAAAAAGGAAAATCCTCTGCTGAACAACATGACCTGCCAGTAAGGGCCATGACTGGTTGGTTTTCTCTTCTCTCTTTTTACTTGGTGCAAAAGAAAGTGTGACCACCAATGACATGCAGGACATATACTACAAAACTAAGTTAGCTAAGAGTGAACATATCCACAAGAGATAATAAATGCACTTTAGATTACAAAAAGCCAATCAATAAAGTAATTTCTTAGCACAGATTAGTTAATATGGAACATGAAAACAGATATAGGCACAGAATAAATAATATTACAGGGGGTAATTTAATTCAGCATACTGCTATTGGCATCTTGACTTTTCCTTGTTCTACAATGTTCTATGCTACCGTTTATTGATGATAATACAATACTACACAGTCTTTATTTTCTTTTCTATTCTTACTTTGTTGGTGGCTTCATTTTCTTTTTCACTCCAAGATAAAGCTTCAGAGAATTGACAGGCAACACTTTTTCAGGTTTGCTAGCCTGCAAATAGAGTAAGATTCTAATTATTACATCAGGAACGTGTCAAAGAGAAAATGCCACATGACTGACTTCACAATATGTCATGACTTCAGCTGCTATCCCTGCTGAGCACGGAAGTGGGACCAGAGATCTCCTGAGGTTCCTTGCTTGCTCCTTCCTGAACAAACTACCTTTAGTCAATCTCTAGCAGCCATACACCCACACCAGGCATGAGAACTGAATGTGC
>JAHLSL010000015.1:13254173-13267496 GCA_025920805.1 Petroica traversi | reverse complement strand
ATCTCTAGCAGCCATACACCCACACCAGGCATGAGAACTGAATGTGCCTGGAAGATGAAGTGCTGAAAGGAAAAGGTCTCATGCACACCATTACAGAGTAAAGCTAATATTTTACACAACACAAAAGCATTGCTCTAGTACTTTTAGGTCAAGTACTTTAGTTTTCAGCTTACTAAAAAATGCACCAAACAACTTAACAAATCTTATAATCCCAGTACACAAAGCTACTCCCTAGTGTTAACCATCCCTGGATTCTCAATTTCCCATTCTACAGCTTTCAATTTCTAACACTCCACTCCAGTGTGGGGAAAAAGAGTCACTTAAGAAAACTTAGAAAACAACAAAGCACACAAAAGTTTTATGTCTGGTATTCTTGTGTAACTTCCTGCTCAAAAGAAGGGTACTGCCAGGATGAAAAAATATCCCTGCAGAACATACTACTGAGTTAAACAACTGCACACTTCTCACAATAATGCACTTTAAGGGAGCCATTTCTCTGACTGTGAGCTTATCTCTTAGCAACAGAACATTAAAGGGGTAAATTATTTCAGTCAATTAGCACAATATAGTAATTTAGCATACAGTATTCATGGAAACTTTCAATGTTTTTGATAATTGCTCTTGAACAAGAGAAACACTGAACATAATGTATCTCCACCTGCATATACAAAGTTAATTTGCTCTTAATGAGAATTTATAAATTAATTAGTACATGTGGGCTTATAAACTACAATTTTCCATCTGCAAAGTCAAGCTTTCCTACTATTCATTTCTAAATATGACTAAAATTAAACCAAGATTATTAATGATAGATTAATAGCTCTCAAAAGAAATTAAAATAAACCCATATACACTATTTGATCAGAATGGTATTGTCATTTCCTTAAAAAAAAAAAAGTAAAGCCATTTAAAAATAAGTGTTCAAAGCTCCTTCTGAGTTAGGGAATTCAATGTATTATAAATTAGAATGGCTTTAAAAGGGAGATTATAAAGTGGTACAACAATCCTGTCATAAATTCTTTCCAAGATACTAATTAGGGTTTTATGAGCATATTAATTTATTTTCACATATGTGCCAATCTGAGTTTTAACACTAAATTATAAGACACTATTTTTGGTATTCTAGGGTCATTCTAACTAAGACTGTATTCACAGCTTCACAAGAAGACAGTGCATTAGCTTACATGAGCAAGGGATATGTCTTAAAAAAAAGTACTTTAGGAAGGTCAGCAATGTACATCCATATTTTTTGGATGGGAAAATAACAGCAGTCAGCAAAAATAATAGCACTTGAAACATTGATTTTATTTTTTAAACCAGAAATTATTGGAACTAAAATGAAAACATAGGTAGTGGTGAATATTATTTGGCTTTATACTTAAATACAAGCTGCATACACTCAAATCCACCTTTTTCAGAAAACACCCATTAAATATTTAAAACTGAACCCTTACTGCTATTAATCATGACCAAATTCACTTCTGTGGAATTCTGAGGTAAATCTAACCTAATTATCAATACTAGTTTTTAGAGGACTGAGAATACATCTGAAAATCGTTGGGAAGCACGGAAATATTTTTCTAGTATATTGAGAGTTATTGTTTCCTACAATCTCTTCTATCATGAGTGTATGTATAAGAACCCTGTTGCTTGCAATTTTTAAGGGCTTTGTATGAAATACCAAGAAAAGAATGGCATGCACTCATTTAAGTTCCATATTACTTCTGCTGCAGCTCTCTACAGCAGGTTTTCAAATAATCTGGTGTCAGCACAAAGCACTCAGGCATTGTTCTATTTTGAATTTTTAAAGTTTATAGTAATGCATATGTATAATAGCTAAATGACAAACACACACAAATTCCTTCTACTAACATATCTGGGAAACAGCAAGACAAAAATCTTATACATCAACCCCAGACTTTAGAAGTTGCCATTTAATATGAGAAATGTTGATCTATTTTCCTTCCCTTTTTCATACAGAAAAGGAAGCTTAATGCAGAGTTTGGTGGAGTGTTTGTCTGCTGTACCTTCATATCCTTATACAGAAGCAAGTTTCCTTCCCGTAACACAAAATAACGCTCTTGAAATTTGTTTCCAGACAGTAGTTTTGACGGTTCTTCCTTGTACTTCAGATTGCCTGCTCTCACGCTACCTTTCTCATTTTTCTCTAAGAAGAAAAAAAAGCATTTTGTTAGATTTTACAACAGTGAAGGGTCCTAGTTTTTAAGTATTACTGTATATCCAAAAACTAAAATTATATGGTTGAAACTGATTTGGTGTTATGCTAGATATATAAAAAATTTTATATATATATATATATATATATATATATATATATATATATATATATAATTATATATATAATTATATATATATAATTATATCTATATACATACACATATATTCACTATATATTACATTTCAGTACACATTGTATATTAATATATTCTACATTGATAAGGAAGGCATTCTTAAATATATACACACCATTATTATTTAAATTACTAGTGGAAAAAAAGTCTTATCTGTTTCACTTCTATGATAACACGGAAAGAAGCTACCAACAAACTTTAATTCAAGAATGTTTTCAGCACAGAATTTGTGGTTAAGCTCAAGAGTATGGCATGGATACTTTTACTCTCTGTGCTTAATAAAAGCAAAACATATCAATAAAGATCGAATTTTGTAATGAGTCTGTTTGGATTTTTTTTGTTCATGTTAAAATACACATGAACTGTCATATATTTGGTAAAAATAATAAAAAACTCAAACAAAATACCACCTCCCACACAAAACCAAACAGTAACTTTGCAGTCAGCTTTACAAAGTATTTAACTTTGTACTGAAAAAGTTTTTATTTAGAAAAGAAAAAATCAGAGCTATCAAAGGCTTTCAGTGTTAAAGACTAGATTTCTCAGTACATTCTCAGCAATTTAAAATCCTAAATAAAATAATGCAAAGAAGTATTACTAGGTATTATAAACTACTGCAACACCATTTCTAGGTATTTTAGGTTTCCTATTCTGCTCAATATACAAATATTTTTTTCACTATTTTATCAGCTTTTCCCAGTAAGCACCCATCTCCAGCAAAAACTTCTGAACACTAATTACAGTCATTGCCATGCTGCTATGACTCATGCATATAAAGTGAAACTCAAACTAAAATGGCACTTTAATAGTTAAAGTGAGGAAGAACAAAGGAACAGGCAATAATTCCTACTTTATGACAGAGCACAGAATTCAGCAGAATTCTGAAGTATTCTTTTCTCCCTGAGGTAAATAGTGTTGGAAGCAGACTGTGGACATGAGAAGAGAGCAGGCAGGCAGATGTAGCCTTCTCCTCCATTCCCCTCAGTACCATTTCACCTTGAAGAGGGAGCCAGATTAACAGGGCTAATAATTCTTTTATCCCCAAACAATACAAGCCTATTATTTATCCCATATGTTGGCTTTCACCACCTATTTTTTTAGCTAGGTGTAGGTACTACCTGTAAGTCATTAATTCATTTAGGAAATACTGAACCTAATTGTTTAGCAGTCACTGAATGATACCACTAGCTTTTATACTGTATTAGTTTCAGGATAAGAAATAAAACTGTGATGTAAAAGGGGTATATGGTGTATTGAAAATCTCATCCTTACCCAAGTACTCAATTGGCTTTTTTCATTAAAATTCCACTTAGACTTTGAGCATCCGATATCACGACTCTATTATTATGAAGCTGCACATCATAAAATATCAAAAAATAAGAATCTAAAGCCAGAATTAATGTATCTCAACAACTAAAATCAGAAATTATTTAGAATTCTTCACTTATAAGTGAAAATACACATGCACTGTTAAAAAAACCACTGATGTATTCTCTCTTTGCCAATAAGAATATTCATTTCATGGCCAGAATAGTATAATAATCCCTTATTCACACAATCAAAAGAATTTTTTTTTCATTTTTTTTTAAACCATACAAAATGAAAGTATCAGGATACTTAATGAGAGTAGCCAGAAACTTCCACATCTGTACCAAGCTGGAAGATTTTAAATTTCTGCAGAGAGACCTCACCATGACAAAAAGTCATTCTAAACTTCAAGCACTCCTTTGGCACCAAATCTGTCAAAACTTGATACTTATAAAGATCTTAGAAAAGCCTGAAGGAATAAAAAAAATAATTATCTTAACTGATGATATTCCATGTTCTTTATAAGCTAGCATTTTATTAAGTAAATCTAAAATAATAAGGATGTGTCCTAATCAGAATGTATTTTTCAGACACAAACTTCACAAAACACACTAAACTTGCTAGAACTTTGCAACTAGGAAGTAGGTACACTTAATCCATGCATAATTGATCCACCTATGGTTAAGTAGCTTGCATTTCAAAGAATATGTCTGAGTAATAGCCCCTGTTGTAAGAAATCAATACTTATCCCTCAAAATATACAACACTATACTGGAAAAATTTCAAGGATTTATATACACAGACTTTACAGTAAATTTAACAAAAAAATAACATTTGGTTTTCTAGCAAATAAAAATTTAATATGAGAAATATTTTATGTAAGGAGAAGAAAAATGGTCATGAAATAGAATTAAGCTGTCCTGATTTTCTGTTATACCAAAATACAGTGCACACCTTGCCCTACTGAAGAGCACTGGAAAGAGCACTCCTATAACAAGCATGAAAAGCTATGGAATAAATTTTCAGGAATGAGTAACTAAAGAGCTGGAACAAAATAGAAAACTCACCATAAATTTAGTGAAACATATTAATATAAATAAACTAACCATTTTTTCCTTGAAAAGGAAAGTTGATTTCCATGCAAGAGAAAACATACATCTAGACCTCAATACAAGGTTTGGACCATAGAATCACAGAACAGTGTGAGCTGGAAGGACCCCCCAGGATCACAGAGTCCAGCTCTTGGGTGAATGCCCCACATGGGGATTGAACCCACAACCTTGGTGTTATTAGCACCCTGAGCTCATCTCAGTTGCAGAACAGGAGAAAATAGTTTAAAATGGACAAGATGAAAATAAATTTCAAAATTATGACTGTACTATGCATAAGGAACATGGGAAAAGCTGCACTGAAAGAGAAGACTGATAAGTTGTCAAGATGAAATGAGGCTAAAAGAGCTGTTTCTTAAGCTCACTATTGAAGCAACATTATTTCTAACAACATTATAGACTCAGGAAGAAAAAGGAGAAAAGTGATAGAATAAAAAGCTCTCAGGTAATATTATCAGAAAAAAAAGCAAGAATGCAATGATTAGTCTTTAAGATTATTACATAAATCAGGGAAGCAAGGAACATTCATGGAATTAAATTATAAACATTACATGATAACAGTCCTATTAATTTTACAGCAAAGTAGAAGGACATCTATCCACCCAACTGCTCTTTTATATGGGCTGAATCCACTCTTTAAAAACATACTTCAAATCATAGTGGTTGGACATCTGGTCTCAGCCCTATTACTCAGTGACAAGGAATTATCCACATATGGAATGTAAGAGACAGAAAAGACTGAAGTCCCCCCTTCTTCCTTCAAGCTAGCAGTTATTTCTTGTGCACTTTGAGATGGAGAGCCCCACCGTAATCGTAAGTGCCTTGTACCCTAAACACTGAAACATCCCTTCCCCAATGACTTTGTTCTGTATATTTTCTCATTCTGACACTGTATAGTGATAGATTCACAAGATTACTCTGCTATGTGGAGTTTGCAGACATCAACACTGCAAGTCTGTAATATGTCAGAGATTTTCATTTTCAAACCACTTGGAAACCCAATATAATTTATTTTATTTAATTATTTTAAGACAAACATAAAAAGCATCAATATATACGCAAACAGTCAAAAGACAGTGTGTATAGACCAAGATCAAACTGAATGGAACTGATGCAAACATTTACTGTGATAGATTGGGAGAACATATGGATATAAAATCTAGGAGATGGGAACGAGTGCAAATAGCAGCATATCTCTCCTTTACTACATATTGTAAATTGACACTAGCCTAATCCTCATGTGTTTCTTTGAGCAGTGATTCACACAATCCTTATGACCCATTCCCTTTTCTGGTTATATCTCAACACATACCTAGTGGGGTGATGGGAGTTCATATATCAAGCTTTTAATGAAGTAGGCCATTTCTCTCCATTCATGATCTGCCATCACACATTTATTGACAGTGAAACCCAACCATAAAAGTCATGAACAGCATACTTGTTCAGGTTCATTCACATTTGTAAAATATGCTTTTACAGGAATGAAGCATGGTGGGAAAAGGCCAATACTTTCAGAAGAATAAGCACAATAGCATAAATTTTACTTCTTGAGATCAAGATGAGATATAAAGAATGGAAAGATTAACATTTCCATGTATGAGAAAGAGAGGGAAAAGACAGGTATATTTGAATGAGCCATTAGATAAAAAAAGTTTAATATTAAACTGGGCATCATGACACATTATACGGTGATAGCACACACGATTTCAACTGCTTGAACAGAGGATATAATTTTTTAACATCTAAACTTACACTTCTCGCAAAGCAGATAATACATATTACATAGGAAACTTAAAGACAGGTATTATGTGGACAATAAAAAAAAAAAAAGATAGGCTGGGGCAACATGTAAACTGTATATTTTCACTATATGCTTGATCAATATTTTAAGTGTCAGTTCCCTTTTAAAGGCCACATACTCTCTAAATTATTGAGTTGCTTGAGTATATCATTTAAATGAGTATGTCACCTGGGATGGGGCAACGCTGGATGTACAGACAGAATGCAGAATGAGAGGCTGGCAAGCAGCGCCATGGAAAGGGACCTGGGGGTCCTGGTCCATGGAAAGTTGAACATGAGCCAGCAGTGCCCTGGCAGCCAGGAGGGCCAACCCTGTCCTGGGGGGCATCAGGCACAGCATGGCCAGCTGGGCAAGAGAGGGGATTGTCCTGCTCTGCTCTGAGCTGGTACAGCCTCATTTGGATATTGTGTGCAGTTTTGGGTGCCACAGTCTAAGGCTCTAAAGGTGTTAGAGAGTGTCCAAAGGATGACAGCAGAGAAGGTGAAGGGCCTTGAGGGCAAGCCCTCAAGTGTGAGGAGTGGCTGAGGGCACTTGGTCTGCTCAGCCCAGAGGGGGGGGCTTCACTGCAGCCTGCAGCTTCTTCTTGAGGGGAAGCAGATGGGCCAACATTGATCTTTTCTCCGTGCTGACCAGCGTCAGGTTAAGAGAATGGTCTGAAGTTGTATAAGGGAAGTTTAGGTTGGACATCAAGAAATATTTCCCTGCATGATGGCTGGGCCTTGGAAAAGGCTCCCCAGGGAAGTGATCACAGCACCAGCCTGTGAGCTCAAGAAGCGTTCGGACAACACTATCAGGCACATGGTGTGATTCCTGGGGCTGTCCTGTGTAAGGTCAGGAGCTGGGCTTAGATGATTCTTCAGGGTCCCATCCAACTCAGAATATTCTGTGAAATCATCTTTGTAATTTGGATGCATTAACTATAAATTTCTATTAGTACACCATACTAATATGGTACATCAAATGATAAGTTTTAGATAAGAGCAGCTTCAAGTTTCACAGCAGAAGTTCACAAAGTGTGAACTGACTGCAGAAATTCTGAATTTTCTTTTATATTCCAATGGGAGAGCTTAATAGTTTGTAGAAACAAACATCCATAATCTATGTGTTTTCATAAGGAGTCAGCACAACCTGCTGTGTATCTGTAATTTTTATGAAGTAGCAGTAATTTAGTTGTTCTGGGACACTTTGCTCCACTGAAAACAATTGCCATCCTTTTGTTTTCATGTAAAATAACTAAGTAAAAAAAAAAAATTACATACCACTGTAGAGATTCACCATTTCCGCTGTTAGAAATCTCTTTATTATTAGGTACGCAGTGCCAGGCTCTGGTAGTGAACTCCAGTGAAGAACTTGTTCTAATACATTCTCTGTATAATGCAGAGGACGTTCTGAAAAATGTGGAAGAAACAAGACACAAAAAACCAGAACTAAAATAAAAGACAAAACCCAACAATATTGGAGCCTCTCACAAGTTACAGCTGCCTGTACACAACAACATCTCATTGACTTTGAGCTATGGAAGAAAACACTGCTTTCAAAATAAGACAATTAGGCATTTCAGTGACAATACCTTTGCTGGCAGGGCTTGCACAGGTAATGATTATAAAATTAAACAAGAAGTAGCCAAATGTTCAGTGATTCTTTTGTATTGTTACATTTTTAATGTAAAGACATTAAAGCACAGCTTTCAAACCAAATACAAATGTTAGGACCTATTACAGGGCATGCCTAAATATGATCAAGCACAACCGAGGCCTTCAGCTACACTGTGCTTCATTGGTCTATGCTCAATACGAAAATGAAACATCATAGCTACCAATTCTCAGCAATCAAAGAAGCAAAGGATTTGGAGCTATCACAGTGAAAAAAAATGCCTCCAACTGGTATGGGTTATACTGTCTGTTATTGTTCAAAGACTGAAACAGACTCCTGGTTTCATTAGATTCTTTTTACTTGAGGGGGAAAGTCTTACTAGGTCTTCTCCCTGTTGCTGTGGTTAGGGAATATCCTCGCAGCTGTGTATTTTAATCTTGTACAAAAAGTGCAGCAGGATTAAACTACCAATGAAGGCATGACTAGACTGTATGTGTGCACTTCAAAACTTCACATGCTCACACATTTTTTGATAGGCATCATCCCTTCTAGAAGAGAAACTCTGAGACCTAACACAGAATTGAAAACCTGCAGTGGTAACAAAGTCCAGCCAGTACTCCATACAAACCCAGTTCACCTACCAAATGAAGGTAGAAAATATCTTGCAAATAACCCTAAATCTGCATTACCAGATCCAGCAGAAATCTGAGTGTGACATGAACAGCACAGCCTGAGGCAACACTGTGAGTGGGGGAAGACACACTCCCACTCCTCAAGGCGTTCACCTGCTCAGCAGCAGGCACCTGCTGTAATTCACGAACCCACAAAACCCTTTACAATGGCTTTGTGAGTTCAAACATTATTTTATCTCCAAAGAGAGATTTTTCCAAAAGATCTGATTTCCCATTTGGGTACCAATGTACGGGGGTCAGGCCTTGAGAAGAGCTGGGTATGGCTCCTGAAAAGTCACACCTCTGTGCTATTGCCGTGCTGGGTCACACAGTCTAGCCATGTCCCTCGACTACTGAAGGGCAAAGTATGCAGCCATAATCTCATTTTTCATCCCTGTTATGGTAGATGAATATGAAATGTCAACAGCTGCTTTGGGACTCTCCAGCACTACAGTCTAACAGAACATATTTTCTAGAACACTTGAACACTAGAGCCTCAGAAAGCAGTGGCCACAAAAAAAACACACCTAAGTGATAGGAAAAAATGTCATTTTGGGGTGCAAAAATACCTACACTACCCATAGAGTTGTGATGCCACCTATATAAAGATTTCATTATTCAAATATAACACCAAAGCAGCCTAACCAGAATACCATTCTGTAAATAGCAGCTCAAGCCCTACTTTATAACCCCATTTCGTCTGGCCCTTTTGTTTTAAATGGTCAAACTTCTACATTTTTGGAAAACTGTAGACTTTGATGTGATAAAGCTTAAACATTTGATGCCTTTGTACAAGACAGGAAATCCACTTTAGGGAGAAGAACTTTACAAATCAAAGGCAGCAGTCTAGCAAATCACCACGTCTTCCTAGAACACCAGCACTCCCACAGTAAACACCTACTGTTTTATTTATAGTTACATTTAAGACCATCTGTCATCATGGATTACATGGTACATAAATCATCGTGCTGAAAACCATTAGCTATTTTACTGGCAACACACCTCATTTGCAAACTATCCATCAATCACATATCATTAAAAAAAATATACACTCTATTTTGTAAAAGCATATGGTATTAAATATTCTGCATTTGGTTAGATAAAATCATCAATTATTGCAACTTTTCTATATGCAAATAATTTAGCTGATTTTTTAATATTGCAATTTATTATTTTGAACAGCAAGCAGTCAACACACACATTCAATTACCCTTTCTTTCACTTAGGTCATCCTATGCTAGTAAATATCCTAAACCAGTCATTTTCACCTTAAGCAACATTAACTATTAGTAGAAAATTACTTTCTAGAAAATATTATTCTAATTTTCTTGCCTTCTCAGGGGTTGTTTTCATGCCAGTGTACTTTAAAAAGTAAAATAAAAACTTAAAAAATAAAATAATTCAGAGTTGAGTGTAACAAGCAGAATACCACCATGCACTGGACGGGGAGCAGACAGTGGCATGAAAAAAAGTTGAAAATTAATTTTTATCAGGAAGACACTGTGATTACTGACGTACATTTGAAACAAACATGCAAATGTTTTTCTGACATTATGTGTCAGAATTTCAACCAATTGGTAAATGTCTCAGATGGTGTTTGTCAAATGACACTTGTAGAATCAACCTGCCATAGGGTCGACAAGCAGTCTTTTAGTTCTTCAGAGCCACATTTGGACCAAAGAGTCCATAGAACTAATTTTCTCTGTGTTCCCACCTGTTTGTCCCAGCCACAGCACCACAGGAGTCTACCTGAGTGTCTCTTTATTACCACATTATTTTCATTTTGAAACAATAATTCACCTGCTCTGATGTACTGATTTTTCCAGAAAGGGATCCATGAAGAAGATATTTCATCAACACAGTCTCTACTGACAGGAGTCAGGTGATGAATTAGGACATAATTTAGTTTGCTTTCTGTTTGGTTGTTTTGGGTTTAAAACACTGGTGCGCCATTCCCACTTTGTGTTGGAAACTCTTCTTTCGGTAGGATACACTCTAAACACTTGACCATATTTATTGTGTTATGTAGAGCCTCTAGTGTCTCACTCTTAGTTTAATTTTGTTTGTCTTCCATAGTCATTAGCTCAGACAACATTTCTATACCCCACTGAAATATTAGTTGCTGCACCTAAATACCTCAGGAAAGCTGTAGTGGCGTCTATCTCTTTATTTACTTTTATGTTCTCTTGGCCATATCTGTCTTAGTTTTCATGCTCCTGTAAGCATCATATATCAAGTTTAAGTCAATAAAATTAATTTTTTTTTTCCATTATTCAGTCTAAAGAAATATGATTTGTACTGTACTTGTAGGAATTATCAGGCCTCTTCTAGAGATAACAGATGCTAGCATTCTCTGTCAGTTGTCACCCACATCTATGAATCTGGAAATGAACTCTGTATTATAATTCTATACAGCATCACCAACAGACTGTAAGATGTGAAGAGGGCTCAGGATAATTTATTTTAAGTTGAAAGGGAGAATACACCTCCATTCTAGTTTTTTATACTGACAGGCTCAAGACAGAGTAGGTAAGTAATATTAGTAAAACTGAAGGAATTATTTTAAATACATCTGAAAATCAAGTACAACGAAACTATTCAAACAATATTAGAATAATATTTAGTAATCTTATTTTGTCCACTTTCTTATTTCTTTTACTTGACTTGAAAGTAGGGATCTTAACTATAGAAATAAACAAGTCCACAGTCCCCCTCTGTAACAAGAGAACTGTTAAGAGCAGCAACTTACTAGGAAATGCAAATAGATTTTGCATATTTCCCCATATATTCTTCAAAATTATCTTAGATTACCTTAGGGAATATTCATCAAAATATGTTATAATTTAAAAAATATCTTACTTTATGTTATTTTAGGTGTCTCTAGCATTAAAATTCTCCAGCATTTTAAACATGCTCCAGCACGTATAAAGTATTCCCAATGTTAAAGCCTCTTTACCATTCATGAATATTGTGGCTATGTAACATTTGCTTTTGCTAGCAGCAGAACCATATTTCAAACAAATTTTTCAAGATTCTGCTAGATACACCACAATGCCACTTGCCATTAACACTTTATGCCTCCTTTTTTCACCTATGAACATTAAATATTTGACTAGACAAAAATATAAAAGATCCTTTCTCCAAGTATGACATCTATTCTCTAATTTAGTTTTTTAAAAAGCATTATTGACTACAAAATCAAGTGCTCACAAAGCACATGTGCTTATCAAGCACATTCTTATGAAAACAGGGGTTTCCTCTAAGCCTTATTGGTAAGACCTACTTTTCTATATCTGATGAACTGCAAAGCACTGTAAGATAAAGAACATCTTCTCAGCCCTTAATTTATAAGCAGTTTACAACTATTCACCACATCATTTCTGGCAAAGAAGAGAAAGAAATCATGCAGATGCCACAATAACCAAATGTAAAACATTGGTATGAAGGGCTTATTTTTTTTTCCATAAAGTCATTAACCAAGCTTTTGATGATATGAAGTAATGAAAAACTAAAATAATGAAAGTTGATTGACATGCATAAATTTAAGTGTCACTAACCTAATTCTCCATTTTCAAGTACTTCAAAAGCAGCCCAGATATCATCTTTGCTGGGAATAATGTTTTTGATTCCTAAAACATCATTAGTTAATTCCTCTGCTTCCATCAAAGGTGATACCTGTAACGCAAATTGAGTCAGTTTATAATACATTTCAATTACTGATTTCGGGTATATTTTTTAAAAGTCTTCCTCTCTGCAAATGCCCTAGGGAAAAAAAAATTTTAAAAAGACAACAGTAAATAGATGAGTTGGAAACCCATAAAGTATCTATCAGATTCCAGCAGGCTTTCCATATTTTGTTCCATGGTATTGAAGTTATATTTTTAAGATGACTGTTAACTTGGTAGCTTTAAATTCCTTTTCTCTATCCCAGAAAAATTTGGGAAAAAAATCACCTTGATATATTTTCTTGGGTGTAGGAAGATAAATAATAGAGAAGCACCATTTTTTTTTAATCTTAGCAATGCATATTCCCATTTTTATTCCTGTTTTAAAAAGCATGTCTGTCCTGGGTTGGCCATATGACCTGTTTGTATCCCCAATCGTCCTCTTGCTTATGCTGGACATTAAGTTCTGCAGCTTTAAGTTGGTCCAAGGAAGACAGTGAGAGTGAAGGTGGAGGAAAAAAAAAACACTCGCCGTTTGTCTGCAGGATACTACGAACCAAGGCCGAGAGAGTGGAGAGGCTGCATTCCAGCAGACAGCGTTATCTCTTTTATTTTTTACTCTTTCTGGTGTGGGAGTGCTGGACGAGCTCACAGCGGAGGGTTTTTCCTCGGATTTTTCCCGGCTTTTTGCAGGGAGAGACTTTGTTTCTTTTGCTGGGTATTTTTTCTTTTTTTCCTCTTCCTGGGACTGGCTGGCATCGCGTGGGCCTAGGACACCAGGGAACCCCCGGGGGGCCCCCCCCC
>JAHLSL010000015.1:13162360-13254163 GCA_025920805.1 Petroica traversi | reverse complement strand
CCCCCCCCCATCCTCGCTGACTCCTACAGACTCAGACGGACTCTGAATCTACCATCTCTTCAGAGGAAGGAGAGGTTTCATTGTTTTCATATTATCCAAATTTTCCCTATACTTGTAAATATTCTATTTGTTAAATAAATAGTTTTTTCCACTTTTCTCTAAGGAAATTCTTCCTGGACCGGTAGGGGGAGGGGCGATTGGAATCGGCTCTTCCTAGAGGAGACCCCCCAGAGGCTTCCTCCTAAATATTTGCCCTAAACCAGGACAATGTCTTATGTGCATATGTCTATCTGTGTATACCACACATCCCATATATGTACAAACAAAAGTGTTTGAGAGTCAGATGCTGAACGGAACAAAAAGGAAACAAAAGGAGAGAGGTGTAATAAAAATAACAGAAAGATACTACATGGAGATGCAGGTGTTTAAGATACACTATCCAATAGAAAGCTCAAAAATATCTATTATAGTTAGTAACTAGCTTTGATTTCTTAACACTAAAAGAAAGAAGAAAGGCACCGACAAAAAGAAAGGAGGAACGTAATTTTAATGGTCTGTACTAATAAATAAAACCAACATTCATTGTGTTCTTGTAAATGCCCTTGTGTGTTGCACATGTAGAGTTGAGAGAACTTACCGTATTGTATACTACAGTAAAACTAAAGCAGGACAACTCCCCTTTAAAATGTTATCATTTTTCTAAAACTTTTTCTTAAAAAAGTAAAAGTGCATAATAATCAGTCTTTACATAATTTAGGCAACACAGTAAATTCTAAAACAAACTATTTAAAAGAATAGTGATGAACATAAATTCATACTTTCATTGTGTATGTATATAAAGACATGTATTAAAATAAATCCGATACACATCAAGAAAAAGTGCTTCATAAAATCACTGTATCATTTTTATATACTAACCCTGATTATGATACTACAGTCTGGCTCCTTTCTTTCCACATAAACTTCAATAAGCAAATCTCCAGCCTGGGAAACCTAAAAAGAAACAATTTAAAAAATTAATCATTAAAAATTAACATTTTAAAAAAAGAAAGTACAATTATTATTCCTTATTATTTAACTAGCGTAAGGTTAAAAAATTCACAGATTCAGGAGAAAAATAAAATTCCTGAATAAATCCAACAGAATCATATTCAACAAAGTGAACATTGATTTAAAGATATACATTCAAGAGCACAAAAACTAAGGGAGTCATGGAATAAGTGAAAAATTGAAATTTACATTTAAGACTACAAAGTCTAAGATATGAGTTTATCTCAGTATCTTAAACTGCCAGAAACCCCAACTCTGATTTGGAGGTTAGTCAGGCTCACTTCAGAGTTAAAATGGATAAATAGAATTTGAAAAAATTAAAAAGGACTGTAACCCCAAAATTACTTAGATAAAAGAAAAATAACAAATACCTGACTGTTTCTGCCATATAGCCATATGTACATATCGAGAAAATAAAAATTCCTTACTACAAATACCATATTTATGATTCTTAATCACAATGAAAACTTGCCATTTCATCATAAAGAAGGAATTAAAATAAATTCTCTTGATATCAACCTCTGTTAAATATAGCTGTTCAAATTTGTTGGAGAGAAGGCTAAAGTTTACCTACAATGCTTATGTGGAATAATCAGATAAAGCAAATTTATGACATATATAATAGTTTCATATACTCAATACTAACAAATGTTATTTAAGAATGTCTAATTTCTAGGAAGAAATTAGAAAGACAGTAAATCCAACATTTTATGATCATGAGGAAGAGTATGATTTATGAGAAGAGATGTAATATTTTCCATTGTAAATAGGTTTGCTCATCTGTGGCAATAGAATTATCTTCATGGACGAGAAATTATTTTTCTAAAGTTAAAAATGTCTCACATTTTGCCTGCTCTAATTCATTTTTACTATAGTCGTAAGTATCTTCAAAAGACTGTAATTCATCTCAGTCCAGTACCAAAAAAAATATTTTCTAAAAAATAACCACAAAGTGATGATCAGAGCACAGGAAGGAAAATTAAGGCAGAAACAGGGACCTATCAGGTGTACCCTTCTATTAATAGGCAAATAAAAAGAATTAATAATCAAGTTAACACCAAGATAACCATTTGTATCTCCATTTTTGAGAATTATATTGAGAGTGATGCTACTTATTTATATATTAGAGATACATAAACAAAGGAAAAGGTTAGGAAAAGTATATGGAAACATATATATGCATGTATATACACACACATATACATAAGCAGTTGAGCTTTGGGATACATTTTGACCAATTTACAGAAGCTAAGATTATATTTTCATAGAAAAATAAATGGCAATGCTGAATTTTAAAGAGCATTAACATTCTGAAAAACAGCAACTTCTAAGTTAGTTTAGCCTTTGAGAATAGAAAACTAATGGAAACATTTGTGAGGAAAAACATTACAAAGCTACTTTGAAGAAAGCTGCTTAATTATAGTGGCAAAGACTCAAAAAAGCTCATTTAGTTATAAAATTTGCTTTTCAGATGATATTACAGAAAAAGGTTGGAAATAAGAATGAAGCTGACACATGATTTCCACTGGGCTCATGTAAACAACCGTATGGAGAGAAAATGTGATGTAAATTACTGCAACAGCTGGCATAAGTATATGGTGGACAGAAAATGAAAAGCGACTAATGAAGTGCCACCTGGAACAGAACTTCACTGACATTTTAGACATGTGAACTTTGAGTAATTCAGCAGAAATTTGGTTCAGTTGTTCTCTGAACATTCTGCATCACCAGAGATTCTAGTACTGCAGCAACCTATATATTCCAAAGTATTAAGTATCTACATCACTGATTTTCCCACATATATGCACACATTTTGATGCAATACTGTCAGACTATCAGTTGTTAAATGAAAAGAATTCTTACAATTCTTAATTGTAGCTGCTTGAGGCCTAAGTTGCCAATTATCCATGATGCCGACATGATGACAGTGCTGCTGTTACACCACTCAACTGCACCACATTATTAGTTTTAACAGTAACTGGAAGCCTGCGAAAACTAGTGTGGAGAACTGATGAGGCTGGTTGAGCAACAGCGTGAGCTGAGCTACTTTATCTTGCATCTGGTTCAAGCATGACTTAGCAACAGTGCAGTGCCTGGGGTGATGAACAGGAGAGCACCCACACCTATGTACAGAGATGTTACGGCCTCACTCCCTTTTATCCATGCCTAACTGGATAAACTTGGTCCTTTGAGGAGGAGATGAAGACCACTGCAACATGCTGCAGGTGAGGGTCAGATGGCCTTTAATGCCTCAGCTGGATGGAGGAGGAAGTGATTTTGAAGTGTCAAGGTAATATCCTGCTTTTGATTCAACCACGGGTCTTACAACAGCCTGACCAAGGTAGCCAAACTCATTTACATATTAAAAAATACACCCACCAGAATGGAAAGTAAGAAGGTGGCTGCCCCACCATCCAGGATGGCAGCAACATGTAACCAGCTACATTTGAAGACAGTCGCATATCCACTTCTCTTGAAAGTATAAATTTGATATCTTGAATTCTTTAGAGGGCAAGAATACAACCCCTCTTAAGGGAGATGCTTCTTTCTC
Organism: Petroica traversi; assembly: GCA_025920805.1. Lineage (NCBI taxonomy): Eukaryota > Metazoa > Chordata > Aves > Passeriformes > Petroicidae > Petroica > Petroica traversi. Next base: position 13,250,562 of record JAHLSL010000015.1, on the reverse strand, counting down.
TCTCCTCCTCAAAGAGAGGTACCTCTTTGGCAAGATTTTCACCTCTGCCTATCAGAGCAAACCTGGGTGGCTCTAAGCTTACATAATAGTGAAGTTAACATTAGTACAAAGCTGGATTTGTTAATTTACCTTGAATTGCAAACTTAGCTTAGATAAACACTGGCTAGTCTTAGTATATTTAGCGCTGGTGCAGTAAGTGAATTAATCAAGAGCAATTTCCAACCTTTATTTCTGTTGGATCAAGAAACCACACAATTCACGACTGTGTGATCATGAAAGTTCCAAGCCTGGTAAAATGTAAAGTGTAGCCATCCATAAAATCTAGTGTTCTGAAATTATGGATAATATGCACTATATACTCATGACAGAAGTTATAATTGTAAAATATAACTCTGAGGAAGGTCAATTTCTTTCTAAAGCACTTACTGTTAAGTCCAGGTCTGGCTCTAAAGTATTCGCCCTGAAAAACCTACTGACAACACATAGAGAAATGTTAAATTCTTCTAGAGAAACAGTTATATATAAAATCTCTAAACACCCTTGTAACCACATCAGATGGAGCTTCTTTAATCAGTAGGCTTCAGGCAGTAAATACTTTGAAATAATATGAAGCACTCCCTTCTGCACTGAAGTGGTACTAAGCATTAGACATCAGTGCATTTCATGTTATGTGCATATGGAGTTTCCAAAAAATGTTCATAGTCGCAATCAAATTGCCACAAATGCCAGTCAGGCCCTTCAGGACTTCATTTCTTAGTTGTTATTTCAAGGGCAATAGGTTGACATAACAGAGGGAATGCAGTCCTCATCATAAAAGCAGTTCAAACTTCAATTTATTAACAAAAAAAAAAAAAGGTAGAACTTCTGTTCCAGTGTTCATCTCTTTCTTGGAAAGCTAAAAAGAAAAAGGCCAATCTCTCTGGTGCAAGTGGTCCCAAATAGTTTAGGGTCTCCTCAAGTCATATTTGCTATCTGGTGGCTCTTTTCCCAGGAAATGCCATACAGTAGAGATATCAATGATTTGATGAGGCTGGGAAATCCATCTTAACCAGACTTATAGTCCTCTAGACTGATTGAAAGAATAATAACAGAAATTCAGATTGGAGATTAGGAAAAGATTCTTCGATAAGAGGGTGACCAGTCACTGGCACAGTCTCTCAGGGAAGTAGTCATGGCACCTAGGCTGTCACAGTTCAAGAAGCATTTGGACTATGGCTGTCATATGGTTTTGTTTTAAGTAGTTGTGTTAGGTTCAGGGTGTTGGAACTGGGTGATCTTTATGGGTCTCTTCCAAGTTGAGGTATTCTATGATTCTATAATATTTCTGTGATTCAGTATCAGATTATGTTTCATTTTTAAGGTTGAAATGTCATTACTATTTTTTGTAAAGAACGTTAACCTTAACCTTTGCTGAGAGCAAAGTAAGAAAGTTAAAATTCCTGCTCAATTCTTCTCTAATTCCTCCTCTCAACAATCGTAACACTCCCAGGGAAACCTGCCCAAACAAGACCAATTATTCATGAAGGTCTCAATTTTATTATAAAGTTCAAAATGTGAAAGACTAGCTTTATAGGCACTGGAAGTTTTTAATAAAAGCCTTTCCAATTTTAGAAAGCCTAGATTTAATTTCAAAAGAAAATTAAAAAAAAAAAAAGAAAACAAGTCTCTCTTTCTTCAATAAGCAGCCTTCTAAATATAATACACCCCACAAAGGTGATTTCACAGTGGTATCTGGGGTGAAAGATACTGAACAAACCCACTTTGTTTTTTCTCTATATTCTTCACAGCTTGGTTTTTAGAAAAACTAAGCTAGACAGCAGTTGCTACTATAATATTGAATCCATCAACACCCTTAGATTTTTGTTTCCATTTTTTTTCTCCTTACCTTAATCAAAATATCTCCACTACCTGTTTCTCTACTCATGAAACTGCTCCCATATCTCCCTAATCTTTGCAGAAAAAATTACAAACATTTAAGCATTAAAGATTCTGAGAGTTGCTTGAAAATGTTAATAGTTTAATAAACTTTAAAAAGCACTTTTTTTTGTTGTCTCAAAACCACAGAAGAGAATGAATGAAGTCGTGATTGACAGACATCTTGGCCACAGTGATCCCAAAGTGATCAACTTTACAATCTGTGTTGACAGGAGGAAAAGCACCAGTAAAATTTCAACTCTGGAAACGAGGAGAGCAAGCTCAAGTATAATAATGGCAACAGACATTGTAAAAATACCATCAGCCTATTGCAGGATGAGAATGATCACATCACAAACAGGAACATGGACAAGGTATGTTTAATGCATTCTTTACCCCTCCTGCAACACAGGTGATGGACCAAAGAGGTATCAGTGCACTCAGATGGAGGACCATGGCTGTCAGAATGATAAACTTCCATTAACCCCTGAAACAGTGCAGAATCTGCTGCTCCAGATGGATCACTACAAATACATGGTGCCTGATGGGATTTATCTGAGAATCCTCAAAGAACTAGCTGATGTCATCACAAAGTCTCTCTTGATGATTTTTGAGCAGTTTTGGGAATACAGAGAGGTCCCAGCTGACTGGAAGCTAGCGAACTTTGTCAAAATTTTGAAGGGTAAGAAGGAGGACCCCAAAAGCTACAGGCCTGTCAGTGTTATTTCAGTGGCTAGTTAAAGCAGGGAGATTATTATCCTGAAAGGTATTGACAACACCAGGAGGACAACACAGTCATTGGTTACAGTCAGCACTGTGGGGAAAGTTCTACTTGTCAGACCAGATTTCCTTCTATAGCAGGGTAACCCACCTAGCTGATCTAGGAAAGCCAGATTGATGTAATCTTTTCAGACTTCAGAAAAGATGCTGCTACTGTCTCTCACAGTGTCACAAATTGTCCAGTACACAGCTCGATGTTAACATGATGGGTGAGCAACTGGCTCATGGGTCAGGAACAAAGGATCTCAGTGAAAGGGGTGACATCAGATTAGGGACCTGTCACTGGTGGGGTTCCACAGGGCTCCGTCCTCAGCCTAGTTCTCTACAACATCTTCATAAAGGACTTGGACACAGGACCTGAAGGAATACTAAGTAAGTTTGCTCATGACACTAAATTCAGAGGAGCTGTTGACACCCCTGAGGACAGAGAGGCCCTGCAGAGAGACCTGGAGAAATCAGAGAGGCTATTGTCAAGGCAGAAGTTTCCATTCTGCAAGACAGACGTTAGAAATAAATTTTTAATTGTTTTCAGTAACTTGGGCACCCTGCCAGGCACCCAAAGCATGCTATATGTACATTCACAGTGGGTCATGCCAGACAATAAGGGAGTATGAGATAAAAATAAGACACCAGACAGCAACTCAGAGAATATGTAATTTCAAAGCATATTTGTAAGACACTGTCTTGCAAGTACATGACTTGCAAGATACCACAAAACTTCAGTTGGAAGGGGGGAAGGCACCCAACAGACAAAACATTATAAATTTTCTCTCCTAGCTTTCTCTCAATTTCTCAAGTCCTATAAGCTCCAAAATCATTGAAATCTTCTCCACCACCACTTTACATTTCTGAAAAAAATTTTAAGCTTCCTACATTTAATTTTACATCTCCTAGTTCAACCACCTTGGCAGTGTTATGAAGCTTAGTGATTTTTGCTTTAATTAGGATTGTACACAAATGCCATTCAGATAATGAAACATGCCATCACTCTCCTATTTCTTACAACCCTAAAGTTGTTACAGGTAAAATTAGAATTTAAGATGATAATAAAGTGCTATAAGATCTCCCATTTTCTTATGTTTTGTTCTGAAGTTCAGTGTTTTAACTGTTAGTATATGTCTGTAGCTTCCCCAAATCATATATGTCCTTTGGAGCTCTAGAAATGGTCACAAAACAGGAATTGGGTAAAGATTCATATGATTTAAACTGCAAGGGATGGTGGAATTCTAATGAAGAGAGACCATGTATACTCAAAGCTCATGAAATAATAAAAGGTAATATACACTTGGAGGTATTGAATACGCATGTTTAAAATTTTTAAAAAAGACAGGTCATCACTCTTGCACTTGCAACTGTTGACTTCTTCTAATAAAATTTATGAAGCCTACTGAAAGCATAAAACAAACTGTAAGTTAGTGCCGTGCTCAGGCCAGAACATTATTCCACCAGATGCTTTAAAAAGAACTGCTTTACTTTTATCAGTTTATTTCCTCCTTTATATCCTCCTTAATTTCATTTTATTTCCCTAATCTCTTTAGTTAACAACATCTCAATGCTGATCACGATAAAAACACACAGGTTTACTTTTAGAAACCTAAAAACCTGTAAAACAACAAAATAATCTTGTTATAATTATTCCCATATCAGTTGATATTTGACACTTACCTGAGTGTCCTTCCACCTTGTAATAAAACTGTTCTCTATATCCATTTGTTTGACTTGGTCTTCATTTATCTGAATGAAATAAATAATTTTGGAATGATTAATAATAATTATTGTAACAATTGCCAATACTGTCAAACATGTATGCAAAATATTCTATCAGTGAGAAACAGCTCTTGATTGATGGGGCTCATTATTATAAACTTCATGGAATACATATTGACACAGAGGGATCAGTGAAAAACTGCAAAACAATGTTACAGTGGCACAGTTAACTCTAAACCAAAATGGCTAATATGACTTGCTGCTAGTAGTAGCTTTTCTATACATTTGGATTTAATATTATTTCTGGGTCTAAGGAACAAAACAAATTGTAATCACAGCTCAGAGACTAAGAAGACAAAATCCTTCCATGCTTCAGTTCTGATCATAAAATTTGATTAGAAGCATTATTTTTAATAGTCATAATCTTAAAATTTTCTTAAAGTTACTAAGCTTTTGATTGCAAGGAGAATGAGCATCATTGTGGAAAACAGTAGTTCACAGCATCCCATAAAGAGTCTTTCCTACACAGGTTAAACTAACTGGGAAATAAAATTTAAAGTGGGCCAAGAAAAAGCACCCACTGAATTAGAGATCAAAAACTCTGTAAATCATCAGATCACTGACCAAGTAGGAAGACCATTTTAAATCAGATTTTCATATTCTTGAATCCCTAACATCTGACCAGTTAGGATACATTTATATAAAGATACCTACATGAAAAAGTTGCACATAATTTTTAATTAGATCTTCAATTACATTGACTTCTTCATTAGTTTGGCCTTTAGTTTGAAATAAGCATGAGGAAAACACCATGGCTAAATTGTGATGGTTCATATGATTAATTTCAGAACACTTCTGCACCCTGTTGAAGGAAAAATAAATATATTTAGACAGTTTCATTGTTCCTTTGATTGTCCAAGGCTCCTTTACAGAATATGGAGAGCACTTCATAAAAGTTAACTACATTAAATGAAATGAAAACATGTGCTATTACTCATTTATTTAATATTTCTTTATATTTTTTATTTCTCATTACAGAAATGAAAACTTTCTAACCGCATTTCAAGTGACACCAAAACTATTTAGAATAGAAAATAAAAAAAAACAGAATAGAACACTTGAGTTACAAGGCACCTATAACGATCATCCAGTCCAACTGCTGGATCACTTAAAGGCTGACTAAAAGCTAAAGCATGGTGCTAAGTGCACTTAGTCCTTGTGTCATCCACCATCCCTCTAAGAAGCCTTTTACAATGTTTGACCACTCCCTCAGTCCAGAAATGCTTCCTAATGACAAGTTTGTATTTCTCTGGATGCAGTTTTGAACCAGTTCCACGCGCCCTACCACAGGATACCAGGGAGAAGAGATCAGCACCTCACCCTCCATTTCCCCTCCTCAGGAAGCTTCACAGAGCAATGAGGTCACCCCTCAGCCTCCTTTTCTCTGAAGCAGACAAGCCCAGAGTCCTCAATCACTCCCCACAGGCAATTCCTTCCAGCCCCTTCACCAGCATTGTTGCCTCCCTCGATGCATTCGGGGTCCTTGACATCCCAGAGCTGCACACAGTGCTCCAGGTGAGGCCAAACCAATGTTAAAGACACTTTCACTATATTGTGCAATGTAAGTATACCCTACACACTCAAGATCTAAGACCAAATAAAATGCGGAAAGAAATTAGGTCCTTCTTGTTCCCATCCCCATGGTAAAGTTTTCATACCAATTCTGTTGTTCATATAATAAGCCTTCTTTTAGAGGCAAAGCCTTTTAAGTACCACAGAATTTTGGCTGTTAAATGCATGAATTCAAACTACCTTCAGAACAGATGCAACATCATATTAATATCCCTAACTGGATATGCTTAGAAACTTCTTAAACACAATAGGTACTATAATCTTTATCCCAATAATGGCACCAATCAACTTCATAATCACGTAAGTATTTTTAAATTACATCTGCTACATACCTGGCTATGTAACATAATTTCTGAACACAACATGTAGAGAAGTTTCTACACATTCTATATTCACGGCAATTCACCAAATATATAATTTGATTTGTTTTATAGATGGTGTAATACTGACCAGTACTATTCAACCATGACACCTCAGAACCATCCTGTCACATATTTTTTACTCATTTTCTGCCTTTATTTGATCTAGGAATAAGTCATGACCTTTAAAAAAGTTTGTATTTTGGATATTCTCTGCTACTACCTCAGTTGTAAAATGAAGCACGGATGAAATACAGAAAGGGTAGGCAATTCTCAAAGTTATTATGTGCAAAACAGATTGTGGAGAAGGACATTTTCACTGAAAAAAATATTTTAATTTCAAGAACCATTTGCAACAATCCTCTGGAAGACTAGCAGATTGGAGGAAAATGAAATTGCATAAAGAAGCTACATCAAAAATTACCCTACTTGGATACGTGCACTGGCAGCCCTCTCTCCCTGTAAGGCTGTTCCAATCCACTGATTTTTATAGATGCCTACTGCTAAAAATACACCCAAAGAAAAAACACATTATCAATTATAGGAATTCAAATGTAATTAATTGCTGCAACTAGATAAGCTTTTGTGATTACTAGTTAATGACACAAGCTCCATTTCATAAACTGTAGAGTTATACTGAGAACACATTATAAGAATTTCTCTGCTACAATGCATTATTTGCAATGACCTGTAAAGATGTTCAATTAAAGCAGCCAAAGTTGCTCTATTGACTGGTGGAAGACTCTGAATAAAAGCTCTGTACTTCCTCACACGTTCCTTTTCATTCTGCGTATCTGCCAGGAAATAATAATCATTGAACATTAATAACAATGCACAATAAAAACCAACAGCAGTTCTCATTAACTATATCAGCATCATCTTGTCTTTTAAAATTACTATTAACCCAATCAACCTCTTCTTCATAAAGGCAGTGCTTACAATATATTATTTTAAAAGTCTATTATTGTACATCAGTTCAGGGGAACACCAATAAAGAGGGACAGTTCTATATTCAAGCACCATTTGCCACCATTTAAGACTAAAGCCCAGAACAGCAATTCCTTTTTCTCTCAAAGCATATTTAATCTTTAGTTTGTGCATGTACATGTGTGACTGCAACTGTGTATGCATAAGTGCAAATGTACTTCTAAGAGGTCCCAGCCATGAGAAAGGAAAAGACCTTTTCATATTTTAAATATTTACTGGAAAAGTGCCTCAAGGGACAAAGTAGTTTAAGCATCTAAGTATAATTAAGACTGATTAGAGGAGAGCAAAGAGAAGTAGCTGGTAAATGACTTGTACCAAGTTACTATAGCAAGGCCAGAATCCCAGTCTTGGGAATTACCGTATCTGAGACACAACCACAGCTCTCTACCTTAAGTCAAATCTGCCTTCCTGTGCTGCTTATGCCCCCTTATGCTCAGGGCATAAACAAAGTTAACATAGATTGTATTTAGTTACTTAGCTTTTCCCTCACAGTGCTTTGCTTCTCTCAAGCTTCTGAAAAGAAAGCACAGAATTCTACGGGTTGATGGATGGTGCTCTCCAGTGACAACACACTCTGTTTTGATTTCTTTGGTAATTGGAAGAAAAAATAAAAAATAACAAACAGTTTAAAGGTCTTCTACTCTATTTTTTAAACTGTTTTAGTCTCCCTAGACATACCTTCTGTATCACTTAACAGGACAGGATTTTCTGTTGTCAAGCTGAAGTACAATTTTAGCCATGTGAATGTATCAGGAAGGGGAATCAGTGTAATGCCATTAAAAACAGCTGACTTAAATCTAAACTGCCTCAGACAGAATTTTTTTCTGGTTTCTGATGAGAATAATCATGTGGTAAGTGAATAAATTCTTAATGTTTTTTGATAATACTTTAATTTCCTTAAAGTCTAGTGGCTCATATTAAAGCAACATCCACATATTTGAACTCAAAATCAGAGAAGAATATGTTTTTAATATCTTTTTTCAAAGACAAAACATGCAACATAGTAAATATGTCTATATGACTCTTATGCATTGAGATGGAAATTAATGTTCTGTCAGTGTTTCCCATGCATCTCTGTGCCTCAATTGCAATTTTATAGCTCAGTTTGGCAGGGAAACCACTTGTTTCTTGCAGCTTGCAAATACTGCAATATAGAAACTAATATTTTAAAAGAACATTTTAAAAATCATCTCTGATTAACATGCTCCAAATATTTTTTTTCCTCACTACATTGTTTTGCCAGTTATGAAAAGTCATAGCTTGACACAGGGCAAGTAAATTAACAACCCCCTCAAATTTGATACTGGAAATGTACATATAACCTTTATTGGATTGAATGTTATTCAATACATTACCTAATGCAGAGATCCAGAATGGATAAAGTTCTTTAGTGAGAAGTGCATCATCTATTTGAGAAAGAAAACTTTTCAGTACATCAGTCACATCTTCAAGCTGATGTTTTCCTGCTCTTAGTTTAACACTTCTTGCATCTTTTTTGAAGCTTTCAAGCAGTTCAGCCACATTGGAAGAATCACCATTCTTAAGATAGATTTGCTTGCTACCTAAACCTAAGGCACAAAAATACAGGACAGAAAAATAAATTAATGTAAAATTAAGTATTCTTTAAAAATTCCAGACATCGTTATATGAAAACTATATGTGGCTGTCAAACATGCTGCATTTCCTAACAAAATCTTTCTGACCTTTTATTCACTTGGTTAGTAAAAACATTGCCAAGTCTTCCTACACTCAACGAGATTTCTTTTCAGAAGTACTCATCATAATAGTATGCAAGCCTGAGATCACTATTTCAGGAGTATTTTACAGGCATTTCAAATCCCCAGATCTCTTCAGGACTTCCTAAAACAGTACTTTCAAAAGACACAGTAAAGAGAAGTTTTGATGAGAGATATTATATTACACATAAAACACAGCTGCTTTCATGAGGAAACTCCTTTTATTTTATTACTCCACCGATGAACTCAGCTTAAGACTCAAAGTACTATTGCATTCATCCAAACTGAAATATTTTATTCTTAAAAGCCTCAAGATAAGTAGAAAATATCCTTTTTTCTGATTTTTCCCATGTTCTGGAAGACCCTGGTCAGCTACTATTCTTATATGTAAAAATTAAAACCACGTAAGTCAACTTAAAAGAAAACGTATCATTTAAAACAGTCATTACTACCTTCTATTGCTGCATTTGTAATTGTAGTCAAAACTTTTGGTTTTTAAAACTTGAGTAAGTTTGGCACAGATGTGCAGTGCTATTTATCTTTTTAGAGGTGTTTTCTGCATTCACATTACCAGAAAGAGAATGGTATTTATGCAAAACCCTGCTTTTCTTATATACCTATCAAATTAATTACTCTGTCAAAACCTGTGAAATCATATCTAATGTTTTCCCAGTTCACCTTTCTTGTAATGGCCACAAGCACTTCCATTTGGTTCAGCCCTAGTGGTGTTACTGTCAGGAACAGCCCTGGAATGCAGCAGCACCTGCCTTCTGTAGACTACAGCTAAAGACAGAACCTTTACAGTGAGGATACAAGAGAGGTGTGCATACAAGTCATGCATACAAAAAAATTCCTTCAGCTTTCAGTTGAGCATTTTAACAGCTACCAATGCTGATCCTGAAAAGTATATTTTTTATAAAGATCTAATTGCTTTAAACAACATTAGGAAACTGAATTTTAATTGAGACTACACAAATTGTTCTAAGTGGCAGAAAAAATTATCCTGTTTTAACAATTCAGTGGATGAAAGGGTGTAATCTATACTTGGAGTAATTTCTATTGCTAATGGTTAAAAATAATTTAGTAAAACCTTTTATTTCTTACTTTTAGGCACTAGGTGTAACCCCAATACAACTATTTATAATAAAGCAGTGTTGCCATATTCAAGGTTATTTAGTTAAACTTCAATGACTCAAACATAAATTAAGTGTTTTCATCCTGATAGAGGTTATAGGCACATTTATACTAAAGACAGATTTGTACAGGGTTGATATGCATGTAGCATCTCACAAGAAAACTCATGAATTTGCAGTAGTAAAAGGACACAAATACCATCTACATATGACCTAAAGGCATGGAAAGTTATGCTGGTAAAATTTACTTAAATAAATGGTAACCAACTATGCATCCTTAGGTAATTTCACTGAAAAAAACAGCAGCCTAAGACTGAACTCAACTCCACAGTTAATGCCAGTCTCCAAGAAGATGTGCTCAGACCACAGCTTTTCCAGGTTTGCAGAGTTTATTTTCTGGGCTGAGTTGTCTGCACTGGGGCACTGGACCCCAAGGCTGAGTTTCATATGGCAAGCAACACAATATTTAAAATAGGAAAGTGTCTATAAAGGGAACTTACCAAGTTATATTTCCCCAAACTGGCCATTCTCAGATGTGTGGTAGTGTATTGCACCATCTCATTAAAGAGTAGCAAGGCTAATGAGGGGCATGGTTTTACTTTACTTAATATATAAACTCATTCAATAGGATCTGATAGTGGGGGCACTTAGGTATTATAAAAATGATCTTAGCTTGAATAAAATCCACTTTACTTACCATACTGTGTAACAAACGCTATGCAGCTGTTCACTATAATAGGAACATCATTTTTGCTGAGCTGCTGATCTTGTAATGCATTACCATCTGTACCTGCTGCTTTTTCAATTGCAGTATACCAGACCATGAAATCCAGTCTTGTATGTCCATGGATGTACAGCGTTCTGAAAAGTATAAAAATATTTTGAGTTCAGGAAAGAAAAAAACAATGTTATTGTATCATGGCAACAAAGCAGATGCCCAGAAAAGGAAAAAAAAAAAAATATATATATATATACCTGGAGCAAGACATCAAGGTACCTTTCACCACATAAAGCTGTGATGGTGGTCTATTGTTACAGCACTTTCTTTTTTTCCAAATTCATTTGTATTACCAGTGCCATAAAAAATGAAAGAAGGTCCACAAATACTGACACAGCCTTTGAAAGAACATGCCAATATTTTAATTAGTCGTCTTCAGCTATACTATGCATTCTTAAGCCCAAGCCACAACTAAGGAGGAAACAAATTTAGAGGCAACATTCAACACTGTAAAAAGCTTTCCTTCTTTTGTATTCACACCACACACACCCACCAACCTCTTCTATAGAGTAGCTGAGATATACTGAACTTCCCTCCTCCGCAAGTATCAAAATGATTTCCCACTATCACAAAGCTAAGGAACAAATATGAAAAAGCTATGAGTTGAAACAGAATAAGTTAATGCATCACTTTGCTGTATCTCAAAGCATAGCCTTGTTCTGATTACTTTATTTAAGCATGCCACAATAATCTCCTCTGTGCCACCCTGACACACACTTCTAAGAGAAAATACCAAAATTGAAAAGTTAAAGGGTGAATCCACATGCATGTGTGTAATAAACAACTGTTTAAAGTGCTAAAACAGTGAGCAAACTTTTCTACATATGTTCTGTTATCTCCCACAAAAGACATGTGAGGGATCAATTTTCTCTAATGACCATTTACTTACCTATTAGGAAAAGTCAAAATGCTCTACTGAACTTCTATAGAAACAGTTTTATTAAAATAGAAAAAAACATTAATTTTGATTATTTCATTTATGGGGGGGGAATACTTCATTTCTTTTTATTAGTATCTGTCAATTTTGCCTTTATAAATATTTCCATTCTAGCATTCCTATCTTGGTAGGAAGTCAGGATACACTCAATGTACTACACACACAGAGCCAGGATCTGAACTAGTGTTCCATTCAGACTGAGCCATCAGCAGCAGAGTAGATGACACTAAAATATTTCATCCCACTGAACAACGTTTTTAGGAAGTCTTTAATTCATGACTTCAAAAGTCATACCTGTGTAGTAGAAACACAGCCTCTCTCTTCCACTAAGAAAAAAATATAATAATTTGCATTAAGCTCTCCCATTTTTGCAAGAAAATGAGCATGCCTAATTCAATGCTGTCAAACATTTCCCTAAGACTTGTCAAAACAGGTAGTTCTCAATCAACACCTTCCAAAAAATACGTAACTACATTCTCTGGTACTGCTATTGCCATACATATACATAAGGAAAGTAAAAAGTTTGAAGTCAGTAGAAAAAAGTTTGACAGCGCATGATACTCTACTCCTTTCCTACTATTATTCACAGATCAGAAGAGTTTAGGACAATGATTTATAAAAGATTTATGGTGCTTTTTAACACAAGAAATTTACATATATATGCATATTATTGTGTTTTTATTTCCCCTGCAGAACAGCAGGAGTCACATTATGGTATTATGCAAAAGGATAAATGGGAGTCTCAACAGATTATTTTTTATCTAAAGAATTACGATATATACAGAAAGCAGCATACTGTAAAGTGAAAATATTATTACTTCTAAACAAGAAAAGGGCAACTCTGCTGCATATCAATGAATTGATACTAGACGAGGGGAGAAAAAATACCATACTGAACTTCAAAGGTCATATAAACTTATCAGCATTTTTCACAGAGATACGAAAGTCTCAATCATGTGCCTGTCAATCAATTGTTGTGATATATGAATTACCTAAACTATGTGGAAAAGATCACCTTGTATTTCATGGATCTTTCCATCTTCCCCGCAATGCATCACAATCGAAAAAAAGGTATCAGAAGTACAAAATGATGGTGTTCTCATTGTTTTCTAAAATTTGAGAAGCTGTTGAGATTAATTCAGTTACAGAGGAAGAAGTTGCTTAATAATTAACAGAGAAAATGTGGTATTTATTTAAGTTGTAGTCCCAACGGGCCACACAGTCATGAAAGACAAGTCGCTGGTAAGAAATATAAATATGAAAATCTTGCTACCATGGAACCTGGATTGTTCATAGAAGGCAACTAATTACTTTTGAAAAAATTATACTTGCCCAATCAAAAAATCTCCAGAGTGGTGGCATCAAAAAGTAAGATAAATCAGAGAAGCAATTTCACTACAATACCATACAAGCAAAGAAGGGAGAAAAGGAAATTTAACCAGCGCCAGACACATTTCAGAATTCAGTCAATTTCGCATGGAAGTGGCTTAAAAAGCTCATCTCAAACCTCAATAATTTCTGGCTGAGAGAGAACACATCTGGAATAAATTTAAATCAGAAAAACATGAAACAATTAAAAAATAAGAGGTTTAAAGCAGTCCTTCTCAGTTTAGTCCTGTCGGACAAACTTAGAAACATTTTTTTTTTCCCCTGAATGGAAATGATTTTTTTATTTCCTTGAACCTGGGAGTAATGAAAAGGAAAAGGAAAATAATTTCCAGCAGAACAAAACTTTCCACAAGCACAGTAGAAGTCTTCTGCAGAACCTCATGAAGAAATGGAGATAACTTTTCAGATTTAACCTCTGTGTTCATCACTTTCACACAGTTTTCATACAGAATTAATAAAAAATACATTCATTTCTCACTGAACTGTCATTATCTAAACATAAAGTTATATTAAATCCAAGGTTTAAGACTGAGCATAAACCCAGGCTGAAACATAGTGATGTCCCACGTAGTACAAAACTGAGGAATTTAAAGAGCTTATAGGAGTAATCAAGTTTGAAAGAATTTGTACTGTAATTTCTATTAACATCTTCCATGTAGATAACCATTTTCCACAGACCCAACCAAAATGCATTCCTTTGAAATAAATTCACTGCCTTCTATAGCATATTTATGTGCTATTTCTTCCAGTTCTAAAAATTGATAAAGATCACACATTTCTTAACAAATAGTTAGCAATAGTGACAACATGGTGAAAAATGGCAGAGTTTTTGCTATGTTGTGTGAAGCACATACAGTCCATAGCCAAGAAATTAATAATTTAAGTACTCAAACAAACAAGGCGGCCTGCCAACCTAGATTTCTGCCTTAGTGAATTGAGAGAATTGAATTGGCACAAGTGACTGCAGCAGATCAATGAGTCTCAGCATTAAGGAAGCTGCTGTTACCTATACAACTTTATTGTTGACTACCACCACATCCTTCTGCCCCAGCAGTCAGAAAAACACACACGACCACACTTCATCAACAGGAGTGCAAAGGTTTCTCTTCAACCCATCCTGCAAAGTCCCCCGGCTTTAGCTCTGTCTGTAAGTTTGTTGCACAGCTGTGCAAAGGGAAAGCAGAGGTATCAGATGATTTTGGGTAAGGTGGGCAGGGAGAGTGACAGTCAGACATCAGCACAACTCAGTAACCTCTGGCAATTTCCACATGATTCTAATGATTTACCTGCCTGAACACAGAGGTACTAAGAATGTAACTATAGATATGAAATTATTTTGGAAAATTTAATTGCTACTAAAGCATGGACGTTCCATTAAAAATCGTTGTTAAATGTAACCAAGCAATATTTCTTCAAGAGACTCTTCAAAAGGGCATAGATCTAGCATATCATACTGGAAGCACAAGTCCTTTCATCTGACTCTTAAAATTAAATTCTGGATTTTAGAATTTTGTGCCCATAAATGCGTATTAATGAGAAAACTTACTGCTATCATAAAAGAGTTAAGAAGAAATCCTTGAATGAACCATCAGCATACAGAAAGTGTGCTAGTATGTAGGGAAGGTTTATTATCCATAATAAGAAAGAGCTAACTACATCAGAAGTATAATGGGGGAAAAAAGCACCACCTGGATTAAATTATGGTATGAAAACATTCACTGACACCTAAGAGAGAGCTTAAATTATTTCAGAAAAATATAAGAAATGTTAGAAACTGAATTGTCAGCACAACTGTTTCTTTAAAGTGTAGCATTAGAAATTTTGCATTAAATTCTATACGTAGAAGACGTATTTAAAAACTACTGTATACAGACGTTTTCAGACAACTTTCTTCTTTTTATTGTGCAGATCCCTCTGTTGGCCTCTGTTGAACTACACAGGAGGAGCTGTTTCACCAATGTACTATGCAACTTCTTTTGGAAAGCAACAGGAGGTCAAGTATCACCAGTCACTTCAAGCGTTTTAAAAATACAGAGATCAAGGGAAAAAAATCTAAACTGAATATGTAGCAAATCAGAGGACACCTCTGTGTGACAAAGGGAAACCTCAAACACAGAAAACCTTAAAATGGTTTGCCACTTCTAGCAATAAGTCAAGCAGCATTTCAACTACAATACTAGAATATTTCAGCTATGAAAGTGGAAAGCAAGAAGAGGCAAACGGTCATCTGATTAGGGCATAAAACTATACACAATAGTGTTGCGAGAAGTCAAGATTTCCAGCTGACTTAGATATAGTTCTAGCAGTCCAGACAATATGTTCCAATAGAGACCAAAATGCAACAAAATTCCAGTAGGTGTTATAAAAAAGAGTGTATTCTTCTGTAATAAGCTTTAGAAAAGATATCCAAATACAAACATTTACATGTCTGAGATCTGGAAAGAAAAAAAAAAGAACTAGTACTAAAATTCATCTAGAATTATTGTGAAAATTTAGCAAGTACATTGAGCTTCAAGAAAGACACCGATCTTCAAAAGAGAAGTAGTCTTGTGATTTCAGATGCGTGGTTTATATCCATCTTCTGGACTGCACCTTGAATAGGATGCCTCTGGTTCACTGTTTGGTGTATGTAGCTTACTCAACACTGCATCTTTCAATATGCTTTTTTGGAAAAAGAAAACAAAACCAAAAAAAAAAACCAAAACAACCACAATTCAAACCAACAAACAAAAAACCAAAAAAAAAACAGAATCCCCCACAAAAAAAAAAAAAGAGTGTTTCTTTCTAACCTTTATAGCCTGAGTTTTGAAGCTTATACAATATTCTAGAAATAGTTAAAATTCAGAATACACAAGTTACAGTGTATTTCTGACCAGCTATTCCTACTCTGAATAGATGTAAATGGTATCTATGGATATTTTTTTTGTTTGTCAGAGAAAAACAATCTTCATTTATTAACCTATTATTGGCTGCTCAAAAGACTTTAAATACCTTTAAACACGTTCTGACCTTAGACAGACTCTTGCCCAGTAACCTATCACTGAAACAAAAAACCCTCAATTAAAAATTAAGAATTAACTTCCACAATTTTTACTTTCATCTTTGAATTTGTACCCATATTTGAGGCAGAAATACCTACCTCACTTCAAATCCCAAACTCCCCTATCACTATCAATACAATACAGTCATCTCCACCGAATAATACCTACTTGGAAGCAGATATGGGTCATGTTTGTTTCTTAAGTGTGCTTTTTCCTAGACAGCATATTGTTAACTGAGATCAGATATTACAGTAAGATTAACCAGAGGACTCATTCATATCCCCTCAAACCTGACCTAGGCAAAATGAGACACAGAATTCAGAGACATAAGAATGTTTAAAAAGTCCAGAAGTTTGTAGTAAATGCTCCAAAGAGGTAGTTTTTTTTATACATGGTAAAAGGACTTAGGTCCTTTTGAAGAAATCATTATTGGCAAACTAATCTGGGAATAATTTTCTCAGTGGGAAAACTGCTTTTAATGAAGTAGTGCTTGTTAACATTTCGTGACACAGACATAAAATTTAATTAATGCATAAAGATATTCCCTCCTTTAAAAAGTCAGCAAATTTACTCGTTAATAACCCTAAGTGAAAATACTCCAGAAGTTATCAGCAATAACTCTTAGATATCAATATAAAAACAGATCAAAGATTTATTCAGTTAAGAACATTACCTTCCTTTTTCAACAAGCAGCAGGACATCTATTCTCTCTCCATTTTGCATCACACTACTGGTTGCTGAAAACAAAACACATACACATTCACATGACCTTCACAAACACATATTTATAGACAAACAGATGCATGCATGCACATATAGGGACCTTTTTTTCAAAATGATCTCCAGTGGCAAAAGGAGCATGTCATTCTTAAACTTTAAAAATAAAGAATGGTGCTGATAATAGAAACAAAACTCCACAAAATACCAAACCACATTTATATTAAAAAGAAAAACTAACACAGAACATTATCAAGAAAGTTTAAAGATGTACTTTTTAATGTAAGAACGTGCTGTAGTGTTTTATTATACTAAACTTGTAAATACAAGATGTAGAAGACATAATAATTCAGACGTAAACTGGATTTTGGAATCCATTAACTTCTTGCATCTTAACGGCTGCGCATATTTACAGTAAAATAATGCAAATTATCTGTTTAGCATGAAAACCAGTGCCACCCTTTTTTTTGTTGCCTTATGTAATCCCTGCTAAAAGAAAAACCACATTGTAAACACCTACATTATACATAGCACAGCAAATACATCTGGAGAGTTTTCATGTACACTCCTTAAAAAACTATACCCTGCACTATGCTAAAACCAGTAAATTAAATGTAACCTTACTAATTTGAAATTGTGAAAACACACCTAATTTCTCAAAGTGTGTGCCATATATAATCTACAGGTTATTTCAACTAATTCCAAGAGACAGTAAAGTTCTAAATACCAGTGAAACTCAATAAACACATTGCATGTTATATGATGTTTCTGTATCACACATACTCATAGCCTCACCTATATTTACTGAGTCAAATATCGAAAAAGCAATTTACAATAATTCTACAAATGATTCTGTTTCTTCCAAGTTTCATTTATACAAACCAATATTAATAGTGGAGCGGATATTTTGGAGAAAGTAGAAATCAAAGAAAAGAATATGGATATATCATATTTCCAAGAAATACAACTAATATTAAAAACCGCAAACAAAATCAATTCTTAATGGAAAGTCAGAAGTGTTTCATTTTTATACATGAGATATAATATACACAGGTTTTGCATGCTCTTATGGTTCTGGCAGAAGCAATTACAGTTTTATCATCAAAACATCCCCTACTGCCTAATCTTTTAATTCTGAATTAAGATCAAAAGTATTCACAAGTTAAAAGACACCTAGAGGCATAAAAACATTCCTGATTAAAAACCACCTTCATGGTGTTATTCACACCAAATATAAGGTGGCAGTAAATAAACAGTAGAAAACCCAATGGCATTTAGGCAAGCTCCTGCAAAACAGTCCACAGTCTGTCAACATTTATAAAGAGGATCATCAATAAAGAGCTAAATTATCTCCCTATGTTACTTTATTATAAACCTCAATTTTTTTGTAATTTCCTATGTAACATATTGCCTTGTTCAATTTAAATACAAGTAGGGCAGATATGCTTAAAAGAGGATTCAGAGCATAATTACAAACAATGATACAAAATCAGCCACAGAAGACCATTTGTACAAATATTCTTACCTCTCCACATCATGATATTGAGAAATTAATATTTTTAGTATTGAAAAAAAGTCTATTAGTCTGTGAAATAGTTTTCCAAAAGAATTATAATTTTCCAGTATGTCTGAGTATTTTAAAACTAGACCTGTCAGTCATCTCAAGAATATGTTCTGCAGTGAGCATTTCTGCCCTGTCAAAAATATGAGACTATAATCCCAAAAGGTTATATATTATTATTCAATTCTGTACTCCTGTAAGAAAGATACTGCTGCAACGGGAACAAAAATTGTCATCATTCATTTTAAAGCAGTGAAAAATTTCTCTGGCATGTGCCAAAAAATAGGAAAAAGAACCCAAGACAGAAATTAAGCAACTCCATATTTAGACAAGAGTTGGAAGAACATCTGACTCATGTGAAGGAATATTTACTGAGCTTCCCAATGTTTATTATTTTGAAATGTACTAGAAATGTCCTTAACAGTGAATTGATCCCACAGAACATTTTCTGAATACTAAATGTTAACCCAAGTTCTTACTTAATTCTTGCAACCTCCTTAGATATATGGAATCTTCCTCAGCATCCTCCATTTCAAGACAAAAATAAAGACTCGACTTCTCTATAGCAAACCAGCCTTTTCTCCACTGATCCAGGTTATGGCAATCTTTGTAGTACAGCTGCCCAATCAGGTCACAGTCTCGCTCTAACAACGATTCAGCCACCAGGGGAACAAAATGCTACCAAAGAAAATGGGGTGAGTCAGATGAAGAAAAAAACCCTCTGCCCCTAAAAAACAAAATCAAAATATTGCAAATCTACAGGATTCTAGGATGAAGGTCACAGTAAAAAAAATCTTTGAGATATAAAACTCACAATCATAAACCCCATGGATAGACTAAATTTAAAACGTAAAATCGAGTTTCATACTTTTTCCATTTGTGCTCTACAATTCAGATATTTTTGTTTTTAAACTACCATTAATTTAATTATTAATGTGATTATTAAATTTGGAACACTATAAAATATGGTATCACTTTATGAATTCCATTTCAGCAAATAAATTTGACAGAATTGTAACCATAAAAAACTTAGCTAAAATATATTCATATAGTATATGCCTGTATACTAGAGCACCTTTAATATATTCCTAAGGTCAGCATTAAAATGCTGCTTCAATTCCTTTCACATTTTATTTTATTATCTTGTTTCAAACATTAAATCACAGAATTTATTTCTTCCTGCTGCACAAGAAACCTTTACATGCAGGATAGATCAGTATTCATCAATAACAGCTTCCCAGAGGTTTTGAGCTAACAATGACACTTTGTGCAAAGGCTCCTGGCCTAACTGAAAAAGGTAATTATCAGTATTACCTTAACTATTGCTGAAGTCCATTTTCTTTGAGAATATGCAGTTTCAGCTCCAAATAGAAAAACACGTTCTGACATTAAGTATATTTCAAACGTAAAGATGTCCCTAAAGCAAGCAAGAGAAGAAACACAGCTGTATTTAGTCTTCAAAACAGTAGACACACAAGAGTTTTATTTCACTACTTTTTCATTCTTTCATACATATGGAATAGAATCCATTGCATTTCTCCTCCAATATTACAAGTACAGCCCAGCTACTAGCAGAGCACTTTACAATACAACAGGATCAAAGTACTTTGCAGGTCAATAACAGATGTTTAGAGGCTCCGGTGTAACAGTTTTCTGAGTAATTCCAAAGCATATAAAATGTTTACATAGAGTCATTAGAAATGCATAGGGAATTTTTGCTTTTGCATGTTCATGCAATTCGATCAAGCAGATTTTTGTGATGCAAAGTATTTTATGTTTAATATACACAGAATAACTTGTTAAAAGGGAAGTTGCAAACTAGTTGAAATGTTGATTCATAGGGACCTTACTATGTCATTTAGTCTAATCTCCTGCTCAAAGAGGGATTATCAGAATGAGAAGCCTTTAAAACAGCCAAGGATGGAGAGTACTGTTCTTCTCACCAACCTGTTCCTGCCCACCACATGCCCTCTGACTAAGAGGCTTTTCTTGTCAGAGAGACTAAATCAGCCAGGGTGAAATGCGTGGTCACTGTATATCACCAACATGAGTAAGAATACTTTGGAGTTGCTGTAGCTCAAGGAGCTCTTAAAAGTTTTCTTAAGGAAAGTTCTGGGATTTTTTTCCTTTTAAAAATTATACCATTATTTAAGCAGATGAACCCTGGTGTTTATTTCAATTTATAATGGACAAATAAGGACAGCAAAAGACGAAAAAGTAAACCAGTTTAAATTGGTGTGGAATTTGGAAAGTAAATATTAAGTTGATGTTAGGTTTGGTCAGTCTTTAACTTACAAATTATGGTTCACCAATTTATAATATGATTTTGCCAGTGAACTCTCTTTAGACGTCAGAGAGAGACGTCTAGATAGATGGAGAACACTTTTTCCATTCAATACCGAAGAGTGAGATTTGTCTAAATGTGGAGCACTGAGCATGAATCACTTCTGTCATTTTCAATAACCACTTTAAAAATTATATAAACACTTAGCTCTGACTAACAGAATAGGCATTTTTAAGGACCAGCTGTTTCACTACACAAAATATCATATCTAAAGAAATCTCACATAAAACTTCTCAATCACAGGTAAAGCACAACAGGAGGTCAGTTATTTCTGAAGAGTGAAGTATTCAGCCCTACATGTTTTTTTAATTTAGATATTACCCTACAATGGAACCATTTGGAAATGCAGCAAGCAATAGATTAGATTTGAAGACAGAAGAAAAAAGTGATTTTTTTTTTTCTCTTTTTTCTGGGTATCACAGAGCTCAGCAGAATACTGAAGGTCACTTCCCTATATTTGATAGCATATTGAGACATCACTATGTTTCAGGATTTCTTTGCCCTGTTGTAGTCTAAGTCCTTTATTCCATTGTCTTTTTCAGAAGCTTACTGAATAGACTATGCTTTCTTTGCAGACAATTTTGTTTTGTACTATAACATAGAAAGTTTTTTTTATTTTAGGTGAATATACACATACTAAAAAATATAAGGAAAATGTTATGGAGTCTCTTAGACAAATACAAAGTATATTTTAAACAAAAGAAATTGAGTATCACTGGAACCAGATTTAGGTCACTCTCCATGTGATGTTTTTCATGTACAAATGGAATGTGAGAGAGTTATAAAAGAAAAAATAAGACCCCACACAAAAAAATAAAAAGAGAAAAGAAAAAAAGCAGCTGGTTTCTTCAAACTAACAATGTTCATCAGATACACTGTTGTCCTCAGCTACAGAACAAAAAAATGGATTTCAAAGAGATATCTTTGTGACCAAGTCCTGAAGCTTGTGGAGAGCTCTCATCTGCTATATTAGAAGAAAGAAGCAAAGAAAGAATTTTGGCTTAAGGCAGAGGTCAAACCCAGAAAGAAAAACGAGTATTAATTGTTCAATCTATCATCGTGTAACCTTTCAAGCACAGAGAATATGCATTACAAATTTAATAAGAAACAGATGTATCTAATTTACGCTGCCCTTTTAAATTACCCTAGTATTTTCATTCTATCACTATAAAGAAAAATCCCTAAATATCACATAGCACTAATTTTTTGAGGTCAAATAAAATCAGCTTTTTTTTTTCTAAATTGCTTATTCAAAATTCAAGAAAAAAATGAACAGTTTGTTTACTGAAATATGTATTCAGGAGCTTACCCTCTATTTGAAAAGGAGTCTGACTTGTGTACTACAAGACAGATAACTTCACTGATGTCAATCATACCATTAGGAGTGGTAGTTTTATCATTTTCATAGTAGCTCAGAAAACCACTTTCCAAAGTGCACCATCTTTTATTGCAATCTGTGATTAACGAAATAATAGAAAGATCAGGTTTTTATAAGTAAGTTTTTTTTTAAAAAAAAGTAAGTACAAGGTGGAGAAAAAAAGTCTGCAGAGCAACTTCAATGAATTATTTAGTATATTTAATTACATCTATATGTTTACTCTTATTGTGACCTAAAATATGAATACAACACACAATAGTATAGTAACACACTATAGCATAGTAACATCTTTTGCTACTGAAAATAGTAATGAATTCATTCTAGCTAATGTCTAGTTCTTAGAAAAAAATCTGAGATGCATCTACTGCAGAGAAGTAGATCCTAAAAGATCCTAAAAGAAAAGATTCTACAGTCTTAAAATTCCTCTACAGCTGGCAAAGTATTTCTGAGAATTTGGTAAAACTGATCTGACAAAAAAAAAAAAAAAAAAAAAAAACCATAAAAATCAAACAAAAAAGCAGTTGCAATTTGCAAGTACTAATTATGCTATCTGATAATTCATCCAATTATTTTTTCTGTTGTTTTCTACATAGTTTAAAGAAGTTTTATAAAAATTTTGGTACTATTTCACTAGTATTTATTAGTATAATGTTATTTGCTATCTAGTACTATCTAGATTTTGTCAAAATACACATTTTAAATACTAAAATAAACATAAGATAAATGGCCTGATAACGTATAGGTTTATGGGAGCTGAGCGCCAAACTTTCGTTTCTAATGTTCAGGGGTTTTTGTCTCCCAGCTTTCCTTCTCCCATCTTCCAAAACCTATTCTACAAAACAGCTCACTACTTCAATATTCATTAAATTCTCAAGGAAAATTTTGGAATATCAAGGTTTTTTAAAAGGCTCCACAAAACCTTTCACACTAGCAAAAATCAAATATGAGCCTCTAAACCTCTAAGCTTTGTTTTTATCCACTACATCAGAATAGCACCAACATTTGAGCTGTCTTCCCGCTGATATCTACAGCTTTTAATTAACAACAACTCTCCTCAAAATTTACGCGCACCTGCTGAAAACACTGGTGCTGCTGTAATGAGAAGTACACCCAGAGTTGGCTCTCTCCTGCACTGAGACACACATAATGAAAAACAGGGCTGTATTTCCAGGTGTTCCTATAAAACCTTGGTTAATTCACAGCACTGAATGGTTTCTTGAGTGTCCTTTTTGCCCTAAGGGCCCAATCTACAAAGGAGTAGCAGTTTTCTGTGACAACAAACACAGTGCTTAAATTTTCAGCCCTTGGTGCTAAGGGCAAGGCTGTCGACTCCCTCAGAGATTCCTAACACTGAAGAAGAACTTAACTTTAATGGTTAAATAGCTTCATAGGATTCTGAGTTGGAGCCCTACCCAAACGCAGCATTTAAAAAATTAAAAAACAATGGCCACAAATTTAGACAAATGCAGTGAGAGAATGGTGCTCACTCTCTGGCCTGCAGAGGACTCAGTTAGTTCATGGTAACTCAGAACTGCTTCAACAGGAGTTCTCTTCTCTAGAACTAAAACAGTTAGGTCAGATTTTTTAGGTAACATGACCTTATTTGAATATCTACTCGAAGAGGAGGGAACTGAAACTTTCTCTCACATATTAACCCTCAAATTACTTCCTAAAGAGAGTAAGAATGAAAAATAATAATTCCACGTTTTCATAATAATTTGCAATATGCGTATTACTTCATGTTAGTGAGATTAGAGTGAGTTAGTTCTGGAAGTAGTGAAATAAGAGAAAAAGGAAGATTCTATATTTTATGTTTAGAACAGTAAGAAGTACTTCTGTCATACTGCTTTTTAAACATGGCAGAGATAGATTTGAGCCCTAAGGCAAAAGCAGTTTCTCACTCAAAATTGCAGAGGTTTTTGCTGGTTTTGAAAAGATTTCTTTAAACTCCCCTGCCTTTTTCCATTTGTCTCCTTGAACTGCAAATGTCAGGGAAACCTATCTTCCTATGGATCTGTAAAGAGCCCATCCCAGAAAGATCAGTCCTGAAAAACCCATGGGTAATTCAACACCAATACAAAAACAAAGCAAACTAACACTCACCCCCAAAAAAGCAAACAATTGAACATCTCCCGTCATCAAGACACTCTCACCATTTCAGAGAACAAAACCTGAACAGAAATCTGGTTCCTTTCCATTTACTGTATGTTCCCTCCAGTAGTAAGCGCGGTGCTAAGCAACAGACTACGACCTTTCAAAGCAGCTTCATTTCTGTCCACTAAAGACTTGAATTGGAAGACTGTCAAACTTTCTTGCCTGGGTGCTTTCCTCACAAATTTTAAGACATCCTACTAACAATCCTCAGTTGCAGTGCATCTCTCCCAAAAAGAACTACATAAGCCATCCTGTGGGCATTTGCAGCTAAATCTTCAATCTTCAGGTATACAAATATACCGCACTTTTAATATGCCATTGTGTCAGAAGAGATTGCCTTCTGCCTGCTCTCTGCTTCACTAAGCAATTACTTCTGGAGGTTTTTATAATCTTCCACAGCATGGAAGATCAGGTCTGAACTTGGAGTAAGTAGTAATGAGGTTTTCAGTTATTACATTGTTTCCCAAAGAAACTCAGTGCAATTTCAGAGTAATCCTAGGTGAAGTCCTATCCAGCAGCAGTCCTCCGTCAAAACTGGCATCTTTGTTAGGAACTGCAAAGTTCCTGGGAAATGCCTGTGGTCAGGCATTAGCTCAGTTATCACCCAATGCTTTCAAGAATTTGGAGCCACACTAACACAGATCCATCAAAAGCATATTTAAACAGGAGTTCTATGTTTAGCATGCTTTTAATGACCACTAAGGGTCTTAAAGGCATATGCCATGAGAATATGGACATAATCACACAAAAATTTGTATAAACCAGTGCAGGATGCCATATAAGGATTTTAGGAGCAATAAATTCAATAATAAATCACCACAGATTTTAAAAATCCATGTTATTTATTTAAACAGAAGAAAAATATAGAAAGACAAATGGGAAGAAAAGGGGGAAAATTATCTGATTACACCTCTCTCTCAGAAGAAAAAAAAAAAACCAGAAGACTGATATGCACAGGAGACCATGTATATCTACTGTGATATACATGCATTATCACGCCACAAAGCTCAAGTTATCATAGAGTTGTTGTAGATGCTCATTCCTACTTGGAAGATTTTGTAAATTTGTGAACTTGAGAAATACCCTACTAAAAAGTCAGTGCTACTTGTAAATTATTTCTGCAATAGAATAATTTCAGATAAAAATTAATTTCTGGCATTAATCTAAATATAATTAATGCAGAAAGTGTTTCTATTTGTTTTTTAGTTATCAATTACTGTGTTAACTCAACAATTTTTCAGAAGTTCAGTCTCCCTCCTCTGTCAACTACTGAATGAAGAGATCAAGACAAACAGTATTTTACTTATCTGAAAGAGGTCTACTGAATCAAAAGAGGATATGTCATATCAAAGACATTTTATCTCAAAAAAAGTAATGCAAGAAGTTAAAAAGAATAAAATTCATCCAAATCATACATATTCATGTGTTATTCAAATACATAAACTAAAAGTGAAATACCTTCTTTTAATTTCTTCTCTGTAGGAAGCTTAGCTGCATTAGAAGAAACTTTGTACAAGAATTCACAAAGAAAGGTGGAATGTGAAGAATCTTCAGAGAAGCCACTTTCAAAACAAGGATCATAGTTTGGGAAATCTATTCAAAGACAAAGGAGTAAATAACATACAGATCTCCAGTTATATCAGTAAAAGCCATTTTTCCACATGTCTTTCTAAATCATGTCTGTAAATACATAGTTGCTCTGTCGTATCCTTACTACAACATGGATAAAACTTACTGGTTTTATTGTTAGAATTAGAAAACACATTTAATTAAAAAGTGTTCACATTTGTTACAATGTTGCCATTCTCTACCACTGCTTGCCAAGGTAATATAAAATACTATTTTCTGATGTACCAAACTTTGATTTTCATTCCCTTGAGTAGCACACTCCAACAGAAGGAGACTGCTTCTCTTGAGGGCTTATGCAGAGTTTACCAGCAACTCTGGCAGCAGGTAGACAGCGATTCTGGGAATCATCGTCAGCACACACTGATCTCCCTTTCCCTAAGGATAAGAACATGATGGCGCTGCCTTGGCTGGAGGGACAAAAGGAGAAAAGACAGGGCCAAGAAAAGAAAACTTCTCTTTCTATAACCTTAGGACCACTTGAGACCATAGCTAGCAAAAAAAACCACCCTAGATACCTGTCTGCACCATGACTGAGTTCAACATCCTATGATGCAGTCTATGGCACCAGCTTAGCAACACTCAGGCAGAAGTTAAGGCACTGCCCTTGGAAGCCTCAATTCATTCCTGTGTTTCCCACTAAAACTTTTTTTTTGTTCAGCCTATACAGTGTTACTTTGCAGAGTGACACAAGCCAATTGAAAGGTGGTCTAGGACTACATCCACAAAGCTTTTTTTTTTTCTTTTTTCAGTGTAGATCTGCAGTGAACTTTCAGCCCCTGATGGTTTCAGATACTGTGCAGCCCCTTTAAAAGAAAAGCTCAGTCACACCTCAATATAATTATTATTAAGAACAGATTTCAAGAGTGTCATGGAAGCCACACACTGCAAACAGAACTGTTGACTTCCAAGCCAAAGTTTATCATTTGCTCCAAGCTGCAACAAAGCTGTGACAAGAAAAAGAGGTTTCTGGGACAGATCATATTGCAGGTTCAAGAGGTGTGTTTCATTTTGAGAGGAGAGTTTGTGAAGACACAGCTAGGTCTGTGTGCAATAAGAGTAGATATCAATTGAAATAATCTTTAAAAAAAAACCCCAAATGCTAGATGAATTCTTTAGACATATGTTAAGTTTATATATACTTTTTTTTTTTCTGGTAAAAGACTGATAATATTGGCAGAGAGGATGATGACTTTTTCTGTGCTAAAACTAAGGGTATGAGATCTATGACTTATCACTGTGTTGTCTGGGGGTTTTATAAGTCCTAAATATGATGTCTAAGGAAAACAGCAAATCTGCACACAATTGAAATTGTGCACTAATAAAACACAGTTAATGCCATCACAACTGCCCTTCTGCTATACCACTATTTTTCAAAGCAAAGCCAATTTTACTTCTGAATTATTTCCTTCTCTTTTTCACAATATAAAATTAGATCAAAAGAATTAAATGCATCATACCTGAGAACTTATTATGGTACAGGAATTCCATTTGTAGTCTTTGTCCAGCTTTCTTGGCTAATAAATATGGGGTACTGTAAACAGGGTCTCCAGTGGCACACATAGCATCAGCCCCACTGAAGAGTAACATCAGAGTTTCCAGCACATCTTGCTTGACTACAGCAGCACACAGGGCCTTATCAAAGAAAGGGAAAATAGGAAGTCTCTTTACACTTGAAAGTTACTGGCAACAAATACATGCAATGCAGATGTAAAGCCTTTCACCTCTGATATAGCTAGACCATCAGCATTGATAAGTATCAGAAATCATGAAGTATGGCCTAAATCCAGAAAAAGTCAGCAACAACAATACCCCATAACATCAACCCAAACCCTGCAGGACTTTTCACTTGGGAAGGATAACATTAATTAATACAATTGAAGGGGAATCTTGCTGTTTATTTACATCAAACTACTAAAGAAAAACTCTTTATGATTTCAGACCTCGTAATTCAACCAAAGAGATGAGATTAGATTCTTAAACCCTGTTATTAGGACACATTGAAATTCCTAGGTAGTTTCTTAAAAACCACAATAAGGCAAATTACTCTTTTTATTAAGATGTATTATTAAGACATATTAAGATACTTATTTTTACTCTTTTTTTTAAGATGTCTCTTAATACCTGTTCATCTTCCTTGAAATTTAAACATTTCACCACATCCTAAAACACAAGTCTCCTTTTATTTTTCCATACACAAAGACAAACATGATCAAACATGATTTTTCTTTCACAAGATTGGTCCAAAATCTTAAAACCAAAAATAGCTACACAATTACAGCAACCTATTCCATTAATATTTCTATGATTCAATATTTATTTAAGCAATTTAGTTAATGATTGAGGTTTTCTTAAACAATTTAAGTAAAACTCACTCAAAAGAGGACGAGTACTCCTATAAAATTAATTTCTCCCCAGTTTAACAAGATGACCAAATTGCACACAGATCCAATACACTCTAAAACATAATATGGGCTTAACCATGCTATATTACCTTATTCAACTGTTCCTTGTTTTTGTAGAGAAAAGGTGTTTTCCTGAATTTTCCCTCTTTGTATTTTTGTGTAATGAATGTTATTCTTTTTTTCTGCAGGGTCATCAACATGCAATTCTTCATCTGGAGGAAGATTTCCCGCCCAAAAACTGTTTGCCCTCTTATTTCCAATGATGATAAAGAGCTGGATGAGATGCAAGGAATAAATTAGATGAAGGACAAAAAGCTAGCCTATAAACAGTTCTCAGCTAAAGTTGAAAAAGAAAGTTATTAAAGAAAAGAAAATTTCCTGCAAGAGATAGAAGCCTCTCTCAGTGTCTGCCTATGGTCATCTATAAATTAATAATAAAGCCTGCAGTCATCATTTACCAGCAATAGCATCTGAGCTTTACAAGGCTAATCAGTTATAATACTTCATTATGTATTAGAAAATACTAGTTAATGTTCAGACAAGAGTAGCACATGTTTTAAAGAAAACAGTATTGGCTCCAACCCTCTCTATCAGGACCACCTTTTACCACCCCATTTTACCATCCCATGCAGCTAAGCTTTCTCTAACATAAGCATTCTTCAAAATGTTAGCAGTTATATGTTCAGTTTTCTTGTGAGTAAAGAAATAAATAATTCCTTTTCATACAGTAGGTTTCAAGATGGAAAAAAAGAGTTAGATTATCACAACATACCTCAATGAGTTCATTGCTCCAAATGCTGGCATCCATTTTTAGACTCCTGACCTTCGAATCTCTTGGTCCTAAAGATCTGTGTTGTCCTGAAAACCCAAGAGCATTACTTAACTAAGGCACTTAAACAGGGTTTCTCTCCTGCTGAGATAACAAAAAAAATGTGGTGAAGCTGGATTTATTCTACTTGCGATTCTTAAAAATGGTTGGGTGTGATATTTGAATGTTAAATAAAAGCGTCAAAAATACACCTTTATTCTTAAAAAAAAATAATTTAGTTTCATTTGATAGTAATGAATAAACGAAGTAGGCTGTTTCATGTAGAGTATTTCTGGGAGAATTTGTTTTGAAAGAAAGGCTAGAATTACAAATTATTTCCTTGAATCTACTGCTTAAGTACATATTTCAACATAAATCATGACAGAATTATATTTTGAGTAGTATCGGTAAAAGCTAACCTTATTTGCAGTAAAATATGTGCAGATGTAACAAAATTAATACCCAAAATTTATACACGGAAAATTGTTATTCTTTGGCATCTAGCCTTGCCAAATGAAGTGTTATTGTGTCTTAATTTCCACTAATTGTGAAGAACTATTCATCTGAGAGAACCCAATCGCCACAGACTTGTCATTTATGTGTGGAAGTGCTTTGGAATAAGGATGCCCTTGGTATTAAAAAAAGATATGCTCACATTTTGTTTCTCAAAACTTCAACAAGGACAACACTTCAAATATAGAATAAAATAAAACAAAATAAAATAAAATAAAATAATAAATAAAAGCTAAATCAAGGACATACATAGATATGCAAATACAACATTTTGTAGAACCCATATAGCTTGTCATTAATTACTCTACCTGCACACTTCTTGCAAATGACAACACAGAGATTGATGGATGCCCAGTCAGGACTGGGAGCTTTACAGTCAGCACAGCTCCTGTTAGATTCATTGAACCAAATCTTCTCAGCTACTTCATAATCAGATAGAGTTTCTGCTATTGATTGCTGGAGTGCTTCAATCCAGTCTTGTTTCTCTCTTTCTGACTCTGCTGTAAAGCTGAAACAATTGACTTTTCTGTGTTATTGATCTTGATTTTAAAGCCCAATTAAACATGGTATGTAGTCTGTCTTATTCATTACATTTACACCCAAAATCGCAGTCAAAAATCTTCCTCTACACAGATATAATTACTAAGATGGAATTTATTGTTTTGTATTTTTAGTCAATGAAACTTCCTCTGTTTTAATATTGTTTTCAACAAAACCACTACTGGTACAAGCTACATAGCTTTTGTAACATTCATGTAACATCCCTGAGTTAATTTCAATCCTTTTATGTTACCCATTACCAAACTTGAAGACTGAACTTTAACGAAAGTATAGAATGACATAAGAAAACATGGAGAATTAAATGAGAATTTTAAAAAGGACTGAGAATTTTAAAAATACTTGCCTTTCACTTGAATTTATCTTTTAAAAATTAAATAGTAAATAAACATCAACATAGTCACGTCTTAAGAAAAAAATCAAAGAACGAGCTATCTAGCAACAGCAACAGACTCAAATTGCTGATGAAGACTAATTTACCTGCTAGTCGACAGAGAATAAAAGTATTGGCTAAGATTTCACAAGCCCAGGAGAACAAAGAAATTTCTTTTTCTCCTTCATTACAACATTTCATTCAAGAAACAGTACAACACTTAACAAAAGGCTTTTATTAGCATGTACTTTCATTTTCTTAAAAGTTATTGCAAGTCTAAGCATCAGCCAAAGTGAAACCTTCAACTGCTTTCAACCAAGGACTTCTACAAGGGACAGCACATGAAAGCTTTTCAAATAAAATGCGCAATACTAAATGGATGCAGCATTATTTCTCCATTGAAGTTTATAATTCTTTATGATGGAGTCAATTTGTTAAAGTGCAGGATTTCCTTTCTCTTTTTTTTCCCTTTTGTCCTTGCAAAGAATGAACAAAGAAGGCTACATAAAAATACAAAGCTCTGGGCATAATATGCCTAGTCAGGAGCTAATAGACAAAGCACAAAACTAAACAAATGAAAGAAAATCCTCCCATTTTTCTAAAAATTGCAGAACATTCTTAATAAAAACATTACCTTTTCATACAAACTAGCTACAGCACTGTATTATAAACCAGTATTTTTTAGTGCCTTAGTTAATTGCATAGTTTTGTAAAGTAAATATTAAAGTTCTTACCTAAAGCTTTTATAAGGAGTAATTATTTCAAAAGATTGCTTTGCAGCCCGATCCACTTGTTTTACATTTGCCACGTTCATAGGGATTAAAGTGATACCAAATCCTGTTTTAAAGTCCTAGGGAGAAGATAATAAAATTTTAGGGGGTTATTATTCAAGAATAAAACATGCAAAGAAGAATTATTTCATCATGGTCCAAAAAAACCAAGATCAGTAATAGACACCTTTGCCGTAGCTTATAAGCCACTTCTAATTTATTAACGGATAAATAAACCTTCACTAAATTTTGTCCAACCACTAAGTTTCCATCTGCTAGAATGATCTCACTTGATTGTTGGTAGAAGAAAAAATGCTTGTTCTAACTATTAATAAAAGAAAGGGGAAAAAAAGTTTAAACAAGAGATGCTGGAGTGTGATGGCAAAATTATGGAAGGATCTTGATAAATTATGATTTAGTGTCTAAATAATCTTTTTACATCTTAATTCTTCTCACTGACAGCAGTTTTTCTTGCTTTAAAACTGAATGTTTTAACAAAATAAAATATGCATGAAATTCTTTCCTAAACCTTTGGTTCTTCCTTCTTCTGATGAACTAAATATATTTTTGAAAAAAGGTGCTATACAGCAGCTAAAATAGACAAAGGGTTAGTTTTGACTCAATTATAAGAAAATATTTTTGCTTTAAACCAAGCAAAATTGGTTTGTTTTTTGTTTTTTTTTTCTTTTGCATAGAAAAATGTAATAAAAATAAAAATAACTGTTGCATTGACACAAATGGGAAATAAAATGTGACCTCAGATTGAGCTCATGTGAGGGCCTCTCAAATGTATGGATTTTGGAAAAACAAATGAATAAATATGTTATTTCTTATCTATTTGGAATACCATCATCTAAAGGCAGTCACTTCCACAAGTTTAATTTCTGGAAATATTAGCATACTTTCTGAAAACGGTAAATAAATCAGAAACAAAAGCAGACTACATCACCCAAGCAAAAAGCCAAATTCACATATCCTACCACTTGCATGTTCACTGTTACCTCTCACACAACAAGTAGCTGGGTACAGACTGATAAACATAAACGCACTGAAGGGTAAAAGCTTCAGAGTTGCCTGCCTCTGAAGAGAGGATTGTTTTCTAGTTAATACATATTTAAACCTGCATTGCTGACAAGCTTCTCTTCGTAAGATTCACAAATTTTTGAGCACTAAAGCCTACATGGAGAAAATATTCACAAAACTCTTCTAATTTTATTTCTCTATTTCAGGTATGAGCAAATAAAAATATCATTTTAGCCAGGATTGCTAAGGCTAAATCTGACAAAAGATATATATATGTGTGTGTCTATACACAAGCAGAAGTATCAATTGTATCAAACAAGGCATTGAATAGAATGATGCCCCAAAAAGCACAATAATGTCCATTATAGGATGAGATTTTTTTAAATGACAGAATTCCCACTAATTAAATATAATGTCAGATAAGTTAGCTAATGTTTTCTTGACAGGCTTCTTATTAAGAATTTTTGGGGGTTTTTTTTACCATTCCATTACCTTTAACATTAACCATGAAGAACCAGGTGAGGATTTTGACACAAACCTTTATAAAAAATACAGGCTTTTCAATAACTCAACTGGCTTAGCCACTCCTCATACAATTTATTTTAGAAAATAGAAAAAATATTAATATTTTTAAATATCTCTACTTTTCTTCTACTCTCTAATCCTGTAACCTAGATATTTTTATTATCTCCCCTCATCTTCAGCCCCCACTCCACTTCCCTATAAATCAAAGGGTTTCATACTGACACACCTGCCTCAGAAGAGCAGAGATTTCTGTTAAGGCTACATAGTCCCTAATTCACCCTCTGTGGGAAAAGAGTGGGCAGAATAATCTTTTAGAGTGTGAACTTGATAGTACCCTCTGTAGCAGTGAAACATTCTTAACTTCCCATCACCAGTGAGAAAAAGAGGAGCATGAAAGAGTAAAAAAAAAATCAACTGAGTATAGAAAAATACAAAACTTTTATTACTATCAGTGAAATGAAAAGAAACCTGACCAAAACAACCAAAACCGTTAATTTTCTAGAGTTTAATATAAAATGGTTTATACTTCTGAGATGTAAATTGGACGCAAATTTCATTTGTTGATTCAATTATTTACAATTATTTCAAATAATTGGCCTTAAGAAATCCAGATTTTCAAAGGAGAGGTAACAAGCCCATCCTTGAGCCCGAGAAGTGCAATGCGTTCTCTGTTTATTAAATAACAGCCAAAAAACCACCAGAAGCCACGGTTAAACAATGTTCAATATACTTTTGGGTCCTGATTAAAGTTCACTGAAGATAACTGATTAACAAAGATGATCGAAATAATAACTACCTTATTGAGCCTGATCAGAAGTTCCCCTGTACAGTAGCTTCCCTTTAGGCACTTGCTCCTGGCAACAATCACAAAAATGAAGCTAATAAGAAATGGTACATGTTCATCTTCCCAAATGATGAAGTATCCAGCAATCTAAGCACTTGAAAGTCCCTGAATGAACAGTTGCAGCAAAAAAAAATTATACTTACTAGCCATTGACAGACACATCCTCAAAGAATTAAAAAGCCCAAGAACAACACGCTTTGAATTTATTACTTCATAAATTTCCCAAATACTGGTTGTGAAAAAAGGAGGTCCTTTTGTTTATGTATGTTGCCACCTGATAACTGAGAATTTTCAAGTTTTTGCCTGACAACTGAGAATTTCACTACATGACATAAGAGGAAAGAAACACTAACTAAACTTCATTCACCTACTTATTCCATAATATTCCTTATTAAAAATATTTATTCTATATTCCTTTCAGTCTCTTTTTGATGCCTTCAAACAGCTGGTTGCACCTCCTTTCTTTGGAGTAAAAATGGAGTAAGCTACACGGAAACAATCTCCCTCACGAAGATCACACATATTCATGAAAGTCTGTGAAAACAGACACCAAACTTTGTTGTACTATATTTAACAATACAGAACCAAGAAAGCACTCTAGAAACATAGTGCATTAATTTGAAAGTCTTTACCTTTAGGTGCAGCACCAACCCTCCAAAATTTGCACACGTGCCCAGTGTCTGAACAAACCCACTAAAGAAAGAATAACTAATTATGTTTTACATTCAGCAAGGGCATGAGAACTTAAAATACTGAATTTCAGTGTGAGGAATGTAAAAAATTAGAATCTACTTTTCAGAACAAAATATGGTAGCAAATTAAGCAATTTCCCTGGTACATTAGAGTGCAGTTATTTTTTTCATGATGGTCCAAACAAAGTCCTTAAGGTAACTGCACAACACTCGGCTTTGAGAGTGACAGGTACACTAGAATCTAATTTTCAGAGCTCAGAAATGTATGCTTTCAGGAGTGCAGTCCTCTTCTCTACTTCAGAAACAGAAATGGGAATTGGTACAGGGAAGAAAGAAGTGCTCCACTTTGGAAGATAAATTCATTCACTTTGAGTGCACAGAAGGACAATAGGGCCATTCAAGAACTACACAAAAATATCGACAGCAAAAGCAAGCAGTATCTTTTCAGAATAAGAATTGTCTTGCTTCTAGCCACTGAAAGATCATTGTTTCTGATACACTGAACTGTGCTAGGCTTTCTGACAAAGGAAGAAAAGTTTAAGATTCAAAAATGCATAGAGAAAGATGAGGGTTAGGTTTTTTCAGGTTTTTTTTAAATTTAAATATAGATATTACTTAAATGTCTATAGTTATACTACCTGCATGAATTTGAAAAAAAGTTGAAAAACGAGTTGACAATAAGAGCTTTAAAAAAGACCCTAAAAATTCTTTATAGGTATAATAATAGACCAAAATATTCACTAAACAGCACAGTTAACTAAAAGCTAAAAATACTAAGATAAGTATTGGCTTTTTGATTAGCTGTTGTTCCTTCCTGAAGGGTGAATGATTATAATGTGTGAGTGTTTCTGTCATTATCACCCTTTCTGAAAAAGAAATAATCTAAGAAAACCTGTCTTCTGTGTATATACCATGAAATTATTTAACTTTTATTTTTAAACATACCTTTAACATGTGCCTCTCAGTGTACTAAACTGCCTGCTCTATTATGCATTATCTTTTCATAGGCAAAAGCTGCCCTGTGACAGACTTTACTAACATTTCTTCAATTCTATTCTGGATGAAATTCGAGGAAATTCAAAATCAGTCTCAACCCTTTTTTAATATACCTCCACTGTTTCACAGACTCAGAAATAAACACCAAGGTTAAGGAACATTGAAGTATATATGTATAAAAACATGCAAACGTATTGGGAAAAGTGGAATTTTCAGAGCTATTGGACAACTAACTTTTGGTATGTTGTCTTAAAAAGACAGACTTGGGCACCTTTCTGCATGCAAGTCAGAAATAAATTTGTAATCAGAGGCTGAACCTTGTGACTCTCAGTTAGTAAACTGATTTTCTCCACAAAACTGCACTTCTAAAAAACTCTTCTCCTACCTAGAAAGTATTATTTTTTTTTCTACTTTTTCCCTTCCACTTGGTTTTTTTTCTAGTAAGACTTGGGCTGGCATTCTTATTGGTTTAGTCAAACCAAAATTCATCTGAACACAGGAGTCCTAGAGACACTGCTTGTGTTCCTCAACATTTACTGTTTCAGCAGTTACTAACATGTATTTGGATGCACTGTCTTTCATGGATCTAACATTAGCTCCCCAATGTATAAAGTTGATTAAAAAAAAATCCTTGCATCAGGAAAACATCTCAGAGAAATGAAACAAAAAAAATCCAGCCACAATTAAAACTTTACCCATACACCTCACATAAAAATCATTGAAAATGAAAGGTTAACTAACTATTACTTTCATTTTAGAAATATCAATCCATATTTTTATCTCTTTCTTTTTTGGTGGAGGAGTAAGGGGATAACAGCAACAGCAGAGAAAAAAGGAAAACTGCTGCTGTGAGTTAACAAGGCTATGTTTCTACATACTCACACATGCATATACACACATAAGTACATATCTTAATAGATAACTACATATTTGTAGCTTATTTTGAAGTAAAAAAAATACAGAGGTACAGAACTCTGAAGTACAGAAATAACACTGGAATATGCTGGGAACATAGCACTTTAGGAAATTCTACATCAACTGAGTATTCTCACTGCACATCAGTTTCCTTCCTGTGAATTATAAGAACATGGTGCATTTGCTTTTTTTGTCTTTGGCTTTCAGATATTGAGGACATGCAATATTTAAGCATGTGCATACACACACTGATTTATAGATAGATGAGCTATACATATAGATATATATATAATAAAGCTCCAAAAGTGGTAAGAGATACCAAGAACGTTATACCACATATAAAGATATATTTATACACACAAATGTTTATGTATGTGTTTATAAATGCACACTTTTTTTTCCTTTTTAACAGCTATCTTTCATACCACCCTAACCATTCATATTTATATTCAGAAAAAGACGATTCATATTTCTGAAACTACTCTTGTCCTTCTGCCCATGCACAGAAAGTTCTGGATCTTTAGTCACAATATCTCTGATCAGAGTTCCAAAATAGGACTTTACATGGTTCTTTGAATTTACCATTTAATTTGCAACAGCTCTTTAGGTGTACCTTGGGGAAGTTACCAGAAAGTTTGTGACAATTACACTATTCCTGGAAGATCTGAAAATTCCCTTAACAATTTAACATTATTTAGTCTTTTCCTTCATTCTTACTCCATGATATTTGATTCCCTGTAAACAACAAAGTTATTCTAGAGAGATTAAAAGCCAATAACTAGAATAATTCAGATTAAGTATTCATAGTTTCTTTTCTCTCTTCATTATTTTGAGGCATTATAGCTCAGCCTTTCCAGCTATTAAGGAGGGCTAATTTCTGCAACAGAAATATGGGGAAAAACTGGCTTTCATATTAATGAAAAATTAAGCTTTTAGTTTGAGAAAGTGTGAATAATAATGAAGAAATTGCTTTGATGATACTAAGTTTACACAAGTTTATGTTGACTTCCTCTCCTTCTACATGTATTGAGCTTAGCACCCTCAGTTATTTTTTCATCAGGCGTCTCTACATCCCTCATCCCAGCCTGAAACCTTTTAATATAATGATAGTCACCTATTATGGACTGGAATACAAACCACCACGCACGTACTCTGTCTTACAGTCTTTTAATGAGGTCCCAAAATAAAACCACAGCAAAGCATACAGTATTAATTACACACTCAAATAATAATGTTAAAAGAACATTAAGGTTGCTAACTCAAGCCCTGATGAGCAAGGAGATGCTAGAATTCAGTTGTCTGTGCATGTTAACTCTGAAGCTCAGTGCTCAACTGTTATGATATGTGAGGCAGTCACATCACCAGTTTGAAGTTCTTCACTTAACTAAGCAAAATTCTTGCCCCCATTAGAGAAGCACTTGAAAATTATGCAAAAAAATTCTTGCAAAAAGATTTGTAATGACAACCTCACATCCAGAATTTTGGAGGTTACAAAGAAGGAAGACAGCAAAAGGCAAGAAAAGACACTTAGACTAGCTCTAGTCAGTGCCACCTAGTAAGCTTCTCTGCAGTGGAGTGTTTTGGATATACTGCTGGAGTATATCCCTCTCTGTATCATTCCACATCCTTATTTTATAAAAATTGTAATACCTGTACTTTGAGATGGCTCTATGATGAAAGCAAATGCGTAAGAAGTGGGAAAAACTAAGAGATTAGTTTAAAAAATGCATTCCTGACCAACACTCTAAGGCAGTTATAACCTTAGACGTTACTTCTCATTTAAGTTACAGATCACTTACTACAGGAGCAATTCAGAATCCTCACTGCAGCAGCTATGTGTATGTATTTTGCAATATCAATACAATTTTATATCACTTGATTATGCACCATCAGACCCATGCCTTACTTGTTGTATGGGACGGATCTAGGACACATGAAGATGAAAGCTCCCTTCCTTTATGAGTGACAAAATGTAAAAAAAAAAAAAAAAAAAGAAGGAGGAGGATCACATAATTAAAGTGACTGAATACTATAGCAGAGAGTTAACTCTTATCTTTGCATTTTCCAGTTTCTACTCAGTGTAAATCAAAGACTTAGCCTTAGTCATTTCACTGCATATTTCTCATTTCCTAGTATCTGACTTTATGCTCTAGGGTTTGATTTGCAGAACTGCTGAGCAATTGGAACTTCATTGCCAAGACCTATGAAAGCAATATTTTGAGCAGCTATAGTTTGACAGAGAACTATTCCCTCCCAACAACCCATAAAAGACTGAAAAAACAGAGAATGCAAAATATATGGATATTTGAATCCTTCATTCTGTTTCTCAGAACTGTGTGGTCACATGGAGGAGACAATCATGCTCCTTTACCTTACACGAACTGATGAAAATAAATTACTCATCGCTCTTCAAAGAACATTGGATTTTCAGTGAAGGATTCATTTGAATGTAAGGCACTTTTCAACAGCATGCTATAAAAAAGGCATGGGCTACATCATGAAAAGAAATTAAATTACCAAACAATTCCTAATTAGACAATGCACTGGAAGAGGCAGTGATCCGGTGAAAGGAAATAGCATATTATAGTATCTACTGCACAATATTATCATCGGATGAAATTAAGGTCTTAGAAATAGGACCAGTTTTCTCATGGTAAGAGGGGTGCACAAATCTGCAATTGGGCTAATGTTATTTCACACAGATCTTTAAATTTTCAAAGGTTTTTCGATGAGTTCTTAAAAAAAAATTAGATTTACATAACACAGGAGCATCTGTCTCCCCACGTAACCCCAAGGAAATTCTTACTCTAGACAGATGCTTGGCTTCAATCAGTTTAAACATAATAGCAGCCAATGGATCATCAGGTCTTAGCGAGATTTAAGGAAAATAGATCAGAACAGAGAACACAGTCTACATTTCCCCAATTCTTTACTGCCCATTCCCATAGGGAAAGGCTTTAATGTATGGTCACAGTGGTCACATCTTGTCATCGAGACAAGATGATGCAATCTGGAAGGCAACATTCAAAGTCAACAGCCACAACCACATAAATACATAAATTAAGCAAACACATAAATATATAAAAGCTTCTATTTCTTAATCCTCAAAACTAGGTGGGAAGAAGCAATAGCGAGTAGAGAAAAGATAATAATTTCGAATATTTATAAGTTTCTCACCTGTACCTAAACGTGCTAAAAAGGAAGGGGGAGAAATAAACCATGCTGCAACCGTGGCTTGCCTTTAAAAATAAATTGTATGCATGAAAATTACGTACTTCAGAAACAACATGTGCAAGTCATTTCATCAATATAAGAACCTGAATTCTACATGAAGTTGTACATTTTAACACAAAGCAGTTTAAAGTTATTAGTGGAAAGAAGATTTCATGACTTAAAGGTACCATAGTCATTTGCATTCCTGCCTTAGAAATATACCAAAGGAACTGAATTCTTCAACTATGCTACAATTCAGAGCTCGGCTTTCTGAATCACAGAAAGTGTGATTCAGACCATATTCCATTCTTGAGACACTTGCTTTCTTTTTCTTGTCACTCAACACACTAGGAAAGCAAGTCTCACATCTGAGGCACACAAGACAGGACCAGGCATCAAAAGCAAGCTGGTAATACTGCATACAAAACCTTCCTTGCTATCTTCCCAAATACCCTGACAGGGACCAAGCAAGAGAGAAAAACCTGCTCTGTGTGGTGTCCCCCACTCCCCACCACACATACACACACAAGACAAGTGTAGGCAAAGTTTCAGTTTGAACAATTACAGTAATTCCCTTCCAGCAGGGCTTCTCTGCAGCATGAAGCTCATTCAGAAATCAGCATCTTATTAGCTACAGAGGCTGAAGCCACTGCAGCTGCCTGGGCTATGATCTTTATTTTTGCTGCTTCATGAAAAATTGTGAGATGACATAAAGACAAAACAGCTAAATAAACACGTAAATAAAAGTCAAAGCCTGTCAGGAGCAAGTACAGCCTATATTCAAGGCTTTCACCTTTACTTTTATTCCAATAGCTATTTATAACAATGCCTCATATATGAAGGGGCAACCATGCTCCTTAAGATGCGCAACTTCAACACATGCAAACTCATTCCATTTTAGAGCCCATTTCTTGCTACTAGGTTCACATATTTTTCATCCCAAAGGGATACCAGTTTAATATATGCAAATTCTAAAATTACATGGAAGTTCCTCCATTTTCCTCACTTTTAGTGTTTGACCCCTTCCCCTGGCTTTTATTTTTTTTTTCCATTTAGCTGAAACAGCTGTCCCTATAGTCACCATCTCAAATTCATGCACTGTTTTAAACACTTCCCTGCAATAAGCACCCAGAGCAACTCCTGCTCATACAAGGACATTTTTAAACACAGATATTACTATTAGAATTTTAAGCAGCCATCTGGACTCTTCTTTGAAAGTGCTTCACAAATGGAAACCTTCGATTTAGCAAGACTGTTCTCTGGAGACCAGAAGGACCAGTGAATTTTAAGACACCACATATAGCTATAATTTTCTGAATTCATATCTTTATAATCTTCTTGCCAAAGATTTACATACACACCAAAGATCTTGTTATGCATTCATAATCCTGAAAAATTAGTATTTGAACTGTTAAAGCAGGGACAGACTGTGAACATTTTTGCAATACCTTAAAATCT
Source organism: Petroica traversi (assembly GCA_025920805.1). Lineage (NCBI taxonomy): Eukaryota > Metazoa > Chordata > Aves > Passeriformes > Petroicidae > Petroica > Petroica traversi. Next base: position 13,209,296 of record JAHLSL010000015.1, on the reverse strand, counting down.
GCAACAGCTGTCATGCAAAAATGACAAACATTTTCATAGACCTTTTAGTACAGTTGTCACTAGATTAGAGAGAAAACTCTTATGACATTCCCACTGGCATAATTCCCCTAATGAACCAACAAATCCTCCAAATAATGGAATTTCTGCTTTCCCTCAATTTTTGCCCATGGAGATAAACATGATATTGACAATAAAGTATCACTGACCAAGCACAGTGCTTTTACTTACTGACTACAAACAGTAAGATGCTATGATAAATGGTCCTTCACAGTAAATATGAAGACTTCTTATTTTATTTACTACCTCCTTCTTTAATAAATTAAAATATAATTCTATTATGTGATATTTTACAAGTAGAAATAATTAATAACTAGCATAATTCATAATATTTCAATAACCTCAAGCAAAAACAGCATTTCCTGATGGAAGAAGTTTTCCAAAGCTTTTTTTTTTACTCACAAACCTAATATCCAAGTAATCTGCACGACTCCAAATATTTACAAAAGGTAATTAATTTTAAAAAAGTTTCAACAGTTTTTAAAGTATAGGTCTAATTATCATACACATTTTCATTTTTTAAAAGAAAGAAATTATGGCTATCTGAATATATTCCAATATATCCCATTTTATCATAATCCCATAATCCCATCTGATGTTGATAAAATGAACAGTTTAGATTTCTGATCCTGTCAAAATGAATTACTCTTCTGGCATGGTCTATATTGCAACAAAACACATATACCCTCCACACACACCTTATAAGAATAAATGAATTAATTACATGAAATATGGAATGGTCTGGACTGTGCTAACTACTCTTTCCAGCCTGGGAGATTTTAAACACCTTCTGCCTGGAGAGCCATGAAGAAAATTGTTTCTTTTTAACAACAGACATTATGATCTTCAATTTAAAAGGAAAAAAAATTAAGCTAAGGAGAGTACGGGCCACCACAAAAGCTTTTAGCTTTGAGGGTTTAGTATAAACCCTCATCTATTTAATAAATGTTTACTTTTGCAGGAAGGAAACATCAAACCCCATAAAATTTCAGATTTGTTTAAAATTTGAAATTCAGAAATGTTTTGACTACTTGAAACAAAAAGGGGTTTTTTCCTTGTGAAATACATAAATAAATACTTTGTAGAAGATCTAAATTTTGAGAGTGTGCACACATATTCATTAACTTTGAAGAACGTGTCAGACTTCTTGGAGGTTCAGACCTTCGCTAGAAGCCAATGTAAAGCATAAACTTCCTACTAATGTCTAGAAACAGAAACCTAAGGAGACCAAATTATGATTTGCGAATTCTTCCCACTTCTGTAATACTTTTTCTAAAACAGTGAATGGACAGCAGCACCACCAGTTTTGCCATACACTCTTCTGTGCCGGGACCAAGCGGGGGCTGATGCCATGACAACAGCAGCGCAGCACCGCAGCTTTTCATAAGCCAAATGTTTCCTAACCCACTCAGTCATTTCAGCTTTATCTCTCCTGGGAAGACATCCTCCTTACATTTAGTTCAGCCAGAAATAGAGTGGCTTTGGAGTTTTGTTTGTTTGTTCTGAGGGACTGGTTTCTTCATTTTTGTTTACAAAGAAAATATTTTCTTCTGCTGGCTTTAGATTCACTCATACTAATTTGTCTTTATGTGACAAACAAAGATGAAAATAGTAGATAAATGCAGAGGAACTGTTTTGAATTTTTGTAAAGCATAATCACTTATGGATAAACATACAGCTACTGCTTAGCAGCTATTCACTTTCATTCTTGTCTAGGCTTTATGCCATGAAGGTAGTGATTTCACATAAAAAGACCAGTTAGTATAAAAGTAAATATGTAAAAGAGAGTTTCAAGAATCAAAACAGCTTAAAAACAAGCAATCTACTTTTCACTACTTAAATACTGAATTGGTTATAGTATTAAATAATTAAAGAGATTCCTGAATTCCTAGTAAATCCATTGTAAGTAAATTTTATTATGACTCCATGTAGAAGCCAATGCCTTTTGATTTTAGTGATTATTTCTTTTAAAGTTTGATTTTACAATGACCAAAGCTAAGACAGGCAACCATCACAGGTAAAGGATCCAGCTCTAAATATCTGCACTATACTTATGTTTCAGGACCATGTGCTGAATTAATAGATCCTTCCAACAAACAAAATGCATTTGTCATGAATGTAATCAAATCTTTTTATGAATACCACTTCCCATCACAAATCATGAGCTAGAAGCACCTTATGTAAAAATAAAATGAATTCAAGCTTTCAATGAAATTATTTTCTGCTAATGAGGAGCAAAGGCTAATATCTAACAGAAAATCTATCTGTAAAAATATAGAGCAACCATTCTCTAAGGAATGTACTTCAACAGATTAGAAGTTAAAAACAAAATCCTTATAAAGAGCCCTCCACATATATCTTTCAAATAACCTTTATACTCTGTGTAACTATCTAGACAGCTAGTTAATAGAAAGAACACTAAAAATTAATTCTTTAACAAATTATCTCCATGTACACATCTTTCTTCTGTTTGTTTCATTAAGCTTCCTGTTGTCACCCAATAAACAATACAAGAATATCTTTTAGGACCCACAATACGCTACAGATACACAGCTCCTTTGTAGCCTACTGATTCCACCTGTCTACTACATTCTTTTCACTTCTCAGGTCTCTCACTCACTCTCTTACTTACAAGTAAGAAATAAATCTCCATCACCTGAATTTAATGAGAAACTGAAAAAACAAAACTTGTCAAAAGCAATGTTAACTCTTGCTGAAGAGCACATTCTTAGGAAGGGCAACAGGCCCAGATCACAACTTATTTCTTTTCTGAATGTTCTGTTAGGATAACCTTCAAAATAATACCGTAATTAGAAAAATAATAATTTTTGAAGCACATATTGCTATGTTTGGATGGGTCAAGTTGCCTTACAAATCAGTGACTAGTGAAGAGCAACACCTGTAGTGGTCATTTGTTCATGGAAAGTGACCAGCAAACAGGGAAGCACTGATTTACAGGCTGGTCATACAGCAACTCCTGACCTAGACAGCAGCAAACTGAACCCACTTCATGTCATGGGGAAGCACAGTGATAAAAATGCTGTTCTGGCTCATAACTGAAACTATGCAGATGCAGCTCATCACACACAAGTTGCATCAAAATTGAAAAGACTCGATCAAGATAGCACATAAAAGAGAATCTCACAAATAGTAAAAATAGAACTAGAATTACAAAATCACTCCAATTTAGGATATTCAGAAACCCAGCAGCAGCATTTTGTACCATTTGTGGGTGGGGAGGGTTGTAACATGCTACAATGATTTTTCAGAATAGGAAAGCTACCAAAACCCCCTTCTATATTAGTAGGAACGAGCAGCTGCAACCTGCAAACACACTGAAGTTATAAGAAGGTATATTTTCTCAGCACAAACATGTCATTTTAGAAACTAGGATGAAGAAGAATTCAGGATTGAAACAAAACACTGCACTAAAATGAAAAACTGGCAATTGACATGAATGGCAAAGCTCCAACTGACATTCAAACTGATGGAAATTCACCCCAGGTATCTGTGTATAGATCCTACAAGAAACAGCTTTCCTTAAACGGCCCCATAAATACTGAAAATGCAATGCATCTTTAACTTTTCTATTTAGAAAGGCAAGCAGCTACGATAAAATCTGCACATGCCTCTTCAGCTTCATTTTAAAATATATCTACATGCAGTTTAGGAGAATGAAATTTAGGTGTGGGAATAAAAGACCTGCACAATTAAAAGACCTGAACAGCACCAGAGATTCACGCAGAACTGTGATGAGATAACATCCTCTGGTTTTGTATCTACAGTGCACTCTATTAACCTTTACTTTTTCTTCTCCCTGTAACATTCCCCTACATCTCCACTTGCATATATTAAGAGATATGTTTCTGATATTCCATACCACATCAGTGAGGGAAGGATGAAGAAATAGTCTGAAACACAGTTTGTGTAGACATAACCCTTTAATTCCTACATGTAATGCTGTCAGTTCTACATTAGCATTTATTGCTGAGAACACCAATAAAGACACTCAAGTTTCACACTGCTAATTGTATGTATTTACCATAAGTACCTAAGGATCATCCCACTGCATACTGCTGTTAAATAAAACCAGTTACAGATCATCCATTTTTTAGCTTCAGCACACACACACACACACACACACACAAAAAAAAAAGACTGATGTACTTATTCAGGCTGAAATAAACCTTTTCTAGGTAAGTCCCATAAAGAGGTTCCTGGCTTCTGCTGTGTGGTTGGTTTGTTTTTTACAAAATCAGATGAAAGTTTGTAGAATCCCCCGTGCTTCTCTTTGTGAAAAAAAAGAAGTGCAAGGTGAAACAAACCAACTTGGAAGTCAGAATCCACCTCCCACATGGGCATCGGTGATGACCAGTCACAGCGCTGTCTCCTCTTCTCTTATAGCTATTCAGGACTAATGAATTTTGCCTTGATCAGTTTCTCAGCTTTTGTTATGACCCCCATCTCCTGTCTCATCAGTTTTCTTGCAGCCCAGTAAATTGGCAGCTGCTCAGTTCCTTCAGAGGAAAGAAGCGAGAGCCAATTGTAATAATGGGCTGCAATTACTCCTGTGTTGCAGGAACTGAGCTGCTGTTGCTGACTGCTGTCATTTTATCTGCCTTTGAACTTCTTTATGACCCCATGGCACGGAATAACAGCCCTTGGCTGGAAAAAGCATCATACATACAACACCCTGCAGTGCCTCTCAAATAAGTGCTAGACAGGCTGGTTGTGAACCAGGAAGCAGGATTCCATAAGCCGTATTTATTATACCAATGCAGCCACTCCTCTTCAAACCTTTTTTAAATCTCACTCACAGGTCTGCATACTGGACTTAAACTACAGACAAGGAAAAATGCGGGCAAAGGCAGTATAGTGGATATAGAGTCCTCTCCACCTGCCTGTGGAGCATAGAAACCTCTACAATTTGCAAAAATTGGCTGGTACAAGACAAATAATTCTGCAGTAATTGAAACAGTCATATCCAACAGAGAGCAGCAGGAATGTTTTATACTATTTTTGTAATAGACTAACTCATCTTAAACAAGAAATGGACATATAATCAATTTAATGTAATAATTAAATATTACATCCCAAAATCCCCAAAAGGATTAGCAAAGTTGATAACGAAAGCATTTATCTCCATGAGTAAAACACACTCATCAGCTATCGCATTATTTGGCTCAGCTTTTTTTTTCAAAGTAATTTTATTGAAAATGCCATGGAAGTACATAAAAAGGTCTACCAAAGGAAAAAAAAGAACCAAGAAAAACAAGCCAAACCAAATGAAAGTTGTTTGAAATAATCAAAACTTACTAATGTACATCACTAGGCATGACTCACATACAAGCAGGATTATTTCTACCTTTTATTTCCTGAATCATTGCTTTCCATATATTTTCCTGAATATATTTTTCTTTCAGTCATTGTCCAGACCTGTTCACATGGTTCTCTTGATGCCCACTGCCAAGTATTTTGACAACCTTCCCTCTTAATGAAGGTAACAAAACTTGATTTTTTTCTGCTCTTCAGTGCATGTAAGATTTTTCATGTGCTTCTTTAAGAGCTTTGGATATCAGTCAGTCATTCTGATGGATCTCTGAGCTGTCCTGACTCACATGCTGAGACTGAAATAACTTTAGCGCAAAGTTTTCTGGAAATATGTCTAAGATACTGATTTTTAATGAATGAGATGTAAAGCTTGTCTTCTCTAAAAAGATGTTCTTTTGTATGCAAAATAATTAAGAGGGAGAATTTAATTTAATGATCATGACATTGAAATGTTTCATGCAGTAAGAATTCAGTTTGAGTTGATGAAGTTCAATTTTGTTGGCCTAGCAATTTATTAACCAGGGGCAAAAATAATTGCTGCGAAAGCACACTGGGGTATTCCCCACATTCGTACTAAGCTGTAAATCATAAATTCTTTTCCTTTTGCCATAAGGACAGTTCATTTATTTGGAACAAAATTTGTAGATATAAGGTAGTAGGGAAAATAATGGGTTTTTTATTACCTGAACATACCCTATTGCTCCAAACAACATAAAGAAACCAGCACAGATGAAGAAAAATAAATTATTTATGGCCCAAAAATATTAAAACGTTACTTGCGCTACAATGACATTAAAGATCATAGTATTTTAAGGATCATTGCTACAATCCTTATTTTAAACCAACCACTTTGCATAACTAATGAAAACTTCAATGACCTAATTATTTCAGTAGTCCAACAGCAACTCTAGCCTGCTCTCTCTGCACTGCTATCAAAGCTACTGATCCCATTTCCAGCCCATACTGTAAGGAAAAGAACAATTTTTGAGAAAATATCTACTGTTGAATTAAGCATTTGTACAAGAAGGGGTGGGAGTTGAAAAAGTATGATGAGGGAAAAAGGGAGGGGGTATTACAAATTCTGGATATTTTCAACAAGTTGCAATGGTCCTTACTCTGATGAACTCCAACAGAGATGGAAGTAAGACCACTCAATCTGAGTAATTACAGAAACCCAAGAATGCCAAAACTGTTTTCTTTATGAACACTGTGCGTTTCCTGCATGATCAGCCATTGCAAGCTAAATGCATTATGATCAATCACTAGCTTTTAAGTGCCTGGAGCTCTGGACATTACAGTGTCAGCTACAAGGCACATTAATGAATTGCAGACATATTCTTTGGTCTCCTGCTGGTGCACACTAATCCATTTTATTTAGTTTTGCAACCAAGGAGAAAATTTTAATCATCATAAAGTGACTGCCAGTGCTCACCTGATGATACTTGTCATAGATTAGGCAAATCCTAGTCTTCAGCAATATCGCTTTTCCACTTCAGACTGTACAAAAGCATAGCCCCACCTGTTACCTTTCACAGAAGGATATCCACACAACTTAGTTCTTTATCATATAGGCAATGTACCAAAAATAACCTTTTGTGACATCACTTGTCTGAGCTCTGACACAGGAAGTATTGACTGAATTCAGAAACCACATCTACTTAATCAAGCTATAATGGATTTCAAACCTGGCAAGTTGATAACAGAAGTTATATACTAAACAAAAATTTGCAGTAGCATATCATGTTATTTTGAACTAATATGACATGGAATTCACATACACTATCATGGAAGTCTGGTGACAACGGATGAGGAGAAGATGGATATTTGAGACAGCTGACTTGCCTTCATCACAGGAAAGTCTTACTTAAGTAACCTAGTGGCCCTCTATGATGGAATAACTACATTGGTGGACAAAGGAAGAGTTACAGATATCACTTTCCTGAGCTTCTGTAAAGCCTTTGACACAGTCCCCCACAACATCTTCCCTCTAAATTTCAGAGATTTGATTTGATGAGTGAACTGTTCAGTGAATAAGAAATTGGTTGGAAAGTCACATCAAGAAGTTAGTGGTGAATGACTCAGACCCCACTGGAAATCAAGTGGTGCCCCTCAGGGATCTGTACTGGGACCAGTGTTACTTAATATCTTCATTAATGACATAGATGAAGGGATCAAACATACCCTCCGCAAATTTGCAGATGACATCAAGTTAAGTGGTGCAGTTGAAACTCCCAAGAGACAGGATGGCATCCAGAGGGGCCTGGACAACTTGAGAAGTGGGAACATGGGAATCTTATGAGTTTAATGAGATCAAGTGCAGGGTGCTACATCTGAGTCAGGACAAATCCCAGTATCAGCACAGTCTGGGAGATGAACAGATCCAGAACAGCCCTGCCGAGGAGGACTTGGAGGTACTGGTGGATGAATGGATGGACATGACCCAGCCATGGCACTCCCAGCCCAGAAAGCCAAACGTGTCCTGGGCTGCATCCAGAGCACCGTGGGCAGCAGGGGATGGAGGGGATTCTGCCCCTCTGCTCTGCTCTGGTGAGACCCCACCTGCAGTGCCTTGTCCAGCTTTCGGGTCCCAGCACAGGAGGGACAGGGACCTGTTGGAGTGAGTTCAGAGGAGGCCACAAAAATGATTAGAGGGATGGAGCACTTCTCCTATAAGAAAAGTTTGAGAGAATTGAGTTTTTTCAGCCTGAAGAAGAGCAGGCTCTAGAGTGACCTAATTGCAGCCTTCCTGTACCAAAAGGGAGCCCATAAGAAGGATGGAGAGGGACTTTTTACAATAGCATGTAGTGGCAGAACAAGAGGGAATGGATCAAAACTGAAAGAAAGTAGGTTTACATTAGATATTAGAAAGACATTATTTATTGTGAAAGGGGTGAGGCACTGGAACATGTTGCCCAGAGAAGCTGTGGATGCCCCATCCCTGGAAGCCTTCAGGGTTGGGTTGGTTGGTTAGGTCTTTGAGCAACCTGGTCTAGAGCATGGCAGGGAGGTTGGAACCTTTGAGGTCCCTTCCCACCCAAGCCATTCTATGATGATTTTATGATGATCTTAACATATGTTTGTACCTATCAAAGTTTGTGGAACAAATATTCCTGTGAAAAGATGTTGTCCACACTGCCTCAGAAATGCTCTGCTCTTCACTGTTGTAATGGCCATGTAACTTTATGTAAATATTAGTATTTTAGCTATGCTAATTAGTTTAATAGCTGAAATAAAGTATAGGGAAAAAAAAGGCTGAGGAAAAAAAGTAAACAGTAAACTAAACCAAATGTGGCAAATGCATAGAAGTAACAGAAGACTGGGGAGAATATGTTTTATACTGCCTTCAATTGAAAAGAGAAAAAGCAAACCAAAGCTACTGACTGGGTTTTCAGCGTGTTCCCTACGAGACCTGACTAATATGTTTACAATTAAGCAGAAATCAAATAGTGTTCTAGCTGTGTTTAATTGTGCAATATATCGAGCTATTGAAAGAAGAGAGGGCCAAGTGTTCTTGGAAAATACTTTCTTTTCACTGTTGCCTCAAACCTTCTTGTTGCACATGCATAAAAAAAAAGTAGACTTATTTAAGTGTGTATATTTATACAAATATACATATGTGCTGATTATACAACCTTTCAGATGAATTGAATGCAGAAATAATTTTTTCATGTGATTTAAAATAAAAAGATAAATACAGACTCAGTATGCAATTATAAAAGGAAGTTCTCATAACAATGCTCTGGTTCCTATATTAAGGGGTTTTGATCTAATACATTATTTTACCATGGGATTTCAAGCCAAGCTAGTAGTTCTTAAAAACAAGCAACATATATAGTGATGGACAATGGTCTCAGGAAATTGCAGTGCTTTTAGAAGTAAATGGATTTCCCCAACTTTGCATTAATAGTGTTACAGCCTTATGGCAAGTAGACCTAAAATCTGCTTCAGCTGCTTATGGGTGTGCTCTGCCACTATGTAAAATCTTCATGATATTCAAATAAATCCCACTTTTCTTCACTGTTAATTTTTAAGTGATTAAGGTAGCTGGCTATATATGTATTAGTCATCCATGAAGCCTGAAGGAGAATTATTGAAAACCTGACAACTTTATTACAAATCAGATGAATCAGGAGGCTTTTTATCACTGTGGAAGCATTAGGCCTTTTACCTTGTTTCATGACTGCTCTAGGTATACTTACCTCTCAATAAGACCTTTTCAAAAAAAACAAATTAACAGGAAAAAATCCTCAAAGTTCAGCTGCATGTAGAAAAACTTAAACTAACTCTTAAATCTTGGGGCTTTTTTTTAATAGAAGTCCTGTTTATGCCTTTCTCTGTGTTCTTCAATTTTCCACAACTTAGAATAACATCACACAAAATAATTTTTGAATGTAAAATGCAGATCTTCCCTGTAAAGGTGGTCATTGACACATTTTTCTTTTATACGCTACTTTAGCAGCATATTATTTTAAATTGATTTTTAAATCTTTTTTGAAGTAGGTGTGCAATTAATTCAAAACTGAAGAAGTAATTGTCATAAAAACAACAAACCTTTTCCCCACTCAAGATGATTTCTTGTAATTATTGATTTTGTATTATAACAAGCAAAAATGAAAGAATTAAAGCCTTCTTACACAATTCAAGTTACTTCCTGTTCAGTTGTTTCTTATGTCATGCAGAGCAAGTTTAAGTGGGGAAAATTGGAATGAATTTCTTGGAAGGACCTGCTGGAAAATTAGGGATACGGCCTTAATCTAGCATTCCAACTACAGCTTGATGCAAACAGCTATATGTAAAAGAGGCTGGACCATTTGATTCCACTTTAAGTCACCAGTGTATCAGTTTATTTTGCTATAAAACACTTTTTCATATTTGATATATTTTTGGGTTGTTCCATTTTTGCTTTTCAACATTTGCTACAGATTTTTTTTTTTAAGAAGGACAAGCAAAACCTGAATGAATCAAATAACAAAAGAACAAATGTTCTTTTGTTCTTCTCTTAAGTCCACCTATTTAAGTTAAGCTCAGTTGTATGTTTGTAACCATGTTTGATCACAGTCTGCACTAGCAATCAAGTGCAGCACAGTTTCTTTAGGGTTTCCTACTTATTACAAACAACAGTTTTTCATAACAAAATCTCTAAAAGCTCACATGTTCTTGGGGAAAGGGAGATGAGGATGTGGGGTGGGGATGGGGAACAGGAAAAACACAATTGCAAGGATTGTGCTGCTTCTTATTTTCTCATTCTCAATAATTCCTCCTTCCACTACCACACTCCAATACATAACAGGCACTTCTCTCTCCCCTCACCCTCTATCATCCATCTGAACGGTCTCCTTGCTCCTCCTCCTGCTTTCTTTTGTTGCTTTTACTTCCCTACCTCTTTCCCTAGCTTCCTTTTCAGAACTCTCAGTTGCTTTTCTCAGGGTTCCTCATTGAATCTCAAAACTTTTAAATATTTTCCTTTCTGCCCAAATTCCATTCAACTCCTCTCCCCAATTTTCTTTTTGCTGTTTTCCATCACCTTGTACAAATACAATCACAATGATACACCGAACATTAAAAATACTTTCTCATGATGCAATGATGCTTTAGCATGACAATCAATCATTACTACTCATCTTCAGGACTTCTTTTAACTTGTCTTCTTTGGTAACCTTCCATTGATAAACACTTTTGTTTGTTCTTTCTAGATACTTTTTTTTTTAAGGATATCCCTCTCGTTCATCATGTTCTTGATTATTAATCAGGGTTCCATTTTCTCCAGGTAAAACCAGAACATTTCCCAATGACCCATCCCCATTGCAGACTAAATTATAAATTCCCATTGCTGTATGCCAAAAGACTTCCAAGTCTGTCCCTGAATCCCAACTACATTGTCTCTGGCACTGTATTTCATAGTATCATAGAATGGTTTGGGTTAGACTTTAAAGATCATCTAGTCCAACCACTCTGAAACTCATATCCAACAAGGGCATCTTTCACTAGATCAGGTTGCTCAAAAATGCTCCCCTTGAAGCCTGTGATTCTAAACAAAGATAAGAACATACCTCTGCTCTTTTGCAGACAGGGACTCATGTACACATCGATTCTGCTTCCTTCCACCGACATTCACATCACTTCTTCTCTTTCAAGATGTCAATCTCAAGCATCAGTTTTGGTCTGTCCTTTTAGCTCTCCTTGTATCAGTTCTCTAGGTTATCCCACCCTTTGCCATTTTATGCCTGTTTAATATCCCTTCTTGTAATTCATCCTTTGGTGTTGTCCAGTTTTGCTTTAAATGCACTATTAGCATTACAGAGGAAATTAAAATTACTAGGCACCCTTACTGGTTCATTCAACATGAATAAACATTTCCATCTGCCACAGAGCAAATCATTTCAATCTTTGACAAAACAAAACACCCACTGAAATCAATAGGAACACTGAGCCAAAATGAAACAAGAGATTTTTAACAAGTAATGTATAGTATTGCTTATATAGAACAGAGAGAATACTCATTACCATTCTAATTTTAACTTGGAGTCAGAGGACACGTGTCACAAATTATTATGGCACTCAGCCATACCAGTCCCCCATCTTTATATTTGGCAAAATTTCCTCAAATATCCCAGATAAATTCATCTAACAACCCAAGGCAGTAACAAGAAGATCCTGATTTCTCTCTTCAAAGCCAAATTCTGGCACAAACACTATGACATCTAGGCCTTCCCTGACATTTGATGCCAGTAAATCTTAAATATAGCCTAACAAAGGGGATATATTCAAGAAGACCTGACAAGCATTTGTCAGAGCCCTTCTGATGGTAACAGGGGGAAGGTTATCACTGGCATTTCAAGCCAATGTTTGAACTGCCATGAATGATCAGATTACATGTTTTTATTTAAGCACGAATAACTTTGAAACAGAAATGGGAATTTCAGCAAGCTGCAAGTTGAACAAATTGATTCCATACGATTTACTTTTCACTTTTGCTCAAGAGAGGAAGTTTAAGAAATTTACACTACATGAGTCAAAGAAATTGATGGTTTCATACTAGCACTATATCACTGCCAGAAGTTCAAGCTAAACCAATCACTTTTTAACTACAAAGAAGCCTGAGACATGATGTTCTGATCTCAATCTGCACTTCACAAAGTTCATGGTGGTTATGTTACGATTTGGCATTTGGCTTAGGATCTTCTCCACTTTTAACACTGAAGAAAATTTTTTAAAGTAACAGCAGTCTCCCCTCTATCAAGTTTATTAGAAATCAATGAATAAGCTTGATCCAATCTCATTCCAACATTGTAAGAAGTCTAAATAGGTGTCTTTTAGCACTGCAGTTATAATAAACCCCTCTAAGGCTCTCCGGGAGTCTAGTATGGATGTGAATTCCAATATGAACAGGATTTGAGGACATCCCTGGACAGATTTGCCTGATAATTACTGGCTCAACTGCAAACTTGAGACAGGGAAGGGTTTTTAGATCAACAGTGCCCTCTAATGGGTTAGTGCTGTATTATGATGATTTTCTTCAGTACTGCAGCAAAAATCATTCTGTTTTCCACTTGAAATTAAAACACAAGAAGTAGCCAAAGAATTGCAGGCTTTGAAAGCCTAAAGACAGAAGCCATTTTTTTTGATTCACAAACAAATAAATTGCATTAAGAAAGGATATTTTTCAAATGTAGAATCTGAAAAAAAAAATGCCTTAGGACCATTTGAATTTTCTGGGGGTTAGAAAAATAAGCTTTGGGAAGAAGCTGGTTTTGCACCACTGTTTGCAATATTCATACACACCGGAGGAGTTAACAGGCTGGCAGCATGTCTAAGCATTCTGTTTCAGGGCTTGATTTTGGTTTGCCTTCTGCTGCACCGCAGTCAGTGATCTTTGCAGAGCATCCATGTAGTAGAAGGGAATAAATATGTAGTAAAAGGGTGTGCTGTCATGATTAGCCAAAGCAATTCTGAAATCCATGATGTTTAAAGGGAAGAGCAGATAAAACCTGCCACATAACTGAACAAGCAATAGAACCAACACATGTGCACACACAAAATAAAACATTTTTTAAAATCTGTAAAAACAGAAAGTGATGGAGGAGGGGAGCAGTCCTAAAGTATTTGAATCATATAATCTGCACTCTGAAAATGCAGAAAAGAGGAATCTAGAATGCTTCAACAGCAAATGGCTCTGTTTTGTATCAACAACAGTCAGAAAAACTGACTCAGCACAGTGGGCAGAGCTGGGAATGCCCCAAATCATCAGAGGAAGTTCAAAGCACTACTCGAGGTAAGAAAGATGCTGCCAACAGTCATATTCAAGTAGAGTAAGAACAAAAGAAGAAAAGCAAAAATTTGATGCCTTGTACTGCAACTCTCAAGAAGGACATAACTGTTTCAAATGACCTATCACTCTGGAGGAGAAATTCTTCCACAAGTCTGGATGTCTTTGCTTCTCAGTCAAAAAGCTCAGAACATCCACAAGGACCACCCAACAACATTCGGGGACATACGATTCAAAAAGCGTAAGTTCTGAAAGGAGAAGTGACTCGTTAACAATGAACATCCACAAAAAGAAGATTTTAAAGGATGAGAATGCTTTCCATGAATCCTCACTGATAAAATATCTGAAAATGCCACGACAGAAGAGTAACATTGAGCACACTCAGCGTAAGTCTCACAAGCAACAATGGTGAAGTCAGTCTACTTCATTCTTTCTAAATGCAAGAGGACCTCAGTGAAATACAGGGTCTCAGAAAGGAGGGGTGGTGTTTGCATCTTGGTTTTGTTCCTCCCTAAAGATGAGTTGGGAATTTAACTTAAATGAACATACTAACTGACAGGTCACTTATTCATTACAACCATCAGGCCTGAGGATTTCAGTACTGTGTATATATATAAAGAGTACTGTGCTCAGCTATGAAAATTTTTTCTCCTTGATGCTCATTCAGCAAAACATATTCTGTTGGATTAAATTCAAATAACACATAGCAAAAAAATTTTGGTATCATATAACATAATTTGTGGAGTTTTGTTATAGCTACAGAACAGCATAAATCAATAAACTGTATCATGTTTATGGATGGATGTTAGATGCCCACAAAAGTTGCTCTATCACTCTCCTCCTCCCTCAACTGGAAAGAGGAGAGAAAATATAACAAAAGTGTTAAGGGGCGAGGTAAGGACAAGGAGAGATCACTCACCAATACTGTCACAGGCAAAACGGACTCAACCTGGGCAAATCAGTTTAATCTTTATTTTATATTACCGATCCAAGCAGGTAATAAGAAATAAACTGAAATCCTCAAATACCTTTTCCCCACACCTCCCTTCTTCCTGGTCTTAACTTGGCTCCTGATTTTCTCTACCTCCCCCCCCCATTCAGCAACTTAGGGCCATGGAGAATGAGGGCTTGTGGTCAGCCCACCACTCTTTGTCTCTGCTGGTCCTCCCTCCTCAGGATTGCCACGCACACCCAATAAAACATTCTTGATTAGCTGGCTGTTGACTGACCTCAAAGAATGTACCTAACAAGTAAAACTTCCTTGGACTATATTAAGTAGAAAGAAAAACAGGTCTTTCTCAGTCTCAAATTTCCTGCCCTACCCTGGGAAAGAATGGTAAGATTTCACATCAAACATTACGTGGACCCTCAAGCAGGCCTAAATAATTTCACACAGAAGAGGATAAGAGGAGAGAAAGTGAGATCAACTCCAAAAGAGGCTATGCACATTTGAGACAGGAATTTGCCTGTACACAACTTTGTTTGAATGAAACAGAACAAGGCAAACATGTAAAAACATCTCCCCCAATTCCATCCCAGGTTCCAATTACTTGTGGGCAATCAATTGCCTCACAAAGAAATAGCACCTGCCATTTAACGTTCTGCAATAGATTTTTCTTCCACTAGTTCTCATAATTATTCACTGAACCTAATTAGGCCCATTTATTCCCTGCCTATGGCATCCTAGAGATTTCCACTTTATATAATCATGTAGTCATATCCAAAACAAAACTAAAAGACCTAGATTTTGGAAGTTGAAATGATAGGCCTGCTTCACTTTTTTTAATACCGGATTTGTTTAAAATATTACAGTGCACAACAGAATCTGGCCAGCCTCTATTCTTGGAAACTAAAAGAACATCAGTTTTCAACACTTCCCTGAAGTATCAGTTAAATACCAAGATGTGTTTCTGTATAGCACACTTTCCAGGGCAGTGTATTATAAAACACTTAAACCAGTGCACAAAATAAGCATCCTGATTAAGTTGAGTGCTTATGGCCCACATTTTAAGAGCGAATTAATCCCAGCCCTGACACTAACATGTTTTGACACTCAGAGCTTTTCACTTCATCTCACTATATATTCACTTTTTTCTATTGTACAACAGACAGAATGATTCTTTGCCTGCTTTGTGAAGCCTTCTGAGAATTGCAGCAATAAAGTATTACATACAAAAAAGATATGCATTTATATTGAAATGCACCTATTCACAAAGAGCCATCTATTTCTAACTCACTAGTTAAACCACTTTTATAAGCTTTCATTCACAAAAAGAACACATGAAAATTTTACCTGCTCATTTTTGCAGATCCATACAGTACTCCCCTGAAGTAGAATAAAGATTTTGGTTTTGTATCCTTTCAGCTCAAGATATCCACTTTTCTCAGGGGTGACAGAAGTTCGAGACTGAGAGTTATTACCAGACTGCAATTTCAAGGCATTGAGCATCGTATTAACCCAGTCATTTCTTTCTTCTAAACAAGAAAAAAAATTGGTCAAAAACAGTTAGTTAAGCAGCAACTTCATTCTTTACACATTGGTTTTCCCAGTGTTGTTGCTATGTTGGTGGTTGGTATAGCTGTGCCAAATAAGAGAGAACATCCACGTTGAGGAGGAGGTGTAAATAAAAATAATAAGGATCTGTATCAGTGGAGGTGTTAGAAGGACAGCCATTCAATTAACTCCCAACAATCAATCCACCAATCCAAAGAAACTGGTTATCAACATTCTTAAAATCATGACTGCTAGTTCTGAGATATTTTATTCCAGACATCTTAAAGACTGAGGTGGCAGACAGGTGGCATGTTCACCTTCTGGAAGCCAGATCAATGGGAAAGAATTACAGCAGTTATGTAAGCAGAAACCAGGGAGCCTAAATATCATCTGTCACTGAAGAGGCAAACCATCACCAGTGCTATTGCATGCTTGGCCATGCTTTTAAGAAAAAACCTGTAGAACATTGAAGTCTATTCCATGAAGGTGTGGTGGTTAAGCTTAATATTGTCAAGGGTACTGAGTAATTAAGAAAATGCATGTTTGAGCATCTTTGCATGCATTATTAATGTAACATCTTACAAATACATGAACACAAGGAGGTGAAGTAATAAAGTTTTGCTCAGTCTCATTCACAATGTTCAGACATTTCACTGGACTAAGATCAATATTCTTTAATGCTGAGTAGTCTGAATGAATTAGGCTTGCCTTATGCGACTGGAATATCATGAATATTTCAACTATTTGCTTTGAAAGAGCCAGATCACAAAATATATTGTGGGAGAGGTAGAGGGGGGAAAAAGGAGGAAGTTCTATACACACTATGTATAAAGCTGGCAAAATCAGCTGGAAGACTGCAGAGAGCACCACTGAAACAGTAACATGCTTACTATACAAATGGCATGTGTGCAACATGAGGGCGGAAATACACAAATTTAGGTATCATAAAATACTTTGTAGAAAAGGAAGATAGCAGCCTGACAGATTAGCACAGGGAATGTGATCCAAGTGCTCCTGTAAAAAATTTTGCTTTAAAACAGGTATATCCTCTCATGAAATACTCCAGTAATCTTTTCAAAGTACTTTAGAATAGCTGAGGGCATCAAATTACTCTAGAAGTCATTTTTTTCAATGGTATTTCACTCCGGTGAGACAAAATCTCACTGCATCTGAGCAAGTTATGCTCTAATTCACTGCTATCCCTTGTAGCTTGTAATTCACTGCTAACCATAATATACAGTGCTTTTCCCTCTAGATATTTAAATCCATCCAAAAGTAACGCATTTCTGGTATCTCAAAATACATATAAAAGTCTACATTTCAAAATCTTTGAAAGAAGTTAAGTATCCTTTGAATAGTCCCAGAACAATTCCCAACCACAAATCCACAGAAGTCATAGCATCAAGTAACAGTTTTGGTTTTTGCACGTAACAGAAATCAAGCAGGGTTATTTACATACTTTACTGAGAATTATCATCCAGTTCTGGATACAGTAAGGACCAAATTCCTTATAAAATAAGTATTTCTAACCTTAAGTGAACAGCTTTACAGACAGGTTACTATGTCCAAAGATGGTTATATATATGTGAAAATGGAATTTAATGTATAACAAGTGGCTGCTGTGAACATATTTTACTAGTCAGTATAAGTTTTTAACATTTTTATAGTATCCAAGGCAGAGGTCCATAAACAAACTCCAGCCCTCCAAAATGTAGTGCACCAAAATGGTTATATACTAATTTATGAAAAAAAATTTAAATTACTTTGGAAGAGAAATGAAAAAATAATAAAGAAAAACATACTTTTAAACTCAGCTAAGAGCATAAAAAGGACTGAAACTATTTGAGCCAAACCTTATAAGAAGGATTTGTTCATTGATGCCGCACTCCTGGTTACAGCCTGCAGCAAATGTTTACAACCAAGCTATAACCCATAAAAACGGGATTTGATAATGGAAATGCTGAGAGACCCTTAGCTATAATGGCTCTGGCATGTACTGCTGTAAATACATATTGCACAACTTTTTTCTAGGCATTCATTTTTATTTGATTGTTTCCATAAATAAATCATACATGCTCTGATATTGATTCCACATATTACAGCTGGAGGTTGATAAAGGATTTGATAGAAGGCATACTCACTTCCTTGCTACAATTTAAATTTGTAATCTCTATCAACACACGGCTGAAATACTGTATAGGACAGAAAACCTCGGATTTCCTTTGATCACAGCATCACATCCCAGCCATCATTCATTGTCTCTTTGCCAATTTTTTACCAAGAGGCAACTCAGCTGTCTGAGAGCACACAGGCTATCAGAGCTGCTAGTGACTCTTGAGAAATGTTCAGACAAATTACTTTGAGAAGGTTTGGGGAGGAGGCAGAAGAGTTGAAAAAATCGTCTTCTCATTTTGATATTTGAAAAAGCCATTGCTCACCAATTTCCGTTGTTCTTACAAAGTTTAGAGTTATCTCCAGTTTCATTTTAGGTGCTTAAACCAATTGGATTCCAGAAATATTTCTCATAATATAACAAGTTATATTTCACAAACAGAATTTATCAACAGTGATTACACAGCTTTTGGACAATTTTTAGAAACATCTTCTACTTACCTTCTTTATCCACACGAAAAACAAAAGTCCTATGGGATGTGACAACTTCAAACTTATTCTCCCCATGAACTCTTACTGTTGCAATTGCAGAGAGCAGTATTATTCCTTTTGAGAACACTTCCTGCAATAAAAAGGCAGTCAAACTATTTAATTCTCACAGAATTTTAAATTACTCTGAAGTAATTCCACTTATCACGATGTTTAGGAAGTTAACCACATTTAATAAAACTGAATAAGTGAACCCCTTCACTACTTTCCTATCACCAACTCCACTGTTTGGGATCTAGGCACATCTACTACCTTCTAAAATAGAATAAAATCCCATGAAGAGATAGACTGTGAATATTTGAGAAGCAATTTCATAAATTATCTCATGGCATTTATACTGCAAAACATCACGCTTTAATTTACGATTTCATGCCAAACTAAATTACATTTATTATCTCACAGAAAAATAATTTTAAAATATATAATTATTATACTTGTATGATAGAATCAGACATGGGAAAAATATTGTACTTTCTGCAGGCAGAGAATTCCAAACAATTTTGCTGTTCCCCCACACCTTACCACTTCAGTGGGTAGCCAATAAACAAAGTAAATTCCCTGATTTTATCCCTAAATTTGTCCACAAAGGGCATCACAGTGGAAAAATACACTGTCATGTCAGGGCTAACAAGAATGCTCTATCTTGCTGTGCATTTCTGCTCTATGTGAGTGCTGGTTTTGGCTGGGATACAGTTAATTTCCTTCTTAGTAGCTACTATGAGGCTGTTTTATTACAGAAATAGGGTTCAGAACACAGGGATGTTGAAGCTATTGCTGAGCAGTGCTGATAGAGAGTCAAAGCCTTTTCTGCCCCTCGCCCACCCCACCCCCGAGGAGGCTGGGGGTGTACAAGAAGATGGGAGGTGGCACAGCCTGCACAGCTGAGCCCAGCAGACCTGAGGGATATTCCACAGCACATGGTAACACGTTCAGTATGTAAAGCTCGGGGATGCTCACAGGCATGGAGTTTGTCTTCTCAAGTCTCCACTAAGCAGAATAGAGTCCTGCTCTCCCGGGGGTAGCCAAACACCTGCCTGCCCAGGAGTGGTGGATGAATTCCTTGGTTTGTTCGTGCACACCTTTTGCTTTACCTCCTTAAGTGTCTCCATCTCAAACCACAAGTTCTCATGTTTGTTCTTCTGATTCTCTCTCCATGGGTATACGGCTTTGTTAAACCACAATTAATTGAGATCGAATTTTCCCAATATTTTTACATTTCCAGCTAGGTGTTAGGACAACTGAATGGAACACGAATGCAATATAGGAAAAAGGAACTGCTGCAAGTACTTCCTTCAAGTAGCTCACCTTTTAACCTAATTAATCTAAGGGTTTGGGGTGGGGGTTGACAAGATGGAAAGCTGAAGTAGACGTGCACTTCAGAAAGACATCTGCCTGATTTCTGGATTCCAGAGTTAACGCTGCTTCTCTCTCCACTATGCTTTGATCAATTCATTTTCTAACTAAGACAACTCAGATACACTGCTAAAATTTATGATTCTGATGCAGTAATAGTCCAAGAGTCAGAGTCAGCTCCCCATAAAGAAATTATGCTGTAATAACTCCCTCCCAAAGTATAAATTATTATAACAGACTTCATACAAGCACTCGAAGAACACTGCTAATGTGAAGCAGGAAGGATACACTTTAAGAGGTTTTTTGTTTACTGAGTTTAATATACTAATGCTGTTTCACTTTGAGGTACTAATATATGTCAGTGAAGGTAGTTTAGTGGATAAATAAATAGAAATATTGAAACATAGCAGAAGCACACATGTTACTATAGTTACACACAAGAAATAGAATGACCATAGATTGAATTGCATAGCTAATTTAATTAAGGCTATATTTGTTAAAGAATGATTTAAACTTATTTGTTAATGAGGTTGGATATTAAGTTAACTACTGATTCTTCCAATGGCAAAACAAAAATTTTGCATATACTGTTTCTGTAGGTGTTCAGTTATAAATATGTTATGGTGTTTGCAGGCATCTACTGGCTGTATTTGGTACTACTGTGATAGACTAAGAGACTCCTGGAAGTTACAACTATTTTATTTAATTTGCTCAAAAAAAGTCAGTTTCCTTTTAAGCTGAGAATAGTTTTGCTTTGCTATTTAAACAGTCATCCATCATCCTTTTCAAAGCTTTGTTTGCCAAGGCATACATATTTTCAAATACAGTTTAAACCATAATAATTTATCAATCTATCTTTCTTGTGCAGTAGCTTTTCTTTCATGTGCAAAAATAATGCCTGTTAAAAAGCTCTTTAAGATCAAGATACAATATCTCTCTTCGAAATACTCCAGACTAGAAATTAGGTGAATTATTTAAGAATATAGAAAACAAACCCAAACAAACACAACCAAGAACTTCATAGCTATTGATGCTGTTACTGAGTGGTGTAAACTAGTTTTAGAGCTGCTAAAAATTCTCTCACAAAAAATTTTCTAGCAGGGAAAGCAAAGTATTTGGCTGAGGGTTTTTGTATCAGCTGGTTCAATAGAAACTTTTCAAATAAAGCCCCATGTCACTCCTTGACAGTTGTGATTCAGACATGAGCTAAAGGATCCCGGAAAATACCACTTTGGACTACTTTGTTTGTACTTCCACAACAGATTAATTACGACCTATTTCAAGAATGATTGTGATTCATCTCTTTTGTAGTGAATTTTACTCTTTGTAATGCTCACTTGTACAACAAAATAATGAAGTTCTTCACTTGAAGAGTGAATTTTTTTTTTTTTTCTAAATCACTAAAATATTTGTCAGGGATGCTAAGCTGTTTTAAATAAAAACTTTCAATATAACCAGCAGTTTTTGCCTTACTATAAAATGCATGGTAAAGCACCAGAGTTCTGCCAAAAGTAGGAAGAAAATTGAAACAAACTTGTGTATATAGGGTAGCTGAAAAAAATTCTCCATTTCTACCTTCCTCTCTTCTACCAGACTCTGTTGAGACAAAGCCACATGGGATGTTGCTCTGATTACATCAACTTTCTCAGGACCAGGAACACAGAAGAAATGAGAGTAACATAGATTCAACCCAAAACCTTCCCTAGTCAGATGCTGTTTGTTAAAACCTGAATTATTTTTTTTTTTGTATATGCAAATACAAAATAGAGATCTCTATCAAGTAGAAGTTATACACGACTAAAACAAGGCTAGAAAAATATTTATAAAATTGAGGTTTAAATCATTCAGAGAAGCATTCATATGGGCATTTTCAGCAATAATATTCTCTATGTCTTCTCTCTCTATTCTCCAGTTATTTCACTCTTCATTAGCCATGTAGTGCACTTCCCCTTCTTGAAAACCTCACTCTTCTCTAGTTCCTAATTTAAATGACAAATAGAGCTATTTAATATTGGTAGTGTTTCTGGGTAAAATAAACAGTTTTATTCCACTGAGTCTAACCTTCTCTGATTGTAATAAGAAGAAAAATATCAAGTATGGATTCATTTCCTTCTGAGAATTACTTTTAATTGATACATGAAACCAAAAGCATAATTTCTTTATAACATGCTTCTCCGTATAGGAACGTCCTGAGACAAACACAGATTAAAATAGACAGAACTTGCCATTAAGTTCTAAAGTTAAAACAACTTCCCCATTAAAATACATAAATGGTCAGCTAAGTAGGTAGAAAGGGGGACATGCAAGGCCTGGCAAGGAGTTCAAGCTGCATGCAGGTGTTGATGGGTCTGCAAATAGTTACTTAGAAGGCCAAGGTAACCACACACAAGCAACAGCAGGAAAATGCTGCTATTCATCTCACAGGAAATATTAACACCACATGTGTGGAGGTACTGATCCAGCAGAGACCACCACACCAAAAACTCGAGTGACACCACTGCTCACTCAACACAATCCCATGAAGGTCTAAGAAATACTGGTACCCAACTACGTTGTCCTCCTATCTGCTAGCTAATTTGAGTTTCACCAAATCCTCAGCTCCCAGAATTTGCTTCAGGCTTTGCAGTTCTCAGATAAAATATTTCTTCACATGTGTGACTCACCAAGTTGACAAGTCAGACACCCAGATTGGGTCAGAATGTATACACAGAGGACAACCAGCCTTTCATTCAATACCCAGAGCAAGGCGTGGACTAAGATTCCAGGAAAAGTGAGACAAAGAGGCTCCAACACAAGTGTTTGCCAGGCTGCTGACAGCCTAACCTACCACACAGACCTTTTAAAGGGAGGATGCAGAGTTGGTAGTTTCGTATGCATTGTATGACACAAACAGACATATAACAAGTGCTATTCTACCACAACTGACCTCCAAGTAACATTTTCAGTGACTTTCAAAAAGAAGAAAAAAAATAATAAGTTCCCGGTGGTGATACAAGACTTCAAGATCTTTATTAGTATTTCTTTCCCTAATTATGCTACAGATAGTGTTAAGCAAATCCCATTGCTGTATTTTATCAAGTCTTCCTTAATGATAAACCCTGCTTTTCTGCTCCTCTGAAGTCTTGGGATCAATATTGCAAAGGGGTACCATTTTTTTTTTCACTGCATTCCAAACATTATTCTCTTTATTCTATTGTTCCCTTCCCCTACAAAATCATGTCTTCTATGGTAAGTGAAGCAAAGTAAGCAAGTAAAAACAGATTGTTTCAAGTTTTGCAAACAGTAGGCACAAATATCAATGTAACTAATTTTTTGAGCAGGTTCTCAGCTCCCCAGCACCTCAGAAAATAAGGAGATTCATCCTACTTCAGTTCTTACATCCCCACCCCATTATAAGGCATCTATAAGTCTCTTACCACTAATTGGCATACTATTTTGGAACTTTTACCTGAAACTGTATTTTTTTCCTAATGTAAAATGCATCTTTAACAGGAAATGGTTTCTAGCATTTAAAATAACACATATGCGTGTGGAAGGGAACCCCAACTTCCCTTAACATGCATTTTGTGCAATCACCTATCACTTTTAAGTCTAAGAAGGTCTTCACTACTTCCAAGAGGAAAAATTAATTAGTAAACCACAGAGCAAAAGAAAAATAATTTTGTAGTGCTCTGTAGGGTAATTACATGGAATTACAAGAGAATTACAAGGAATATATGCTTTGTTGAAAACCATGATTTACAAATGCATTTTTGTATCACATATAAGAAGCGAACTACTTTAATCAAAGCAGCTCATGAGTCTGTCAATGTTTCAGCAAGATTCAATCCTCAAGTACAGAAGCAAAAACAGCCATGTACATTGCAGTACTGTGCTGGTTTTGAACATTCCCATTCAAACCTAACCTAGTTCAATGACATGCAATTTTTCATAGAAAACAAACAGGAAAAAGAAATTTTTAATCAAAGAGTCAACAAGTGTATAGGTTTGGGTTGTTTTTTTTTAAATGGTCTTCCATGCTACTTTTAATTTCTTTCTCACAATCTCCAGCATGCTAGGTTCCCATGACAAGACACTTTGCAAACACCATCAAAATAACATCTTTCAAAAGCATTTAACATGATCCTGTTCTGTTCTGCACACAGCAGCAGTGCCAGTCTCCCATTAAAGTAAAAAAAACCTGATGATATCTACCTGGAAAGGTGAGTAATACAAGCCCTTCTAGGAAACAAAAGGATGAACAATATATGAAGACAAGGACACCTTAAAATATTTAATTACATCTCTCCCTAGTATTTTAAAATTGAAAATTGAGTATTCATTTGTAATTATTCAAAATTTCTTTATAGTACCTTGTGTATTACACAGATGCATTTTGTTCCAAACATGACCAATACATGTCCCTTACCTTTTCATTGTTGTAATAAGAAATGCTCTCTCCATCAAATTTAACCCAACGCTTCTGAAACACACGTTTGCTGTGAATCGAAAATTAACAGTATTAACACACAGCTAACACTGGTTTTTAAGAATGTTTCAATCACAAGTCATAGAAAGGTCAAATCTTGTCTAGCTCCCTGTTCAAATGAATATTCTGAACAGTGAGCATAACTTTAAGTGCTACAGGGTCTATTAAGATATTTTACAAAACTGAAAGCTGAGAACTTCAAACGACCATCTCACTGTCATGCTTACAACAAGGATATCTCTGTTTACAGGCTATGGTACCTCCAGGCATTCAATATCAACACATCTCCCCAAGACTTTGTTTTCTGGCCAGTGAATCGATAGCAGCACACCACATCTCCCAAGTACAACACGAAATTTAATTTTCAATGTGTGTTATCAAATGGACATCATTAATGAGAAGCTTTCAGTGTGCTATTAACTCACGCTCTATAAAGACTTTCTAAAAAATATATTTTTTCATGAACCTGAAGTAGTTCATTACACTCATTAAAAATGTTGACAGCTTGTTAGTTATCGTCTATAAATGTCTCAGTTCTAAAATCTATTAAACAAGTTAATTAAGCTAGGCCTGCTATTTGATTAAAGTTTTGATAAGCTATCACAGTCTACTAGTTCTAAAGCAGAGCACTAATTTAAAGGAAAGGAAATAATGTTGGGAAAAGATATTAGTGGGGTCTTGTTCTTGCTTAATTAACTTATATTATATAACTACAATAAATCATCATTTTTCATAACCTGGAAAGACCAATGTACCATCTATTTTGCATTAAAATGTCAATAAACTTCAAGACTGTACAGGGAAGAGTGAACCTAAGTACCACATACAATGTGAACAAACTGAATTGCTGTACAATTTATAGTGAATTAACTAAAATAAGAGGGGCTGTACTTTTACTGGACAATTTGTAGCAATTTAAGAAAACAGTGGATATTTCTTTCCCTGAGTCACAAACTGCTGGGTGTAAATTGGAGCTCTAGAAAAAGAATGGGAGGTACAGAACAGAATGAAATATTCTGTTGGTGGGAAGTGAAATAAAATATGAAAGTGCTCCAGTAGTTTGAAAAAAACTCCTTTTTTAATTTCGCTGGATTTTTTTAATTCTTCAGATGTTTGAGAAATGGTATAGTAAGAAAAAGAAACAAAAATGTATCATTCACTGAACCACGCCTGAGAAAAAGTCCTTGAAATGTAGGCATGGAGTGTCACTGGATCAAGGCTAATGACCCTGAAACTGTTCCAACTCAGTACTAACCACTACTAATTTTATGGTTAACTCATTATCTTTTCCAAATAATATATTCTCACTTTATTGAAGTTTTCATAGCTTGTTCTCAACTCTATCATTTCAAAAAGTACAAGACAAGCCAGCTGGAATCAAGAACTATACTTTTCATCACTCTGCGAGCTAGCTGCCAGAAGTGCTGTTCAAAAAAAAATCCTGTTAGTAAAATAAAAGTTACAACTAACTGCAGCTCTCCAGGACGTCAGTATCCTAATAATTCTGGAAAAAAAAGTGGAAATGCATATTATACTAGGGAAAAGTCTTTTGACTCTGTGTATAATTATACTTCGATTCTTTAGCAAAAGCTGAACAATGGCAATCCATAAAGGTGGATGAAACTCTCAAATTGATATACTACTTCTGAGTGGTGATGATTATTATAGCCACAAATAATCAAAGGAAAGGCCGAACACTTTAATACCTTTCAGCATAGCTCAATGTACAGTCCTAAGAACGAAGAACACAGATCTACCAAGGCTTGAATAGAAGTGCAGTAGATGTATTACAGCACTAACAACAGCTTTATTTTCTAGATGCTAAGTCCTAGTGAAGATCAGAAACAGACTTAAAAAGTAAAATTGCACCAGCTTCAATACAAAGAAATATTTCATGGAATTCATAAGAACATAAATCATAAGAACAAATGCAAACTGAAAACTACAATTTAAAAGGAGGAAGTTACAAAAATTTCATCAGTTTGCAAGTATGTATGATGGAAGATCTGATAATGAAGCATTCTTTAGTGAAAAACAGATTAGTAATAGCTGGAATTTCAAATCAGTTAAAATAAAACAAAAAAAATCATAAAAGAAATTAAATATAAGATTTGTTGTTGTTGTTATTGTTGCTGTCTAACTTCCAAATGTGGCAGAATTCATTTTCTATTCTGCTCCCTTTTCTTCTTTATCTGGAATCTTCAGACTTGAGCTCAGATTTCTCCCATCAAATTTATGCACAAAAATAAATTAAACTAGGAGGAATTCACCATAAACTCAAAGCTCAAGTAATACAGAGAGAATGCAACAGGACCTCCAGTCACACTAATTACTAAATTATAATCCACAGCCAAATTAGTAAAGCAGTATTTCAGAATCAGAGTCTGTTTTCACTTACTTTGTGACCCATAAAAAAATCAGCAAAAATATAGTAACTGGAAATACTGGAACAAATTCATTCTGTGTTTTTCCACTACATCTCAGGAGTGGTGAACAACAATTTTAAGAAAAGTTTTTTCCTGAGTGCATCTCCTAAAGAAACTTTAGGATAGGTAACATCAGTAAAACCTTTTAAACTCACAAAAGCCTGGTGCTCTTTCAATGAAAACAATTCCCTTTCCCCTCCCACTACAAATATTAAGCAGTGGCTAAATACAAGCTTAACAACTCTCATGCAAACATACATTGTCAGGAGTATGCAATAATCACTGCAAATACCATACCCTTGAGGGGATAATTTGTCCAGCCAGCCTGCTTTAACCTTCTTTACTGATGGTCCATAAAAGCAAGCATATGGTGCTATTGATTCATTTCCAGTCAAAGTTTGCTTTCCACCAAATTGCCAAAAATTCATTTGTTCACTGGCCAAGCGATCAGAATCTCCACTTTGTATCTTGCTGCAAGATGCTTGGTGCGTTTTGGTTTTATTTTTCTTTTTCTTTAAAGACAAAGAATGTTGTTCCACAATAGAATACACAGATTCATTTTCAGATTCTTCTGGCATTAATGATGGGTCTTCCTGAGGCAAGGATTCATTTTTTTCAAATTCTTTTGTCTTCTCTTTCTGATTATTAAAGTGACTGGAAAGAAAAAGTGCATTTTACTCTTAAAATGTATTACTACAATGCACAGACACATAAAATTAATTAGAACCAATACTGGTAAGACATATTGTAAGTATGTTTATAACTTGTATAATCACAGTAATAACCACAGACATTTTAAACACAATTTATGTTATAACTATGACCACCCTGAATCCTGCTTTCTCCATTCAATAGGGATAGTACCAAGATAAGATTCCTTTAGAAATCTGAACAGAAATTTAAAAGTAAATTCTCCTCCTCAGGAAAAGTAGTTTTTGTCTTTTGAGTACTGTGGATGACTTGCAGTATCACCTCTCTCTTCCCTTTCCCACCTCAACAGAAGCGTGGTGCAGACTGGATAATTAAGAAGCACTCACTAGCTTTCACTTCAGCCACTGACTGGCCACTGGCTCATGACAGAGTGGTGAATGTGTTTTAGTTTTGTGCTTGTTTGGGTGGGTTGTTTTTTTCTAATGAGGAAGTAAATTATGAGAGCACTCAGACACAACTAGCTATGAGACAAAAATGGAAATTGGTCTTCCTTATTTCACCTGGGGAAAACAGGGACACTCTCCAAATCCACAAGTAATTCTGAAACCTGGTTAAAACAGTTTCAGAACAGCCAAAATGCCCAGCTTTGCCTCATATAGGATGGGGTAAAGACTCAAATAGAAGAAAAAAAATACAATTATGGTTGTGCCCTCAGAGCTAGAGATCCACTTGTGATATCAGTAAATAATATTTTCTCATTTACACTTCGAGTTTCTCTGCAATTCTTATTTAATACCATAGATTCTTGGAAGAATACTCTTCATTCATTCCTAGATCCAATTTATTTTCAGAAGCCAGGAATTCATTTCCATGAAGTTCCTAGAAAAGAAACATATTGTAACGAACATTTGTAGCAAAGGAGTAAGTGATAATTACTGTAGATATAAATCACACACAAACAGCCAAACTAGCAAAGCTGCTCTTTCCCACATTTTCAAACATGCATTTGAAAGCTGATTTTTGTATTCTGAGAAATGTTATTTTCAACACTTTCATTTAAAATAATAATATTCAGATAAAACATTTAAGCATGGTCCAAAACACCTGATATAAACAAATCAGATAAAGAAATTCAGTGTATAGAAATACCATCTCGGGGCACCACTGGCATCCTGGTTTTGGCAGAGACAGAGTTAATTTTCTTCCTAGCAGCTGGTACAATGCTATGTTTTGCATTTGAGAATGAGAATAATGTTGATAACACACTGATGTTGCTGGGTACATCAAGGACTTTTCAGTTTCCCATGCTCTGCCAGCGAGCACATGCACAGGAAGCTGACCTGAACTAGCTAAGGGGATATTCCATACCATAGAGCATCAAACTCTCTTCCTTTTCACTACAGTTACTGACAGCATCATTACTATTACTATTACTATTATTATTATTACTATTGTTGTTGTTGTTATTGTTGTTATTATTATATTTGGTTTGTCTTAATTATGAAACTGGTCTTATTACACCATCAAACAGATTACTTGTTTTCCAGTTCTCACTGCAGTGGGACCGAGCAAGCAGTTGCCAGCTGGGGTTAAACCACAACAACTGAATATTTTTTAAACTCAAAAGCCACATGTTACACATGCTTTACAATTTATGATTTGTCACAAGCTAGCCTATCTTTCTTCTTGAATAAAATATTTCTTCTTGGAATAAATGTACAGCCTTCATAGATAAAATATTGGCAAATCCAAAATCCTAAAGAACCACTGAACTCAGCCATACTGAATGTATCTTGTTGGGTACGTTTTTGGGGTTTTTTTTTTTTTTTTTTGCCAAGATCTTCTTCCTAAAGGCACATCTATTAACTTTTGCTATGAAATCTTTATCACAAACTGCTTGCAGTGTACAAAATGTCAAGGTTAACACGGCTCGTGAACATTACATTTCACACTTTCTAAACTTAATCTGACAATCATATTGTACTACTAAGCCTTTCAAGATGTGTCTTTGTTCCTTTAAAAAAAAACCCTAAAATTAACATCTTCCTGTTTACTGTCAAAGTGTTTTAATTTACTTATTTAAACTTTTATGTGTACGTAACAAAGTTGAACAGCGGCAGAAACAAAGTGGATAAACTTCCACAACATTGCCATTTGTTTTCTGAGTAGCAGCACCTAATCTTATAGTTGAGGATTGTACCTTGGCAACATGGAAAGGCAAGACTAAAAAAAGGAGATAGTTCCTAGCAGAGCAAGTGTGCAGCAATAATGTAGAAATCGCAGTCTTATGTTAGGATAAATCTAGGTGAACTGTCTGTCTTCCTCTGCCAAACAGACCCATTATAAAAATAAAAACTCACCAAAACCTAACCACCCACACATCACAGTACTATGCTGTAGCACCAAGAGCCAAAAAAAAAAAAAAAAAGAAAAAATCCAATACGAACCCCTCCACACACCAATAAAAACCAAACAAACAAACCCTACAAAAAAAAAAAACAACAAAACCACAAGCAAAACCCATCAATAGACCTTGTAAACAAATTCAATAGAAAATTCAAAAGCAATCTATCCACGGCTTATCAAATACTTGGATTGCCTGGAAACAAAAGAAGGGGAAGTGGTCACACTCCTGCACAGTATTCAAGAGGCTAATAACACAGTGCATGAAACATCTTCAGAGTAAAAATAGTCAGTATCCTTTATCTTGATTTGCTTATCAGGTTACAATTGCAATTGTTATCCTCTCAAGCCTGTATAAAAACCCTCTACTTTTAACCAGAAAGCAATTCAGACACGCTTCTGGTTTTAGCTTTTTCTAACAGGCAGTCTTCCTGATTTCAACAGCAAGACAGGAAGCCTGAAAGCTAAAACACAGATTGCATGAGGAGTATCAGGACTGAGCCTACATTAAATGAAGATTCAATGCCACTGAGGAGAGGCATCTTCCTCAGAAGATACCACCTAAGTCTCCTATTAAAGGTAATGCAGTCACACAGTTCTCAGGTTGATTCTTGAATCATGCTCTGGCAACACAACTTTGAAATGGGTCCATAAAGACAAACTCCTCCTTTTAAAATATTAAGGCCTCTTATGTGGAAGTGGTAAGCTTTGCAATCTGGCCAGTCTTCCACAGTATCCCAGTGCTCAGGAGCTCACGCAATTTACCAAGCTCCGCCTGTCTACAGCAAGAAATAAAGCCAGTATTTCACTCACAAGGCTTAAACTTATTAGAATTCAGGCTTCCTCTGAAGGAATTGTAATATACTTGAGTCTTTTAGTTAGACATAACAATAAAACCCTTGGATTTTTGTGTTATTTTTAAATCAATATTTTTAAAAAACAGTTCCTTCTTCAGATTGCCCTTCAGAGGTTTCTCTTTCTACTTATCTTTCTTCCTGACCCAAATCAAAGGCATATTCTCTTTATAACCTTCATTCCCCTGTTCTCTCATGCTCACTTATTTTAGTCTGTAGTGACTCATTACCTATTTCTACAGGCACTCCCTTCATAAAAGCCTACAGAAGCCTTTTCTTTACACCAATGAAACAGGAAGAAGAGTGATGGCTGACTTACAAGCCCTTAAAACAGATTTCAGTCAGCAAGTATAACAACTTGACATCTTTTATTTTATATGGACAAACTATACTTTCGTGACTCAACACGAGGAAGCAGCAACAAGCTCTAAAATCTCAGATACTTTACTCTGTTATCTAAATATCCTTATTTGTTCCTAGGATATTTCCTTCTGCTGAAGGAAATCTGAAAGTGAAACATATCTCAAGATGTTTGTTTTATAGTTGTTCTTTATGACCTCTGTCTGCAACAAAGTGCTAATAGAACTAAAATCAGCTATGAAGTTTCCAACAGGCATGTGATAAACATAGCACAAGAAACTGTTCACATATATAAAAGGGATATTAAAATCCAAATTTTCAGATCAGGTAAAGGATGTTATACTCCATTAATAATGATTCTAAAAGTAGCAAAACAGCCATTTAGTTTCAAACAGTTAATCCAGTTTAATAGCATGATATTTTTGTACTTTGCACCTTTGTAAGATAAGAAAGAGTGCTGACAGGCTTTCTGGGTATGCTTTTTCATAAGCAGCCATTACAATGAAATGTACAGAATAATGCTAAAAAAGTAACAAGAGGGCTAAGAATCTTTTTCCAGAAAATCAGCTTAAACCATTGAAATAATTAAAAATAAGTTAAATTTTGAGTTTTAAACACATTGGCACAGACAATAACTAGCACAGATGAGACACTGCATTCAAGGAAAGAAAATGAACACTCAAAAGTCAACTTTGCATGCACATAACAAGAACAAGAAGCAAAGACAAGGCATGATTTTATGTCTACTGAATTAAAAAGTCAACCACAACAAAAAAGCATAGTATACTTCCAAAAGAAAGTATGCGTCAAAAAGAGATTACTTTTATTCCCATAAAACTACTGTCATTAGAAGATTCAATTTGAACCATTTATTTTTATTGACCAATACTTAAGAAATTAGAATAGGAGAAAGAAAAATCCATTTGAGTAGTTTTTATTTTAGTCAATAGCTTACAATAGTTTAAAAATGAAAAGTGAAGACCAGGACAGAAGAATTGTCTGTTATGTTAAATTCTCTGAGAAAGTATCAGGAATCACAGAATCAACAATTCTTGGTTTGCTTCCTGCTAAGACAGAAGAAGCAAGAGCTGGAAATTCAAGGCATTTGGCAGATGCCTCACTAAGCTGATTTACCTCCCATATCTCCCTCCATGTGATTCAGAAGTCTGTCCACATGTCTGGCATTCACACCATCAACTACTGACCCCAGCCAAACATTCAGAGAATCCTAAAAGAAAAGTGACTTTCTGGGTATACAGCAAGTTTAGGAGATGCATGGAAAATATCATGCAAGAACTAAAATGTCCTGAGAACTTTCAGAGACCGGAATTGAAAAAGGCTATGGCCAGATATGATCATCATAACACCTACCCTAACCTGCAAGCTGCTTTCACAGGATATGCAAAAGTCTGTGTGGAGATGCCAAGGCTTGATCTGCAATTCTCAGATGAGGAAAAAGCCACTTTTACCCTTCTTAGTAAATTCTAATGGTTTCAATTTTCAATGGCTTAATCTCAATTATGCACAAAGGATTGTACCTCAGAGCATAAATATGGCAGCCCTGGGCATTGGGGTTAAAGAAACCAAAAAAAAAAAAAAAAAAAAAAAAAAAAAGTTCATTTATCTGCTCTAGGTTAGTAAAAAAAAAAAACAAACCAAAAAAAACCAACACACACCACAGCTTCCTATTGCTATTGAACATAAGAAGTGTCTCTTCAGATTAACAAAAGTCATTAGTCCTCATATATTTATGTCATAAACCTCTTTGCATATACCTAAAAAGACAGAAAAAGTACTGGTAATTGAATAAACACAAATTAAAAAAATATATATACAATTAAGGCCAGTATGGAATACCTAGCATGAAGATTAAAGTGAAGACAGATTATATACATTGAGGCTTGTCAACTTACTTTAGCATCTTTAGCATTGTCACAAATAAAGGTTTCCCCGTATGGAGAGATAATGGGTGGCTTTTCTTCTGTGAAAGTACCTTAAAGCAAATAAATAAATAAATAAATGCAAACGCATGTGCTCTGCTGCAAGTCACAAATGCTCTGATAAAGTCATAATAAAATCACAAATCTTTCAGTTTGTAATTTCTGTCCTTCTCAGAAAAAACTTTGAGGAGCAAGAAACAATGTCCTATTTCTAAGTGAACTCCAGATACCTTCTTTTCACCACAGATATTATCACTATTATTATGCAATTTGAATATAACCTGCGTAAAGGCATTTTCTTCTGCCCTACCCTGCATAACGTTGAAATAAAAACCCTTCAGTTTTCCAGTCTAAGAAGCAATAGCTCCAAAGTGTTCTTTATTCCAACTTAAAAAAACAAACCACCATATTCTTTAGTGCACAATCTTCATTTTGTCACCGGGTATTTGCTCGAAATAAATATACAGAACTTCAAAAAAGACATATTTCTCGAATATGAAAGAAGTTTCCAGCTGGCTGCACAAGACTTCTAAATGCTTCAGTAAACTATTTAATACAATTAATTTCCTGTTATTTCCTGGAGCTATGAGCACTTACAAATTAAGCAGCCTTAGTCAGGAGTACAGACTTATATCTTTCAAGAAGAAGTTAACTCTTCTTAAAAAAATCTGGAGCTAATCTTAGAAACTTAAAACATTAGTCTAAAAAAGTTTTTTAAAATAAATGGGGCTTAAAGACTAGATTTTCTAATTTTTTCTATATTTGGTCATAATCAAAAAATAAGTAAAAATGCAGAACTGATAAAAGTCTCTGCTATTACATAAATCAATTCTTCTAGAACTGTGAGATGCTCAGTATATCTTAAACCACGTAAATAATACTTCTCTTAGAAAAGCAGTCCAAGGTTTCTTTTTCTTTAATATTCAAGATGTAAATATTAGCATGCTTAACTCACTGTTTTGTGAAATTTGCCTCCCAGTACAAGAAACATTTACAAGGTCCATATTTCTTCTTCTCTGAAGGGAACTTGAACAAAACAAAGCACAGAAGGAAAACATTAATTGAAATTTCCCAGAAAATAATCAAAACCATGTCAAGCACTTAAACAATTAAAATTAAATGCAAATATAGAAACAAAAGAATTTAAGTCTTGGTAAATTTTCTAATTTATTTTAAAAGTCACACAACAATGTTTTCCTCGCCTTATGACAGTGAATACTTCTCTGATTCTAGCAGACATCCCAAATTTGGGGTTTTTTTTGTTCTGAATTGACCTTACAAAACATTTATATTGCTTGAAGAATGGAAATCCCAGAGCTTTCCTCAACCTCTTCCTTCCCTTCTCCTTCACAATGATTACCAATGACTGTATTAAAAAGGATGTACCGTGAAAATCCACTTTAACATTAAACTCATAAGAGGTCTCACAATCCAGCCAAAACATGCTGGATTTTTCAGTCCAACTACTGAAAAAAAAAATGCTGTAAAGTTTTCTAAGGTGAATTACTTCCCCCCCAGAAAGTTCTAAAATCACGCAGTAAATGGCATTGCATTGCAACTGCCTGAGACACCCCCTAAACGTTTTATACATGGGGTATCTCTATACACAGCGAAAAAATTATTTTATTAGTGGTGTGCTGGCCCCAGGTATTTCAGTAATTTAAAGTATAATTCAATATTATTGCTATTATTAATAGGTCAGGCCAAGGCAGCTTTATAATCAGAACACAGGAAGAAAAGTGTGTGAATTAGAAGATTTCTAACCCACCTTTACTAGTCCAGCAGTCAGTATTAGGTTTTTTCAGTCAAGGTCTGAATTCCACCATTAACATAATTAGCAATTTTTTCTTTTAATTTCATTTTCTCTGCTTAAAATAGGAGCACTGAAGGTTCTCATGCATCTTTATAGACTATTCTGCAGCTGATAAATGCCATGTAAAATGCTTATAGGTTTTTCTAACAT
The DNA here is from genome assembly GCA_025920805.1 of Petroica traversi. Classification (NCBI taxonomy): domain Eukaryota; kingdom Metazoa; phylum Chordata; class Aves; order Passeriformes; family Petroicidae; genus Petroica; species Petroica traversi. Next base: position 13,174,069 of record JAHLSL010000015.1, on the reverse strand, counting down.
TTTGTGGCTCCTCCATCCTCTGAACCCAAAGGCAATTGTCTTCTACCAAAAATATCAATCTCCTAATTTTTGCATCCCCACTTAACATATTGAGAAATTTTCTTATTTTAAGATAAGCTACATTTAGAACTTCAACCTACAGTCCCATGAAGTCCAACTTTAATTACTCCTTACGACAATATGACACTTCTTTGTGACAGAAGGCAGGCATTCATGAACTGCTATTTCACATAACTTTTATTCCATGCCTAAATCTGCCTCAAACAATTGATCAAATTAAACTCAAGATAGAAGCCAGACCTTATAAAGTTACTTGACATTTCCAATGATATTCAGATTATATAAACTACGTTCCCAAATAATTATTTTAGAAAATTCCTTGTTTTAGAAAACACAAGTGACTTTGGCCTCTGAAAGTGGCAATTGTAGTACCCACATACAATTGCCTACTCTCCTGAGTCTTAATTACAAAAATACACAGCAAATACATTAAAAATCTACGTTTCATCATACATTTTATGAAAATTGATGTAGTTACACCTTTTGAAGCTCCTTTAGCAAACTAAAGCCATGTGTTTGTACTACGCTAATTTTAAAGAACTCAGTGTGCTGAAGAAAACCCCAAAACCTATTCTAGGGTATTTCAACACAGATCAGACTTTTTGTTGTTAGCTTGGTATCTTTTGAAGGGTATTAGCAGCATTAAACTAAATTAAGAGTTACAGATCAATGGCTTTGACTTTAAGAGCTTTTAAAATTATGGGGGCTTTCCTTATGTAAAACAGTGAGTAATTTGCTTAGTTTCAGGGTGGATGGATAATTTCACCAGGAAATGAAAAATAAGAAGTCAGCTTAAAAAAAAACCCAACAAACAAACAAAAAAATTATTTTAAAAAAACCCCACACTTTTCAAAAAATCCATATACTTTTCAAGTCTTGTCTATTCTTTTTGATCATGCACCAACATCTGTGTACACATGGCACAAAATTCTGCTCTAACTACAGTCTTTTTTTCTAGCATTCAAGAATACAATCTATTTCTCCTTTTTGGAAAGCAAATTTCTAACATGTTAATTAAAAACTACCTAAATATATTATATAAGTTAAATGAGCTTATTTTGAATATCTGCTTGAAAGATTATGTATCATAAAAAACCTACAGTGCAAGCTATAAAATGACAATAATTTGTCAATGCTTAATGGAATAGTAAGCTAGTTATTGTATAAATTAAATACCTGGATTGAAGGAGAGAAAAATACTGAAGACATCTTTTGGGGGAAAAAAAATGAAAAAAAAAATCTTATAACTGTATCAATATAGGAATTTTTATTAGCCATTTCAGAAAGTGAATACCTCTTCTCTTGAATTTTTTCAATTCAAAAATTGAGTACCTCAAATAAAGATTGATGATACTCTTTATTTTGTTCTTTAATGGAAGGTTAAATGGAAGGTCTGCCAATCACAAAGCGTGCCAATTTTTCAAAGATATAATAATAGTTTCAATTCTTATTCAATTCTGACTTTGTTACAGCTGTGGTGATTAAGACTCTCTGTTTTCACATATTAAAACAGGTACCGGATGCGGCTCAGGCTGCACACGCTTCTCTAGAACCCCTTATGATGCACAAACAGGATGAAACGATGTGATGAGGCAGTGCCTGGCCTTGCTAAATGCTGAGAGGCTGGAAAGCTAGAACTTTGCACCGAGCTGGTTTATTCAATATACTCCTGCCACGTTGCAAATAAAGTGATGGAAGGAGGTCAGTGCTTCGAAGTCTTCATCTGCTGAGTGTTTTAAATGAAAGAAGCTTTTCTTTTCAAACTCATGGAAGACATGTTTTCTTTTCTATCTATAACAAGACCTAACCCTCCCATAATGCAAACACAGCAAAACTGCTTCAGCCTGCTGTGTTAAAGCTTTGGGGTTCATGGATTGCTAGCAGAGATGATGACAGTAATGGTGATACTGGGAAAAGAGAGGGAGGAGCATCTCTCTTCTTAAAAATTTATTCTGTGTGGCAGAACACTGTAGAGACACACAGCAACACCAGCTTGGTCATTGGCAAGCTTGACCTCTTGTATGTTTAGAAATGGAGTCTAAAGGATGTAAGCACCAAGCAAGAAATTCCAACTATAGGATCTGCCAACTGCAGGAAACAAATGATGCCAGCTCAGTCCAAGCACCATTATCTATTTTATTTATTTATATTTTCCCCCACATGCAGGATGTCAACCATAATTTTGGGTTAGTTTTTTTTTTTATTTCTCTTAATAAAGAATCAGAATAACCCCACTACCGCACAACACAAGTAACAAATATGGGAGACATTAAAAAATCTAAAATAATATAGAATTCATCATTCTGAAATTTTATCTGCGTATTATTGTGTGTAAAAATCAGGTCTACCATGTTATAAATCTGCTTCAGCTTTTTGTTTGAACATATTTCTTCTCAGAATGATGCAATGATACCTATTTCACAGAAGAGTGACTGCTCAATGACATGATCCAAAGTATCCAAATCCTCTAAAACTAATTCAAAACTAATTATCTTTAATCTTGTCCTAAAGACACATTACTGGTTAGTTCCATCCATTACAATACTTCCACAATTTTGTCTTACCAAAACCTTCAATTTTTCACTTAGTAGTTTTAAATACCTTCTGACTGATTTTTACTAATCCTCTAACAACAGAGATCTTAAAATGATATGATAAGGAAAAGTCTAGCTGAAAATAATCTAGCATAACTACACATCAACAAAAGCAGTACTAAATCTGCACAGTAACTCCACTATTAAGTTGCATTGCATAATTTTCACCTTTTTTCTTTTTTTTTGCTTTGTTACAGGCAAGACCCAGGAGCAGAAGTGAGGCATGGGGAAGCAGATAAAATTGCAAGAGAGATAAGTTCATTATTAGTAATAAAGATGACATGGTCACAGCCCTAGCATGGGGCACAAGGAGACCAACTGGATGAACTTTCTGTGCTAAAGGCACATAAGAGGTGATGAGAAAATTATTCTTTGCATAAAAATTTAATGACCAATATCCACGAATGACTAGAAGGAAATGCTTAGTTCCCTAGATTTCAGCAGGATTTCTCAGCCTCCATGGAACAGCCTTTATACCATGAGAAAAGGCTGAAACCAGCATCTGTCAATAAGGACACTTGAGGCTCTGTGCAATTCTATGAGAAAGACATGATCTTTCCTGAGGTTAAAGATGTTTGCGTTATGCCCATTTTAAAGTTCTGTACTAGATCTCCACCCCTATGAAAAGGCTGTCAGAAAGGTTATCCAGAACGTTTCTGTGGAGTTTAAGTTCTGCTGCGAAGTTCTTGATTAGCCTCGGTCTTCAGCAGACAGACTGGTCCCTCAGGATTCCCAGATTGCTATAACTGGAGCCTAAAGACTGAGAAAAGAAGTTGGAGCTCACAAACCAAAATGGTGGGTAATAAATTTAGTGACCCAGCCTCATGTCAATCACCATCAGAGTGGGATTTGGAGGATTTGCTCCAGTGGTGGGAAGAGTACCAATACAGTATATTCTCTCAATTGAATTATTGTTTCTCTAAAGACAGTGAGAGTACTCTTTTAGCATATAGTTATTATTATCATCTTTTAGGTTAAGAGTCCCATTTTGGCTCAGCACGAGTAGCTTTATTAAGGATAATCACTCTACAAAAGTTAACATAAATCTGCTCCTCAGTGAAAGACACGTATACTTAAGTTTCAACGAGCACAATTGTTTTGTCATTTAGAAGACACCAATGAAGGAGTTTTTAAGGCACACAAAAAGATCTCTTATTGTTTCAGAGAACCTTTGCCTCTCCACCTGTTCCAACAGCTGTATTACACGATTAACTTTGACTTCTTTCTGTAATCTAAAAAAACTTGCAAGTGCTGGGAAACCCCTCCATTTAGAGCATGTATAAACTCGATGATGTTTCTAACTGCTGAGATATGCAGATGAAAAATCCAAGATAAATACAAAACATTCTTAGACATGTCCCTTCCAGGCATTGCTTGTGGTTCAAAAAAAATTTAAAAAATAAAATAAATGCAACCTAATGATTTGGATATGGCTACAGAAAAAAACTTTGCATATGCTTTTGCATTAATTTTTCTTCTGTTTAAGACACTCAGTCAGCATGACAACTAAAACTTTACTTAGTAGATCCAAAAATATTAAAAATTAACTTGTGTGAAGATATTTTTTGCTTACAGCCTGTAATACTGTAGTGTGAGTGACTACATATTCAGTGCCTATTATTTTTAACATTCAAACGATTATGTTTTTATTAAGATAGGTCTTGAATTAAGTCCCAACAGCAGATACTTTTCTCAACAAATACTTTTCTTGTCTTTTTTCCAAAGACAAGCTACAACAATTAATGCTTATTCAAGAAAACAAGTGCTGCACAGTAATTTGTGGATTCAAATTATTAACTCAACCATTTTGAAGGAAGAAAAATACACAGCACATCACTTGAATACTTTGAAACAAATTCAAAGATTCCATAAACTCTGAAAAACCTTTCACATCTATCCCCTTTCTTTCCTCCTTTTTCCACTGCTATTTTCCCTCCTGGAATGTCTATAAAATATTTCTATACTAGAAATATCATTAAAAGCTAAGATTTTGCTGTTATGAGACGACCAGCAAAAGCCAACACATAATGTGACAAAATGGTTGCCTTCATTCTTCAATGTTAACAATTAAATGACTACCACATCAGAAATTAACTCAAAAGCCATCTTGAAGTAAGTTCTTGTTTATGCTTACAGTTGTTTTTAAGAGTTATATCTAAAACAATAAAGATTCTTTTATTTGTTAATATGTAGATGCAGAGAAAATTGGGGAGGTTATAAGGGAACATTGTTCTAAAATTTCCCTCTATACTCTCATTTTTGCATTTAAATTACATTGAAGCTTAATGCTTCTTCAATTAGTTTGGCAACATTCATATCAGATCCAGTGTTTTTACAGTGTATATTAAATAAATCCACAGGAAAAATATTAAAAAAAAGAAAGAAAAAAAAAAAAAAGCAAAAGAAACCCCAAAGCGTAAATTCTACCATTCTAGTAATTTCTCATTAGTAATGAACAACAATTACCTTGATGAAGTTTGAACTTTACTTGATTCAGGAATTTCTGGTACAGGTCGATGCCTTAAGATAAAAGATCGGCTTGCTCTTGGAAATACTTTCATGCAGTTTGGCGTACAGGAATCATATAAGTCATTGTCTATCATTTCTCCTTTAAACTTATAGAATGGAGAATCTGGTTTACCACCAGATAAATCACCCTCATCTGCAAACCTCTGATGTTTGTTTTCCTTGCATTTTGTCTCGCATGAACGAACAAATGAAGGAGGATCACGAAACACCAAAGGGCCAGTCAAGTGCTCATCAGCTTGGTATGCAGCAGCTTCTGTCGGTGATGCATCTGGCTGAGTATTCGTCTTGATATTTCTACTTTGACTGTCAGCATTTAGAATGCTTTCTGAATTCTGGTATAAACTGGAAAAATCCAAATTTGTAAAGCTATCATCCTTTGCCTCCACTGAGTTTTGCTCTGTGGGTTCAAACCTTTCCTTATTAACGTAAGATTTTTTAAGAAGTTGTTCTGATGATGTTGCAGGCATCAAGCCAGTCCTATCTACACTTGAATTGCTTACAGGAGACTCCTGATCTGAGGATGAATATTGCTTCTCTTCTAAACCTTTCAAGTCTTTGAATTTTAGATTTTCACGGAAAAGAAAATTCCCTTGAATTTTCGGAAAACTGTCTAGCTGCTTAAGAATCCTTCTGCGATGCCCTGTAGGCAACACTCCCATTTGCTGAAGCACACTGTTATTTATTCCCACGCAGTCTGTCACAGTGTTATAGCCATGTTTTTTAAAGTTAGGAAGATACTGTGCAAGGTTAATGTTGACCAAAAATTCTTCAATATCAGTGCCACTGCCTGTGGATAACATGACTTCATTCCGTATATTGCCCCACACAGTCATGTATAAATAATCAGGTTGTATACATGTTCACTAGCAAGAAAACTCTCTTGAATTTGGTGTCCACCAGCTGGCAGAAAATATCCGTTTCCTCACGACACCTCTTCAGGTTTCTTCAGTTCAAACTGAATTTTTTTCAAGACTGCAAACATATGGAAAAGAAAAAGGACATTAAAAAAATTAATCACCTGAACCTTTAATATTATCTTGAATAAAATTGTGAAAGACTCCCTGTCACTTAAACATTAATATTTTTTAATTGTTTGTGTACAAAAATTTCAACAAGAGTAAGCCCAGACTTTAATCTTGGCCTTTATAAAAAATAAACTGCAAAATCTAAGTCTCAGGACAAGTAATACATACTTAAAACACATATTCCTAGTAGTTAAACATTAGGATTAACAGTTAAGGGATGAAACACTTATCTACACACACACTCTAAATACACAGTAGTTGGCTATCAGGGAGAGAGTTATCCAACACCACAACAGGAACCTAAAACTTTCCTATTTCCACATTAGCACCACTTAACTATGGAACAGGATTTCTACTCCCTTATCTTCCAATCTCAAAATCCTTTCAGCATAGAAACACACTTGCAACGGAACAAAGGAAAAATGATTGTCTAGAGCATTCTATGTGAACTGTGCGTTCAAGACCTCTTCAACTGAGAATCTAACTGAACAAGTGCTATTGCCAATAAAATGGTTTGCAATGGTAGATCCAGTCCTTCAAACACACTGTCCTGCAGGAATACAGGAAACAGGTAACCACCAGCATCTCAGCTCTGACAAGGAAGCAGTCTTCCCTTGGCCACAAACAGAAGAGACATGACCCCACAGACAAGTTCTGACCATCCGTGACTTTTCCCTTAGTATTTTCCAACTCAGCCCTTACATTCCAGATTTCATCTATTTGAGTTATTCTTTCTTCCAGGGCCATATCTGAATCTGCAATGTAGAAAATCCAGATGCTACTGTTCTGAAGGTGTTTGAAACAGTCTGAAATCATATTTCTTCAAAGGTTTAAGATCAGCAATACTCAACAGGTTTTTTCACCTCTCTCTTTGTATATAAAGAGTAATTTGGACTTAGGGAAACCTGCTGACTTGTTGCAGCTGTCCTGGCATGCAGGTACTAGCCTTAAGCAGGCTGAAAAAGAAAGAAGAGCTTCAGTGGAAAAGCATTGCTAGCATTCAGAACGAGGAGAAATCTTATGCCCATTTGTCCATTATAGTAGGCATTGATATCTAATTCTTCAAAGTATTTAATGACAAAAACTGCAGTACTTATGATCTAGAATTGAAATTTAAAAGACTGCCTACATTTTTACTGTATCAATTCCTCAATAAAGGATAAACCCCCTTCCTATAAGATTCCTCCAATGTCTTTTGAATATCTAAATCATTATTCAGAAAGGTAGTAATAAATAATTAGAGAAATAAATCTTTATGCCTCTCCTCAGTACCCAAAGTCTCATACAGATAAATCTAAATTTAAAATAATATTCTGTATGAAGCACAACTGTTATCACTGCTATTGGCGATTGTACCTTATTATGATTATTAAATAAATAATTAAATAACTACCTCAATCGCTAGAAGTCTTTTCTGTCAAAATTTTGTAAATATCATCATTACTCCCACACTTTCAAAAAGTGATAATCAAAACCAAGGAAAAAAACTGGACTCTTCATGGACTTACACCATGCAAATATGTATGTGACATAATAATAGGAAAAAAAAAAGGAGATGAGCAAATCTACATTTTTCTGGAAGAAGTAAAAATCAACACAGTATACTTACTATAGATGTTCCATTATTCAAAATAAATCATTTGATTCTCTCTAGTCTCTAAGTGCAATTTTCTGGAAATATTTTATATCAGCTTTAATTACTACCCACAAGACTGAGAAGTGACTTATCATTAATATTAAATTGAGACAATTAAAATCTTTTAGAGAGACAACTCTATAGGTCAATCAGATATCAACCTCTCAAGAGAGATTAACTTTATTATGGAGTTAACCCTCAATTAAAGATTCCAAAGTCATTTAAATTCAAAAAGCCTTGGATTGATCTAAACTGATTAACAATCCACTTTCGTATTTACCTTTGTCCCATCCTAACCTGCATACTTATATAAACTCTCATCATTCCTTTAAAAATTTGAAAACTCAGCGTATTTCCTCAAACTTTTCATGGCAGCCTCAAATAAATCGTAAAGGATAAAATGCAAGAGTGTGGCCTCCACTCATCTCTAAACTCTGGAAAATGTAAATGTAAATACATAGTCTCTTAAAAAGTTGAATATATATTTTCAGATTCTGAGTTCAGAACAACAAAAAAAAACTTGTAGAGAAATTACTTACTGGGAAAAAAGTATCAGACAGGTACTGCTTGGGCCAGAAAATATTCTTCCAGATATCCAATAATTAAACAAAAAACACAATCAAACAGACAAACAAACAAACAGGAAAAAAAGGAAAAAAAAGAAACCAAACAAACAAAAAGCCCCAAAAAACAGCAACCAAGCCACAAACATATTTAAGTATATAAAACCCCTACAGTGTTACCATATCAGTCTAAGGCTTTTAAAGTTGCAGTTGCAGCTGGTTATCTCAGCCATTTCCAAATACCTTGACAGTTCTGGGTTTCATGGTGGCATTTGGCTATTTTTTCCCTAAGGTGTTAGTGCTCATTTTCCGACAGTATCATCTTCTCAATCCCTCCACATTTCAAAATAACAAAAAATACACCTGAGAAAGTTGCTTTAGCTACATATTTATAAATAAATATATATCTGTTATATATAAACATAGATATTTATACCCGCACACTCTCTCTTCTCTACCTTAACACAGGTTTTTCTACTTGCAATAGCTTTGCCTACACCTCATTCTGGAACAGCTCCAGTGTTGTTATTTCAGGAACTCAAATAGCCATGTATTATCAGCTATTTGGATTCTAACCCATCTTTGTATAAATCACATGCCAACGCAAAGAGTTACCTAGCAGAGAACAAACTTTGCCTCCAAATCTGTAAGAATGATTACTTTTTGCTGTGTGTTTTATGAACAAAGCACGTAGCAGAGGAAGGAAGGAACTGCTTGCTGAGAAGACATTTTGACCACAAAATGCCAACGGTGCTGGAAGATAAAGCCCAAGTCACTTTCTGTTTCTGTAGTTGTCTATGGCAGAAGCTATCAGAGCATCCATCAAAATTTCTGAAGACAAGCTATAGATCTGGCCTAGCTATCAACTGATTAAATACCACCAAAGCAAAAGGTTATACTGACAACTGGTTTGGTTTCAAAGAATAATGTAACAAACAGCTAAACAAATCTATGCACACTGGTGAATGTTTTGCAGGCTAGAACATAAATATGTAATCACTTCTTAAAATGTTTTATAAGGTTTGAACTCAAGAAGTACACAGAAATGCAGAACTCAAGGACCACCTTATTCAATACATTCATCTGTTTTGTTATTATTGTTATCAATTTAAAGAAGAATTTAATCTCCTCCTTAGCTTTGATTGTAAAGTCACAACGTACAGTACTAGAAATGAAGGCCATATATATATAGCTTACACACATCTGTATGAATACATTCATTCTCTTTCACATCCATATTTCTACCACTACAAATTTAAGTCAACAACATTAGTGCGCATGGTTGCATACGTTCCGTAACACAAACCTTCTCTCAGAAGCAAGGCAAAATAGTTTTTTCCTACATAGAAATAAATAGCTAAACCCTCCCCTTCACCAAAAAACAACAAAGAAACAATAAAAAAAAAAGCACAAGGGGAATTTGAACTTGCTTAAATAAAATTGATTATTGTTGTAATATTATATTCTCCTAAGTAGGGTAACCAAGACGTCACCATTCCCAACATGGTTGTGAGAAATAGAAAAATGCTATAAAGGTTATTAAAAAAAAAAAATCAAACTTCTTGGAAGACACATGACCATTCAATTTTATCAAAATCGGGATAAAACACCTAAATTGCTATGTGGAAAAAGCAATACAAGGAAAACCATTTGGGCTTTTCTTTTAAGAAAAAAGCTTCAGCAGGGGCTGAATTGCAAGCGTGTTGCACATCCCAAGCCTTCTATGGGATCATCTAGCTTTCTTCCATAGAAGATATTTCCCACACTTCTTTACAAACTAATTGTCAGTTTCTTCCTTTTCCCATCTTACAGAAGGCACTTAAACAAGGAGTGGCAAAAATACTCAGAGTGGCCTAACAGTTCTTTGCTTTTACTAAAAGTGACAACTAAATGGCAATTATAACTCTCAGGACCCTTCCTCACATGGAGGGTAAGCACCTACATCTAGCATTCAGGAAAGCTGTATCTACTAATTTTAAAATTCTTTCACACTATGATTTTTCAGTTTGAAAACAAAATTGACCTGACAGGGATATAGACAGACACATCTTTGTTGAAGCAAGCAAGCAATCCAAATTTTAATAATGAATTGTGTGAACAGTAAGTTATAATGAACACAGAGACACTGAAGTGGGACTAGGCTTTTTTTTTTCAATATCAGTACAGATACAAGGCTGAAGAAACTGTCAAACCTTTAGAAGTACATGTCAAGATAATCACACTGTGAGCAATCAGTTCAAAAACACAAGCAAGTTCAGGCTTGCTCTCAACTTCTGCTAAACCACATACTAGATTAAGATCCTAATAAATACGCAAAAAAAAAAAAAGAAAAGAAAAAAACAGCTGAATAAAACAGTACAACAGGTCTTACCATGGAGAAGAATGAAATCTGCAAATAGTGAATTTCATCTTCGTATTGTAATTGACTCCATACAAACTGACAAGATTAGCACATAAAATATTGTCGATTAAAGATCTTTTCAAAAACCTACATTGTACAATCAGTGTACTGATCACACTAAATAAATAAATAAATAAATGGTACTGATTGCAACAATTCCAAGAGAACTGTTGCCTTTACCAATACAAGGAAGTTACTAAGCACAGGTCAACCTAGTAGATAATTACAAAATTGCTTTAATCATATCTTCTGTCAAACTGTTTCTTTGTTTGTCTCGGTTTTTTTCTAATTTCAGAACACCTGCCTTCTAGAAAAAGGTTCAACAACCTTTGTTACCTCGGAGTCAAACCTCACACTGCAAGAAATTCCAGTGGAACAACTTGCAGAGTCGCTGGAATAAGGAACTACATGGCATGAAGGAGCGAACTGAAGGTGAAATTGGAACTTTGGGAAGTTGCTGTGGCGACATTGGGGCGCCGTACCCTTCACTTCGTATTTTCCATCCAGAATATACTACAGCTTATTTGACATTCTTACATTTTCTGACAAAATTTCCAGTTGTATAATGGCAGCTAACATGAGGTCTGTTCTTGTCTGACTTCACAAAAACAACTCATAAACAAATACACAATAGCAAACCACTGCTCTTTAGCATGACATTTACATACAAATCGTTAAAACAACTGAAGCTAGAAAGAAAACAGAGAGCAATCCACGCCTTATTTTCTACCTGCCTACCTGCTATTTGGAGTCCGATGGCCACTCGGGTACCTGTCGCTGCTCCGGACATGCCCCGTACCCAAGCCCGAGCCGTGTCCGGCGGGAGCTGCAGCATCATCCCGGCAGCGCCCGGCCGGGCCCGGCAGCGGCCCGAGGGGCATCCCCTGCCCAAACCCCGCAC
>JAHLSL010000015.1:13101530-13161960 GCA_025920805.1 Petroica traversi | reverse complement strand
ACGCTCTTCCGATCTACAGACGAGCCTATGTACATAGGCAACGCCTTCAGGAAGAGCCAAGTATTACCCAAAGGGCGCCCGGCACCGCCTCTGCCACCGCGCGGAGCCCCGCTCCGGCCCCGAGGCAGCAGCACAGCCTGCCAGCAGTGCCACAGCTCCGATCACTTGCTTTAAAAAGCTAAAGGTACTAGGCTTTCAGTAGTTGCCAAGTATTCCCCGATTCTTGGAACCTGCCCATGCCTGTGAAAAACTGTCACTCAGATGAAACCAGCATTTTGTTACACAAAATGATACTGAAAGTACTTTAATGTAGTCCATTGGTGGATATAGGCATCTTCTTCTTGAAGAGTCAAGTCTTATCTTGTCTTACTAAATCCAAGAGGTTCCAGAGGGTTTACAGTGTTGCAGCTGAAGTCTGAGGTTTGCCACTCACCCAACCAAAGCAAACAGAAGCAAAGATATATTGAGAAAAAGAGGACAGTAATTAAGTACTAACTTAGGAGCAAGTAAACCTGGGTTCTTTTTAAGACTGCTTCCTACACAGTAAGCATAGCCTTACTGAATAGCCTTACTAGTAGCAGGACTGTTTAAAACTGTTGGTGCCAAGGTACTAAAGTGAGGTTTCAGGATGACAATTTTGAATGCAAACCGGTTTTAGACTTTCCAGCCAAAACTTCCAGATTATAAATTTGCAGTTCAGCATTACAGTACCAATTCCACCAGTGCCCAAGCACTTCTGAAAATCCAGCATCAACTTCTAATTATTAGATATGTAAATATCTGTGTGCCAAAAAAAATGCAGTTAATTTTACCTCCTAAACTTTTATTATGCAAACAAATTTTTGTATTTGCCTTTTTTGACAATCTAAAGAAATCTATTGTGTTCTTGCTTGTCTTTTTATTAATACTTTCACAGAGTCATTCTCAAACAAGGAATTGTGATTCCCAATTATTTGTAAAAGGGCTAATACGTTTCCAAGCGAGTGCACAGATGTGATTCAGGTAGGTGTACTAACATCCTTTGTTGTCATAGCCTTTCTGGATTGTAACCTAATGACTCACAGAGTCATCTGATCACAGATTTGCCTAACATTCCCAGCTAAGCCTAGCTTTCTTTTGGAACAGTAGGAATGCCAATGAATACCGACTTTGAAAAGGAATTTTAACCACAGTAACTTAAACTATTTGAAAGATTCATGCCCTGTGAACAACAAAAGACCGGCCTCCTTTGCAAGGCTTACCTCACCATGCAAAAATTCAGTTAATTAGCAGTTTGTGGTGGGTTAGAATTTCTTTCTCCTCAAGTCAAGATTATGGTCATAGATCAATACCCTTGAGCCCTTCTCTCTTCACTGTCAAGAAGTTCATAGTCCTTCAATAAAGCCCACTCTTCTTCCTCTTCCAAGGACCCATGTGATTTGCCCATGTCACTGGGCCAGTGGCAGAGACTATAGATAACGCTCTGCTCAGCATTTGTCTGTAAAAAACAGTGTCAGACCCTCACTTGGAACTCCCTGAAAGACTGCCCTCAGCACATTTACAGCTGTGCAGCAGTGGCATCTTCCCTCAGAGCACAACTCCACTCTGCACCCTGACTCACTCTATCTCACCTGGAGTTTTACTGATGCAGTTTCCTTGACCGCAATACTGGATCACAAGAACTGAGATAATTTTTTTCAGTGTTTCTGTTTGGAAGAGGGCAAGGAAAGGGAGAAATAAGCATTAAACACATGCCCAGTTGTGCCTACTTCTTTCTCTTTCATTATGTCCAGAAAAATTGCAATTTACACAAGATCATTTTAAGTCACATTGTGCTATTAGAGGTTTAGGGACTTTCCTTGACATTTTGTGTGTGTCTAGATTACATAATCAGTACCTCACAAACCCATTTGATGTTTTATTCTTTGTTAGAAAAAAGTAATATAATTTAATATATGGTGGTTTACTCTTTGTTAGAAATCAAATAGTATAACATATCTTTAAGAAAGCTCTCAAGTCTCTAATTTATCTACAGCATATAGTTCTCTAATGAACATGGAATGGCAGCTTTCTAACACTACAGTAAAAAAAAAAGTCTTATAAAAATCTAGCAGGAAATTGTATCTTACTAATTTTGGTGTAATTCAGATATGACATAAGGCAGACAAGTCTCTATTCTAAGACTTGTTGATAAGACTGACTTTTAAAAAATCTGCTGATAGGCCTGGAAACTGCAGAGGTTTTGTTATCTGATGATTTCCTCTACCTTTAAGTTTCTATGTTGCTGTCATGAAAAAGTGTTAGGTAAGCAGGCTTTTTTAGTAGATCAAGTCAAAATTTCAGTCTAGAAATTAGTTATAAATAGGAGCTTCATGACTTCTATTTATTCTCTGAAAGACATTAGGTCTTTTCTATCCTAAAATACATTTAACCGTATAAGAAGGTCATTCATAGTAAACATGCTAAGAATACCTTCCAGCTCGTATTTATCATTACAAAACCCCTGAAAAAGCCTGTTTTCCACTGATTGATATTGATCTGAATTTTTTGGTTTTGTTTTTAACATCAGTCTGTAAGAATAACCCTGTAAGTCTGTGTTTATGTAAAGATGGAATAATATCATCAAACTGTACGGGAACTAATTCATAGGATATGATTATATCCCAGATTTCCATGCTCTGTGTGGTTTGTCATATGTCAGAATAGATGTTTGCCATATTTGTTATTGTTCATTAAGCTTATAATGAAACTGATTGAAACTAGTCAGGCATTTTCCAAATTTCAAATATTGTAATTTTTAGACATGTATATTTTTAAAACTATATATAAGTTCTATTTGCTGCATATTTATTCTATTTAAGAACTTCAAATCCAGCTGCTCAAACAGTCAGTTAATAAGATAAAACAGGGAAAACAACTGCTACTCCTTCCTTTATGGGTGGCTTATAAGTTGCTCTGATATTTACATGAAGTTTATCAGCTACCTAAAAATGCCCAGGAGACCTGAGTTTGTTTGTGACTTTTAATGGGATTATTTCACTTTCTCCTGGGGAAAAAAAAAACAAACAAACAAACAACAAAAAAAACCAAAACAAAACAAAAAACAAAAAAACAAATAACTCATATATTCCCGTTGAACACAGACCAAGCAAGGTCTGAGTTCTGAACTTAGTCTTCTGCAATTGGTTCAGTCTCATTTGCTCCTCTTCAAAGCAGAGGTGATAAAATTCATCCTCCAGTCTCCTCAAGGTGCTGTCCTGGGCCTGTACCCAAAGCTCTGGATACAACTCTATGGGCTGGTGGTTCCCCACTTCCCTATGTATTAGTACATGTTTTAACCTACAGACAAGCTGAGAAATTTTTTTGCAGTACTGCTTTATTGGATTCACAAGCCTAGAAATGAAAACAGACAATTTATTCTAGCAGTGCAATGCAGTTAAGCTCTTGCTGTAAATGAAAGGCTTCTAGTTGCTGGCTAGGGTTTCTCCAAGAAATCTGTCACTAGAAAATCTAAATCTAGTGGCTTTAACCTGTGTTCCAAGAGAGACCTTATTCTAACACTACTGTCTCTCATTTATTTAAAGGTTTTCAAATTGTTTTTGAATACAAATGCATCTTCAAAGCATATGACATGTTCAGGTTTTTTAAATTTCTTTGCTATTGTTCTAATTTAGGGGATCTGGTTACCTTGACATAGCTTTCTGTCATCTTTGAGAAGTTTAATGGAGCATTCTTTAACTTATTTGAAAATAAATCCCTCTGAGGAAATTTTCTGCACATCAAAATGCTAAATTTTTTCCCATATTTGTCTTTTGCACAGTTCATTGAATTGTAATGAATCACACATCATTAAGATTTTATCTGCACAGCATTGACTTATTCAAACTCAACAGAAACCACATTTGACACTTTTAAATATGCTATTAGATTTAAAGGTCACAATTTCAGGCACTTCCTTCTCTCTTTAATTTTACTTGTTGCTTAAGCAAATTTGTCATGGAAAGTAATGAAATAGAATAGACATCACAGAACTATTTCTAGAGGAAAAAATTTCCATAGTACAATCACAGTTTAATTGTCTATGGTTAAATACACTTTCACACTGTTATTTAGGTCTGATGAAACACATTATCACAGAAACACAGAATTGTCGAATGGCCTGAGTTGGAAGGAATTTCAAAGATCATCTAGTCCCAGCCCCTTGCCGGAGGCAGGAATACCTTTCAGTAGACCAGGTTGCTCAGAGCTCCATCCAAACTGGTCTTGAACATTTCCAGGGATAGTATTCTTTGGAATAACTTCTCTGGACAATCTGTTCTCTCTCTTCTGTTTTCTCTTTTCCTCACTGCTTCCTGCTCAGCCAAAGAGAGCAACTCATGGTAGCTGACTCACTTCCCAGCATCCTGATGCTATCAAAGGTGCAAAGTGGAGGCTTATTGTATATACAAATAACACTTTAATAGAAAACTCAAAGTGAAGATACCCCATCTGTCCGTGAATAATTTCTTGTAAAGTTACTACATTAAGTTAGGAGCTGAGAAGTATCAAGTCTTTGAAATTTTACTGTATACATCCCATTTCACAAACAGTTCTCTTACTATTCTCTTAGTCTCTTTTCTAAGAAGCAAATTGAGCAACTGCCTCAAATGTAAAATGCTAACTGTTTAAAGTAGGCAAGCTACCTGGGTAGGACCAGGTGCACTGAAACTACCAGCAACCTTAGTTATTTTAGATAAACAAAGGATGGCATAGACATTCTGCCTACAGTTTTGAATTTATTGCCATTTAAGAAATCTCATTCAAATACTCATCTTCTATTACAAACTCCACCGAGACTGATGATAGCACAAAATTCTTTATCTAGATAGTTCTATCTTTTTCACCTTATTCTGTAGAGAAAATGTCATGCTTCCTTCAAACATTTCTTTGTACCTAAGATTTCTCTTAAGGGCAATAAAGGTCTAACTCCACTATTGAAGATAATACTATAATGCACTAGGACTTCTCATTATGGAAAGAAATACTGTCAACTGAAAACAACACTTTCATGTCATGTTTCTACAACTTCTTTCTTTCTAAAATTGAATTAAGATTGCACTTAAATAAGTGTTACTTCAGTATTGGATAGAAAAGAAGTTTTTCTTCGATAACTATAAAATACTATTGCTGATCACATGAAAAGGCATTTTTCATTCAAGAATTAGTTTTTCCTAAATGTTATAATTAGGTTATTATTTATATATATATAATTTTTTAATTTTTTTTTTTACATTTTACTTTTACAGTTCAAGATGGATTCCAGGAAAAGGTTTTCAGATGGATTTCCAAGATTCTATCCTGTAGAAGACTATAAATAGGATAATACAGTACATGGATTTGAGAGTATCTATTCATTTCACTATATTTTGTAGGTCTGTGCTCAAGTAGAAAAGAACAGATTAGATGGGCTAAAAGTTCCTCTTGCCATTCCAAATATGAGGACATTGCCCACCAAAGATAAGAACTCAAAGTCCCAGCCTGCAGTCTCTTTGATAGATGATTATTTGTTCCCATGGAATATTGTTCAAACTGCTTACAAACAGTTATCACCATTTAAAATAAAAGAGAACACATAAAGAATATAGCCTGCCTTTTATTTTTCCCCACAGGTCACAAAGATAACCAAAGGCTGTGGCTATGCAATTACACATAGATGAAGCTCAGAAATGAGAAAACCACAGTTGGCACCCTGAACTCATGATCTGTGTATTAGCTCTACTCTAGACCATAGCTTGTTTTCCAGCAATGGGTGCCTGAAACCTCCACAGAAGCTAAGTTGAATTTAATTGCCAACTTAGCCAATATGACTGTGCATCTAAGTGAATGTAGGTATAAAGGCAGCTCATACCTGGGTTTAGCACAGGTTCAGACTTCTTTCCCTCCTAAATCTGGAGTTTTTCTTTTCCTACTGTGAGGCTCTCGAACACTTGATTCTTGGTGAAGATTGCTTAAAGTCAAGTACTGTGGCTGCACTCAGAGAGAGACACCTTTTTAACCATGTTACTTCATAATTATATATTTCAAAGCACTGGTCACTGTAATAGAGTGCTAGATTAAGCATTTACATGAACGTATTACATAAATTACATAAATCTGTAGCACTTGATTAGTTTTTCTTATACTAATATTGCTTTTTTACTTGGGCCTTGGAATTCCAGAGATGGGAAGAGTAACCATTACACGTGTTTTCAAACATGAATAGATCAATAAACACACCAAAATACATTCATTGTCACATACTGAACTTTGCATTATATGCAGAGTATATAGACAGAACTTATTGAATCTGCACCATTTGCTCTAATCTCTTTTCTTAGCAGACCAAAGTCCACTTCCTTTGTTATCAGCTATGCAACATTTCTAAGGTATTCTGAAGTGAACATGAATATCTGCTAAAGGGATATTTAATTTAAATGTATAATTTGATCCCTATTTTTCTAAATTGGATTTGTTCTTCCTACATCCAAGGTTGCTATTTAATATGGATGAAAAAAATCCTTTTTTAAAAGGACTTTTCAAATACCTAGAGAATTTAGTTAAATGTGGATGTAACCCAGAAATAGGAATTGTTTTTAAACAAAGCCAAGCACAGAGATAATTTTTCCAATGTTTTTTTTCTGCTGACGTAGCTTTACTGAAGAGTAGGATCCCTCTTTGGAAATTCAAATTTCAATGGATAACTGATCTTTGAGAAGGAGTGCACAGGTCTTTTGTTGCTAGTTCTTTCACATGAAATAAATAAATACATAAATTACATCACAAGACCTGAAAGAAACAAAATCTAGTAATAATTTTATGTTTATCAATTGGTTTTGCACTTTTATTTCTTACATTTATGATATTCAAATTATATTCTTACATATATGATATTCAGATTATATTAATTTCCTTTCTTTTGCATTACATTACCCACCTGGACATAGGACCCCACTTTAACAATTGGGTTGCTGGACACCCGTGTCTCTTTTCTTGTGAGTCTGTTGTTGTAACAATAATTAACTCATGTCCATGGTCAGTGGATAGCACGACAGCTTGTGTCTTCATCCTACCACTAAGGGCCCAATTCTTTCTCAGTTAAACGATATATTTCAGGAAGGGATTCCCAGTGAGGCTGAGGATCCACAGTGGCCAAATCTTAGAGTTAATTCCAATTAGATATCCCCAGGCTGAAGACTAAAAACTGCCTCATTTGCTGTCATGAGATCTGGTACAGAATCCTGTGTTTAAAAATGAAATTTCTCCCAATAGCAATGCTTGTGGTGTAACTGTTTCAGTGAGAATGTAATTGCATTTGTAATAAAGTCTTATACAGATCACTCTATAATTGCGTGCCCTTATACCATGTATATCATGAAATTCTTCACATTTTTACAAAAGCTTTCTTTTTTTTTTTGCTTTTTTTTTTGTTTACAGAGAACAATATAATTACTTCTTTATCTCTAGGGCTTGACATTGTTTTAAGTACTCATTAAGTAATCAGTCTCATTTCTCTTCTCCTATTGAATATGTTTTAGACAAATGTCTTTTTTAAACTAGATAAGGTCTTCTTTAGAAAACGTGCAGATAATTTACACAGACATGTATTAACTGAAGAAGAGAGAGATATATAAGTTTTTTGACCGAGAAAACCAAAACAAAAACAATTTGTTTATGACAAAGAACATGATTATAGATCAGTTCTTGTCATATCTTATAAAACTATGATTATCACAGGGTCTTATAGTAGCTTCCTGTAAGCTCTACAACATTCAGTAATTAACATATTCTGATAGTAAGTTCATTTACTACTACCTATTTAATTCAAGGTTGCTTTTTAAAAATTAGATCTTTTACCTTTATTGTCTAATGTCTTTTTTCATAGCTCATATCTGCACATTAGTAATTGATTGAGTCAGAAGGAATCTAAGGAGACACATATTGGAAAAGATCTGGAGCTGGTGAATTCACCCGTATTATGGTTAGGGCACCAGTATGGATTTACAGGAAGAGGTCAGTCAGTGCAATGCTACACAGTAGTTACACATTAATGCATTTTTTAATCTTTTTCACTTACACATTGCAAAACATTTGGGTGGAAAGATTACACTTTTTTTTTACTCTCTGTACATGAAAGTGTACATTTTCTTTGGGCTTCACTTTTTTATTAGCAATAATCTAGGAAAAGAGGAAAACTGAACCATCAGAAATGGTAAGTAGGTTAATGATTCACGTACCTTTTTTGTTAGCTGTGCTGTATTTTCAGTGTGATCAAGCAAACTATAATGAGTCAAAAGTAGATTTCCTTTTGAATGTAATAATTACAGCTAGTTCCTGCTCATAGATTTTATTAAAGGGACTTTCCATCTTTCATTGTTATTTTAACATTTATGCAGTTCTTTACATCTTCAAAGCACTGTGATGACATTACTTTATTAGTTCTTGCAATGCTTAGATGCAATTTTCAGTGTGTTTTTGTATCTCAATCCCATTTTAGTTGCTATTTAAAGTTGCATTCATTATATTAATAGCAGGCCATAAAAAGGAATGCTTAGTAGAAAAGCCACAATACCAATAATTCCTGCAGTACCTTTCTTAAATTATAAAATATTTTGCTGTAATACCTCAGATGTAGCCCAGTACTGAACTCTGCTAATGAGGCTTTCAGGCATATTCTCCCCTAGCCCATCACAAAACACAATGTAAATTAGCATCAGTAAGAGAAGTCAGTGCTGCTCCTCCACATGTTTTTTATTCCTGTCCTGGTGAGACATCTTGTCCTGAACTGGCTGGGAGAAATAGAAATCATTGCAAATGCTGTCCTTGAAGTACCAGTACTCAAATGTCACTTACTGAAGAGTGACCAGCACAGGAGCCCTGTCAGGCACTAGCCCTGCTACTTCCCAGGTTGCCTCCAGGAGCACATGGTTGTGATCTCCTCCAAAAGGAGCCTGCCTGCTTTCACAGGGATATTCCTGGGACTGGGTATTCGAGGTACTCCTACTCATAGTTTAGTGCTTTTTCCACATGAACTCTATATAGTATCTTTTTGTTACCACATTTAAGCTTAGTGACCTCATTTTTTCTCCAAAGCTTGCCTTTCCGCTTCTAAAGTGTCAAACAAAAGTGCAGTCATTAGTTATTTGAAATTTTAACTGAAAGCCTCTTTTATTTTACATTTCTTTCCCTGTCCTATAAACACCCCCTAGAAATAGCTGTGAGTTTCTTAAACATCTATGGCTAATAAATGTATTTTCTAACCACTAATTAGATTTGTAGAATCTTGTATAATTGATACATCCATATAATTCAAATACATCATCCACACTTCATGGTAGCTTTGGCCAGTCCCACCTATTTGGTGTCTGCGAACAACAAATAAAATACAGTTCTCAGAAAACAATGTCAAATTGTTTGTCAATTGACCTGCAGCATTTAATGTCATATTGCAGTGAAAACATTTCCTCACTGTTGGTGAGTATATGATTATAAATAACCAACTAAACTTGATTTCATAAGTGCTGATCATTTGTGGCCACTGAAGTAAGAAATTGCTCAGATATCCTAAAATATCAAGTCACTGCTACATAACAGAGTTACATAACCTCACTTAAAGGTTGGTGTACATTGGCATCTCCTGGCAACCCTTGCCCGTAGTTACAGAACAGCCACTCCTTCCTGTCACCTAGTAACTTTTTAACAGTCAACATGAACTCAGACTT
Organism: Petroica traversi; assembly: GCA_025920805.1. NCBI lineage: Eukaryota > Metazoa > Chordata > Aves > Passeriformes > Petroicidae > Petroica > Petroica traversi. Next base: position 13,152,244 of record JAHLSL010000015.1, on the reverse strand, counting down.
TCTCAACTAGAGCTTAGTTAGTGGGATACAGTACTTTTAAAATTTGTGTTTAGGCTAGAAGTGCTAAACAGTGTAGCAGCCTAAATCAAGGGCAACAACTAAGTGTTTGAGCAGGAAAAAAAATTGCAGTAGCATAATCTGAACAAAAAATGGATATGGCTGAAAGTAAGACTACACCTGAAGGGAAATCAGAAGTCCTGGGGAAAATCTGTTACCTGAACTTTCTAGCAAGAGATGTGCTTCTGAAAAGTGATCTGGATAAAGAAGGAATGGAGAAGTATGAGCTTAGACTGAGCTCCTTAGCAAAAGAGCTCAGCACATCTCTCAGCCAGCAGCTGGAGAATGTTACAGAAATTATTCAAGACACCTGCCACTTGCTGAGTGCTCTCCATGATAAACACAAGGAATTGACTGAAAGTCCAGGCAAGTATGGTAGGATTTAGCTTTAAGCAGACAGACAGGGTATCTGACATGCTGTGTTCTGCTGTCTGGTGATGCTGGGGGATCTTAATTTTCATTTGTTAATATTTCAATACTTGGTAATTCATTAGATCAAATTAATTCATATTCCTGCAGTTGTATCACACTGGTTTTGAGTCCATTCCATGAGATTCAGTGTGAGACTCGTAATTCTTATTATGTGACCAAAAAAATTATAAAAGTAAAATTAACTAAACAGTTCAAAGTTTTATGTACACTATACTTTAGTGAGGTTATCTTGGCCAGACACCAGATGCCCACTCACTAACTTACCCCCTTACCCCCTCTTCAACAGGAAAAGGAAAGAAAATAAGATGGAAAAAAATCTCAAAATTGATAGAGAAAAAATCCCTTAAAATTACCATCATGGGCAAAATTGACTTAACTTAGGGAAAAAATTAATTTGATTTATTATCAGCTTAAATGCTTTTGGATAGTGGGAAGCAAAAGCAAAAAAATCAAAACAAGACCTTTCCTTCACCCCTTTTTTGTCCATGCTCATTCCTTCATTCCTACTTCATTCCAAATACCTTTACCTCCTCCCCTTCCTGAGGAGTGCAGGGCAATGGCGAATGAGGGCGGCAGTCTGTCCATAACAGTTCCCTCCACACTCCTTCCTCCTTATACTTTTCCATGCTTCACTGTGGGTCCTTCCCATGGTCTCCAGCTCCTGTCAGGAAAAAGTGGATTCTAAACAGACTGCAGTTCCTTCAGGGAATATCTACTTTCCTCGGCATGGGGTCCTCCCAGGCTGCAGGATATCTGCTCCAGTCTGGTCTCTGGGCTGCAAGGGAATTTCTGCCCCATGTCTGCAGCACCTCCTCTTCCTTGTTCTCTGACCTTTTTGTTTGCAGGGCTGGTTCTCACACTTTTTTCCTCAGTCATCAATTTTCTCTGGTGCTCTTGTCCTTTCTTAAATATCTTTTCTCAGGGGCTTTGTTCCATGCTCAGCTCAATCCTGCACTAGGTGGGCATCAATATTTTAACAAACATTTATCAAAGTAGAAGAGAAAACTAACTTTTCTATCTAAGGTCCAGCAGCATTAAACCTCAAAAGAACAGTATCTAACAGCCAAAGGAGATGATTCTCCTCTCTACTCCACCCTTGTGAGGCCTCACCTGGAGTTTTGCATAAAGGTCTGGAGTCCCAGCACAAAGACGTGGAGGAATACCATGAAAACAATCAGAGGGAACAAAGTATCTCTCCTTTTAAGGGGGATTGAGAGAGTTGGGGTTGTTCAGGCTGAAGAAGAGAAGGCTCTGGAGATACCTTGTTGCAGCCTTCTAATTCTTAAAAGGGGCCTTTAAAAAAGAGGAAGAGTGATTTTCTCTTACGTGGACATTATCGCATATAGTGCTAGAACAGAAGGGAACCGTTTTAAACTAGAAGAGTAGAGATTTAGATTAGATGTTAGGAAGAAAATCTTTACTTAGAGAGTAATGAGACACAGGAAGAGGGAGAAGACAGAAACTTGTGGATGCCCTATTCCTGAAAGGCTGGATGCGGCTTTCAGCAACCTGGTCTACTAGAAGGTGTCTCTGCCCATGACAGGAAGGAAGATTGGAAAGAATCTTAATCATTTCATTCCAATCCAAACCATTGTCATTCTATGATGATTCTATGATGCAGAGAGAGAGAGAGAAAGAAAGATATTACAGACAGAAATGTTTAGCTAGGCTAAACATGTTTCTGAGTTTTGACCTAAACTAAACCTTTCGGTTTTAAAGGCCTCCTTCTAGGCTGCAAGCAAGCTAACTATCCTGTTCGCCTTATGGTTTATGTGATTTTTTAAAATTCTTTTGTTGTCAGGTTTCCAAGAATTGTTCTCCTTCCAAAAAGTTGCTATTCCTCACCTGAAAAATACCCTTAAAACAGTCAGCAAAGAGGTTTGGAGACACTTGCATATAAACTACCTCCGTATTCTAAAGCTGTGTTATCAAATATCAGAAAAAGCACAGAAAACAAAGTGTTAGAAAAATGATGGGGGAGGGAAAAACACAAAAGAAGACTTATGTCATGGTTAACCTTGTAACTGAATGCAAAAAGTATCTTTCCACGTGACACAATTGGATAGCATAGGGTTGCAAGGCCATATCTTTTCTTGCACATATTAGAAAAGTCACATTTACAGCATAGGAAAATACCATTGTTTTGAATTACCCTCTTATCTTCAAATTTGATTTTAGGGAAGTTTAAAGGGCTGTACAATTTGTTTGAAGTTTTTTCTTTCATTTTGTTTAGAAAATGCAAGGGTAAAATGTAAATTTTGGCAGTTTTGCCTAAGCTTGAACTTTGCCTTACAGTGGAACTGGGAAGTGGTTTTTTACAACCTCTTCTGCAAACAAAGCTCTTTTATTTCCAATATTTTTGTTTTATTTCTCAGTCCTGTCTAGACAGTCTAGAATTTCTTCACTACTGTAAAAGTGCATGTGGAGAAACAGTAAAGTCAAAGGCTTTTTGTAAGACTTGTGTCAGCCCTTTCTGCTTTCCTTTCCTTGTGTGTCTCTGTACATTGTAAGTGGAGACCACACCTTACTGTGCTGTACTATTTTCTTATTTGTGTTGACTTTCATGAGACTTAGCCTGCAAAACAAAGTTATCCAGGATCTCCTACAGCAAACAGAAATAAGGAAAAAATTTTCCAAGGTTTGCAATATATCTAATGAAGATACCACTCTAGTTATAGAGGTTGACAGCGTAAGATGAGGGAAGAGCTCAAATGCATTTTAAATCCTTGGAGAGAATATCTGGAATAATTTCTAAGAAAATGTTTAAGATAAGAAAAATGAAGGATTATAAAGTGTGTAAGTTGAAATCTTACATGATTGGTGCATAGTGATTGTGTGCTTTTCATGCATTCTTATTCAAAAATTGATTTTAATTATATGCAAAGGGCAACTTTTACCATCCCTGTAACTGGATATTACAAACTGCTGAGCTTCACTATTATATGTAGGCTGGTGGTTTTTTGTTATCTATTCTTCATAGCAAAAACTCTGAGTTGCTAAGGGCTGAGTTTAAAATTCAGTCTGTGTACAACAGCTTTGCTGGAGACCTATGCATTACAATCTTGCAGGATTCAGTTTTAGGAAATACAAGGTTTAGTTTTAAAGATCTTTCCAAATTGATTTGACTATTATTTATCAATATCATGCTTTGGATGAATTTTTTTTGCCATTAAGAATTTAGGTAGTGTCTGATCATTAGAAAAGTGTTCATTAGGGTTGCCAAAGTAAAATTTTGACAAATATACACACAGTTATTCTTGGACAAGTACAAAAATTTACTTGTCTATATTCAGTTCTTTAGAAATTGATTCCACCCAAATAGCAATATATGTAAAAATATTAAATGGAAGCCAGGAAATAGAGTGTTCTTCATGTATTGAATGGCACTATGGCATAATGTGGAATTCACTAAGTATGTGTATAATGTTTTTCACTTTTTTGTCTAGCTTTCATATCAAAATTTAATTGGTTATTTATTTTTTGCCTCAGAATACAATGGAACTATAAATTATCTGCAGAAAGTGAAGGAGTATTTGATAAATACAATCTCACACCTTCAAGATGCAGAAAATAAATTTTATGCTGCAAGCTGCAGACCAGATGGTAATTCTCAAAACCAGACTGGTCAAAATGCCTCTGGAGAAACAGATGTGCATGGTTCAGAAGGAGAAGCAACAGACTCTGTGCAAGCATCTTCCAGTCCCAGTCAGCAATTCCCAACAACTGCTTCCGTGAACAAGACAGAAAGTAAAAATGTTGATCAAACCCACACTGATGAAATTAAAACTGTGGGAAAAGTTGCATTCTTAGCCAAAAACAAATCTGCTCAAGAACAGGACACTAGCAGAGAATCTCTAATGAAAAAGGAAGATGGTGAGCACCAACTACTAATCAACTCTTTTACAGAGAAAAAAGAGTGCAATGGAAAGGATAAACTTCATGGAGGTAGCTCTGTTACTGAAAGGCCTCCACAACTGGCTTTTCAGGATGCTCTCAGAAGCAGTGAAGACGAGGTTTATCACAAAACCATCACGAATCATTTTGAACAGAAGAAAAAGATAGTTGGGGACAATTTAAAAGGGCTAGAAAATGAAGAGCACAGACTGACAGAGAAAATGAAAGACAATAAAATGGAAAAAAATAATGAGACTTTTAGAAATTACCTAAGTACCTTCACATCTTCAGCACAAACTTATGCTCTCACTGATGTGAATTCTTCTGTGAGTGAATCAGAAGAAGTACAAAAATCTAGATACTGGCTAAACAAAAAGTAAGCACAAATTTATTTTTTTTTTTAGGAACAGATGTACATAATTATTGCTTATTAACTTATAAACGTGTGGGTGCAGAAACTCAATATACATGTATTGGTTAGCTGCTGGTCATGCACATAGCAGCAGTTTACAATTTAAATATGGGCAATAAAGATCTTTCCCTTTTGTCTAAAGTAAACTCTAAGTTTCTCATTTGCATAATTCTTTTTATGCCAGAGAGGGACTGAGTCATAGCCAGTAAAGTCAATAATCCTCAAATTTTTGGAAATTAGCAGGAAAGGACTACAATTCATCAGTTTTACAGTCGTTTGTAAGCTGTTCTGAAATAGGCTAAACATAAAATTTTTTTTGTTTTTCTCTTTTATTCATAAAAATATTTTTCAGAATTATTTAGTTACGCTTCTTTAAAGCACATCGTTATGTTGAAGTATTTAATTAAAAATACAAGACACTACCCCACTCAAAATACTTTTTTTTTTTTTAAAATAGATTTCTAGTCAAAGGGAGTGGTAAAAATAAACAGGAAATAGCTTGTTTTATTAAAGCCCCTGCAACTGTTCTGGAGAGTCTGAAGTGTAATATACTCAATGACATTAGTTCCTTGGTGGTGGATGATTCTGAGGAGCTGGTCAGCAATGTCATCAGTATTGAATGCCATGATTCTGAAAAACTGCTTTTCCCTATCAACATTGCAATCCCATTTACATCATGCTTCAGAGGAAGTTATCGGGAGATTATGGTGAAGGTGACTGATATGAACTTTCAGTCAAACTACCTAAGTCCTACTTCTTTTCAAGGATACCAAGGAAACCATAAGGTGGGTAACTCTCATCAGAGCATTGTAAAAGCATCATTTGAGGTTCCCAGTTAAGTCTCTCTGGAGTTTTTCAAGTAAAGCTGTCATTATTAAATCATATTGTCCACTCTGTGTGATTAAACAGAACTTTTCTTCCTACTTTCTCAAGCACTAATTCTATTTGAATACTAGTATTTAATAACATTCTTTTTTTCACTTACAATTTTGAGCAAATGCTTGAGCCCACAATTCTAATCGTTGAGTATCATTTCATGATTTTTGTAAATAACTGTATTTGTAATGAGTTGCATTATTTGATAAAAGTAAAACTTAGGGAGAATGACTGTTCTTTTAGATCACGACAACGTAACACAGTTCCATGGGAATAAGTGCAAACTCCATATCAAAGGAACACAGGATAGTTCTCTTTTTTAAAATGCAGAAGTGTTGCATTGGACCAGATTCATCACCCAGTTTATAAGTTTATTTCATTTCACTCCAGTCATACACTGGAATATGAATGACATCAGCTGATGACTAGAAATCATCAGATACTTGGGCATGCAGGAGACAATAATAATCAATGTATTTTCATTTCATACTTCACTCATTAAAGAATTTTACCTTCTCAAACTGAGAAACACAGTTTCCTTTCCCTCCAGTACTCTAACCCCATATTCTCTTTATTCAGGAAAGCTTTGCAGAAGTGACAATTTATCATCTAGGTGTTTTTTCCGTGCTGTCATGCTTAAAGAAAGAAACATTTACTGTTCCAAAGGCAGGACTCTTACAAAAGCTGAGTGTGGACTCTAGAATCTCTTTCTGTTACCATCCAGAAGCATTCAGTTCTCCGGCACCTATGCAGTTAAAGGTAAGCTTGAAATATGTGGTATTTGTTCCATAAGCCTGTTATCTGATCAGTTCTGAAGTGAGTATGCCAATGATGCTAAAGTGCAACCTCTCCCAATATCAGAAGTCTGCGTAAAGTGGTTGCATTTCACATCCTGTACATGCAGATTTCCTGTCAGTTTTGTTAAAACCACATGTCAGGGATATATTTATCTAAAAAGATCTATCTACCTTGATATAGTTCAGAAAATACAGTCATTTTCAATAAAGCTGTGTCAACTCAAACTTTTAATTGCTTGGCCCAGTGGTCAAGTTAATGGAACCATTTTTCTCATCCAACTTCGTCCTTTGTGCCAGTAAGTGCAACAGAAGGTTTTTATCATGTATTATTCTTAGGCTGAGTATAATCTCAAATTTTACTTTAGTTTTGTTTCTCCCTTTCCCCGTTAAAATGTTAATTTGGAAGTACAGAGAAAGTAAAATTATGGAAAAACACATATTAGAAAAACCTCAGAAAGTTTTCAAAATCTGAAGGAGCTCATGAGTTTCAAAACTTGAACTCAAATCAGGAACAAAACAATACAAATATTTCAGTGAATAAAAGTTCCAGGTTTTTATGACTTTCAAGCATTTTTCTATGTTTTGCTTAAAGTGCTGATACTTGGGTAAGGTTGCTCTTGTGTTAAAGAGAGGAGTCTGATTCTTCTGTGATAGCCTAACCAACTACAAAAGATAAACCAATTTGCAAAAAGTCAAGCATGTAATGAAAGATTTTTTTCTTTGCAAGTTGATTGTACAATTTCTTTCTATATTTAGATTCAGCAAGTTGAGCCATCATTGGTTTCAGCACTGAAAGCAAGACATGATATATATCACTCAGTGATATCTACCAGTGCACTGGTTCATGTCCATCATCCTTCAGCCCAGCCTTTTAACAGTTCAGTCACTATTATTCTACCCTGTCCTCCAAACCTGGAAAAAAAAAGGCAAGGAGATGAGATAGAACATGCAAGAGCCATTAGTGCTACATTAAAAAGGGTTGCTGCAGCGTACCATCCTCGGTAAGAATCTCATTTCAAATTCACCACTTCTTAAAACATCAAAATCAATTAATTTTAACAGTTGTTGGTTAATAATTTCTCATATAAAACTGTGTTTGATCTTTAATATAGACAACAATACCTATGAGCATTGTTAGAATCACTAGAGCAAACCCTCAAAATTCTCATGCTATATTTCACCAGAAAAGTTAATACAGTATTTGATGTATATTCTTTTTACTCTAGCAGAATGAAGATTGTGTGAAGTTTTTTCAGCAAGAAATATTCAAGCATTTCAACACAGTCAAACACTGAACACAAAGAATAGACATGTCTTAAAGCTGCTGTGCTCATAATACACCAAGTTGATTTGAGTCTGACCTTTGAATTTTCAAATCTCTGCTTCTACACACTCCAATAGTTGCCTGAATCAAAATGCATGGCACAATGGTCTATAGTAGGTCAGTTCTCTGGTAACTAGCAGGTCAGTTTTTGTACTAGATAAAGGTCCAGAATTTTTCAAAGTACGCAGTACAATATTTTTAAAATTTAGATTAAAACACAGGACTCCTAAGAAAAAATATAATCTCTAAGTTTCAGCTTTCTAGAGAACTGAAAAAAAATCTTTTAATAATTATATTATTCACATACTCTGGAGTATAGATCCAGATGCAGGTTTTAAGCAAGATGGGTAAACCAGAAAAAATCATCAAGGAAAGCAGAGGGGGAAAAAGCTACAAAAACAAGCTTACTCCTTCTGCAGAAGTATTTTTTCTGTTATTTTTTTTTTTATAACTACTTTACTTTCCAGGACTGTGAGCACTTCTGTAAGAAAAAATGGAGACAGTCTCAGTGATACTTTGAAATTATTAGGTCATGGAAACAAAGAAGAAGGCTGGAAGGTGCTTGATCATGTTATTATCCAGAATACCCAGAATGGGCTTGTATCATTTGAACTGAATGAGCATTTAGAAAGGTAATGTATGGATACTTTAATAAAATTTTATTTACTGAAATATTTACTTCTGAGTTTATAAATCAGTGGAAATAAGTAGTGCTAAGAAATCATCCATTTTAAAACATTGATGAGGGTTTTCTTCCACTTTGTAAGATCATTTCGATTTGTTGCTCATAATTACAAAAAAACATCCACGTTTTAAATTTATAGAATGTACACAATGTAGTACATAGAAAACCTGAAACAGAAAACATAGATATCAGTTTTAACTGGAAAATATGATTTAACTCTCTAATTAAAAAATCATAATTCTTTTTAAATTCTTATTAGGAAATACTCTCTTACTTTGATGTAAAATTCACATATATTTGAAATCATACCTGCATAGTAAACATACTCTATACTACAAACACAAGCAAATTTCCACTTTTCTTGTGTTGGAAACAACAATGAAAAGAAGGTAGCAAAAGGTCCCTTACAGAATGAGCCCCATATTATTTTTAAGAATAAATTTTTAGCAGTTGATAAAATTACTTAAAATAAAGCTATTTAATTTAATTTTCTTTCCCTTTTTTTGTCTATTTTTTTCCCTAATACAGCTTTGTGGTCATTCGCCTTGCATTCCTTTTGGAAAACATGTATCTTCTGCTCTTTGCTCAGGCTCTGGAAGAAGGTCTCCATACCACCATGGCTAATGTGATACTGCATCAGAAAAGAGATAACCCATATAAAGTAGTAGTTTTGCTGTCTGCATCCAAAGAATTGACCAATGTACTTCAAAATCTCCATGAGGAGGGTTATTTTGGTCCCCCAGAACCTACACAGCAGTTCCCATTAAGAGAAGGAGAGCAGATTCATTTTAGATTTATAGGAAATATTTCTGCTTCAGGTATGGCAATTAATTCACGCATCTGTACGAACATTCTCAATTACCTCAGCTATGGGACGCTGTATGGGAACACTGATAGACTGAGGTTAGTCACAGTACATTTAGTTATTTCAATGTTTTATTTCTTGTCAAAGAAAGGAATGTGGAGCCTAATGGGAAGCTGCTCCAATTTAAAAGAAAATGTACTACCCAAACAAGCTCCAGAGCAATGTGCTCTAGGTGACCCTGCTTTCAGCAGGAGAGTTGGACAAGATGATCTTTAGAGATCTCTTAAACCCCTGCTATTCTGTGAAACCTGGTCCCTGAGAAACATATGGTATTTTAAGAATTATTTCCGAGGGACCGGTTTCTGTCTGCAGTTTTATCTGTGTAAATTCACTTAGTGTGAGCAAGAAATCCAAGGCAAAATATTGCCTGTCATGAGTTGCACTGTGATTTGAGGTGATGAGAGAGAGAGAGTTATGCCATTTCTAATGGCAGCCTAGAAAATTCCATGCAGTGGCTGCCACCATTCAGAGACTCACTTAAAGGGAGAAGAAAGAAGAAGCCTCAGAAAGGTTTTCACCAAAAATTACATATAGTCTGTTTTAGATTGAGCATTTAAATATGTATTTGGCCCTCCGAACATTTTGTACATAAACTCTCCCATTGAAAACTGCATGTACCCTAAAGAAAGGAATAATCTTCAAAAAGAGAAGTCTCCAGCCCCTGAGAAATGCCTGCTCATATACACAAAGGAGAGTGTATTCAGATGTATCAAATAAATAGATTTAGAAGTCCTAAAAATGCACCTCCCCCTCTGCTGCCATGCATTTTGTTGTTACAGATAGACATCCATCCCGAATAGCCAGAAAGCACATACTTCTAATTCCATCCACAACACCCTTTTATTTGTATTCTTCTCTGTGTTATGTACACAACTCCTTTTCTGTCCTTGCTTTTCAACTTGTTGCACTGCATTCACCACTTACTCTTTAAGCCAAGGGCTAAGACAGCTAGCTCCAAAGATGCCTGCTACTGAAACAGGCTGAACTCAGATGTTCAATAAAGTAGTAATATTGATAAAAAACATCAAGGAACAACCAAATGTTATGTGATTACCTTTATATGACTTATGCTAATGAATTATTTTAGATGCCATGCATCTGAATACAGGGTAAAAAGAATCATTTTAATTTTATTATATGGACTGCAGAGAATGGAGAAGACACTGCGAAAGTCTACAGACTGATTTTTCATTCACAAAGACAACCAAGGCTGGAGCTCCAAATTAAAGAAGTGGATGAATTTGGTAACCACAGTTCACCTCATTACAAAGGAACAGCAGTATTTTATAAAATTACCAGAGAGATGATACCTAAGCAATGGGAACAAACCTTACAACATGGAGAGTATCAACACCAGTCTCCACTGTGCAAATTAGCATTAACATTACCAAAGGTGGGTTTCTCACTTGATAATATTAGAGGCATTTCCCTTTTTGACTTGCTTGTATTTATTAGAAAAAGGATCTTGGTATGGTTTTTGATTTACAGATTCACAAAGGAGTCACTGATGGAAGTTCTGATCCATCATCAATGTACAAATATTCTCAAAATTTCTCTTAGCTGTAGGGAGTGGCCCATATCCAAGTATAAGCATGGAAAAATTTCAGGCAGAAAATTTTCACCCATCTACTTAACCCAGCTGGTATGGCACTGTGAAATTATTACTGAAGTTACACTTTTATCATGCTTGTTTCATTTTCTTGGGAGCACAAAATTGCAAATTGTAGGATCATTAATGATTTGTGTATCCTTTCACCTATCACCTGATTATTCTGTAATTCCTGGTGTAACACTTGGTCTAAATCTCTGGTGACAACAGTAGCATGTCTCTCTTTTTGAATATAATTGACTTCATACTTTTCTCAACATTTTTTTTAAGGCATCCATTCTGACATCTGTGTTTTCACTCATTTCTGTAAAATGCCAACCTAAATTTCTTTTGTAGAGAAGACAGTAACTATGCAATCATAAGCCATTTATTATATGTATATGCCCTCATTATCCACTAACAAATATATTGCTGACAGCGGTCAAAACAGTGTTTACTTCAAATGCAAATATTCACACCAGGTTTTACTTTAAACATGCCATATTTTTACTAGAAGTAACCTGACCTTCACTAATGATTCCTATTTATGGAGCTTTCATTTCCTCAGCAAGATAAAAAAACACTTGTTGCTCTAATCTATTGTTTTCAACACAAGTCAGGTATAGTGCATTACATTCTGATGTCAAGTATATGTGTGCATATCTACTGATTTCAAAGATTTTGTGTTTATGTGACACTGGGCTAAGGAGGTAAAAGATTAATTTCTCCTTTTCTGTCTGTCCTGTTTGATATGCTGCTAGAGTCTGGTCATGTCTGAGAGGTCCATTTTACAGAGCACATCAATGTTACTGCTGGGAATGCTTTCAAAAATAGATTTCTGTAATCTGTAACATACAGAGATTATGAAATTACTATTCTGCTGAAGTTTTATGTCTAATGACTGTCTAGCAGCAGAATATCATGTTATTCCCTGCTTCAGAAAGGCAGTGCTTGGCTAATTGAAGGGTCATCCAGACTAGAAAACTGCTTTGACTGCTAAGAGTATCTTACTTAAGCTGTCAAGCAGAACAGCAGGACCACATGCCAGTGCAGCTGAACCGTGGGGGAATTTAGGACTTCACCACAGACACTTAATCTTTAAAGGCAATTTAATTTTTTAGATCTAATGCATTGTATATTATTACACTATTTCTAGACAATACCAATTTTCAATTCTTATAATTTTTACTACTATTTTAACATTAAGTAGCATAAAGTGGTTCAGATTAAAGTCAGTGCATGGGTAATTGAGTTCATCTACAATAACTTTGAAAATCTAATACAGACCTTTGAGGTGGCAAATTCTCATCAATGAATGAAAATAAGTATAAATATAAATGCATAATTTAGCAAAGCTAGAGAAAGCTGGGTGTATGAAGAAAATCAATGCCCTATTTATATTCAGAGAGTTTTTTATAGCCATGTCATTCTAACTTCACACTGGGGCACATCCAATGACTGAATTGCTGTAGAAGCATGTAAAATGAGGCAGATTCAGATCATAGAATCATAGAATAATCTGAGTTGGAAGAGTGTTAATTTGTTTTCAATAATGATAAAAACATTCTATGTAAGCAGAACAAATTTTAAATGCTTAGATATAAATCCCCAGGGAATTTATGGCAATCCACTCCCAAATCATATGCCTCACCTCTTACTCATTTATTAATTTCTCTTTCCTCAACACATTTTCTTTAATAGCATGAAAAACTGATCAGCCGTCCACAAAGCACAAAAAGAATTTATTCTGATTCATCAGGTAAGAAAACAACCATTAAATTAATATCAGTAGAACTAAGAACTATATTTGCTATTTTTGCCAAAATTTGTTTCAGCTGTAACGGACACTTTAAATGCCATATTCAGGAGAGAAATAGTTAATGTTTTAAGAGATAGTCAAAGGAAAAAAAAATATCTGTTTACCAGGAAATGCAAAAGCTCTTTTGACATACTGATGTGGTGGATACTTGAACAGCATATAATTTTCTGTATAAGGAAATTCAGTTTTTACTGGAAAGCTCCAGTATAATTGATGATTCAGTTACAGTAAATACTGAAACCTTTTTATTTCATTGGTAACTTTCCCCATTCAGTTTCGAAAATTACAGATCATTGCTGAATCTGCTCTTGACTAAATTCACTTCGTATCGCAGCACAGTTACCAAAAATGGCATTGGAAATGAGATGGGATGATTTTCCCACCAAAGTAAAAAACAAACCCTATTTAGTTGGGGAGTTTATTCAATGAGCCTCCAGGTTTAAAAAGCTTTCAAAAAAAAAAAAAAAAAGGAAGATTTATTCTTACTTCACTAATTTTTGCCCTTCAGAGGCCCTTTGGGACAACTTGTTGTTTTGGCTTGCAGAAGAGCTTGCAGAAGATAATGCATCATTGTTTGCTTTATGTTTACCTGTTCGACGGAGCGTAGTTCAGCTTATTAGGCTGAAGTGCCCTGATAATTTAACACACCAGATCTATGAACTGCTTTGCTGCTGGAAAAAGACCCTTCCAAGGTCAGCTGACAAACAGCAGCTCCTGTCTCGCTATTTGCGGAAGAGTGGCAGAAGTGATCTTTCAGAAGAGCTTCATTTAAAGTGGCAAAATAAGGTGTTCACTTGACAGGATCACTGGCAAATCACAGCCCAATTTCTCTTCTTTCTTGTTGAAGGATATGAATATTTCTGTGATACTTCTGGAGGAACAAGTGACAGGGATATGAGTCAGGATAAGGCTATTTATTTGTTACTTTGCAACCTCGTTACTAAAGCAAAGTATCAAGCCATGTCCTTGTTCGGTAAAAGTGAAAATTTCTTAAACAGGAAAGTGAGATATTGCAAATATAGGTATGAAGAATGATAGACTGATGTGCATAGAATTCTGAGGACTTTAACTGTTTGCATGTGCCACACTCAGTCAACACAATATATCTACATTTCTTAAACATTAGAAATTATTCATTATATCAAAACCATATTGATCATTCTATAATACATTGATTACTCTCTGTCCAGTATTAATAGCTACCAAATTCTTCAGATTAAAGCCTAATGTACAGACAGAGATAACTTCTTCTTACTTCCAGATTTGTTAATAATTAATTCTGCTTTTATGTCCTCTATGAATATTTTTCATCCTTGCAAATATCATAGAAGATTTCAGTGTTACCTCATGTGAATATGTAACCTCTTTTCTGAATTTATGAGATTTGGTGCCTTGCTTTAAACAGTCATTGTAATGGAGTCTTTTAGGTTACCATCAAATTTGGAAAAATAATTATTATTCATAAAAATGTAAAAAAATATGGCTTTGATATTTTGTTTGTTATATTAAGTTCTTTTATTGAAGCTACAGATAGTAAATCAGAATTACTTGTGCTATTCCTTATTCATGTTTTCAATCTCTAAAAACTCATTTCTTCCCAAAATGCTAAGTAGGACCTACCTGAACTTTAAGTCAGAACAATAGCAAGCTTGGTGTTTTACAACTGTGTTTCTACTGAAATATTATTTAATTTACCATCTTCTGTTGTTTACTGGTATATTGCAATTTGCCTAATAGAACACAGCAAATTTTTTTCTAAACACTAAACTGATTTTTGTTAACGGCAAAAAATAGCTGGCAAGAGTCACTGAAAAACAATTCTGAGAGCAAGATGACTCCTTGGTACTTACACATATTGTGATTACACAGGCTGTCACATCTGTGTGCCTTCCCTACTGCTTCAGCAATGTGCAACAGATGCCTCTTTCTTCAAGTCCACCTGAGCACAATTAATTTCTGCTATTCTTCTGATACTGATTTGATGCACCAATTATTTTCCTTTTTCACCTCTCCTTTAATCATATAATATAAACTCAATTATATATAAAAATATAATATTTTCAGTCAAATATAATATATATCAGTCAAAATGGTATTGGTCTAAACTTTATTTGCTTTTGCCTTATTTAGAAACCCTGCATGTCTTGCTGGCAAATCTTAATTGTGGCACATAGTTAGTCTGTGTATTTTATTTACAGAGGTAATATATTCACAACATTTACAAATTGCTACTGTAAATGAGAAAATTGCATTGAAAAAGAAAAGATAAGTAGAAATAGTATTAATTAATTTCATTCAACTAGTCACTAATGTCTCATCCTGTGATATTATCAGTTTTTAGATGTAAGGCAAATATATGAGTAATTTAACCCCTTCTCTGTGAACCAAACTTACTAATTATCCTTCCTTTTTTTTTTTTTTTTTAATAAAGAGGATCTTTTAACTGTACGCTGACTTCTCATTAGAGGAAAGAATTATCAAAGTTATCCCAATGCTGAACACTTTTTGGCACCATGGGTTTGCCATAAGTGCCTTCTCTTAAGGCCTGAATATTCACCTGCTAGCTCATCCGATACTGTCAGTATGTAAGTGTATTATGGTAATGGTTCGATGTATGAAGGTACTACAAACGATACTGGAAATATTGCCAAAAACTTGACTTCGTCTCACCACCTAAATTAAAACTGTTTGATACCACTTCCAACATTCTGCCACAAGATGGCATCTTTGTCCAGCAAAAAAAATGCAATCCATGTATTTCAAATGCTGAAAAATATGTGCATAAAACACTGGTAAGAGGTAAAAGTCATCTATAAGGCCTGGATACTCCACACAGTGTCAAACACTGAAACAGGTTGCCTCGAGAAGTTGTGGATGCACCATTCCTGGAGGTTTTCAGGGTCAGGAAGGGGCCACGAGCAACCTGGTCTAGTGGAAGGTTGGGGTTGGAAGGAGAGTAGGAAATAGAGGATTTTTATGGTCCATTTGAACACAAACCGTCCTATTACTATATGGTCAACACCATTAGGGCAAGGCAGCAAGAGCTGTGGGCTCTTCAGTTACATCTATAGAAAAGGAAAGCTGCATTCATTTTTCTCTTCCCAGGAATTTGAGATTATTGTTTATATTAATTGAACAGTAAAGCTACATGAAATTTGCAATTTTAAAATTTAACTTTTATTAATAAAAAGCATTAATCAAGTGACTAAATAAAATACATTTTATAAAAGATTGCAAAAATTACTAATAAGATGGAATAAAATATTAACAATTTTAAATATACTACCTGAGGTTCTTTTCCTCTGAGGAATGCCTTAGGTCTCCTGGGTATTTTTCTCTACTTGCAGTAACTCTCACTTGCAGTTTGAAATGAGTAACTTGTCCTGTTGTGGCCCAGCAAAGCTGAGCTGGCTGATGACATACTTTTTCTCTATTCTTCTTCCTCATCTCTCCCACCAGTTCAGCCCTGTGCTGGGACTTTCCTACCTAGCTGCTCCATGTAACCTTCACACCTTTCTTTTCTACTTTTTTTGATATTTCATCTCCTGAAAATACATGGCTAGCATTGAGCACATACTTTCCCAGCTCAAACATTTTGACAAAAAAACATATTTAAAATGCACACTTTAACAAGAGAATATATAAACAACATATGCAAACCAAATATTCTTATGCCTTCCCACATTTTTTTCTTTTACTCTACCAGCTAGGCACAGAAGGACCCTTGTCCTCAGGGACCCTTGGCTGAGGGAGAGAATGTGGGGTGTGGGATGTGTGTGTTTCCCTTCATGTTAGGTATCAACCAGCAAGCTTACACAGAGAAATGGTTTTGATTCCATTATTTGGTCAGAGAAGAGATTCTTCACCCTCTAAAGTTCATATGCTGTAAATAAAACCTTCAGACAAATTAGGTCTTAGACCAATGTGTGGCCTTCTGTACAACTGAATGACATCAACAGCAATGAGACCCACAAATGCAGCTCTTTATGGCTAAAGTAAATTAAGACCAAGCTGTAGCAAGATCCAAAGAGACCTTTTCCAGAAGAGAGTGCTAGTGGGATGTCAAAAGAGATGCTACAACCTCATGGAAGGAAGAGTACCTGTCTTCTCTCTTTTCTGAATAGCAAATGCCAGTCACAGGTTGATATGGCTCAACTATTGATGCGGAAAGTCCAATTTCTTAACTACTGTCATCCCTGTTCTTTGCTTTTCAGGCAATCACATATTGTCTCCAAAATGAAAGGGCTCCCTTTGTGAGATTTAAACTCACTGAACTGCAGGCAAAATGTGGAAAAGAATAAGGACTACATGGGACAAATGTATTTCTGTGCTATATGTTTTTATTGACTAAAAAAAAATATATGTAGGAAAAAAAGCAATATCTGAGCTTTATGGCTTAGAATGTGCATGTTTCCTAACTCTAAAGAAAAGGTGAGACTCCTTATTTCTGCTAAACAGTGAAGGCAACTGAAAGGAAAAGGAGCTAAGATAAGAAGCCAGTTTCTCACAAAGAAATCACCTAGACTACTATAATTTGGCTAAACTGTAGTAACAGGAGTTCATTATTTAAATACTGAAGAGTTAGTAAAATAAAAAAAGGAAGAAAAATAAATATTACTGGCATTGTTACAGGATGGATTGCCAACTGCATCTGAGATGATGAAGTGCAAAGACATAAAGCAGACTTTGCATATTCAACATTTAAAACACAAATTCTCTACTTAGTGCAACAGGGCGCAATGAGCAGGAGAAATAAGCTGATTAACACAACAGATGTTTAATTTAAAAACTGAAGATGGTATTTAATCAGTATCCCATCCAAGCCTCTTTCAAAAATTAGTTGTTTTTTTTCTTTAGATAGTAAAGACTGTTTACACTGAACTATCTATGGTGAAGTCATCTTCAAGCATGTGAATCTCAACTTAAAAGCTTCTCCCAAGTGAATTGGGAGGGAACCCACATGCAGAGTTTAGTCGGAGAGCCTGAGGAAAGGCTCCTTCTAGCTTTTCTCAACAGCTCATTCAGTGAGCAGGTCTTAAATGCAGTGAGATAAGCCCCTGAAAAGGCAGGGGCTCTCAGGAGAGTGGCATAAAACAGCTCAGTTGAAATCATTCCCTCCTTTCCATCCTAACATCTCTGCACTTTACCTGAAGACACAACAAAAAGTCCTTGAGCATCTCCAATACAATTAGAAAACTCGCAACCAAAGAAATGCAGTATTTGCAATTCCTCTTGTTCTAAGTAGCGAGGCTGGAACTTATGTCTCAATACTGTCTGAGTACCGGCCTGTCCTGAGGCTCCTTCAGTCTCTTTTTCAGGAAGATGCTAAAATATTTTCTCTAATGACTCTCCTTACCAATAATCATGCAATAGGTATTGGTACATCAGTAGCAACAGTCTATGCATCATGCTCTGAAAATTTACTTAGAAGGTCTCCTAATAATTTCAGAGGATGTAGATATTTGGAAAAGCACAGACATACCTATTTCAGCTGATCTGAAGCTGAGTTGAATCACATCATACAGAATTAATATTGTGGATTTGAAAGAAATATGAAAAGTTTCCTTCTGTATAGACATGTTTTTTCCCACAGAAAAGTAGAATTATTAATATGATTAAATTAGGAATCTTTTCTAGATAAATTCTAAAAGAGAAAGTGTGACTTCAAGATTGATTCCTCTTAATGTATTTCACCTTCTCCCAGGAAACACTCAACAATTTCTCTTGGTCATCAAAAGAGTAAAAAACTTTTCACTACATTAAAAAAAAATAAATTGAAAGGCTCCCATTTTTTAACCCAGACTTATCTGAATACAACTTTCTCATTTACTAACAGAGATGAGCAAAACACTTATTATGGATTAGCAATCTACTGTAATATCGTAATAAGTCTTAGTAAAGTAAAAAATCATTCACAAATATAGAAAAGCAGAGTTCATATTCCACCCTTTCCCTCTGAACAATGAAAATGTCATAAGCATAAGAAAAATTATTCTAAAATAGTGCAAGTGTAAGATTTTGTTCTTATATCTAGTCTACAGGAAAGACAACCCTATTCTTATTCTTTTTAAAAACTTCATATGCTTTTGAATTCTTCATTACACATATAAATTCTTTATTTCACAGTGGGTAAAAAAAACCCTTGACAGGTTTTTCAAAGCATTATATGAAGTCTTACATGCCTATGCCTCACGTACCCTTTTTTTCCTTTAAACATATACCACACTATTGTTCCCATTATTTTATGCAACAGCTTCCCAAGTGGAAAAAAATGGTGCCTCTTGTTATTATACTTTAAAATCCATACATATCCTTTTTCATCATTTTATTCTATTTAGAAGACAAATTTTGATAGTTCCAGAAAAGTAATCACTCCTTTTAATTTTGGCCTTTTGTCAGATTATGGCCAGAGCAGACTAATAATTCATCAGAAACTGAAAGGGTTTAATAGAACAGGAAGGATTCCAGGCAGGATTATTATTACTGCATGGCAGTTTCACACTGCAAATGCCAGTTCAGCCAGCAGATATCGCAGAAGAGCTTCTACAAAGATACTATTTTCTCTATTTTCAGACCTAAAATCAATATGAAAAAAGTCATTTCACTAACACAATGAAAGAGAAACTTCTGAAAGATTGTGCTTTATTCACTTGTCTCTTAATGAGTTACCCTATTTTAGAGTATTTTGAGGTCAAGGGATGCAAATCATTTAAGATGCAGATATTATGTCATCAGTAATAGGAATGTTTTCTTTCTATTAACTCTAATATTTTGTTAAAATCAATGTCCATGCCTGAAGAATTAAGGAAATTAAGAAAAAAAGGTTGAAGGAATAAAAAAAGTTGGAAGTGATAGAGAATCAAATGCATAAAAGTAATTTGAAGAGTTATATTTTTAGAAAGAAAGAGGAAATTTTTTTTTAAAGTGAAGATATTTGTAACAAATCAGAAGACATAGTTCTGCAAAATTCCAAAGATTTTAAGAAGCCAGAAAACTTATTTGAGGTAAGTGAATAATTACTAATGAAGAGAGCAATTTATGGTCTCTAAATTTCTCTTATGAAGTTTTGATGAAATGCCATTTCTCATAGAAAGCCAGATGCTACAAAAAATCTGGAAGTTTACTGGAAATATTTGCAAAGAGAATATACTTATATATTTATAGACTTACAAAACTAAATTCAAGCGGAGAATATTCAAACTCATCTCTGTTTACACAGAGAGAAACTCCTAAAAGTCTAGGTTTTTTGTCAGGCTGGAGGTAAAACAGTGGAAGCATCCTGCTAATTTTTTTAAACTACATAAACAATTTCCAGAATGTTCCAGAAACAGATGTTAGCAAGAGTTGTGCATACAGATGAACAGCTTCGAACTAAAGGAAGACAAGGTAAAACTCCATTGTCTCAACGTGTAAAGTCAGCAATGCTTCTGTGGGTTTACTCAACCATTTCTACTCAATTTATTTTGCCCTTAGGCCTTGCTTGGGAGTCTTTTTAATTCGTTACTTGCATACAGGTTAAGTACTGTGAGTTTTAATCAAGAACTTCACATTTTTAACATCATTACTATTAAAATATAAATTAAATCTCAGTAAGTTCTCAGAAAATATTTCTAAGAAGGACAGCAAACTCTCATTGCTAGTCTAGAAGAGGTAGAGGAGATGTCCTCTGCAGCATGGTGCATGGTTCTGCTCAGGTATCTTCTAACAGAGGGAACTTTAAGTACCAAATCTTTGCTGAGCCCTTCTGCAGAGATGGACTAGGAGCAGAGAAAGGGAGAAAGGTTCTTCAAAGGAAACTAAAAAAAGTTTTGTCTAGCCAGAAAAAAAAATAAAAAGGAAACTTTATGAAGTTATTTTCAATTAGATAAATACGGTATTGGATGCAGAGCATAAACAAATACAGATGGGAAATTAGAAGTACTTCCCTAGCTACCACAATCTTCCAGCAGGATTAAAAGGACTAAGTTCTACAACATTTTAAAATGCAGTTTTTAAAGTTCACAAAAGGTTTTAGAACAGCAGTCTTTAAAAGTGGAGAACTGAAGTCACAGAGGCATTCTTTGTACATTTTTCTGTCCCTAGATTATACAAACTGATATAAACTGGACAGAAATTACCAACATATCCTTTATACCGGTTTCTCAATCCACCTCCTCATGCAAGCAGGCTCCTGCCACTGCTTATCACATCACACACTGTGTACACGGACAGACACACATACACACACCTAAACATGACAGGCAGCAGCCTCAGTTCATGTCTAAAAAATGTATAAAATCAACCTGATTTGTGGTTTCCTAGTTGACAATAAAGTGCTGTCAAATCTTTGTCTCCTTTGTTCTTCAGTGAGTGGTAACCATGGATACCCCAGGCAATAAAGTTCACTGATCCACAATGCTGTAATTCAGGGTGTGTTTTTTGTAACTGATTTTGTTACGAAAGCCCCAGAAAATAAAGCTAGTAATTGAGGGTGAAATGGAAATTAGCTACTAGTTAAAATTTTGCTTGTGTTTTAATAAAAAACAAAAAAGCATGCTTTGTTGAACAGCATAATTACTTTCTCTGAATAATTTATGACAGCCAGTCTGCCCCATTGAAATTTTCATATTAATTTTAATGAGCTTGTCAAAGCTCTTCTAGCCATTTTATATTGAATAGATTTAGCTGGGGTAATATTTTAACCCACTGCTCTTTTTAGCAAACATAAAAATCTGTTCTATATAAAATATCTTTCATATTTTCAATTTATAAAGTAGCATCTATCATTCATTCAAATAGTAGTAACATTATGATTCTCTATAATACAAATTCTATTTCCATATCAATTTAAAGGTTGCGTCTGCAGGGAAAATAGAACTTGGAAAAAAGTTAGACTTTTAGCTAATAGGACTAGGGGGCATAAGTGTTTCAGTTACAGGTGTTTGGTTGCAGTGTTTGCATTTAAATTAGTGTGTTTTTCCAAAGTTTAAATTTACAGTAGCTATAAATTTTCACTTTATTCTGAACAGACTGCAACATATCTGATATGCATGATTTTGTTTTCTCCCACTGTGTAGCTGTTTATACTTCCATCCAATTATTTCTATTTTAGCTGCTTTTCATCACTAATGTTTTGTCTCCACAGGCCTCTAAGTCCACCCATTGTCTACATGAAAGTTTCTAATTATAAAATTAAATATGAGAAGAAGAAAATAGATGTATATTAAGTTGCCAGAAAAATCTGTAAGATATGGAAGGAGGTGAATTTATCTTCCCTGAGAATTTGAAACTTTAAAATAAAAAAAAATTAATTTTTTTTAAAAATTACTTAAAGCATCTTAAAGCATGCAGTTTGCATTTATGCTCTAAAAAAGTGGTTTAGCATGTGAACTCTAAGACATAAAGGTTCAAGGAAAACTTTCAAACAAGCTTGTAAACCAAAGTAGAATATTTGTTCTGGCAAATTTTACCCTTTTAATTTTTTGTAGTATCCTTAATTACAATTCTGACTTATTTTTTTGTGCTCTTGATTGATGCTGTTGGAGCTTCAAAACCTGTTGCAGTCCTTCTGTTACTATACTCAAAATTATGGATGGATTGCAGCCAGCTTCATTTTTTGCAATTTTTATATTTGTAATTTGACCACCAGTTTTTGATGAATCTCAAGTTCTACAAAACCCCTTTAATTCTCACTAGTTAGCCAGAATTACAGCAACTGTAAAACTTTAAAACAAGAGAGTAGTTTGGTGACTTTCCTTAAGCTAGAACAAAACAAATCCCACTGTTATCTGAGAAGACTGAGATTTAGAGAATCTGGAATTTCATTTTGCAATGCACTGAAGACATCTTGTACTTGGAGGACAAGTGCTCATTTCTGATTGCTCCTTTTCCGTCCAAGCATCATGTTCACAGGAGTGACAATGCTCTGGAGTGTGATCTCAATCTGTAAAAACAGGGAACAAGAGGAGAAAATAATCAAGGATCAAATTCCATAAAGGACTATTATATATTATAAAGCATACACTCTAAAAACACCAAGACAGCAAAGGTTATAAGCATGACATCAGAATAAAAAATTACCCTAGAAAAGGTGTGACAATTCAATGAATAAGTTTTACCTTTGTGGAAATAAAAAAGTGAAAAATTCTTAGAATGGGAGGATAAGCATGAACATTTTAATATGTATGTATAAATATTTATTGCTATTTTAATTTTTAAGCATTGAAAGGAAGGTTTTTAAATTTCAAGTCCTATCTAGAGTGAGCAATTCTATTGAATTCTCATTCTGAACACAAAAAGGTCTTCTCTTGAGAGAGATGAACAAAGTGGTTAGAGTTATATGTTTCCTTGTTCATGTAGAAAAGAACTTGCATTATGGAAAAATCTGTGAGCAAGTCTAATTCTGCGTCTTTCTGATGGTAACAAAGACTTTAGCCTTATTTTGCGTATCTTCAAATTCTCTTATTCAAGCCAGTCTCAAATGGAGCTGAAAGCTCCATTCAAACATGTATGTTAAATGGCAGATAGTTTTAATCTGGTCATCATATGACATCTCTGTAGATTACAAATGCTGTGCTTCTGAAGCAAATTCCTTCTTCCTGGAGTTTTCTTTTTGTTAACAGAGCAACTTTCCTGAAAACTGCAGTGAGAAACATTTCTCTAAATGGCAGACCCACCCATGTACAATATCTCTTCCTGCATTTTTGCTCTTATCTTCCCATCTCTGCTATTTAAACTAAAGCTCATGTCTGAAGAACTGACTACCCATAAGCTCTAGTATAAATGGAAATATCACTTGAACACTTCTAACCTCCCAACACTATCCCAATCACCCTGGGTACCAAGGCTGGCATTGGAAAATATTCACTGAGCAACTCATTCTTCTGTTACTTATTGAGAGTCATACACTAGAACGCCAACTTCTACTTGTACGAAAATTTAATATTATCATTGATATACATATGTTTTTCTGTGGCATGATGCAGTCTCTTAGCCAGTTCAACTCGTTTTGTAGTTCAGCTGAATTTAATAAGATTCATGAACCACTATGACTCGTCAGCAGTAGCCATGCATCTGTGTATTCAAACACCTGGTGAGGGAACAGATCCTCCCTGTACATCAAATTCTGCCACTCCACTCAAAGGATGTTCAAGGCACATAGGAAGGATCACTAAAGATGGTTCAAGGTTATTCAGTGTTATACAGTTCAGCTTGAACTGAAGTATTAGATTTTAACAGCCATTGCAAAAGTTCAATAAATATTTTCTTTCTTCCGCGCAGTCAATTTCCTTTCAGAAGTTTTGCAGAGAAAAAGCAAGGAAAATATGTTCTTGATCTCTAAATAGCTCTTTTTTCTATACAAAACATTTTAGCAAGCATGGATTTTATTTTTCCTTTGGTAGCCTCCCAGATTGATGTGCTATTCTGGATTCAGAATTTAGAAAGATTAACATTCCTCCCCACCATCTTCTAAAAACAAGTAATTGAAAAATAAAAGCTTTCAAAATAATATTTGAGAGAATATAGAACCACTCAGTTATCAGATAAGGCCTTTTATCTAGGATCATGTAACTACCTGATATCAATCACTGTGCTCCAAGAGTAGCTAATGATCTAACCTACTGCGCCTTTTCTTTGTAAGATGTTCTACATTTCACTTCCCCCATATAACTGGAGGTCTTTGGCATCCACAACCAGACATTTCTCCCTTTAAATGCAAGAAACTTCCAATCATGCTAAACCACTAAAAATCACATAATAATTACTACTAAAACATGAGTATATGTCATTCTCTGTTCAAAATCATTAAGGATCACCGTCTTAGAGAACTCACATATTTTTCACCTTCACTCAAGCTCCTGTTCATATGTATCTCAAATTTCACTGACATATACAATATTAAAAAAAGTTCTTAGTGAATAGAAGGTGATACAAAATATTGCCTTTATTTCTTCCAGATAAAACCCCAGAAAATCATTCCCTGTACCAAAAAAACACAAAAACAGCCAATCCAAACCTACTTGTTTTCCTAATTTGAGAAAATAATTATCATTAAAACAATACTGCATTGGCTATGATCATCACAGGACGAAAATATGGATGCCCTTCATTCCTTTAATCACATACTTAAAACCTATCTCAGAAAGACATTATCAATTTTCAAGAGACCCTTCCAAAGGAAAGAAACTACTTAGAAAAGGATATTAAATATTCACTGTTTAAAAAAAAAAAAACAAACAAAAACACAAAAAACCACCAAAGCAGTCTAAGCAAAGTTATTCAGAATAAAGAAACAAGTGTTCCAGGACAGCAGTAGTTATATATTCAACTAAATAAAAATAATTTAAAGAAAAATTTAGGGGACATCTGCCTATAGCCTCAGTATAAAGTGTTTTACACCTATTTAAGCCTTTCAGGTCTTGTTGTGTTGGTTTTGGCTGAGGAAGAGTTTATTTTCTTCAAAGTCACCATCATACACAATAGAGTGCTGCTTTCCTGGGGATAGCTGAACACCAGCTCACCCAAGGGAAGCAGTGAATGAATTCCTTGGTTTGCTTTGCTGTGTGCAGTACCTTTGCTTTCCCTATTAAACAGTATTTCACTCAGCCCACAAGTTTTCTCACTTTTACCCTTATGATTCCCTCCCCCATCTCACCAGGGGGGAATGAGTGAGCAACTGCGTGGGGCTCAGTCGCCAGCTGGGCTTAAACCACGACACACATAAAATCCAATACCTCTTAGGGAAAGAGATGCATTAGGTCCAGCCTTTTAATTAGTCTCTGAACTTCACAAAGTCTTTCATTTATCTTATAGATGCTGATTTTCCTCTGTGTTCAAAGGCTTCTTATAATTAAAAATGCTATGACTTCATTCATTAAAATTAATGAAAGAATGTGATAAAAAAGAGCAATATATCATATTGTATTATTAAAACAAAATCAAAGCAAAACAAAATCAGAAACAGAATTAATTCATTTGAATATCTGTTCTTCAGATATCTGAAGGTATAGGCTATTGCAACTATTTTACTAATTGGAAATAAAACAGTACAATTGTTGGGCCAAATAAATCTCTAAGAGTATACAGAGGATAAAAATGTCTAGTTGACTTTGATCTTTAATTTATTAATTTGTTCTTCATTATGTTATTTACACAGGAGTGCCTTTGATATTCTGAATGCCAGAAATAGATATCTGCTTACAAAAGCATACAGAAAAATATGTCCCTACCTCCGGTAGGTGTAGAAACATAAATGATTCTTGGTCTTAAACATATAGCTGTAAACTAGACTATGTTTTGTCGACAAAACCTATCAGGGAAGCAACACTTTGCAGACAACTAAAATAAAATTTTCAAAGTACCTTCAAGCTAGGGAATGCATAAAGATATTAAATTATGTATGGACTCTAATAATGAAAGTTTAATAAATCTTAAATTCTTAGGAAAAAAATATTGGAGAGAATAGGCAATCAAGATTCCTTCCATCCCTCATTCTCTCCCTATCACCTCAGCTTTAAGGCCAGTTGCTTTTTCTGGGAGGTGCATCTAAAAACATGAATGTAGGGTCATTTTGAGTTGAAGTCCTCGTGGGACTTTCATGGGCTTCTTTTCTGCCTTATGTAACATGTGCCTGCATAAAATACATAAAATGTAGTCAACAACTCTCAGATTGAAACTTCCAACAGAAAAACACAAAGAATTCTCAGGAATGAAAAATAAAGCCTTGAATGTACTCCTTTGTTAGGAGTTTAGTACATTTGTTTAATGTACTAAAATCTTGCAAAAATATTTTTGAATATGAAAAGCTCTAAGTTTACAGGGAAGTGACAACTCAGACTAAAGTATTTCTGAATCTTCTGGTCAAATCTTTCACCAAACAAAAGATGAGACATTCAGTTCACTATTATGTTCACACCAATATATCATTTTAGGATGAATAGGTATTTAAGGATGTATCTGGATTATTCAGAAGGAAAAAAACCACCTTGGGTTACCATGGGGAAAATGATCTAATTGTCATCAGTCAAAGGTCTCATGTTGTCAGTATTAAAAAGAACGTTGTAATTGAGTAAAGCCTGATACAGGAGTCAAGAAATAAGCAACTATAGGAGGATAATGTGATTCTAATCAACATGGGCACCTGGAAAATTGATATTGCCAAATTACATTGGTATCATTTTTATGAAATTATAAATGCATTTGATAATAATTATCAAAGCGCGTATTAGTGGGTTTAACAACTGAGTAACAGGAATCTCAAATCTCAACATGCTATGCAAATAGGGAATATCACTAATGGCTATTTTTCTTTCATCACATTTTCCTGGGACTGATTGTACATTTATTTGTATTTTCATAGACCTGAGGACAAAAATAATTCAGTCAGTGCTGATAAATTCGGTTCTTGATTGAATGTGTGCTTAAGGAAGGCAAGATCAATGAATGAAGGAAAAGCTCAATATGGTAACATCTGATTATATGAGGCCCTTCTTAGATCACGACAGAAATAGTTTGAAATGTGGTGATAGAAGAGGTAACCTTTTTCAACTGAAAGAGTGAGGTTTAGATTAGATATTAGGAAGAAATCCTCTGCTGTGGGGGTGGTGAGTCACTAGAACAGGTTAGCCAGAGAATCTGTGGATGACCTATCCCTGGAAGTGTTCCAGACCAGGTTGGATGGATCTGATCTAGGGGAAGTTGCCCCTGTCCATGGAAAGGATATTGGATGACCTTTAATGTCCTTTCCAACCCAAAGCTGTCTATGGTTCTATGACTCTCTAGGCAGGACTCAGATAAAGAGACACAACTCAGTCTCTTTGCCTTTACAATCAGTCTGAAAATCTGAACATTTCCCCAGAGATCTCAATGCATGGTAAACATGGGCAGCTCACAGAAACACACCTGGACCCCAGTCCCAGTGATAAAAGAAGGGGATTCAATAGTGACTGTCAAGGAAAGAGGTGACATACAAGTGTGGTGGGGCACTTCCATGCTTCTGAAAGACTGGAAATGTAGGATTGTAATGCTTCTGTATCCAAAGGGAGAAGCTCTTATAGTACTGAGATCAAAGCCTTGATTCTGAATTACAGTTATAATTATAAGGAACTTGGGTGAAAGAAACAATAAAAGAATTAGTCAAAACAGTAGAAGACATTAAATGTGTTACAGTAAAAAAACCCCAACAAAACTTCAAAATCTGTCAGATTATCTAAAAGGAGGGAGGCAAATTGAGCAGTTAGAAGAGTGCTTGTACAGCTGTTAAGTTTAATTCACTACAGGTGAACACAGGGAGAAAAAAACCCCAAATCCCATGTCTTTTCAAGTGTAGATGGTTAACCACTGGGATGACTAGTGGGAGAACACTGCAGGTGAGAATTTTTGTGGGTTCTGAATCTTACATATACACAGAAAACTCTGTCTTAGCTCCAAATTAATTATTGTACCTGAAGGAATGTGTTCTGGAATCCTAATTCCAGCATTATGTAGAAAGTCAGAAAGCCGCAATCTCTTCTGGCTAAAAGCGTTTTTGAGCCAAAAGAGCATTTTTGTCAGCCAAAGAAATACCTTGCTCTATATGTACTTTTTTAGTTATATTTTTTCATATTCTAAATCAGAATATGTCTTCTCATTTATGCAAAATCGTCCCATCCTAGGTTGTCAGAACCCACTTTAACATTTAGGCAAACCTGTCTTGTAAAAAAAAATTTATTATCTTAACTGAAACTGCAACACAATCCAAATGTATTCTTTTAGGCTACATAAAGTGTGTTTCCTTCAGCATATAGTCTGGACTGAACATGATTAGAGATTTTCCAAATTCTTGGAAATAGCCAGCTATAAAAAGATCTTATTTCTTTGTCTTACTTTTCTGTGTATATTGTAGAGCTATTTTAGAGAAATAACCTACACCTGAAAGAAACTTAGAGGTTTTTTGTATATTTCCTGGTTAAAAAGTAAGGCCAGATCTAGGAGGCAAATGGCTCACTACTAATTTAAAAAATGGAATTTAAAATAAATTTTTCATTATTTTATTTTCAGTTTTATATAGTTATCCTCAATTGACTTTAAAAGGGAGTAAAACTTCCAGTAGCAAATAGGACTTGAAGTAACCTTCTGAAAATGTGACATGCATTCTGTTGCCTGCAAGCATTCCTACAGGGCTGAAACCTCTCTAGAAAAGAGATGTTTGCACTTCTACACTCGAATCTGTATTTTGGAGGAATTGGAAATGGAACATGTGATGGAAATTCAGTTTTGGAAGAAAGGGAATGCTAATTTTCTAGTGTAGAAGTGACAGTTTTAAAATTCTTTACAAAAAGACTCTTTGCTTTTCTAAAGGAAGCAATAGTTTCATAGATCATCCTCTCTGAGTGACTGAATTTTACTTCCCCTTTCTCTTTCACCACAGTTCAGACCCTAGAATAGAGCAGAGTTAGTAGCATATTTTCCTCTGTAAAGGCACTTCCCAGCCACTCCTTCTCCTGTGAGAGATGTCCTTGAGGATGTCCACCAGCTATAACCACAAACACAATCTGGGTCTATTTTTAAGAGAAGTGGGTAAACACACTCTTTTATACAAACACTTTGACTTTCTATAAACCATTAGAATTATTGTATGTGAATTACAAGATACAGTTACAGCACAAAGCAATACGTGGAGTGGAACACAACAACATTGAGTGACAGATGTTCTCATATAGGGGTTGTGAAATTTTTTAGACAGATGAATACTACAGAAACAACTTTATCAAAGGCACGGAAAAATTGTAGGAAGTAAACTTATTGCCTGGCTGATATTGAGCCATGAGCTGATAGAAATGAAGTTGTACAGCTTCTACAACTTTGGGAGAGGTTCAGCAATATATCCCATGAATAATTTTGCGACATTGAGTTAATCTGTTAGTATTATTGTAATTGATGTAATATAAATACCTAAAGAAACTAGAGTAAAACACTTATTTTTCAAGTTTGCTTGAAAAGCACAACTTACTTTATATGAACTACCACAATGTGTTTTCAGAACAGTGAAAGAATACTTTCATCTTGCAGTCTTTACCTTAGGCAGCCTACCCAGTTTAAAAGTGCATGCGAATTGCAGCATGCAGCTATACCTGTTTCCTGTAAACAATTTTGATTACTTTTTTTAAATCCTACCTTTTTTTATCTTTTTTTTTTTTTTTTGGGGAAATAGCATTTTTCTGACATTGTGAGACTGATGACAAGACGCTACAATAATACTAAATATTTAGGACTACACACAGGAGGCTGAATTCATTTATCAGCTATCATTTGCTTGTCATCAAAAGTCCTGGTTTAGAAAGTGTTGCCATTAGACCTGAATAGAGGATGCAACACTGAATAGTTGAAGTTGAGACCAATACTACCATTTATCATTAAGATTTTCTTATGTCTCTTCATTATAAGAGCTCATCTTCATGGCTGCCAAGCTTTAAATATAAGTGTGAGTTGATATTTTTTCAGACTTCTGCCACTGACAAGTCATATTTGAAGGTACTCTATGTTTTTATTTGAAAGAGATATTGTTATTGCAAAAATAAGTGTAATTCTGAAGAATAAAATTTAGAGAGTAAAAAATAATTCTGATGACCTTTTCTCTTCTTTGAAGTCAGGAATGATTGTGTTTTGAAAGAGGGACCTCAAATGTTTGGCATTTTGTCCTAGAAATAAAAAGTAAATTTCTGTTCCAGCAAAAATCATAATTTGGTATTAAATTCCATGTGGTATAAAATATGTGAGAAAAGAAATCACAAGGAGAAACACATGTGATTACCTGGCAGCTGGAATCAGGAGCAGCCCAGGGGCAGGTTCCAGCCACCCAGATCAGCTGGGTGTACTTTGCTGTGAGGAAGGTCCTTCCGCTGCCACTCAGTGGTTCTTAGCCGATACAGAAATGCTTGAGGAGCACAGTGATGAACACCAACACGGTGAGACAAGCTGTCAGTGTTATTTGCAAGAAGGAATAGACTGAATTTTTTCTGGCAATAAAGTAAACTTCATGTTGAAGCATTAGGTATGGAGGATGCTCTGTGACATGGAAGTTTGCTGGAAAAGAATATTAAATCATTGGTTAAAAATGTTTTATTGGCAATTTTGTAATCTGTTTATGTCTGAAAGCAGATCTCAATACTAGGCATTCTATTCAGACTAGACTTTTCTAGGTTGTGTTCATTCTATGTTGCCTGACTAACACCCATAGCTCAGTTGCAGAATTTCTCAGAAGTCAGAAATCCACCTGCAACCAAAGACATTTGTAATTTGGAATTACAGAATGCATGTACTCTGAAAAAAACCCTACATCTTAGACATCTCCAGTTAAATACTCCTTCACCATGTAGATTTGACAGTAATGCTTTTATACCTTTGATCCACAGTCATGAAATACCTTCCTCCTTTACCTTCTTGAATGTGATCATTCAAGAAATGCACATTCTGTAGTGAAGTGATTCATAGAAAAGAAATTTAACAATAGCTGTGTTAGAGTCAGATATTGAATAATGCATGGCATATAAAGCATAGGATCATGGGCTGCTGAATGATTAAGCTGAATTATAGAATAGCTGTTTGGTATGAGATAACTGAACCATAAGCAAGTATGCTGGAATAATCACTATCATTGTTTTAAAACAATTTTTTAATTCACACTTTCATTGTTCACTTCTGCTTAATGCTGGAATTTGATTTTGGCAAGGCTTTACTTTGCAACTTCTAATTTTCAAATGTAAATGGTATTTGAACAAGATGCAGCACACTTTATTCTAGCTTTTTTTTCTAGCTATTGTAGTTACTTTAATTAAGTTAATATGCTAGGAAAAGAGGAACTGAAGCAATCAGTCAATTTTTGATGACATTTGTGTTTGTTTTAAGAGGCAACTCAGCTGTTGTCAGCCTGTTGACTCAGGTTCAAATAGTCCAGCATTACTGAAGGCAGAAAGTCTCACTGTTCAGGTAGATTAATGTCAAACAGGTTATGCTCAAGTACAATAATTAGGAAATTAGAAGGACTTAAAAGATTAAGATACAGATAAGGCGCTACCAAGCACCAGACAAATTCCTTCTCTCTTTGGCTGGATATAACTAGTGACTAATGTACACATACATCATGGACAATGAAAGAATTCAAATTCATTTATTTGAATTTTTTCAAAGGTCTTTTATTTCAATTGGTTAATCATGTAAAGCCTGCAGAAGATGATACGATGTAGAGGCACAGAGAAGCACAGAACCCCAGATTGATCTACTGATATCTTGAACTTCAAACCTACAAGTGTACCAGCTGCCTGAGCCACACACATAGATGGATAGTTTTTTCCAAGGAGCAAGAACAAACATGATATTTGAAGACTATTTCTAACTCTAATCTCATAACAGAACAACATATAACAGCACTCCTCTAAGGGTCTAAACAAGCATCTGCTATGCCCTATGAACAAACAGTACACAGATGCTGGAAATCATCTGGGAAGCATGATTCAGAGTTAATAAACTAAAATAGAAGTCTGCCCATAGGGAAAAATAGAAAATGTGCTTTTTTTTTTTTTCTCCAGAGAAACCTCTTAGAAACTTAGAAAGGGTACTTCTGATGCCTAACTCAAGGCTATCAATTTCTTTAAGATGAAATATCTAATTCTATTCAAAGAGAGGAAATATAATTTGTCTGAAAAACATTTATAGGACTGCCAAAGTCATAATTGTTACCTGCATTAGAAAATAACCAGAAGATAGTTGTCTCAGTTGTATAGTAAAGCTGCTAGCCTAACACAAAAAGTAGATAATTCTCATGCTTCATCTCTGAAAAATAACATGGATATGTTACATTTTGAATTCTTGAGATTCATAATTGTTGGCTATATTGTTTTTCAACATTTAGAATCCTAATATCACCCAGTTTTTCTACCCAACATTATCCCCTTTTTAAAGAGGACGATTTCTCCAGACTTTGATGCATTTCCCAAGCTGCAATATTTTCATGGATATCCTCTAACTGCATTAAAGATATTACATCTATTCTCTAACCAGTAAATTTCATCAGGCCTAGACTATTTAAGACTGCCTTAATTAGATTTTTCCTGGCATTGCTAAACGTTTCACCTGATTGAAAAATCTAAGTTTTCTTTTTTGCAGCTGCCTCTTAGCAGTTGTCACTGTCTGACTCAATACTGCACAGATATGGTCCCAGCTGCTGTGTTTAGCTGCAAGGGTTTGATGGCAAAGTCAGTCCTCTCTGATCTGTTAGTGTACCACCTTGTACTTTTAAATTTTATATTCATTTTCTCAATTGTATTTTTTTGTCTTCTCCAGTTCTTCTCTACCGTGTTGTTTTATTAGTGTACTTGTCATTAGACTGCTTCTCATTTTTCTGTTCTACTCTGAAGCCATCTGTTGAAATGTTAAGCAAGATCTTTATTCAGAATAGATCCTGGTGGCTGCTGCTGTGATGCTGAGAGAACAGTGCAAGGAGTGTCTGCATTCTCAGGAATTTACATTTTTTGACTTGTGTGCATCTGTGTCTGTGTGTTAGTCTTTGCTGCTATCCACAGCACTCTCAGTCTGTTTTGTTCCCTGCCTGCCAGCTGCAGTTAGCCAGGCTTTATGTGAGAGGGTCACTGAATCAGTCAAATGCTAAAAGTCAGAACAAAATGTGCCTTAAGACCTGCCTCATGACAGTGCTGCTATTTACTTACTGACCTTCAGGGAGGTCAAGATTTGAGGCTGCTTTGCTCCACTTCTCCCATGGCAGCACCTAGTAAGGATTCTTCTGAATTATCCTATCTACTCTTTTTTTTGTTGTTATATTGGATAAGAGAAGCTTTTCTCAAATGGTCTGGGAGTTCATGTAAACAAAGGTCAGTAGTAGGTGCAGACTAATTCCTTTCTGTGTTGGCTCCCCTGTAAATATGTGGTTTTGTTTGACACTTGAAACTGTTCAATGGAGAAAGAGAAAATGCCTTGAAAACTACTCCCTATCCTGGACCTTACAGCTGCACAATGAGTTGGGTGCTCCTACCTGTTAGGGACCTGAAGAGTTATTTGATCCTTTGTGCTCTGCACAACACCTGCCAGTTTTGCTATTCCCTGGGTAGCTGGAATAGGACTCCAGCATCGAGTGTGAACAACTTACCTGTAATTTAAAATAAAATAGAAAATTATTTTACACTTTATTTTATTATCTTGGCTAGATGTAATTCTCCTTGAACCTTGGCAATTCTCATATTACCCTTTCATATGACTACTGAGAGTTAGTAATTTTTCTCTGATCATATGATTATTCTGTTCCATGTAAGTTATTGGCTTGTTTGGCACTTCACAGATGGTAA
This sequence comes from Petroica traversi, assembly GCA_025920805.1. Lineage (NCBI taxonomy): Eukaryota > Metazoa > Chordata > Aves > Passeriformes > Petroicidae > Petroica > Petroica traversi. Next base: position 13,118,181 of record JAHLSL010000015.1, on the reverse strand, counting down.
TTCAGGCTAGACCTCAATTTTACAAGTTCTTTCCACATCCCCTTGCTTGAAATCCTGATTCCTTGTAGTTTTATTGATTTGTATAGTCTTGTACAGTTCTGTACCTGCTCTGTATCAAACTAGTCCTTCAACAAGTTGATTCTAATTAGTTCCCTTGATGAATGAAAGATTGCCTTTTGAAATTGAGACCTTCATGGAAGTGGTGTATGAATAAGTATAAATTATGCAGCAAAATCCATCATGTCAGCCTCTCCATAGTAACAACCTGTACTTTGTACCTGCCTAATCTCTCACTAAAAGGAGAGTAAATTGATCTGGCTTTACAGTATATCCATAAGTACAATTTACTACATTGCAGTTCTTCATTCTACCATAACTTGCATGTTGAGATTTAAATATCTTCCTAAATTTAATAATCCAGTGTAATTAATTTGTATTAACTCATAATTATATTCATACCATGCCGTGTTACATGCTCATTGGATTGAGATACTTAATGTTGAATTTTGCGGGAACAGTCATCAGTATCTACACCTGTTACAACATTACTAATTCTACTACCTATGCAATGCAGCAACATAAAAAAATTTTATATTTCTCAAATATTCAAATACATAGCCTCAATGATATTATTCAGAGCTACAGAAACCAAATGGGCATTAGAATACCACAAAAAGTCCTCAGGTTAAAGTATCAGTCTTATTGATCCTTTCCTAAAATTACAGAAACCTGCAGAAATTTTTTTCTCATTCTGTCTTATTTCTTCAGCAGGTTGTTACAGCATTCTTAATTCAACAGCAACTTTATATTTCAATCTTTTTCCCAGTAGAACAAAGGCTTTAAAAGTAGGAACTTTGATTATCATTCTGTCACATTTCAGTTGGTCCTTTAATAAATCCCTTCATGTAATGCAATATTTCAAATTCTTCAGTGTTGTTTCCTGGAAGAATAATTTAACAAAGATGGAATTCATTTAACTACTGCTTTCAAAAATATTAATATATTTTTGGATGGTGTCTGGCCAAGTACTTACAGAAATTCATCACCAATTTGTTTAAATATTTTTACTAGCTTTTCTCTTACATTAGCCCTCAATTTCTGTAATCTTTGAGCCTGATGATGAGAAGGTAGTTGGAATATGCTTTTTCATTCATGCCTCCTAGGTATGTGAGCTGCTGCCAAGTGAGGGGAGAATGGTTTATGTGGAGGTTTATCTGTAGTGAACATCAGGATTGCTAAAGCTGGACTGAAAGCTAGATTGAGAATAAGGCTGAGGAATTAGATTTCTTAATAAATTAGGTTTCTAAATAAGTTATGGTCTCATCTTGTAGGGAAAGGATCTGACTGTTACCAGGATTAGAGACCTCACTGTGCTCAGGCTCAGCTCTGTGTGATCAAACTGTGATTACTAGGAGAGCAGCTTTAAACAGTTTGGCTACCCCAGTTATCAACAGTGTTTAAGACTACTGAACTATCCTTTTACCCTTAGCTCTGCAATGATTTTGCAAAGACAAAAAGGAAGGAGGCAAACAGAGAAATCACTGTATAGCCCCTGAGTGTGCTGCAGACATAGTTAAACAATCAGCTCTCTGTATTGCCCTTGAGGGACATGTTTGTGCACGTGGTATCTATATAAAGAAGACACAATTAATCTGATTCTCAGGTTTTCTGTGCTTTGTGCATGCATCTAAATCAGGAGCAAGTGCAACATTCAGCTGAACCCAAGGAGCATTGCTAGAAACCAGTTAGTCCTCTACAGATGTGAAAGTATTACAAAAGCATCAGAGCAAGGTTAGAAAAACATTTCAGACAGTTTGAATCTGAGATAACATTCAGTGGGCATCTTTCAGATTATTGGCCAACTCTGTGATTCAATTATAACATTATTCTGTTTGTATTACAGGGAAGGCAGTTTAAAACACCCTTCCAGTGGCTAATGAGTACTGGAACAATGTTCTTCATTACCACAAGGTGTCACTTTTATGACTCACGTGCTCAGACTCACCTGGAGCTCACAGAGCTGCAGCAGCCTCACCCCTACCAGGCTACTGAATTCAGCAGTCCCTAACAATTACAATAAAAAATGCGTGTGTTCTAAGTCACCGTGGGTCAGTAGAAACATCCCCATGAGCTTCAATAGACTTCAAATAAAACGTATCTGAAGTACTAAATGATTTTAGTTTATTTAAGATCATAGAAGAACTTAAGTAATTTCTTAAGCAAACCTATCTAAATAGAGGCATAATTTAAAATTTAAAATTACAGTCTAAACGAGATAGACAAGTTTAAGTATACCACTATTTCTGTTGCTGTTGTTAGAAAACTGATAAAGGAAACAGGAAATATTCAGAACTTCTTTTCAAAGAAGGTCTTGATCATAAGTGGTCCTGTTACTATAATTCTAATTTTTCAAAATGAACATTTAATTGTAAGGGGTTTTTCCTGTGATTTCTCACTCAAAAGAAGTAAGAAAGAAAATATTTTGAAGAATTTAAATATTCCTGTTTTTACTATAAGCATAATTTATTAATCTTCTCACTATATACTTTGTAAACTTATCAGCTACAGTGATACTTTTAACAAATCACGTATATCTATAATATTTTTCATCAATTTTAATAAGCTGGTGGGATTTCATAATTGCCTTGTAATCACTAATGTGGTAAATATCACTGCATTTCCACTTGGTAAATGCACTTTAATTTCTTATGAAAACTCTTACTGTGACATCCTTGTTTATAAACCTGGAAGGCCTGTCCCTTAACTTATATAGAAGTAAAATCTGATCATTACAATAAAACATTTAACTTTTAAAAGAATCCACTATAATTTGTCTCAAGAGGTTCCATTTCATAAAAATTTGTTCCCAAATTTGACTGAAGCCTCTGAGGGAAAATGCAGATTAAATGATACTTATCATAAAGCCTTTATGCATTAATAGGGCATGTTTTTTAAATAAAACAAATCAAGGAGCGTCCCTCAAATAAAAAGAAGTCATAAGAACCTAGAAAGAGGGAACTGGTTAAGTTAGTTTTGCTAATCACATATCTTGAATGCATTTTTGTGTATTTTAAACTACTACTCCAGGGTGAGATCCATAAATGCACTGACAAAGACTTCAGGGAAATGAAATGAAACTGACAGTTTTTCCTTAAGTGATCATCTAAATTTAACCACAAAGGTCATTTAGCAATATGCATATTTGCATAATGATACATAGCCTCAGACAACAGGCAACTAATTCATAGCTGAGTAGCTGGTTTCAAAATCTGGCTGACAAAGTAACTACTTCTAACAGATTAAGCTATGGGTTCCAGAAAGAAAAAATAATTGTTCTTATTCTGCTGTTGTTATTTCTCTTCTGTTTAACTGAGAAGTTAATTTTTTTTTAATCATGATGGCTTGTGTGAGGTGTTGCTGGTGAGAAACTGATAGTAAGTCTCAGGCTACACCATGTGAAACTGTCTTTGAAAGGTCATAACCTTTAATATTTCTCCAGTACAAACACTCCTTGTTCCTGTAGGATCCAGTTCACAGTGCTAGCATATTACACATTACCAATGAATCCAAAACCAGTAAACTGGTGGATTAAATCAGTGTGTGTTGAAATTCCTCCCTTATACAAGGAACTCATTACATGTATGTTACATATTTCACAGGGTTATTTTGGAGCAGATGGAGTGTGATTCTTGGACCAAATGTCTGTACCTCACTGGTGGTTTCAAAATCTTAAAAGACGCTGACCTATTTTGTGTGACTGCAGGCCATGGGGGGGAAGACTACCCGTACTTTTCTCCATCTCACACATTATTGTCCTCATCTGTACATCCCCCATGACTCATAAGAGTCACCTCACTTATGAAGATTTTCAGAGATTTCAGATCCAGCTGCTGACATATTTCAGTCGCATGACAGTTACATTGTCTCCCTGAGTCTTAAAAACTCTGCTCCGCCTTTCTCCTGTTCTCAAACATGGGACTCAGATGCAAACCAGAGATATTGTATAAATTACATAAAGGAAGATGTAAATTAAACCTTTCTAGTAGGAAAAAATTTTTAAATTGATAGAAAATATTTTTTGTCACTGACTGAAAAGGTAAAAATATTTTGTTGGTTTTTACAGTGTGCATTATTAATATCAATTCAGACTACAAGTAATGGCAGTAGCAACTAAGTGTATTCCTTTTTATAGTCAGATAAAACAATTTTTGTCAAGAAACAAAGTATACTTGTTGCATTAAGGGAGTTTGTTTTTTTTAATCCCTTGCTTTTATTGGTAATCTTACTAATAGAGCAGTCAGAGGAGGGACTCTGTCACTGAGAGATTAATGCTGAAATCTTATATCTTTTCCAATCCTCTGTGATACACATCTGCATTCAAATTATATAAAAGTATCAGTATATTCTTAAATCTCACTGTAGTAAATGGGACTTCAGTGTGCAATTGCAAACGCCTGCTTGAGAAGGGCTTCCAGGTTCACAGTACCCTTGAAATACATAAGAGTTCCTGTAAGGGTGTCAATAACACTTGTATTTCACAGAGATACTATGAGCATAGATTTGCTGCTGTTTATGAGGAATTAATATGGAATATGGATAAGCACATTAGAAATATCCTCTGTAAAAATGGATCCTGTATAAAGAGAAAAAATATGATCATATGATGAGAGTTATACCTAATCTACCACAAGATAGCAGTAGACAAAAATGGGTTTTGAATGCTCTATTCTCATGAATTTACTATGCATGTGCATGGAAAAACATGTGTGACAATGAACTAGAACACCAGATTGTGTTTTTATGCACTCAATTCTATTGTATGTTTTCAGTTGCCTACATGATATTGATTGTAATGAGCACCTTTGCTCTGAAAACGTATGTGTGTGTCTGTTTGCATTTATTTTATTGTAATTCATAGATCTTTCCTTCTTCCAAAAATATATTTTCTTCTCCATGGTGGTAGGGAAGGGAGAGGGATAGGAGAAAAGATAGGATTGAGGCAAATGTTTGTGGTCACAGCATATCTGTAAACATTTTTGTGTTTTGTAAATTGTTTCATTGTATGATTTCTGTTAATCTCCTCGATCTTGTTAAAATACATTTTTGTACCAATTTGGTCATCTGACTGTAAGAGATTTCATTTATTTGGCTGACAAAGGGATTCATATCTCAAAATAAAACTCTGAAAGTTACACACCTAGTCCAGACTTACCATCTGGATACTTTAAAATAAATTGAAAGAGGCAGACACACTCAGCAGATTTGCAACAGTTATGTTGGCTTTTGGAATATGATTAATTGTTCTTTGAGATCACTAATTTCTGCCAGTGACTACAGAAGGTGCTTCATCTAGGTATCTAATATAACTATTTAAAAGACACATAAAATTCAAGTGATTGGATAAAAGCTTTTATTTTTCTCTTAATTACCCAACCTTAGAAAAATTATTATGGAAAAAACAGACAAGATAGGTAGATTTTCAATGTAGGGTATTACCATTGTCAACAATGATAATATTAAAACAAAAATTTGATCTGTGTTAAATAAAAAATTTTTATTTCATGCATTGGTATAATCAAGTCCTCTGACCTTTGAAGATAATATATAATATGTGACCCTAGAGCTACAAAGCCACTAGGAATTGGTACCAAACATTGAGGAAATTATCACAAAATTTCTCAGTTTATTAAAATTTGTAAAAATGCTGTTGTATCTTAACTTTGATGATGCTCACTAAAGAAATATAGGACTTACTGATTAAAGTGTCCAGATCCTTGGTTGTGCTTCATTCCTATATACACTTTAGACCCAGTTAGGCATTTACAGTAATAGACAGGCAAGGAAGAGATAATAGAATACTGTCCTGTAACATACTTGTATATTAAAATTTCCAAATGATTTTTTGATTAGTTAGCACAGTCAAAACATGCCAGTATTTCTGCCATATGGAGCAGTTACTCATATTTATCTCTCTGCTGTGAGGATAAAGTTCTCTGACATTCAGGCACACAGTCTATACAGACTACACAGGGAAGCATGTAACATTCAAATCTATATCAATGTGACTTAGCCACAATGGCTTCAATTTTTTTCCCTTCAAATGGTAATCTGCATCCTCATCTCCTCCCACAATTTGTTTCTTGCAGCAAGAATCAAAGAGGTTTTACAAGACTGTTGCAAATATAAAATATTCACCACTAAACCATAATACTTGCTCATCTGTGAGATATAACCACTTCCAATTAAATGAAAAATTCAGCCTCAAGATCTTTCCTTCCTCTTCCACCTAATGATTTACGCACTGGTCTGTGGTTTTATTGGCACTGCATGCCAATAATGCCCTTCTAAAAATTGTTGCACTGGCATGTAAACACTGCAAACAGGAAGCAGCTGATGAAAAAAAATACATAAATTAGAAATACCTGAGAGGTTTTTTCCCCTACATCTTTCTCAGTAATTCTTATTTTAGAACAGGTTCTAGTAGGATAAATGCTTTTCTTGAACTTAGGATTGTAACAGGTGCTTTCCTCTCAGGCTTGTTAAGTCTCACAGCAGAGACAGATTCTTGGTTATGGGCAAATTGGGACATCTGAACCTGAGCAAGCAAAGCAGTTTTATACCAATCTGTAGATTCCATCAAATGCAGAAATAATTTTAGCATATAGTGAGAAAAAAAATCACAGAAAGTAAGTGTTGATTTTACTCCATTAAATTTTGAGAAAGCAGATCTGTATGCACTAAGTCGCATGTTGGCAGCATGAAGAAATAAACAAGAGCTTTAAAAGGAAAGAAGGATTTCAGTTGGTAAATCTCTTAAAGCACTTTAGAGGCATGCAGGTATTTGTAAAAACCCTTTTAATAGCACAAGATAAGAGAAATGCTCTTCTGAAATACAATAAAAAGCTGTTATAAGAATAGATATACGCCTATTGAAACAGGAAACTCTACTTTGAAAAATATAAAAGAGGTCAAATTATATATATCATGATGCATATGATACTTGTAATCCTAATATGAACAGCACAAAGAAGATATAATGCCACTTACTCCATTTCAAACCCCATTAAGTGTGTGTTAGGTTCACTGAAGTCAATGGCAACAGTCAGATATTTACTTGTAACTCACAGTACTTTTGAATTTCACTTTGTTTTTCATTTCTTGCTTGCCTGTGTTGTAATTCTGCCATCGGCAAAAAAATTTTGGTGACTACTGAATTTATCCATAAACTATGATGTACTATTTCATATCCAACAGATAAAAACTGGCATTACAATCCCCAGCATACACACCCAAATTCCCAAAATCCCAGGCTCAAAGGAATTATTTCACTTCGGTATTTCTTCAAGTTTTAAATTTCTTGGTCTCTTTTCCAAGAAGAACACCTTCACAAACAGATTACCTATTACTCCTGGTGATTAATATGAGTAATTGCAAGATAGGTAATTATGAGTGCAAGTTAATTATGATTCTACAGTAAGCAATATTTAGATGAGAGATACAAAATTCTTGGAAGACAGAATAATAAATTGTCAATGCAGATAAAGAAACCCCAAACCATAAGTCCAAACTCCTACAAATAACTTTGCATTTCTACTTTACAGGAACTTTAGTTGTATTTTTAGTGTTTTATTACTAAATAAAATAATGGGTGGGTTTTTTTAATCCCCAGCAGATAGAATTCCTATTATGTGCTTGAAATATCTCATTGGTTTGCATTTCAGCCAGTGTTCTCTTCTGTCTCTGATTCTACAAAAGAAGTAGAATTTTTCAAATAATTTTTTATCTCTTCAATCTTTTATCACATTTTTTCAATACACTTTTTCCCATTCATTTATCTGGAAGCAGCAGGGAACTTACTTTAAGTATTTTAAATGGAAATTTTATACTGTGTCTGGAGCAGGATGTCAACCACTTCCATGTTTTGCTGTTGTGAGTCTGCATTTATTGAACATCCAACCCTCTGTATGTGCAACAGCAATGAAAATATCTGAAGTCAACTTACAAGACCTATTACTCTTTCATTTTCTGCTCAAATATATAAACTGAAAAACTCTGGACAAAAAGGCAGTTCAGGTGCTGGGGGCAGAGGAACTTGAAAAATATATGTGATAAAGCAGCAAAATGGCACAGAGGAGAGAAAGCAATGAAATTCTTCCTGAGGGAAGGCAAGTTTAAAAGTTTCCAACACATCAGTCAGCACAGGTATTTCTGATCCTTTGCTGAAATATTGCTGGCAAATAACTCGTAGAAATCAGAATATCTTCCTCTATGTGGAGCCCTCCATATGTGTTGAAAAGAAAACTCCAAACTTGTTTGAAAGGAAACTAAAAATGTTTTAAGGACCATATAGATGCAGAGAAAAAAGCTTAGGGAAAAGGACAGTAAATTACCACGTATTGCACTGCTTTCACAAATAACAAAAATTCACATAATCAAAAATGAAAAAGTTTTTTACTGATTAAAAGCCAGTATATTTGCTGTTATGCTGAAATTATCTCTGACAAGACTGATAAAGAGAACAGTTCTACCCACTGGTTTACAGATGGAACCATTATGAAAGTATAATTTTATTTCACATAAAATAAGCCAGAGAATATCTAGCTAATATTTGGTAGATTAATGATTATCCAAATAGCTTTTGACCAAAAGAATTAACTAATGTCATGGTTGGACAACCTTTTCCATGGACCAGTTTATTAGGTAATTTTCTTCTTATGTGTATCCAAATTAATAAAATGGAAACTCACTTCTGAAGTTGACCAAAACATGCGGTCAGCCTTGGAAAACTAGTTTACGATTATTTCAGCCTATATTAATGCTTATTTATGAACTGCAACACCAACTTTAACAGATTTTGTGGTAATACCCTCTGCACGTGGAACTGGACATGAGCACAACAATTCCTCCAGCCTTGGGCTGGGAAAGCTTCCAAATGCAGGAGGAAAAAGAAAGTATTGCCTACATGTGCAAGAAAACTTTGAAATGCTTTATACATTTCACATCACATGTTTATATCAGTGTACATTTATTAAAAACAATAGATTTATGATGTATTGAAGGAGAGCTGGAGTTTCAGTAATTTTGTTTAAACAGACAATGTACTTGGAAATAAACTGTGTCATCTGCTCCACTGAAAACACTGGGAGAATACCAGTATTAAATACAATCTTATGTCTGAGTTGATTGAAACCTCCAGTAGAGAATGTGCCATCATGTGTTTCAGCTGTGTGAAGCTTCTGAAAATTATTCCAATGCTGCATTTCCTGATACCTGATTAAAACTTGAGGTGTTTGAAGGTAAAATGTTCCATTTCTGGATTTGTCCAGAGTTACTTTTAGTTTTTCAGAACTTTTTCCCTAGTAGAAAATGTTATCACTTATCACAAACAACACTTTGTCAAAGCTTAACACAACAGTTTCAATCTTCTTCCTTAAAAAATGTTAGTTAGAAGATGAGCATCAATAAGGTGCACATCCCATGGGATGCCTGAGCTGGATTAATCTACGGAGAAACCTTCAACTGACCAATTCAATATCTACCTTTCCCTCAGCTACAGCTGAGATTAGCAGCTGACCATAGAAATTATGTATTTGGTCGCATTTAAAGGTTAGCATTCAGATTAAGCACTGTTTCTCTGAGTTTTTCAAATATAAGAAGAAGGACAATATGATTTAACTAAAGCGGAGCCTTTAACTGGAAACCTGTACTAGAAGCCAGCATCAGGGATCCCACATGTCAGGACAGACAAACCCTCATCTGTGCTGCAAATTCTGCATCTGTTATTTCTTCCCAAGGCACACGTCGGCTTTCAGATCCATAAGCTTACTTCTGTCTATTTGTCCATATCCACTACCTGCTCCCAAGTGAATTCTAGCCCTTTCTAATCCTGCTTCCCTGTTTTCAGTGGGCCTGCTTCTCATCAAATGTACCAAACGTAAAGCTGTTAAATACCACTTATGCATTCTATTAAACTCATGATTCCTCTTGTGTTCCTAGCTCTCTGGAGATGTACACAGACTGCATTGCTCATAATGAGGCTCAGCAATTTTCTATGCCTACATCTAAAATAAGAAGCTGATCCAATAGCAGCTTTCTGCTAACCAAAGCAAGCATGTATTCCCTCATCTTTTCCAGGTTCTCACCCAGCCGCAAGGTGATCTCCTGCTGTTACCTTCTAGTTTATCTAGGTGCCTGAAAACTGCCCCCAGCACAAAGAAATAGATCCAGTCTGTTGAGAGTGGGACAGGAGACAATGGTGTGAGTTTCCTGGTTTGCTAGCAGTGAACTCTTAGATCAGCTAGGTCAATCTTAAATAATGACACCAAGAAAACCTGTTTCTTTTTCAGTTTCTCCCTGGCTCTGGTATTTTAATCTGTTCCCATTGTCTCTATCCTGTGACTGGACACTACTGAGAATTTACATCTTCCCATTTTGTGCTTATAACATTCATAGAATCTGGTTGGTTAATTGCATGGTCTGTCTTTCCCATATTTTTTCTGTGACTTTCCTTGCCATTACAGTCCAATTCTGATCATTTTATACTTAAATTTTACTTCTCTGAAGTATTACTCCACAAAAATCGCAATTTCTTTTTACTATGAAAAATAATAGAATGGTTTGTTATTCATGGTTCTTAAATGTTTATTCACAAAGAATATCAGTAATATCAGTAAAGGGCTTGTAGGACTGGAAAGCTACTGTTGTCAAAGGTATAGGCCATTCGTGTTTGGTAGAAAGATCTTACAGTTTTGTAAAATAAAATTCCCTTTTACATGCACCTTCTTTATAGGTTATTCTCCTATGTGTTCCCATTACAGAGAGATGTTTGTCAAAAATTTCTATACTTCTGTCCTATAACTGCTCTTCCAGTACGATATATTCTAATTTCATAATAATTGAATTTGATCAGATGTTTTTAGTTATACCACTTTTTTTCCTAAACTCTGTATGTGGCTGCATTGGTATCTCAGGAGACACTTGTTGTCTACAAGAGATCATATGCTTATTTTTCTTTATATTTTTCAATTACACCTTGAAGATAGGCTGAAGATAGACAGACAAGCAGGTAAATACACAATTTGACAGTTGTATGCATGCATGATGCTCATATATTCGAGCATTCTGCAGAAGAACAGAAAATGAAAAGTTCTTCCCAATAACTATGAAAATCTGTCAAAGGGACCGTTTTATACTGAGATGATTGGGCAGATGCCAGACAAAAATAGTACTATAAATTACACAATGACACTGGGTTTTAAGCTGCCTGGATCTCACACTCAAGAGATCAGACCCTTACTAAAACTGCACTTCTTCTATGTGTATTTACAATGTAAAATCGAAATTTTTCCAACATTAAAGCTGCATCAACAATGGAAAGAAGAAAAAGTTTTAATAACATCACGTAGTGAGCTTAACTGCACAGACATGGAGTATTTTGTTTCGTTTTCTGCATGTCTTTGATCTCTTCACTGGCACAGCTCCCTAGCAAAATATTTCATCTCCAGATCACTCTGAATGATAACACACTAGGGAGTCAGATGATAATGGAAAATACTCTATGGTACCATCTAATGGTAATTCCTTCTCCTAGGAGTCACAGAATCAATGCATTTTCTGGAAAGAGAGGAGCAATTTTTCCTTATGAAAGAATGAGAGCAAAATTATTTTTAAATTAAAGTAATGCATGAAACTCACTTGTAAGGGTTACTGGTCACACATGATCCTAGCCTCTTCAGCTTTATTCACCCATGTAAATATGATCTCATTTTAGCTGAGCAGAGGGATTCCCTCTGCTTCCATCTTTCTCTTTAACATATATTTTGGTTTACAATTCTGAGCTATCACCTTTCTTCTCCTCCCCTTATAAAAATGCAGCTGTCACCCAAGACAGAGTATTTGTATGAAACATATAAAAGCAACACACCTGCAATGTGTTGGTTGACATAATAAGTATTTATGCATAGCCAGCAATGAAGAGATTAATTTTAAAAAATTAATACAACCCACACCTTGCACTTTGCATGTTACCTCAGTGATACCAAGAACTAAAATACTTTGTACTCCTTATCAGAAAAGAAATTAAGAACAAATAAAAACACATTATTTTATCCAGTGACATTTACAACCCAAAGATATTCTACATTTGGTTTTAATAAGTGGAATTTCTGCTCAAAGCTTTAGTTTTCACAAGCTCAACCCAAATAATGATTTTCATTTTACACATTCTATGCAAGTGTAGCCAGAATGCTTTCTTCAAGGAAAGGAAGCAATGTGTGAAATCTACGTTCTTTGTAAAGCTGTGTAAGTGACAGTATTTGAAACCAAAGATCAGTTTTCTAGGCTTTTTCCAGACAATGCAGTGGCACCAATGCGTAATGTATCCAGACAGCTTGTATTTTTAGCAGTGTGTGACATTGTGCTCTTTCTGCAAATATATATGTGCAAATTTTTGCAAAGCAATAATACCCTCTTCAGCTGAAATGCTCAAACCTCCGAGCAGCCTTTCATTTCAAGACCTTTACTGACTTAATTGTTTTCATGCGTACACCATTAACTGCTCCATTTCTAAGAAATGTGCTTGTGGCTTGCAGAACTGAGTAGAAAGCCACCCCCATGCATGACATCCGCATATGTACCACTGAATGTGCTAAATTAAAGAGATGATGTGAAATAACCTCATGACTCCTCTTGACTTATGCATAAAAATGCATGTACAATTTAAGAAAGGCTGGACAGAAACTTTTTTAGCACTGCAGCAAAAGATCACTTGGACAGGGTTCTCATTCTGCTCCCTTGTTCTCTGACAGTGGATTGCCAAGACTGTTTCAAAGAACGGAAAAAGGTGAGGAAAATAATATTCATGTCAACAAATATAAGTGTGCATTCATGGGAAGAAAGGATTCCAGACTATTATTTATATGTTAATAAAGGCAAGTACCCATAGCTGGGAGGGATGGACTCCTTAGGGAGCTTGTTATCCAAAACAACTGACACTATGGAAAGATGGCTCTTGGTGGAGCCTGTGGGAGCAACGCGTCCAACATCAGCTTAGCACATTGCAGACAGACAGCTTTCCAACAGAAGGATTTTTCCTGTTTTTTTAGGATAAGCGTCTTGAAAATATATTAATAACTTTTCATAGCACCTGTGAACTTATTTTTACTGGATGATTCCTGACAAATTGAAAGGATTATTTCATAATGAAAAAGAGATAATTATAAGACATGTAATTGTACAAAAAATCTGAATCTGCTGGTTTTTTTCAGGCTTTCTGAACAGCATGTTAAGTAAAAACTATTTTTATAAGTATGGTATGTTTTTTATTTGCAAAAAAAGAACTTAATTGTGGAAAAAAAATAGGTTTAAAGTATTGAATCTTGGTATTTTTTAATTTTACTTTTGTATTATGCTGGCCGTGGAATAGTTCTTTAGACTGCAACAACTAATACTCAAATCAGCTGATCCCTAGAGATCAACTGCAGCTTCCCTTGCATGAATGATGATAACCTTCATTAGTGGCTTTTTAAATTTTCCCAATTCCTTGCTCTTTTTATAGTTGTTTTAAGTAATCAAAACAGAGAAAAAAAATGAAGCACTCAAAAATATCTCTCAGGATAATCCTGCCATTCCAGGTGCATACAAGGAGGCAGAATTAAGTCTCTGTTAACTCGTAAACACTTCATGCAGTTGTGATACCAATTTTATACGTTTGCTCTAACACAAATATATATGAAGAGTTCATTAGAATGTTTATGCACTAAGCTTCATAGGATTGCATCTGACAGTCACATGGTGTGAAAGGGGTTTTTTCATTAGTGACAGAATAACTGTGGTTTGTAAAACCAGGCTTGGAGCCACCATTAGAATACATTGTGTATACAAACATCTCTTTAAGCCCTTTATTACTATTATTTGGTGTACTGAAGTGTGTATTAATTATACTTTTACAAATGTATTTATTTAGTCAGACACCAACCTGCCTGAACCATCTGCAGCCTTTTTATTTAAAAATGAACATATTTAATTCGTTCTGCATTATGGGACTAGAACAGATCCCATTTGAAAACTGGTGTGGGCATTCTGCCCAGGCTGAGGTAGAATTAGTTGGCATTTAGAGATTACTCAATCAGAACATTTTATTTAAAGTTTACTAGTGTAATTTTCTGCATAGTTTCACATAAACGTTTTGACTGTTTTAAGAACAGATTTGGACTACTCTAAAACCCCAAGTGCAAGCTGTTAAATGCCTATGCCTAGTTAGTGTTATACTCTAGTTAGTATTCCAACACAGACAAAGTGATATATGTGAATGTACTTTTCAGTTGCCCTGCATGTGTTTGTGACAAGAACACTTTAATAAAGTTTCAATGACTTACCATATTCCTACCTTTATCCTTGTGAGAGTATTCACAAAGTAGCCTCCTAGCTGTGGGGCAATCCCTGTCTGCAAATGACTTAGTTAAGATTTTATCACAGGTCCTCTTCCCTGCCTCTTCCCTTCCCTGTCATTTCCAGCCTTTATCATAATCGTGAAAGTTACGATGCTCACTTCCCCTTTGCACCAGGTTGGAGCACACAGATCTATTGCTGTCCCTGTATTCAAGAAAAGCAGCTGCAATGATTTTTATTCCTTACTGATTATGGGCTTCTCCAAAGGTAAAGTTTCAGCTGTGGCATAGAGATAAAACGCAACTACAAATTCTGTCCTGCACAAGACTTTTAGTTAAATCATAATGACCTAATTAAGAGACTAAAGATAAAGAAAAGCACTGTCTGGAAAAATGGAAATCCTTAGAAATATTTCTTTCAAAATTGGAATTAAAATGATTTGGAGGAGGAACCTGTTGTCAGACTAGCACTGAGAATTGGAGAGAGGGGAAATTTTCGGATCTATCACAACTGATCAATCTGACTGGTCTGAAAGAAGCAAATACCCTAAAGGAGGACTTCGTATTAGAGAACAGAATTTATACTATCTCATTTCTGTGAGAACATTGGAAAAAACTCCCCTGTATTCAAATATGATACCCCTGCAAGAGGCTAAGGATGCAATTACGTTAGTGTTTTAGTTTGCATCAACAATGTCCTTTTCAATGTACTGATCATCCACACTTTTAGGTTAAAACATGGAGTGCACTGGAGCAAATAAATGCTTCTCTGTTAGTTGAAATAGGAGTACAAGACCTGATCCAAGTACTTACTTACTGCATTCCAACCATTCACCCCATGGATCAGACTAAAGCTAGCACAAAAAACTATTTTAGTCTGAATATGAGGTCTTTGGCATCAACTGTATCACTTTGCAATTCTTCTCTTGTAGCAGAATTACTGCTAATAAAGACACAACAAAGATGAGAAATGTCAGGTCAACTTCACAAAGATTCTCCAAGAAACTTTGTTATTCACATATACTTTTGGGAGGAAAAAAAAAAAAAAGACAAATTCCAAATCTTACAACCTTTTAAAATTGTTATTGAATCTGAGATGTGCAGTTGATAATATACTATTTTGCATATTTGGAAACTGGAGCTCAGTTAACTGGCTCACTAACATCGTACATGCATTTCTGTGTCTGAGCAGAGAATTAACCTGCTTCTTTCAATTCCCATTTGTATATACAAAGAAAGTTGACAATTACTTTACCACAACATTAGAGAATTGAAACTCAGGTGTGAAAAACATGCTTGTATTTTCAATTTTCCTAAAGCATAGCAAGAATCATTTTGGTTCTTTAGTACTCTTTGGATAGGAAATACTCTAAACTCTTTGTGTTTTCTATTTTATTCTTCTCCTAATTCTCTGGCACATTATTCACAAGCATGCATAAACACAAACCTGCTTCAAAATAGTCCATGGAGGTCCCTAAAAACTACACATCTTTGGAGCTGCTACTGGTTTTGATGCCTTTTTCCTGGTGTTAGGAAAATGAAGCTAGACATGGTTAAGAGGGTTGGGGTCTTTGCCTCAGTATTTTAATCAGGATCCTGTTTGATGCATCCACTTCACCCAGGTGGCAGCGTGGCAAGTGCACACCCCCCATCAATTGTACACACCAGTTATAGACTTCACACATTAGCATATCTAACAAGGGGGGCCCAATAATGAGGTTGAGGTGGGCTAACCCCTAGTTTACAGAATCCTCCTGTCAGGAGACCTTGGGTTCCTGAGATAGTAGGAATGTTTGGTCTCCCTGGCTCTGCAGTTCTGGGGTGTTTAGTCTCAGGCCTGCAGAACACTTACAAAACACTAAGCACTAAACTAAGTAAAAGTTGCAAGTATGCATGCTAATACTTGTGGATACAGAGAACTGTGTAAAAGGTATATAAAAGAAAAGACAAAAATCATTCTGGCATCAGTTTAGTCCCTGGATGTAGCATGGAATTTGTCCAATGGTTCAGTGTAAGGGGAAGGAAGAAAGGAAGTGGGAGAAGGAAGGAAGTGACGAAAGGAAGAGGTGGAAGGAAGTGGCAGAAGGAAGTGGCGGAAGGAAGGAAGGAATTCTGAAAGGAAGGAAGGAATTCTGGAAGGAATTCAGGAAGGAATTGAGGAAGGAATTGAGGAAGGAAGGAATTGAGGAAGGAAGGAAGGAAGGAAGGAAGGAAGGAAGGAAGGAAGGAAGGAAGGAAGGAAGGAAGGAAGGAAGGAAGGAAGG
>JAHLSL010000015.1:12918053-13101520 GCA_025920805.1 Petroica traversi | reverse complement strand
AGGAAGGAAGGAAGGAAGGAAGGAAGGAAGGAAGGAAGGAAGGAAGGTAGGTCACAAAATACCGATGTAAAACAGCCTATGAGAGGCAAATGGTGGATAAGAGAATGATTCTTCTCTGTGAAAAAGAGAGGAAGACAAAGGGTGTCTTGTCTAAGAGTCAGTTCAGGGTTGAGAGGAAGGAAGGCCCAGAGCTACAGAGGAAATAATACAGAATAGCTGTCAAAGGAAATTGGACATTTTTAAGTAACTAACATTTTGTTTCTAGATGAGTCAAAGGGCCCTGGTTCCCTGCAGCTCAGCCTAGGGTAAAGGATGAAGAGTAAAGAGAATGGATGCTTAGAGCTATGTACAAGGCTAGGAACTGGAAAGAATTATGGACAAACAGCCAAGGGGTGATGCTAGAACTCTCCAATGGGGAGTTTGGTTCCTGGAGGGAGAGAGATCCTCTGGGGTATGTTAACCTTTATATGGTTAGAGATGGGGTTCAGAGAAAAAGAGAGCACACAGCTACAGCTAATGGGACTTGGGAAGAGAGTTGCCAGAGAAATATCATTGAGGAATTTTTGGCCTTGCAGAGGGCAAAGGTACCTTGCCCAAATTTCAGTGTAGCAATTGGATCCAGGGAAAGAGTAAACCCTCCAGAACTGACATATTGAGGGGGGGGTTATAAAATACTTTTCAATGTAAACTGAGGGTTGATTCTCATATTCTTTTGTGACTGTATCTTCTCTAGACAAGATAATTTATCAAGAACATTTTGTTGCTGGACATTTTGTTGTGCCACTGAGCCAAGGGAGCTACCATAGGTATCTGAAAGCTTTCATAACAGCAAATGGTGTACATCCTACTGAGAACAGAGATGAAATTGAAGAGGCAGATCTCAGTTTTAATAACTATAGGAGAATGTTATTCCAGTTTAAAATAGAGTTAACATTTACAGAAAAAAAACCCCATATATATAATTTTTCTTATTTCTTGGTTAAAATATTGGACTGACATGTCTGCAGAAGATGCTTCTGAGCTTTCAAATGCTGGCTTTATAGCAATACAGTAAGTTTGGGAAGCAATAAAACAAAGCAGCAAAATAATATCAGGAAGTGAAAAAGATATTGTTAAGAAAGTGGTGTGAAAAAAAAAAGTAATTTTGTAGTTAAATTACAGCAGGATCCTACAGGTTTCTTCTGTTACCCCAGCAGTAAGATAGATGAGGTTATATAGGAAGGAGACATGACATGGGCTTTCTCTGTGGTAGAGCGGGAGTGCTGAAAATAACACAGTCGATCTGACCACCACATGATTAATCTATAGTCATTTCTGAGAAATCAGAAACTCTTTAGATAACCATTCAATTTGTGAATAGACTATTTTACCTTAACTGTGTAGAACACTGTCTAGGATTATTCAAATTAAATTTTTTTCTTGAACTATTATATGATTTGTATTACTACAAATGAAACACTATTTAAAATTATTTTTCCCTAGTGACTTTTTAGAGAAAAAACACAAACCCATCACTTTCCCCACTATCAACACATCTTCTTATTTACTGCATTTTTTCAGGGAGCTTTGCTGCTGCCTTCTGACCATCACTGGATTTCTAATTAATTTTCTCCTGTCTTTTAAAAGTGATATTTTGCTGCATAAAGACAGTGATAAATTTTAGACCACAATTGCTAGGATTTTAGGAAATTACTTTATTGGTAACAACTCGGCAGTGCCAATCAATGAATCAATATTAAAGTGACTCATGCGTCCTGACTTTGTCTTTGGAAAGGCAGTGCAGACTATTAATTTCTTGGTGCTGCAGGTTGTGAGTGCTCATGCATATGGAAAGGACATTCAGGCACACATGAGCACACTCTCAATGAAATCATAACACTTTAGCCTTATTCAGAACACAGAAATTATATTAATTAAATTTAGCTCATACAAACATCTATATCTTCTTTTAATAGTAAATAAGACAATAAATTAGTAGGAAGGACTACATTTTATTACTCTTTCTGTATCTGAATTCAAAAGGCTTCTTAATGTAGCAACTTTGTTCATTTTTTTGACTTCTGGTTCAACTGAACACTAGGAATTCATAATGAAAAACTTCTAAGCATTTTTTTGTTTTCTACCAGGAGTACCAGCTAAGTACTAATATGCAGGAATGACAGAGGAAAATTATTATACTTCATATTTTCAGAAAGGATACAGTTTAAGTACCATGTGAGAAGTAATTGTCATTATCTTTTGTGTTTGACTTCAATGGTTTGGGGTGAAAAATGTAATATTTGATTACATGCATTTTTGTCACTCTTAGATTGACTACTCAAAGCAGTTGTGTAGCTTCAAATTCTGGAGATGTAGGTAAATAAAAATTTTTAAATGAATATATGAATCTTAGCATTTATTATACTCATCTACGTACAATGATTTACAGTTTCAATAAATTCAATGAAAATGGGATAGCTAGTGAAATTTTAGCACTGAAATCAAAGCAAATTGTGGTAGACAATGGAAATTCTTTTCCAGATCAAGGTATGTACCAGTAAAATACCATCAATACAATCAAACCATAAATTCTTAAGTAAGTTGTATCATTCAAGTCTTAGAACTGATTTTAAAAATTGTGATACTATGGAAAACCTAAAACTGATAATTTTAAAGGGACAAAGATCTATTTGTAACTCAATGGAAGAATTCAAACTGAAGACCAAGAAGACAGAAATAAATTAATCAGTTCTTATTTATTACATTTCAAATTTTCTCCTGAAAGACTATGCCTAAAATCTTTTTTTATATCTTTTGGGTTCCAACTGAATTTTCTTTGGGTCATGAATGTGAATGTTAATAGAACTTTCATATTTTGTTAATCCTTGCACACCTTCCAGTTTGGCCAAAGTAAAGGAAATCTTTGTTTAGAATGATCTACAGACAGCAGTATTTTTCAAGCACAATCAAAGTGACAGTGCAAGAAGAAGCAGGGGAAAACTGATTAAGTAAAAAAAAAGTACCTGGTAACTTTAGCTGGATGATTAATAGTGCATCACAGAACTCGAGCAAGATGTTTATTAATGACAAGAGGAATGGAAATGCCAAAGAGAAAAGTGAAAGGAATACTAACTCTTGAAAGCAGAGCTGTGCCAGGAGACGGGGGGACATAAGGGAGCCCTGCCAGGAGAGGAAGGACGTACGGAAGCTGCTGAAGTAGCGGCATATCTGTCATTATAAATGTTAGAGGACATTTGGACTTACTTGGGGTAAGCAGTGATTAATGTTCAGAATAGAAAAAGCTGTTGGACTAATGCAAGAAAGGGAAACCTGAGAGATGTGTATTCACAGAAGTCTGGATGAAGAACTATATCGAAAACACATTCAAAGGCAGAAATGCCCTTGGCTGGATCCTGCATTTCATTTCTCAATCAGTAAGGTCTAAGGTAATTCACTTAGAGATGATCTAAGCCAAGATAGGTGAAGCCAGAAAGAATGAGTCCTTTTTTGGACTGGAAGAGCTGTTGTCTCCACAGTGTTTTCCTCCCTTCTTCTTAATCCTTCATTGGAAGGAATAAATTCGTTTCACTAAAAGATAAGAACCTATAAAAGGGAAGTGCAAAACTCACTCAGGTGGCAGCCTGGTTCCTGGAAGCATAGGGCAGACCTGCAGGATTAGAGAGGAAAAATGTCTGTGTCCAGGAAATAGCTCCAAAAATCACCTTGGATGTGAAAGCTGCAATGCAAGACTATGCAAGACTATGGGCTTTCCAGACATAGCAGGTATCCAGCACAGGGCTGGGGCTGAAAATATACATCATCCAAGGCCACTAACAATCAACCCCATCCACAATTTCTAAATCTTCCTTCAGTGCTCAATATACTCATATTTGATGGCAAAATTGTTATAAAAAGCTCTCAGAGGCAGGAAGTAACAGTCACTGTTTATACATCCTGCATTAAGTTTTAGGAGCTTTTCTTATGTTGTGTCTTTCGTATTTGGGATGTGCAGTGTGAAGTCGGTGGGTTGATTTTGTTTGGTGGGTGCAAACCACTGCCCTTGTTTTGTGGTTCATAAGGGAAGTATTGCAGTTCTACCCCTGGAGATCTCTTGAACTGGTACTACCACTTGGAAAAAGGCAGATATCCACACAAATATCACTATCAGATTCTGCTGGTTTACCATACATTGAGTACCATATTAAATCTTGGCTTTCGTGTCATCATATCTTTGCTTTTGCCACAGACTTCTTTCCCTGCCCTGTATAATTTTGTGATTTGTTTAAACCTGAAATTATGTAGGAGACCAGTACGGACCTATGACTCCCCAGTTCCAGTTATCTACCAATGTATTAATAGCTTAGGCAATGTAGTGACCTAACAGACTGCCTCAGCAGAACTGCACATAGAAATTAGATTATTCTGTGTTCACCTGCTTATCAAAGCACAGGCTTGGTCACCAGAGACGTTAAAGTCAAGCCACTTCAGACCTCAGTCACCTTAACTGCAATTTTTATTGATTTCAGGTAGTCTTTTATGTGACCGAAGTAAAAACAGAATGCCATTCTTTGAAGTGGCAGGAATTACATGTCCATTTTGTGCATGCATTAATTTTAAACTTCAGATGGTTTGAAGCTTCTAGGTATTTGTAAGCAATTCTTTAATCTTTAATTAGTGTCCTTTCATCATAATTGAAATGAAAAATTATGATTATATATTAATTGTTTAAAAAGTTATTGATGACTCAGATTGATTCAACAAAAGTAGTAACAGACTGATATTCTTCTTTAGCATTGCTACAGGGGATTTTAATCTAAGCAGGTGAGGGAAGGCCACACAAAAATTTTCAAATATGACAGCATAAGGTAAAAAGGTAAGAAGTACCTTAGGTAAAAACAAAAAAAAAAAAGAAAATAAAGTATGATGGCAAAAAAATCAGAAAATGCATATGGGGATGGAATAACCATAACAGAGATATCAGAACAACTTATGAGATATAGCTGAAATTCTTCTTATAAATTGCAATATGTGGCTTCACGACTCAACACTTGTGTAAGATCTTGTCTGGGAACAGACAGAGCCGAAAAGTCTTCTTTTAAGGAGGGTTATTCATAGAATTTTATCCAATAACCTGTTGGAAAATCTGACATAAATTTCTAACATTTAAGATTAAAGTTCAAGGTGACCTTCTTTGTTTTAGAACATAAAAGGTTGTTATTGCCCCATCAACAGTTCTTTCTTCGGGTTCCTCACACTGATATTTTTTATGTCTGACTACTGGAATAATTTTAATTGGCTAACAAACACAAAAATGCAAGGGAAACTACTATTTGAACTTTTCTATAATTATGATGTAAAAGATGTGTCAAATGACTCAGTACAGAACAGAAAATTTGGAAGAAAGGACTAAATAAACTATTGAGTTGGGCTAAAAAGTAAGGAATTTTTCTGCAGAATATTTTGCTTACTAAAGTTAAATAAACTTTCATCTGAAGAACACGGCCAAATGGGAAAAATGGCACTTTAGTGCATGTTGTGATGGCCAGAGGCAAATAAATAAAGAACAGGTCTGGAAGAACTATTGTAGAAAAACTGACGTAACAAAATGTTGAGTAGCTGGGTAATTGCAGTGCTCCAAATGCACCCATCAGAATGATGAAATCCCATGTGGTGAAACACTAGGTTCCTCTGCCTTTTCCCTCTTTTTAGAGTAAAAAATGTTAAATTGTTTTTATTTACTGAGCATTCCAACAGATGAGTTTATCAGAGTAATGGCACGCGAGCTGAAGGTTTCAGTTTGTTTGACCTCTCTCATTAGGGAATTTATAGCTTGTTTTCTCACACAGATATTACTCTGATACATGTAATTGCAATGAGCTTTGGGGAGCTTCTTAATACTGACAGAAGCTGGAGCTGGGTACACTGAAGTTCACTAAAGTTACAAATATCAAAGGGGATAAAAAAATCCCTAAAAATTACTAAAATGTTAGAATTTCAAAGTGTCATCCTCAATATGTAAGTCCAAAGTAAATTCTCTAAGAGCTAAATCATATCAGCTAAGGTCTACCAGGCTTTTTATAATGCATTGCCAACTTAGCATTTACATTTACAGCAATCTGTGTGTACAATGCCTTGTGCCCTAATGTTAGATCAGTCCTGCAGCCCTTCTATCACAGATGCTGTACGAACCCTTGCTGTGAGGAGACTTTTCCTGAGTGAAGCCAATTGGACTGACAGATGCGTGGATGCCTTCACTGTAGGAGTTCTTTGCTGATATTATCTTATGAAAGTGCCTGCAGCAAGGAAATGGTCTTCATTCATTCATACATACATACATACATACATACAGACATACATACATACATAAATACATACACACACACATACATACCTGGAGGCTTCAGGTATAGTAATCACAAATCAAATGCTTTTCAATCAGTATACAGTAAGAAAGAAGAATAGTAAGAAATAGTAAGAAAAGTTGTGCCAGGTTAACTGTGTTTCTTTCAGGAGATAACTACTTATGATATTTTTTTCTTGGTGACTGTTTAGTACAACTACTAACATTTCAGTGTTCCTGACATTTCAAATTACAGTTCATATCACTTCCACTGATTAAAAATCCTATTCCCCTTGCATTACAGAATCATTTTTTGCTTAAGAGACTCTCTGCCAATGACAGTCTTTTCAGATCACAAATACAAGCTTGGATGTGATCCAAGGTCAGCTGAAGCTGACCAAATATTTTGATTTCTCAATTGATTTTAACTTGGATCCTCTGTTTCTCAGCATCTCAGTTCTGCTTTTTCCTAATCAATTTAATCCTACTATCATTTCTCAGTGGTGTTAGTGCCCAGTGAGGACTCAAATATTAAAAAGCAGTAGGAACAAATTAAACATATGGCGGAATGGCCCTAGCTAAAACTCAAACTTTATCAATCTGAAAAATTGGGATTTGTATTTGATGCAATATCATGCACTACAGTATCTGCCTCAAATATACTTACAGAGTTGTTCTACATAGGTAAACATCCTATTTCACTCTAAAGGAACTATGTATCAACAGAATAAATGTGTGATTTGCAAAGTAGTTGCAAATTTTCTGGATGGAGAGGATTAGGGTCACAACAGATTCTGCTCTTTTTTTAATTAATGTTTTAATTGTGAAAGTAAATAAAACAAATATATCCAACAAGAAAAGATAGTTGGTTTACATTGCCATTACCCAAAGTTTCAAAGTAAAACCCAATATCTTTATAAAAAGTTTGAGGGAATGGTTTTGCTGGCTTATCACTGCATTTGTCATGGTATTTTTAAGGAATATATGCCATAATCACAACTAAACTTACTAATATCTATTAAGATGTAAAGGAATTAAGAGAGTAATGGAAATTCAATTAGTATTTCTTTGCTAATGGAAGAAAATTTTGTCAAGTTTCAGTCTGTAGGATCTGTACCATTATGTAATAATTTTTATATAGATAGCCTCTGAGACCCTTCAAGTTACTTTTTCTTTGACTAGGAAATAGTCTTTTGTGGCATGAAGAAAAGTAGCAGTGTGATATCAGAACTAGCAAATGCCTTGTTAATGAGAAATGGACTACCTGTCAGGTTCACAGTTGCTGAAGCAAAGAGTTAGGAAAATTAATTCAGAAGACCACAATGGCCAGAAGAAAAAGAAAGGAAATCTCTTGCTTCATTCAGGAGAATAGACAGGATCACATATGAGGTTTGACAGGCTGATGCAAATGTGAGTGATTTTATGCAAGCTAATAGAATAACATACTAAAACACAGTTTGCCTTTAATTAAAGCTGGCAAGCTGGAAGGAAAGCCCATTAAACCTGGAAGCTTGTAAGGTTCACGGTGTGTTAGACCATCCCAGAGAGAATTAAATTTTCAAAGACTTTTTACTCTTCTAGGAGTTATCCCACATCAAGAACGAAATTGTTCAATTATCAACTATTTAGAATATAATTGAAAAATAATTATATATTCACTTTGTATCATGATTGATTAATCCTCTGGAAAAGAGCA
Source organism: Petroica traversi (assembly GCA_025920805.1). Lineage (NCBI taxonomy): Eukaryota > Metazoa > Chordata > Aves > Passeriformes > Petroicidae > Petroica > Petroica traversi. Next base: position 13,093,505 of record JAHLSL010000015.1, on the reverse strand, counting down.
TAGTCTTTCATTGTCATTTATTGCCCCTGACCATCCACAGGAAAAAAGAGTCTCCCACAGAGCTCCCCCTAAGTTATTTATCAGTAGCCTTCAGGTCTGAGGGAATGAATATTGAATCAGATCATAGAGGTGATCAGCAACAATTTAGAAAGGAATAGAACAAACTTACAGAAATTCTCATTCTCAGTGGAACTATACAAAGACAAGTGAATTCCATCTGATAGTCACTCCTATGAAGACTGAAAATTTGAAAGCAAATCTTAGAAATCTATGCTTAACTCTTTTACACTAAGTAGTGAAAATGTAAAAGCCATGAAAAATAAATAGAACAGATGTTTTAGGAGCAGATAACATATCTCTCCACAGATAAGGGGATAGATAGTGTTTCCATTAAGCTTAGCAGATTGTAATTCAGAACTGGCAAAGGAAGGAGGAATACAGACAGTCTAGCTAGACTACTTAGCTGTTCAGCCCAGGAGGAAGACTATTTTAACAATCAAGCCTTAGTTGTCCATCAGAGCCCAGCCCTCCAGCAATGCTAGAAACCATATGGAATATATGTATTTGCCAAGAGTGTAGACATGTCTAAGCATCCATAGGTGACTCATGTAAATAGCCACAGATTCTGTGCCATGGCATTGGTTTAAAAATGAGCTTGGTTAGCTCCACATGGAAAACAAACTGAAATCTTGGAAATCACCTTTCTGGCAGGACTACTGCTTTCTGTGGTTTTGTGTCAAAAGTAAATTGATTACAGGTGTGGTTTACTGAGGTGTTGCCAGTGGGGGGGGCTGGACAGCTGACCACCAGGGATGGCCGGCAACTTGTTCTGAAAGTTTCCTTTTTTTCAAAGTCAACTTCAGCTAGGGACTTTTATTCCCTTGCCGCGAGCCACGCCTCCCTAGGATGGCAGCCACTGTCCCAAAAGCCAGAGTGCTGCAGAGAGAGTGTTCCCTCACCCAGACCCCAAGTCAGACACCTCACACGATGGTCAGCTGCTGCTTGGGTTCAGGGCCGAGAGACCCCGAATAAGCAGATGCATCAGACTTTTATTTTGAGGGTTACACCCAATCTCGGAACTGCACGGGGGAGGAACAGGGAAGGGACAGAGGGCCAGGGCCTAATCGGGAAGGAGGAAGGGAGGAGAGAGGAAGATACAAAATACCATTGTGAACTGAAGGATGGGGTGGGAGCTCGACCCCCCTTCCAAAGCTAAACCCAACTCCACCCTAGAGGGGCCTCATTCTCTAGGTCTCCACAAATTCCTTAGGGGGGACAAAACTCTCTGGGCTTGAACCACTGCTACACTGAGGGACTTCTTTGATTCTCCTTCCTCCCTGCTGCCTGCCTGATGCCACAGGCATGACACAGCCTCCCTCTCTCCTACACTCCGAGATTAAACTGCTGCCATCCTTACAGAACACTCTGGAGCTCTTCTCAGTCCATACACAGGGACTGGACAGCTAGAGTGAACAAAGATCTGAAGCTAGAGCAAGGGAAATTATGGCTTCCTCTTCCTGCCAGCAGAGAGGAAGAAGCCAAGTGAGTAGGCAGACAGGCTCCATAGGGATTGTGAGCAAATCAGCTGTGGTCACAGTCAGGAATCCCATTGATAGCATCTCTCACTGCTGCTTAGCTCTTCAAGCTCCTCCTCCTACTGTCATCTGACTGCAGGGAAAGTCACTCGAGATGGGAACTGTAAGCAGATGTCACACACACAGGGCACTCTGGGCAGTTCTGGAGATGTCAAAATGACAGTCTGCAGTCACCATTGAACACCAGCTATTCATGATTTAAGTCTGCCCTTGGGCCTGGCCAGCCAAGAGCATGGCATAAGGCAGCTGTAATGCTAAAATAACCACGTGGTTATCCCCCTTTTCTGTAACACCTGGAGTCTCAGAAAAACTTGAACTGGAATCATCTATTAAGTTATTTCTAGGCTTATTATCTGTTTTGTGGCAAAGTATGTTTATTAATGTCCCCTAATCCCTTAATCTCTGAGAATTTTCACTTTTAGGCAAACATTAAGAAACGGACTATGTGAAAATTATGGCAATCAAAGGGCACATGTGTGTATGCAAATCAGCCACAATCTTTCCCTAAGAAAAAAAAGCAAATTTAATTCCTCTCCACCATATGGCGAGCGAAACATTTAGTTCTAAAGCATGTAACCCCTCACCTAGGCAATGTAAGTCCACATGAAAAGGTTTGAATAAGAGAAAACATTTAAAACTTCCCTTTAGAGATAACTGAAATTAATAAATAACTTTGTTTTTAATCTGAGTCAGTTACCTTATAGGTCCCTAATTTCAGAGATAGTAATCTGTATAAATCTTAGACTATCAAATGCTAAGTTGTTAGGGAAGCAAAACATAAAGAATTTATTTAAGCCAAGAAATGCTTAAAATATTTTAAATTAATTCTGTTTTAGATACAATTTTTTTAATCTGTCTGGATGGCCTTCCCCATATTGGGCTATTATTAAATAGAAATTGTCATGAATTTTACACGTGAAAAATTAAAAGCATTTGTGCCTCTACCAACAAAAATTTTTGTTTAATATACTGGATCATTTAAAACAAAGATGTCTAGTATTTCTTATTATTTAATTTGTTAAAAGGGTACAAAACTTTTATTAAAACATGTTAAAAAATATTTTTGGCCTGAAGAAATTTAGCAATTCACAGCTATGATCATGGAGAATTCAAGCTAAGATTCTAACTAATTAATGAGATCCAGAATATTTACTTAAATTAGATCAATCAGAGTCAATTACACAAAGTAACTAACAGGCAATTTACATGTGAGAAACTAAATGCAATTTGTTGCCAGAACTAGCTTCGGAGTTGGGAAGGGTTTCAGAAAGCGGCTTAATATTTTTGTTTGGGTACAACTCAGGTGTGATTGAGATCTCTAGAAAAATAATATCCCTTAGATAGAAAAGGTGACTTTCAAGGCTTTCCAGTAAGACCATGAGGATTTTGTGCAGCTAGGGAAGCCTTTGGAAATTTTACTTTAAAGAAACAGATAAAGAAGCTTCTGCCCTAGAAAAGACACAGGTGGCAAGTAAAAAGAGTTTTCATGCTTTTTGTTAAGGTGGGCTTCTCTTACCTCTTTGTTCCATTACAATCAATGCAACCTTAGGCCCTGATCTAACTTTGTAATTGGTCCTGCCTTGGTGCAAGAACTAGAAAAAAATGTTAAAACTTCCTTTCCAGGCTAATTTTTTCTACAGCCTTATGTCATTTGATGGGAAGACTTGTATTTTCATTCATAGCATGAATGTAACCCAAAAGTTGTAGTGCAAGTAAACAAATTAACAAATCAGCTCTATCAATTCAATATGTGGAAACTTTTTAATGGACACAGGAACTCACCTATAGGCCCATGGTAAAGCCTCCCATCTCTTACCACTTGCCACTGTCAGTGAGGATCTCCCAGCACCTGAGAGTGTAGGTTACATTCCCTAGCACCAAAAGGACAAAGAGACTCAATCTTCTTAACAGAATAAGGTGGGGAAAATCCATCCCAAATGTTTACAAGCTGTGATATATTGCTATATTAGAAACTTTCGTGCAAATACGTTCTCTTAAAGTCACTGGATCAAAAAAAAAGGAAAGCAAGAATCTGTTAGACAGAACTACCCAATTAATTTCATTAAAAGTACCTGTGAAGTTTTGCATACTAAATATTTCCTGCTATTATTAGAAATATAATTGAGACACTAAAGGCTCCCTATTTTTAATCTGAAAACCAGCCATGCCCTGAAATATATTATAGAAAGGTTCATCAGAAAACTGTTGGGTCAACAAGAACAGACAAATTAAGAAATCTGTTATATAAAATGTCAATGCAGTGATGGAATATTTTGCCTAGTATCATTTTAAGTTACTGAAGATACAGAGATTTGTTCTTCCACTAGAAGACTATTCTAACTTGCTGGACCTGACTGTACGGAATCTTTTTCTAGTGCCAATTTAAATTCACACAGTTTCTTCCCATGTAAGGAGTTGAATTAATTAAAATAATGAGGTAGAAGTATTTGAAGGAGAAGCAGTGAAACATTAACTTATTTCTTAAGGAAACAGTTACTTTTATAGAAATTAGAGAGGAAAGCCAGTGAAGATTTAACACTATGCATGTGAAACAAGCATAGTTTTATATGATGTTTACATCACCTACATTTTTTTCCCCAGACTAGAGTAATATCACTAGTTAGTTCTCAGTAACATATGGAAAGGGGTAGGATAAGGTACATTTCAAGGACCAACAATTTGCAGAGCCAGTCTATGATCTTGTTAAATGTTCACCAGTAGGAAGCCAAGAAATCTCACTGAAATTGTTTCTATGTACAAAAGGAATACCTTACATGGAAAGTAAAGCATATAAAAGAAGCCAACCAGTTCTGGACTATGAGCTACATCCATAAAGCCCAGCGACAATGACTGTCATGTAGTTATTGCCTACATCTCTAGATGCCTGGTTTCCACATCTGTCTCCAGATCTTTGGGCTAAATGCATTGGCTCCCTACATTGTTTATGTAGCAGGGTGTCTTAGAGAGGAACCATAACAAGGATGTTCAGTAGCAACTTGCCAAGATTCAGGCACAGAACATGAAAACAAGCTAAGCATAATTGCTATATCTGCTTTATTGTAAAAGTTTCTCACTTAGTGCTTCAGAATAAAAATCAACGTGTATCCTGGTTTGGGGCAGATTTGGGAGAACAATCAGCTTATTGTATTGGACAGCACTTGTAGCACAGAGCCAGGCATTTCTACACAGAAGTGGTATTTAAAACCTATTTCTCAGCTCTTCACTTATGGATGTACTTTGTCCTTGAAACATACACAGCGAACAGAATTCCTCCAACCACTCAATAAAGTCAGGATTCTTAAAATTTCCTTTTTCTGCTGAAGAGTGGAAATATTTCAAAAGGGAGGCTTGAGAGTAGAGTAGGATCTTAAGTTTCACCCCTGCTTAGGGAGGTGGAGATGTGGGCTTGAAGCATTGAGTGGCAAACAGGTGCCCAGGTCACCTGTAAACTAAAGGGCTGTTTGGAGAGGGAGGATAATAGTCAGCAATCTCCACATTTCTAAAAAGAGGAGAAATGCCTATGTAGACTTACTGAATTTGATTGCTATTCTTAGCTTTTGCACATATCTGAAGGGTGTATAAATAGGCAAGAGGCACTGTGTGCCTGGACTGAAAGCAAAGTGCATGTGGTGTATCGTGAGCTCAGAGCAGAGAGTGCAGAGTAGATATTTTCAGAGCACATTTGCTTGAGTGAGTTTTTCAAGCAAGAGAAATCATGAACTACTCAGTTTTCAGATTCAGATTTTTCTTATGGGGAGGCAAACGGTGTGCAGTCATGTCAAGTCTGACAGCGTTGTCACAGCATTTTGTTCCTGCCATGGCTGTGCAATGTCTGAGAAGCAAGGTAAACTGCCTGCACAAAAATCCTTTCTTTTTTATTACTATTGCCAATGATGACTTAGACCAGATTTACCTTGCAGCTTACTTATGTCTCTACAGCACAGCAGTCTCTTTTCTGCCTGCGCTGTGATCCCTGACAGATGCAGGATCTTTGCAGGATCTCAGGGCTCTGCAGAAACTTGTATGGTCTTCAAGAGCACTATGGTGCTCATGTTTGCAGGACTTGGCAGCTATTAATCAGGATGTTCAGGCTCTTCCCTTGAGATTGAGGGATCTCAGTTCTGTTACCTAACCTTTAGCAAAGTCCTTTTTTGGGATCTAGCACTGTGTAATACTGAAGCTGAGTAAATGTTAGATACTCTCATTAAAATATAAAATAATAAAATTTTTAATAGTGGAGTTGAAAAGGAATGGGTAAGATCACACAGTCCTTCCTATTCCTTTAAACCAGGATCAAATTTAAATGCACCATTTTTAACATTTGTCAGAAGTGATTTTAAAGTTCATCTGTTGCTGAAATTACTTGACATTTCTATGCAGTCCTATTTCAGTGCTTGGCTGTTCTTACCATAAGAAAATGCTCATTATGCTAAACTAAATCCTTAATGTGACTAGAGACTATACTCAATAAATTATATAATTCATATACTTTATCATGCAAATAATTGGTTTTTTGCAATAAGCTTTCCTTCTTTAAAAAACCTTCAAGTACTTTAACTTTTGTGTGTTTCTTTCATACAGGTTTTTTTGATGTGATCCAAATTTTTTTCTTTCTGAAAGCGTCTTTATTTTATTACTGGAATATTCTCAATAAAATTTACTATTTTATGCCAGTGTATTCTCATAATGTCCACTGTGGGTTTGAATAAGAAAAATAACAATTCTTGTCCCAAAATAGATAGACAAATTCATAACAGGAATTTCAATAATGTTTTCATACATTTCTGAAAGCCTGATTTAACATCTCCATTTCTTTTAGGATTAGCTGTTATCTAACAGCTGTCAAAAGAGTTCAAAACTAAGGTCTGATTTACTTACTGTGCCATCTTTTACAGTGTAAGATGAAAAATGGGTTTCTTTTTATCTCACCAATGGTATTACACATGTGTATGGTTTTCATGCCCATCATTTCCCCCAGAAACTGAAGGAACCTAGTCCTATAATCTCTCTTTGTATGAAAGTTTTTAAAGTTTGGACAGACATATTTAGTTTCTTTTCTTGTAGGTAGCCCAACAGCTGTGATGATAGATCCAAATATTCCCATGTCTTGTTTCTGAAGGAAACCACTAGCAAATGACTGGGAATATATGAATTAGGAAAAATACAGAAATATTTTTTCATTTCTCTGTCCTTTCATGTTTCAGAAATAAGACTATGGCTCTGCCTGGCCTGCTCTAGTTGACTAATTTGCTTAATCCATTTATGATTTCAATTTCTTTTTTAACACCATAACTTTATTAATAAAGTTCCACAGTATAAGTACATACTTTTCAAAAATAGTTCAAATTGTTTACTTAAAATCTTCTGCCTGGCACCATCATTGAATACAACCACTTCATTTCAAGAAGCAATAAATACCTTTTCTGTGTAAACCCTTTTCCATATTTTTTAAATTTTTCAAATTTTACTATATCTTGTGTCATTCTCTTCTTGCACTACGATTATAAATTCGAATATCTATTTAGAAGAATGCAAAGACAGATAATTTCACTTTCAGTATCTATCTTGCTTATCACCTTTTTATTGTAGTTTCCCTTTTAATATCCCATTTCACTGAAGTGAACTTGCACTTGTTTCTAGTTTTGCTATATTGGTTTGGTTTGTATTTTTTTCAATTTTACTTGGGGATTCAAATAAGATGATAAATAATTTCTGCTATTGCTATTCTAGTGAAAAATTTCGTAAATGAGGAATTTGGGGTTTTTTTTAAATGTTATTGCAGTATCTGACTGAAAACTTCAAATATGAAAACTGATCCTATAGCAGAAGGACAGTATATTTATTATGGCTGGCATTACTTGTTGAACTAAGAACAGTAATTTACTTGAATAAAGGACTGCACAGCTCGATAAAAGTTTCAAAGGTATCAGGTTCTGGACATTTGAAAGCCATCTATTTTTCTATTATCTGTAGCATTTTTTATAATTATCACTGTTACTATAACTTACTTATTAGCTATAACAACATTTAAAAGGTTACCAATATCAACTAATCTCAATTTCCAACAAAGTCAAGAAAATCTGAAAATATCCTTCTCCAGTGCTGAATCTTCGAGAGAACAGATTTGATGTTCTTGTTTGGTTTTCCTAATGGAGTGTTAACTTCCTCTGAAAAATCTCGTGGCAGTGAAGGGTTAAACCAATGGCCCTACAGCCAGTCACGTGCACATTGGATGGTGTGTGTGAATATGTGCAAGCGAAACACATTCTTAGGCAGAAACTCCCATGAATTCATAAATCATTCTAATTCTGAGCATATGAGGACACATTGACCAGGCACTTCACTTGAGAGACAGAACAAGTGCCCCGTCTTTAGCACTGTCCAGTTTTCAGAGTTTTGGAGAAGGGAAGGAAAGGCTGTTCCTGAGGTAACAAAAAACACTTTTACAGTATTTAATATTATACATTATGTCCTTCCTAGCTACTTTCCTTCACATAAAAGTGCACAGAGGACTTTATAAGCTTTGGGGTAATTTAGATCATCAGATCAGATGCCTACTAGACATAAAAGAAAAAAATCTGACTCATTCAGATGCAATATAGCAACAATGAAATTCTTTGGAGAGAAACTAAGATGATCAGTCTAATTTATCTAGAATATTCATTGGTTTGATGCCTAATGTAAAGGTGAAATTCAGTCTCAGAAATCCTCCGGCAGGTTACAGATTCTGTTTCTCTCATTCCACTCCCCACTTGGCTCTAATCCAGAAAATCTTCAATGCAGAAAACCGTGTATAATCAGTTTTTGCACTATTTGTATCATAAATGGCGCAAGAATTAAGTCAGAAGAGTAAAACTCTTCCAAAGAAACCTTTCTCATAACTTATAAATCAAAAAGACAAGCCTGTCTCAATGGGGCTGTAATTTTTCTAGTCATTTGCTGCAGCAAACTTGGAAGACTGGGTATAAATTACCTTGACATTACTCCAGTAATTTTTATAAGTGCCAGGGTGTATATTTAATGTTGAGATATGCTAGTGTAGATACTGGTCCATTTAAATCCTGATTAATTATCAATATTTATGTGTTTATATTTTCATAAGGATCTAATTTTTAAAAATAAAAATTCAGAGGATACAATAATCTATTTTATCTAGAGGAGTATTATCACGAAGGCCTAATTCTAATAATCTCAAAAAGAAAAAGCATTTTTTCCAACACTGCACAAGTATAAAAATATGAATTCTGCATATTTTTTTTAAATCTCAATAAGTCTTTTTCCTAAATTGAATTAAAAATGCAGGATGTATTACACATGTTCAAAACACCTCTTCAAAGGCATTAGGTGATGAGGGGACTCCACTCCATTTTCTGCTGTTCACAGTTTGTTGAATATGCTGAGAAAATGACATCATTAAATTTGAGAGGGTGTATCAGATTTCAATGGCCTCTTTTTAAAAAAATTTTGAACTAATAAACACTTTTCTTTCTAAATATTTACACAATGGACTAAATCACTAGAGTACCTCTGGTCATTTTTTTAGTATTCTGCTATCCACAAAGCAGTAATTTATTTTAAGGACTAGTGTGTGTATTAAAGTTTTCATGGGAAATTGATAAGAAGAAAAAGTATTTTTAGAATTCTTTTCTAGGCTAATTAATCTGCCTTGAGCAGTCTATGTATGTAAGTAGGAGGCAGTTAATCATCCTTCTGGAGCAGAAAGTGCAAGTTTTGTAACATGCATCCACTTGTCAAAAGCAACAACTCTCCTTTGAAACAGAGCCTTATTTCTAAAGCTGAAAAGATGGACAGCCCTGAGCTCTCTAAGTAAAATACTTGAAATTGAAAATAAACAAAAACATAGGTCACTTAAATAAAATAAAGTGTCCAAATGTCTGCGACTTTATTCTCAATGTTTTCTACACCTCTACTATTCTGTAAACTTCTAGTATAAGAAGGGCAAAGCAGAAATATTTGCTGGTTTATTAGAGAATTATTGCCTAATTAATCACATAATAAGATTAAGATATCTTTTTGTATCTCATAATGTTGATATAGACAAAAATAGTACACAGATGTGTTTTTTAGGATTTGAGGGAAATCTCTGAAAATACCAGTGGCATCTGCCTTCAAGGTGTGAGTGGATTATATTCATAAGAATTACAAATGTTCAAATAAATAAAAATCATGTTTCACATAAGCTTCTGAATTTTACTATTTTAGTTCCTGAATTTCTGTACAAAATCCTATTATCACTATGGAAAGAAACACCAACCTAATTTTCCTTCAGGTTTCATAGGTCCTGTGCAAGGATGGTGGTGACATACATAACTCCAAGGCAACTGTTTAAGATAAGATTCAAATGGACAAACAGATATGAAAAGTGAAAGAAATCTGAAGAGCAGAAAGAAATTTTCAGCTACCATACAGTTTTAAATGCAATTTCCTATATAGCAGAATGAATTTATTATTTATTAAATACTATAGCTGAAATATCAAAAAGGTTAGAGGACTAATATTTTGATAAAGGACACTGAGACAAATGAACCCATGCATCTGACTTTTCATCTACCTAGAACTTACCCTGCATTTCCTCTTGCAAACTTTAAATAGCAGAAAAGGGTAATTATTACAAACCCAAGGGCATGAATAAAGAGAGTGTTTGCCATCTTACATGCACTAAATGTCAGAGAAGAAAGACTGAAAATACTGAGTACAACAAATGATTCTCATCCTGTTAGAACTTTGCAAATACTGAATAATGAATGATATGGTTTGTGTAGTGATAGCACAACGCCTCTGCTATCCATTTTTAATTAAAAAGTGGTACACAGAATAATTTCTGTGTAGGCTACAATTCTTGCAGCCACAAAGTCCTGCACAACAGTGAGGGATATTTTTATCTAACAGGTGACTTACATTGTTTTCCTTTAGCGGCCATACATGTTAACTACAATGCTATATGTCTTAAACTACTTAATTTCTATTTACCTAACACTAGAGGATTATTTAGACACTATGGAATGATACTCAAAACAGGAGCTTAGTCAGAAAACTACTAATAAACTCCGGGCACTGCCTGGAAATTTTCCTGAAGTAGCCTATTAATTATTTGTTCTTGATTTTATTTGGTTTATTCTTCTTTGGTCTTGAAAAGGTTTGTATAAATATTATTTTTCACCGTGTCATGAAACACCTGATTTACTTTAGACTGAATTTTCTTCTGTGATACTCTACAAAGCATTTGAAAAAGTCATGCACATCAGTCTTAAACTTCCATCTTCTTAATATCAGTGATTGAGAATTAAATTTTAAGGGTTTTCAGATGAGTGACAGCTAATTCACTAGTGTTAAGTATTCTGTCTGGATGCACTCTAAGCAATATCTGTCAATAACAGACTTTGATTTGTTGATTCCATGGAAATATATTTTGCATCAATAAAAACTTCAGCTCAATAAAGTCCAAACATGTTCCAGAAATACAATTTCATGAAAAGATATATTTTCAAAATAAATCAATGTTCATAAATTAGTTTCTTAAAAAATGTGGAATGCCTCAAATTTCCCCTTCCTCCTATACGACTTTCATGCCTTCACTGATTTTTATTCCGGTAATGCCAGAGGCCTCTATTATAAAAAGAAGAAATTCTTGAACTTTAAGAACTTCCAAGTTTTATATCAGTATTGGAGTATGGAAAGGAAGTCATGCGGATAAAAATGCAGGTGGGGTATTATAAAGGCAAAAGGGGCAAAAGAGATCGCAAATATCAGGAGAATATTTCAGAAAACTCTACTCTGGGTCTCATATAGTTAATTAATAAAAGATTAAATAATATAAAATTAAATAATAAAGAACGAAATAAAAATCTGTTTAAAGATTTCTGTTCCTAAGATATGGAAAAAGCTCAGCTACAATTAAATCAAATAATTTCTTCCCTCCCTGTTCTAAACAAGAATGAGAGTTTCCTAACACTAAAGAAATAGATAGCAGAAAGAATAACAAAAGAATTTATGTGACTAAAGTATCAATAAAAAAATCTCCCAAAGGTATGGATTAATATTATGACATTTTCATTTGTGCCTAAAAATAATGAAAATTTATATCAGGAGAAAAAAAAATATAATCCATTTGAGAAAAGAGAAAACAAACATTGTGGTATGACTTTATAAGGCAATTCAACTTTTACCTCTCTGTTCTGCCAGCAAGAGTTTCATTTACATGTGTTGCATGACAGTCTGGAAGGCTTGTCAGCATATATCCTGTGCTGAGTGCTGGAGCAGGAGCAACACCCAGGGCTATCATTTGCAATACCCAGTGACATAATTTTCTATTGCATTTTTCCCAGAAGAAAGGATAGCTCACTTATCTTGTGAGCTTTTGTTTACCACAAATAGCTGCTTATGCAATTAGATTTTCACTGTGCATTTTCTGTATTTTCCCTGAAAGCAGGATCAGATATGATCTATATAAGCAATCAGCCATTATATTAACTAATCATATAAGCTAGAACATTTTTCCTTACTCCAATGTAAATGATCCTGACTGAAGCTTCATTATGTATAAAGCATAAACTCCAAATGCCAACTTGATAAGCTCCAGTGTTTTTGTGCATTGTTTCCTTAAGGCAAATTCTATCCCCTTGTCCTCTAAATCAATATGAATTTAGAATGGAGCACCAGAGATTTAAATTTTATTATTGTCCATTCCTAGTGTCTTGATTCTAGCATGCTGTTGACCATTGCAATGCCATTTGCCAGCCACATATGGCAAATATTTTCAGTTTTTCCGCTGTCAAAATTGTCAGGCGGTTCATTTTGTAGACTGATATATAATTACTTACTTTTGAATGAAAATATTTCATTGATATAATGAAATGGGATCATAATTAGACAAAAAACACAGGAGAATTTTACAGAAATTTTATGACTACTTTGAGAATGAGAGCGTGATTTATCTATTTTCAATATATGTGATCAGTGTATGATGTGACAATATAAGAATAAATAGTTACACCTTATTACAGACAACTAAACCACAGATTACAAACTATATGGGGTCTCCCAAAATTTCCTTCTTCAATAGTAAGGGCTAAAATAAAAATTTAACAGACTCTGGTAGAAAGCAGTCTTGTTTATGTTTTGCTTTCAATCAAGAACTTTAACTGCTACATTTATGTATCAAGGTTATACTAAGGTTTTACTAACATGAGAAAGACTGAAACATTCGTTCTGTCTCAGTCAAAGGACAGCAGTAGTTTCAAAAATATGTTTGTTTAAACATCAAAAAGTACCAATAGGTTAAAATAAATTAAATTAATAGCAAAGAGATCAAATTTATTTTAATGTCCAGCTGTCCTTTTTTTCTCTCCTTGTCTCCTTATTGAAGAAAGAATTATTTTGGTTGCATCTATCTGTACTAATGAAATAGGGCCACTAGAAAGCAAGTGGAATGGTCATAGTGACAGCAAAAGGTCTTTTTCAACAGAATAAAAATTAAGCATCCTTGATGGTTTGCAAAGACCAGCTTATTTAAGGAATAAATCTTGTGTTTCCATGTTAAATCTCCATGCTCTTCCTCACATAGAAAAGCACCAAACTAGAAAGTCTCACCTGTCTTATGAAACTAATTCTGGATCATTGGTTTAATTTTTTGGTTCGCAAGAGCTATTCATTAAACACTGTAAAGCAAAACAAGGTATATAAAATATCATTAGATAACCAAGTCATCAAACTTTAAAAAATAGAATTTTCTGAAGTATAAGCACATTGACCAATTAGGCAGTTTAATGAATCTGCCATCTTGCATCAGTAATATTTTCTAAATGAAGTCATATTCAGTATAAAAGCCTTATTATTATTCGGAACACTTCTCAGCTACAGCTGTAGGATTTGATTAAATCACTATATGCCTCGTAGGAACAGTTGAAGAAAAGCAGTGTGAAAATACATGCAATATTCACAGTTCAAGAGGAACGGAATGCCAGGCTAAATTCCACAGATAAAATCGAAGTATGTGTTAAACCCTACCTTTCTGGGATTTTCCTATATTAAAGCAAATTTTTTCTCAAGTGTAGACTGTTAAAATTAGCAAAATGAATATATTTTTTTAAAATTACTGTGCATATAGTCCTGCAGCAGTGTCTGTGGCTGTTTTTACTTCCTGCACATCAAAGCACGAAAGCTGATATAAATTTAAAAGAATGAGAAATGAGAGGTCATAGAATCACAGAATGGTGGAAATTGAAACAGACCTCTAGAAGTCATCTTGCCCAAACCCCCGGTCAAGTAGACATTTTTGGAACAAGTTGCTGAAGACCACATCCAGGCAGATCTTCAATATCTGCAAGGACAGGGATTCCACACTTCCTTGGGAAGCCTGTGCCAGTGCCCTGTCACCCTCACACTGAAAAAGTCTTTCCTGATATTCAGCTTGAGCCTTCTCTGTTTCAGAGGTGTCCACTGCCTCTTGTTTGGTTACTGAGCACACCTGAAAAGAGCCAGTTTCAATCCCTCTTGAACTCCCCTTCAGGTACTTGTACATACTGGGGAAGGTTTTCTAGGCTCAACAGTGCCAGCACTCTCAGCCTTTCCTAATATGAGAAACATTCTAAGATATTTGCCATCTTTGTGGCCCTCTGCTGAACTCTCTCCCATGCCCGTGTCTCTCTTCTACCAGGGAGCCTAGAACTGGATGCAGCATTCCAGCTGTGGCCTCACCAGGGCTCCAAGCTAACGGGAAGGGTCACCTCCCTTGACTTACTGGCAGTACTTCTATTGAACAATTAACCTTCTTTGCACTGGGGGCAGATTGATGGTTCATGTTCATCAGGTTCTTTCTCAAAGCTACTTCCCAGCTGCTTGGTCCCTAGCATGTATGGGTGCCTGGAATTGTTCCTTCCCAGGTGCGGGACTACACTTTGCTGAACTTCATGAAGCTCATGACAGCTCATTTCCCAAGCCTCTTAGAGGTCCTACTGGATGGCAGCGAGTCCCTCTGGCATGTTAGTTACTCCACACAATTTTGTGTCCTACTATTATGAATGAGCATTGAATTCTGAAGAGGACACAAAACTCAAGTTAATTTAATATGACGAGGCAACAGTTTCAATTAGCAATATCAAAATTTCATTTTGATCTGTACATATTTTCTTATTTACATCACAATATGTCTTATTTATGTTGAGAAGGCACAGTTTCTGGAATTTACTGTACAAAACAGACTTTCAGGAACAGCCACCTGTAATTAAAAATACCCATTCCTAGGTGCAGATCAATGGGAACAACATGTATTCCCATGTATTCCCAAAGATCAGCATTCAGAACACAGAAGTTACAATGTATCTAAGAAAGGCTTATCAATGTACTATGCTATTATTCCTTAGAATCTCTTCCAAAATGGGTATATATTTTTTGAATCATTATGCAGGTGTTGCTAAGAAACTGAAGTATATAATTTTTATGTTTAGTATGCATTTTGTATACCATTTTTGTGACTCCTCTATTTTACAACTAAGTTGCATTACCCACAGGAAATTAAAGTCAAACACAGGAGAAACATGAGATGGACACCATAAATTTCATATGATAAAGCAGCATCAAATTAGTTATAACCTTGAAAGAAATCCCATATGTGTAGATAAGTATGTACATAGAAAAATATTTTTGTGCAGATGGGGGGGGAAAGGAAATGTAAAGGAAAGTTGCATAATTCAACATTGAAGAAAATATCAAATCATTAGGTTTTGCTTATTTCAAAAGACCCCATGAAATCCAAAAGAGATTACAACAAATGGTTTATAATGCTTCTAATGAAGAGAGATTGCTGGGCTCTGGGCAGTAACAGTACAAGTATAAATGAGATAGATACTTATCACTTTCCTGCCCTAGCACTAGAACAAGGATTCTGCCTCAGGAAAAGGAGGTCTTTGGAAATCAGTTCATGATGCACGATGACATTTTGGCATGGCCTGCTGGTACAATGGGAAGAGCAGAGCTGCTCAGTTATACAAATAGAAACCACTACACACACCGTTTACGTCATGGCTCTATAAATGCTTCACCCTGTTCCTCAGGATATATTATCTGGAGCATTATAAATTCAATAAAGTCAATTAATGTGAACTATTTCTAGGTAGACTACTCTTAAAAATCGTGGATTTAAGTCTAAGTAATGTCTACGTTTCCAGATCATGTTCTCTTTTCTATCAGAGATAAATAACAGATTCTGACGCAAAAGAGGGAGCTAGTATTCTATTTTAAATTCAAGTCTAATTTAAAAAATATAACCTCAAGCAACTTTATTGTCACTACAATCAATCAAAGTGATAGCCTTGGAACTGCAAACCACTTCCTCAGTCACATCTGCTACTGCAATATTTATGAATTGCTTTCCTCATCATAGAAATTTAACTGGTACTGTTATTACAGAGACAAGAAGAGTCTAATACCAGCTATCATAACTAATACTATTGTTTCCAAAATATTTTAATTGCTCTTGAATTATAAAACATGTTGGCTATTTTTAAAGTATAAACACCACAAAAGATTACATACACTCAGGGACATGCACATAAATATGCTGACCCATGTACATTTTTCTTCTATCAGTTAAAGGTCAGTGTTGTTTTTAAGCTAAAAAAGCTCCTCCATTCTCTTTCATTGAGGAGGAATAAGTGCAATGTTGTCTTCCTATTTTACAAGCTAGAACAGATGAGAAGGAAAGCAATACTCTATGTCATAAACACAACATATGCATTAATTCCACACTGCAGTTAGAGCTACCTTCTAGGAAGGACACAGTTGCCTTCAAGCACGGTGATGACAACCCTAAATACTTAGTGTCTGGTCCTTGAAGATTTCAAAGCCTGAAGAGAGAGCACAAACAGGCCACAAGGACTGGGATGCACATACATCTGGCCAGGAGGAAACACACAGGGCTTCTCCTAGGTTTTATGCTTGTGTACACGCCTGACAAGAATTGTAAACTGAAGCTATGACCAGAAGATATTCTGAGCTCAGAATTCACTCCTGGGATAAACACTTGAAAGCTCAGATCTCTTGTACTGAAAAACAGCTGAAGGACAACGCAGTCATTTGTCACAGCCAGCATGACTTCATGAGAGCAAAGCCCATCTTATCAAACCTGAATTCCTTTTAGAACAAGGTAACCCACCTAGTTATCAAGGGAAATCAGTTGATGCAATCTGTTTGGATTTCAATAAAGCTTTTGATACTGTCTCTCAGAGGATCATTCTGGACAAAATGTTCACCACATATCTGGATAAAAATGCCATGGGAAGGGTGAGCAACTGATTCACAGGTCAGGCACAAAGGGTTATAGTGAATGGGGTGACATCAGAGTGAGGACCTGACACTAGTGCAGTTCCGCAGGGCTCCATCCTCAGTCCTGTGCTCTCCAACATCTTCATTAATGATGTAGCAGGACTGGATGGGATACTGAGCAAGTTTACAGATAGTACAAAACTGTGAGGAGGTGTTTACTCCCTCAAAGGCAGGGAGGCCCTGAAGAGAGACCTTGACAAATCAGAGGATTGGACAATCACCAACAGTATGAGGTTCAACAAGGAAAAATGCTGGATTGTGCACCTGAGATGGGGTAACCCTGGACGTAAGACTGGGAAATTAGATTATGGAAAGCAGTACCATGGAAATGAGATCCTGGTGTTCTTGGTTAACCAAGAATATGAGCCAGCAGTGCCCTGGTAGCCAGAAGGGCCAACCCTGTCCTGGGGGCCATCAGGGACAGCATCTCCAGCTGGGCAAGGGAGGGGATTGTCCTGCTCTACTCTGGGGAGTCCTTACCTCAAGTCCCAGGGACAGTTTTGGGCATCACTGTGGAAGAAGGATATAAAGCTATTAAAGAGCATCCATCCAAACGAGGGCTAGAAAGATGATGAAGGGCCTTGAGGGGAAGCTGTACAAGGAGTGGCTGAGGGCACTTGGTCTGTTCAGGCTGGAGAAGAGGACACTGAGGGGAGACCTCATTGCAGTTACAACTTCCTCATGAGGGGAAGTGGGGGAGCAGACACTGATCTCTTTGTTATGGTGACCAGTGAGAAGCCCCAAGGGAATAACCTGTAGTTGTGTCAGGGGAGGTTAAGGTTGAATATTAGGAAAAGGTTCTTCACCCAGAGGGTGACTGGGAACTGGAACAGCTCCCCAGAGAAGTGGTTACAACACCAAACCTGACAGAATTCTAGAAGTGTTTGGACAATAATCCCAGACACCTGCTGTGACTCTTGGGGGTGGTGCTGTGCAAGGCAGGGAATTTGACTCGACGATCCTTGTGGTCCCTTCCCACTCAGCTTGTTCTGTGACTCTGTGATTATTTTTACTGTTGTATTTGTCTATCATTTATTTGCAAATCTCACAGAAAAATTGCAGGAATCCCACTCTATTCTTAAAGCCATGATTTCTGGTGAATACAATTCGAAATATTTATAAGTCATTTGTGAACATATGCAGTTTGCTGAATAAGAATTTCACTAGAGCTGCCCACTTCATCTTTTTGTTATGATTTAAACATAAATAAACCAACCAAAGACCGATCTGTGTCTTAGACTTCAACAGAATAATAAAACATGATTAATTCTCAGTATCACTGCGATTATCAGACAACTCAGAAAGGATCTAGACAAAGAATGGGGGTTGCAGCTCTCTTCTGATTGACTTTGCCTTTATCAGACTTTTGTAAAATATTACAGTGTAAGATCCAATACCTGGATTAAACGCAGTTATAAGTTTTCTCAAGGCCACAGGCATCATTTTTTTCCTTTTCTAATTTATTCTTACTTCTTTGCAATTCCTTATAACGACAAAACAGCTTGACTGAAATCCAAAAGTGTTAGTAAAATGGTTTGGATCCATACATTAAAGTTTTGACTTTCAAAATTTTGATTCCTGTACTTTAGCTCTTGTCTAACACAAGTAATTCTGTTGTGTGAATTCAAACAAGAGCCAGGATGTGGCTCCAGAAGTGCCATCCTGATTATGCTCTGTTCACAGCAAAATCATACAAGCAGAAAAACAAGGCTCCCTGTCAGGCTGGCTGCTGCACCTGAAGCTTAAACTTAAAAGCCTAAATTTAAAATAGGCTGCAACAGTTCCACCCTTCCTTCTGGAGCTAAGCATATTTAGACACTGATGACGGTCCCTTTGAGAGCAGCCCCTGAAGTACAGTCTTTTTATATTTACCAGAAATAGTATGATAAGCAGTATAATACTGCCCTGATATAATCATATAATTATTAAAGTTGATTTGTATTATCTGCAAGTACACAGGCAAGACGCCAACTTCATATGCTTGCTTTTTTCAATAGATGTTGAAAAGATGGCAGTTTTAAAAATCTCATTAGTGTACTACTGATGGGGCCTGAAGGAAGTTGTCTGTGACAGATTTGTCAGATCATTTCCCTCCCAAGACCTTGTTGAAATGGAGAATAGCAGTCCGCTTCTTTGAAACCATATAACTTTACAGTTCAGCCTACTTTGCTTCTATAAACTAGAGAATATGATCTAGCCCAGTCTTGATTCATAAAAAATTAAAAGCAGTCATAAGTCAAAAACAATCTCCTGGCTTTTTTCAAGTAGGGAATATTACTGCACATCAAGGGAGAGGATCCTCCCTCTCTATTCTGCTCTCTTGAGACCCCACCTGGAGTACTGTGTCCCACTCCGTGGTCCTCAGCACAGAAAGAACATGGAGTTGCTGGAGTGATTCCATAGGAGGCAACAAAGATGATTGGAGGGATGGATCTCCCATGAAGACAGGCTGAGAGAGTTGGAGTTCTTCAGTCTGGAGAAGAGAAGGCTCCAAGGAGACCTTATAGAATCTTGAATACTTCAAGGGGCTCTACAAGTTGGAGAGGGAATTTTTACAAGGGCACATAGTGTAAGGGCAAGAGTTAATGGTTTTAATGAAAGACAGTAGGTTTAGGGAGGATGTTAGGGAGAAATTCTTTACTGTGAGGCACTGAAAAAGGTTGTCCAGAGAAAGCGTGGTTGTCCCATCCCTAGAAGCGTTCAAGGCCAGGCTGGATGGAGCTCTGAGCAACATGGTCAAATGCAAATTGTCCCTGTTCACTGTAGGCAGGCTGGAACTCAATGGTCTTTACTAAGGCTCATTCTGACCCAAAACATTCTGTGATACTATGGTACTGGAAGGAAAACAAAGAAAAATAACTAATTTCTCCTCATTTTCCCTTCAGCGTTCCACTGAAGTTACTTGCCATAGGCTCATCATAACCTTTTGTTCAACTCATTTGACAGACTGTCTTTTATCACAGTTGTTTTGTTTCAGCCCTTGTAGAAACTGATGCCCAAAGTGTAAAAAAGAGGGAATTTAAAGTATAAATTCAGGGAATGAAAATACCAATTTTTACAGATGAAAACATTCACTGAGAGTATCCAAGCTTTAAACACTTTTTTTTCAGAATTTCCAGTGAAGTAAATACCTGTTCAGCCCAAGACTGAAATAGCTATTTGTTCCCTTGATAATTCACAATTATGTAAGTCACTTATCCTTAATGAAAAAGGGGTTTGTTTACATATCTGCCCTTTGGCATGTGCTGTTTGATTACAACTTCGCAAAAAAAATCAGCACTTGCTTTTTCATTATGATCTTTGCCACTGTACCTAAAAACTCCTATTTTTAATTATATATTGTAGAACAGTTAGGAAGTGTCACTAAAAAGAGAGGTTGTTCTAACCTTTTTGTTGTTGTTGTTATTGCTATTTTAGTAACAGTAATCTAATAATAATTTCCTACATGCAATCAAAAAGTTTAAATTCACAGTTCTCATATTTCTAGTTCTTGGCTATTCAGTTCATCTTGAAGAAGAAATGTCTAAGGAGCCCCAAAACCATGAATAACCATCCTTGTTTACTAATATCTTTCTTATGCTGCTACATATGGTATAAAAAAGCCACAAAAATGAGATGGAGCACTTAAGATATACACTGAAAACAGAAAATAAATCACCAAAAACTTCAAGAATTTAATTTTTACAAAGGCCTCAAAGGGGGGGAAAAAAAGATTAGTTTTATAAAAGGTATTGGTTATATGTGTTACACAGTGATAAAAAATATATGAAACAACCAGCATGACGCTTAGGGAAAAAACTAAAATTTACTTCCATTTTTATTTTCTGATCATCAGTTTTTCAGTTCTTACATTCAATTGTTTTTTCCTAAGATTGCAAGTGTACAACACCACTGCTATCTTGGAAAACACTTTGACATGGTTCTGAGTGTTGTCTTCTCTGTATCACAGCCCACTGAAAGAAGAAATTCTGACAATTTTGGTGGCTCCAGAAAGAGAAATATATTTTTTTTTTAAACACACAGGTAAAAATAAAAAGTTTTTGTACTTCATCCTTGCTCTTTGTTGTCATGTTCATATAAATACACACCTGCAAGAGAACAAAACAGAAATGTGGAAGAAGGATTATATGTGGCATTTTGCTTTTACTGTTCAACTTCTCTGTTTGCAATGTTATGTGTGCATACACACATACAAAAGAAGAAATAAAGAATTAGTGAAATTGGAAACTTTCTGTTCTGATAAGAAGAAACACGGCACTAGAGGATTTCTGAACCTGCATCTTTCATGTGTTTTATATCAATATTCACATAAAATTTAGTGCTCAATCAGTTGACACATTCAGACTTAAGGCTGAGACCAAAGATACTATTCCCTCTTTCAATATTCACAGTGCACCTAACAAAACATGGGCATAGATTGTTCTACCAGATGCTTTTATAGTAACAGAAACAATTGTTTGCACTGCAATGCAATACCTACTAGCAGACAATCTGGGAAGCAATTTTGAAAATTATGCTATTCCAACCTGCCATTTACTTTTCTAAAGGAAACTTAAAACTGACTGATTTTAGAATAATCTTCATATAGTCATATTTTTTTTGTTTCCTTTGTCTATCAACTGTTAAAATAGGAAAACAAAACTTTCACCTTTAGGCTATCCCATCTGACTTCCAATACAGACATACATGCCTGAAAAAAAATGAGTAATTGTGCTAAATTTGTCTGTCTGATTTTCCCTTGGGTTCAGAGTTTCTAAAACTAAAGAGCACTCTCTTTCCGCAATATCTAAATTCAAATTTGTTTAATTTTAAGGGATGAGCAAATTATGACCACATGGAGGCTATTCTTAGGTTTTCAGACTTTTAAAAATTTTCTCTATTGTGAAAGCCTAGTTTCAATGTCCATTATAGAATACACACTGATGAAAGATGAGCGCAGTTTTGGAAAAATTGTGGTCATTTTGCCTTCCTCTCTGCCAAAACTTGTAGGCAGTGACGTGGGATATTTTCTTTATTGTCTATCATTATATAGTGAGTACACTGAACTCGAATCATACATCCTTCAATTGTGAGGCACCTTTTTAGGCACCAGGTAAAAGCTTGCATATATCAACAGCAGATTAAGACTCATTTATCTACCTAGCATAAGACAGCTTTCATTCCCACTTCATGTAGAAATACTTACATATCCAATGCCAGTGGGCATAAGAAGACACAGATAAGTGAAAGAGATGCCTGTGAGTTGCAGCTTTTTACATAAATAAATACAAACATATCTTTTATTTGCTTTTTGGGTAAGACTAAATAAAAATATATCAACATTTATTTCTGGTAAATGAATGAGTGAAATTATTAGATAAAAGCAATAAAATAAAATAGAATGCAACATTAGATCATCTGATAGGAAATCTAAAAATGAAATTATGGTTATGATAATTTGCAAACTATTATTACCTATCAATTCTTGACTGACAAAAAGTGCAGAATGGAAGAATCAGTATCTAGCATATTATTTTAAAAGTACACTACAGATTACTATATGGATTCTTAATGAAACTAAAAAAAATGTTCATTAAAGGTAAATTTGTGACCCTTCAAATCAATTAGTACTAAAAATAAAAAAAACTTTTTTTACTTTTTCTACTGTAATTCAAAAACATAAATATACAGAAATAATTCCCTTCTGAATTATGGCATAAAAATATGTATTAGCCTAATTAAACAATATATTTAGTGATAATAATAATTAATGAACTGCCCTCATATTTGGACAGTTCACTAAATGATTTTGAAATGCAACAGGATGTGTTGGCTACCAGAGTAGTTGGACTTTAAGTTGTGGTTTTCCTATCCAAATGCCAAAATTACATTCCTTTTTGAAAGGTATAGGGGAGAATTAATAAGGCATGGTAAGCAGAAAATTCCTCTCAGCAGCATCTTTAGTTACTGAATTCTGTCATATATCACTGGAAAGGTTTTTCTTTTTTTTCCTAGAAAAATAGAGAAACTAAGACTACATCTAAGAATTAGGATGTGCTTGTATTTTCAGAAAACTGTTTTATTTGCCTTAATCTGAAGTAAAGCAGGAGGGATTTCTATTTTTTTCTAGCTATAAAGTGTTTCTACATACTACTTTGCCTTGGATTTGCCACAGGAAAAATAGACATAAACATCAAAGGAATCCCAGCAATGAAACACCTACTTAACAAAATTAATCATTAAATGCTATTTTCATCTCTAATAACATTACACAACTATTACAGCCTACTCCTGAGTAGCCTGGATCCATCATCTGGCCTCCAGTGGGTGATAGGAACAGAAATTAAAAAGTTTAGCTAAACAAACATGACATTGATTGATAATAGGGATAGGTGGTTTGATCATTTTATGAGAAGATGAAGTATTTAAAGCATCACAAAAAGAAATATTTTCTGCAATAAATCTCCAAGAGGCTTTCAGTACTGTGATTACAAGAGGGATTATTTCCTATTGTATCATATAGTAGACTTTACAGGCATCTTGAAATCATAAATACATGGAGCTGGACCTGAAGCCAACAAGGAAGGATGCCTTGGAAACAGTCCATATGAGGGTTTTAAAGCTCCTTTCCCTTGCTTTCATACCTATAAAATTAAGTAAAACATTAAAAATTATCTGTTCAAAACAATACATTCAGGAACACTGTACAATCACTGTCCATATCTCAGCATTTCCTTTATCTATTATCACCTGTTTCTTCAGCTCCTTAGTTTTTAAATAATTTTTCAGCTAGTTTCCACTTTCTCTGGCTTCAAAGTAATTTTCTCATGTTGCTACAGTGCATATTTTATTACTCAGACATAGTACCATATAAAAACTCTGTCTTTCCCTATTAAAGAAAGATATAAGATATTACATCATATCCCATTTCTCAATTCTCCATTTCTTTAACTACTTTTCTTTCAAAGTTAGTTATACCAAATATATACTTGGGAATAACTCTTTCCAATAAACGAGACCCAAGAACTACAGGAAGAAATGATTGCTTTAAAATTAATCCTGGGTTTTCATTCTTTTCCTGCTTTTCTTAGTGGCTATTGTAACAGTAGAGTGGGGACACAACTAAGAAAGTAGAATTACTCTTTAGTTCTTGTCTGTCCTCTATATTTCTATCTCTGACCACTGTACAACCCCAATTTCTGATCTAGCTTTAGATGACTTCACTGGGTAGAAATGGAGAGGGAAGGCAGCATAAAAGCAAAAGTAAATATCTAACACAAGTGCTTCCTTGCATATACAATACTCATTTTAGATAGACTGAAATCTAATTTCATTAATTAGAAGTGTGAAAATATTTTCTTATAATCCTCACCAATATGATACGCTGTTCCTATTTTGGAAGTGGTTTTTTTCTTCTTTATTTTATATCTGAGGTTTTGATGAATCTGGTTTTACCTATTTGACGTTATTTTGGTTGGCTCTGTGAAGTTAAATCAAAGAGATCTGCTAGCCATAATGAGCAGAAAACACAGTAACGTCATTAGGATGTCTTCAGTCGGAATACTAGAACTCCTTGGGGGAAATAATTGGTGAATCAGACAGTAAGAAATATCTTTCACAAGCCCATTTCTCAAGGTTAGAAAGACCACTGAACTGTAAGGACCTTGGCCTGGAGGGAAGTAGAGGGGAACACGCAGGAGGAAGAGTCACAGGAAGAGGAAAGTCCATCTCTCAGTGCCAAGTTAGACAAAGGCCATTGTAATTCTGTAGCCATGAGCAATTTCTCAAGACTTCAGATCTCAAAAAAGTGTTGCAATAGGTGAGCCCCAGGCTGTTTGCATCCTTCATAGTTTGGGGTGAATAAACTGTAAATCTATTTAAAATATGTTATTCCATGTCTCTGTAATTACTCACATGTCCAAGGGCTCCTGGAGGAAAGTGTCCTTTAACATTAACCACGTTGCACTCTTGCAGTGAGAGGATTTCAAACACATGAGAGAGCTCCATACTGAAACTGAAAGATACGTGGGTGTCCACACAGAAAGATTTAAATATATCAAGGACTGATTCCTAGAGATTGTTACTTGTCTTAAAAAAACACAAAGAAAGAGTACAAAGTCCTCTTTTACCACTAATCAGACTGAGGACAAGCAGTGTTATAAAGTCATCTATCTGCATTAGAAAGATTACCCTAGTAGGAGAACCCACAGCACAGAATCTAGAAGAGAGCTCACAGGTGCAATTTACCCATTAGAAGCCAAAAGAAAAAAGACACAAAAAAAGAATGGCTTCATATGAAATATTTTTATATAGCAGAAATGGAACAAAAAGGTAAAATAATTCATTTTGACACATTCCTGTCAAAAATGGTGTTAGAAGTGATGCAGTCCCTCAAGATGGCTCAGTTTTCTTTAGAAAAATGCTGTTTTGTCAGAATTGTTCAGTGTGATGCTTTTCATCCAGATTTACAGCTGTGGCAGTAAGTGCCTCTTGACATTAATATCGTTCCTCCGTAACATCTGTCAATCTCAAGATGCTTTGCTACAACAATATCATCTCAAAATATCATCCCTACTGTCTTGTTTTACAAATGGAAGAAAGAGACACACAGATGGGGACAAAGGATATTTTTCTTATACCAGGGAGCTTCATCAGTGAAAACACAAATGAAAACAACATTTGTGCCATACCCAGTGGACTAGACCATGTAGGGACTGTCACAGCTGCCTTGTGGCTCCTCAGAAACATTTTACTCTGCATACACCTACATCCTCTTGTGGCTTCCACCTCACCAGAGACTTCAAGGTCACTGGCTACCACTCTTGCTACTCCTGTACTCTTTAAGTGAAGCTGCCTATACACACTATCAGTAAGATTTTCTTTAAAAAGGAAATACAACCTGTATTCACCATCAAGACATGAAAGAAGACATCCTTCCAAGTTACAGTAAAGGTCATATAGAGCTATGTATCATTCCTCTTTGTTCTCTAGATTAAACACAGCAAAGAATCATTGGGGTACATAAAACACAGCATATCCTGCTAACCATCTCCCCACCCACACAACACTACAGTACCTGAAAGGTCAAAGCTCTTATTTTCACTTGAGTAGCTCATGAAAATACTGGTACTCAGAGGCTGGGACTACATTAAGCCCAGGACCATGTCAAATTTCTAATAATTTAACTGTATGGAAAAACCATACAAATCCGGGTGACATTGACTGCCAGTATTCACTAGCACAGAGAACAAGCGCCATGAGTATATTTCCGTACTTATTTTCTGTTAGAAAACTCTCCAAATTCATTAATTTTCTAAAACAGTTTATTTGTGGACATGTCTCAGCTTTCCACACTGAAATCCCATGACAGGCATAATATATCTCTGGCAATGTTCAATATTTTTTTATTTAGACTGAGCCATGATATGCACTTATATGGTGCACTGAACTATGTAATCCCAAATTCAACAAAGCCCAACAGAATAACTTATAATATTGTTAGTTATTATTTTGATGATAGTGTCTTAAATGACTGTATTAAAATGGAGGTTTCACTTTTTTATCAAAAATAACTATTTTGGTGAACGTTCTACCAAGGTCCAAAAACTCCTTTGTCTATTTCACAAATTTTATGTGTATAGTCAAATTAGATCAGGATACTCCTTTTAGCAACTCCAGATTTAGTTTCTCCAGATCTGTAAATTAATGTGCTAGCACATCTCTAAGTAAGAAAACAAGCTCAAGTTCAAAATGTATCAGAAGTTTAAAAATATAAAATTATCATATTAAAGGCTGGGAGTTCTGTTAAAATCAAGAACATGTTACAAACTATTCTGGAACATTCTGTTTTACAATTTCACTTCTCAATGAGAAAAGGTTGACATGCCAGAACCAGAGAGAGCATGACATACCAGACACAGCAGAGAAAGAACTGTGAAACAGCAAATAGTGATCCTTCCAATAGCATGGAGCAAATGTGGATAGAAATGTCAAACAAGACCCCAGGGATTAATAGTCTTTACAAGTAAACACTAAAAATAAAAAAAAAAAGACATGGAAAAGGTAGACAAGCTAAACATCAGAAATTAGAAATATTTGAGTATTCTTATCATCTTCTTGAAAATAAATTTATCTGACAGACTAGTAATCATTTTTTCGTGTTGTTGTTGTTTATGCATTCATAAATAAAATCCGTCACACTATTCATCTTCAGTGAAGACTCAGAATCACTATATTTTTGGATGGTGTTGTTAGTGCTGTTCTCATTTGTGTCTGGAAGTGTTTTGGTTGCTATGCAATACAATGCATTAATTAGAAATTCCTCTCCAAATTACAGTGCAAAAGATTTGGTCAGTGCTACAATAATTCACAAAAGAACTTAAAAAAATGACACAAAGCAATTAAAAAATAAGAACAATCGAGTATTTCTCAAATTTCAGTTCATTAATATATGCTTTAATAAAATGACTGCTTTATTTTAAAAGGCCTTTCTAGAAGGATTTGATGCCACCTACAGCAAGGCAGGCAGTGCCAGTTCCATCAGCTTGCCATTGATTGCTTCTTCCTTGCCAGAGTCTGCTATGGGCAGTGCAAAAAATACACAAAAGCTGACCTTTTCCTCAGGGGTACTGAAATGTCACCCATCAGACCTAGGTATCCAAAAAGAGATTTAGCTGCTTGAAGCATAGTTTTGACAGAAGTCTCTCCAGCTGAACTGTGGTCTGAAAACCCCTGTTCATGCATGTCAGCAATGCTTAGCATGTAGTTATAGCAGAGGTCACACACTCTTGGTTTTCCTCATGCAAGTTGGAGAAAGGATAAAAATCCAGGTCTGTCTCTAGAATATGGGATGGTCACTAGGCTTCAGGATCATGTTCTCTATCTCTGAAATATCAAATTATTTGTTGCAAAAGGCTCAGTCCAGGCAGGATAGTTCAACATTTCTGGGTTCCATTACTCTCCTAACAGAGAAAATGTGAGATTGACCTCAGTCAGGGAAGGCATTGAATATTCATCTTCCAAATCTTGTGGCAAGGGTGGGGCTAAAAGTAAAATCTAAGCTTTGGTTGGTTATTTGAAAGGTCAGTAAATGTCTCGGTTTTCAACCCTCACTAGTGTGTCTGAGAACAAAAGATCTTGCACCCATCAGGATCGTCATCTTGTCTCACTGGCTACTCATGATTGCTACCCATACTGGCTCTAACTCACCCAGGTCCTTTTCTGAGGAGCCTCAGGATCTGCCTACATGTGTGGGATGGAATTGAGCTTTGCCTGCACCTTGAGCTCCTCAGACATTGCTCAATTCAGTAAAGGTGCTTTATTTCAGTGCTGTGCTGTGTTCACATTACTAAGGGTGAACCCAGATCAATCACTAAAAGGCTGTGCATCCTTTCTTCATCTCTTACCTTTATGTGCAAGCTCAAGGCACAACCAGCCCATTTACTGGTAGGCAGCACTATACCATAATCCATTATTGGATGTTACCTTTCCATTTAATTAAAGTAATGGAGAGATGTATTGCAGTCAGGCTTACTAATCAGTCACTGCAAAAATATCTTGGCCACAGTCCTGTTGCTTAACAACGGTAATAGCCTTGCTTTCTACATAGCTTCTAGGATAATTTACAAAACAAATCTAATAACTTTAACCAAAGAAAAAGCAATGCTTCACTGAAAGTAGTAACTAAGCAGTTACCTTGTCTTCCATTTGACAAATGAGATATTTTCTTTTTTATTCCACCCCCTTCCTAAAGAAGCAAAGCTTCCATTTCATCCCTATGCATATGTACAAACAAGTGGAAATATCCACCTTTAGTCTGTTTGTCTGTTGGTTCCCTCCTAAACTATTTCAAACCTGTTGGAAATCTTAACCACACTGGGCAAATACTAATAGTCTGAAAAGGTATTGCAATTTTACAATCAGCATGATCCTTGCGGGAATATACAGAGCAAGGAATTACTTTCTCTTATATCACATAATATCTGTACAGGGGGAAAAATTTTGAGGGTCCCAAACACAAGGACAGCTTTGACCAGCTGCAACAGACAGCTAAAAACCTGACTATGAGACACACACCCACTGCTAATTCCTCTGCTGATGGAGGCACAAGCAGACATGAAGACATAATGGATACGACTGCGTGACTGGCTTTTGTCTCTTCCTACCCTTAGTAGGAATGCTATGCCACCAGCACAGCACCTGTGACCCCTGAGCTGAAGAGGACTAATGGGAGATACTGTTATCTGGTTTCCAAGCAGGTTTTCTCAGTCTGAATGTAAGCATTGAGCTGGTGTTGTGAAAGTGGGGTCTTAAAGATCTCAGATCTGCTTTCTCATCAATGGGCAGAAAAGAGCAGATGCAACAAATGAAGTTCTTTGATGTCCATCTCTTCTGTAGCAAGCCCACAGAAAAGCAGGGTTCTAATGTACTGTCTACTTCAACAGTTAAGAAAACGCAGAATTCTGAAAATATAACTGGATATAGTACTCATATACCATAAAACAGAACAAATACTCATCTTTCTAAGCAAAAAATCAAACTGTAAACAAGTTCTTAAAACATGCATGTTCTTTCTAGAAGCCGTATTTTAAGGGCTATGGGAAATATGTGGCTTTCCTTTCACCTAGTAATTTAAAAGATACTAAAAGGTGAAGCCCACATGCCATAATTGCGCAGACTGTCATTTGTAGGATTTTGCACTTTCCAATCATAAACCATCTTCAAGGAGAAATGCAGCTGTTCAATGTAAAGAAATGCAAGAACATAATTACTGTTACAGTAAAAACTTTTCTTAATATGAAAACTTACATTTAAAAAAAGAAAATTAAAACTTGTTTAATTATAGCATAAAACATAAGAAAGGAAGAAGAGGAGGAAACAGGGAACAGAAGAGTGATTAAAAGAACAAAATATTAGTATTTTCTTCGTGACAGAGCTGATCATTTCAAGCACTGCCTCTGTGGTTGGAAAGAGGTAATTACAGTATTAATAGAGAAAATTAGCATTGCTACTGCCTTCTCACAGAATATTCACAACTGCTTAAAACAGAATATAAAACATCCACAGTAATAAATGAGAAATAATTGCTGTTTCAATATTAATCACCAATGTTGTAAACAGCAACTTATAGATCATAAATAAAAAATAGTCAGTTACAGAAAAAATATTAGATTATCCTCATTTAAGAAAAATCCTAAAATATCAAAGTGGCTTCACACTTGCATCTGCATTCTGCAGTTTGACAATATCCGGTCAGTTCTTCCAGCAGGGCAATAACTTCTGCCATCTCATCCATTACATCCAATGTCCTCCATGTCCTTAAGGAAATTCTCTGCCTTCATTTGGTAGATATAGGATATCACTACACTTGCACAAATCTTCCTCTGAAATTTGTAGGGATTTGGGCATGGTTAAACAAACAAAAAAAAAACCCAGCTAGGCAAGACAGAGCTTGACCATTCCCTTACTCCTTTTATTCCAGTCTGTCTCTTATCTTCCATCCTACATCACTGCTTCCTGAGCAATTTTTTTAAAAAAAACTTATTCAGGGTCACATCCAACTCTGTCTGCATCTTAATAATATTCTGGACATTTTCCTCTTTGGCTGCTGTTCAAAGATAAATGTCATCAATGGGTTTAGCTCTATTAGGTAAAGGCCTGAGCTGCATAGTCTCTTGCAGGAAGTTCTGCACAATTTGGTCCAGGAAGACAGTGGCTCTGTGTATTTAAGGATTAGTTAATTTTTCTTATCTTACACTCCAAGAAGAATCTCTAAATAACTCCTTCCCAGCAGCTACTTCAAACTCCTCTAAGGCATGTAAACATGTTTCTTAGCACACTTCCTATTTGCTAAGAGGTAGCTGGGGTTATTAGAGATGACATCAGGTGTTTGGTATAGCTGAGGTTTACTGAGCATGAAAGAGGAGGTTTTGACCCTCTCCTTTCACCTTCTTCCTATACTATAACTTTTAGATCAGTCTCAGGAAAATGAACTCTATTCTGGTAGTTAAAAAGGAAAATTTAATAATCTATGTGATTTACCATGCAACCAGCACAAGAAGAAGGGAAATCTGGTGCTGGAAGGGGGAGGGCAAGAGCAGATAGCATGGAAAAGAAGACTGAAAATTCTCTTGAACTGTTAACTCAGCCTATGCCATTAAGTTATGTTGTGCAATTTCATCCTATCATATCAAAATTTACTTCTCTTGGACCATACTGAATGAAGCACAGTGGGCAATTGCTGTTCTTTTCCCAGAAATGTTGAATTAATCCATCTTAGCCTTCATATCATCCTATTTAGAAAGGCAGTAGAAAGGACTGTAAAATGGCATGAACTCACAATCTGATCAACTTATAGGTCCTTTATATCAGAAAAAAAAACCAAAAACAGAATTCCAGCAAAAGCCATAAAGACTGCATAAACTTGTAACTTTTTCCTTCCATTTCACTTTAAATTTTTAAAAAATTATGCTTGCACTGATCAAGGCAGTGTATATTTCAATACATAGCTGGATTTTCATATTTTAAATTGAATGAAGTAAACTTTGAAATAGCAGAATCTTTTATGATCTCTCAAACAATAAGAAAATATCAAAAAATGAAATAAATTCCCCAGTGACACTATTGCTGTTCTGTATCTCCTGAGACCGATTTTCAGAATAATAAACATTTAACAAGAATTTATATCTGCTTGAAAACATTACTCTGCCAGGAAGATTGCACAGTAAAATTGCACAAGCAGCAAAGAATTATGGATTAAAAAATACATTTTATCTCTATAGTCTGAGGACAGCATGTATAATGGCACAGATTTTCAGTCTGAAAATTCTATTACATTTTTCTGTAATCTGAGTATTGCACATGTCAGCACTGCACATACATGACAAAAGGACAGATTGATGGCACACAGCTAAAAAGCAGAGTCATGAATGACAGAGAGAAGACTTGGAGACTCCTATGCACTGAAACACATGAACTGAATGCAATAAAATATGAATACAAAGGAGTATCTAGTGTTCTTTAATTAAACCTTTTGCTGTTACAATCTAGGTACAGCTTACTACTTTCCATGGGCTGCTTAGATGCAAGTACAGGACATGCTTGTTTAGAAGACAAAATTTGACTTAAAAGGATGGTAGAGTGGGTTAAAATTTCAGCAATGTATTGCATCAGTCAAAGACCATGTTAAACTTTAGTCGAATTTCAGCAAAGATGCTACTTGTTGCCATGACAACAGCTGAAGCAAGAGATATTGACAAAAGAGAATTCAACATTACACATAAAGGATGAATTTTGTGTTAGCACAGACAAAAGAGTAGTAAATGGTCTCTGTCTTCTGAGCTTCATGAATACAAACACCTTGGAGCGAGACTAGAGTATAGAGAACAATATATATGACGAATCTTTGACATTGCAGATCTCCTGTTCTTGAATAGATCACCCCTCACATTGGATCTATAAACACCATCTGTGTACACCAAAGAAACATTTCCAGAAATAGATGAGTCATATACCATTATCTCTTGTCAGAACATGGCAGATAGATTTGTAGCAAATGATAAACAAAACAACAAGCTAATGTCCTAGAATTTATCCCAGACTTAAAAAGTAATTGCTTACATAGAATGGATAAAACACATTGTGAGTTTATTTTCATGCTGATAACCAACTAATCTAGGTTTTCAGTACTCCCTGCTTGTTTATTACTCTACCACTAATCATGACTAAATTGACAACTCTCAGCATACATCCTCCTGGGATTTTACTCAAAATCTCATAGTTTGAACATAAACTAGAAGATACTACTACTGATATATTTTCTACCATGGTTCCCAAACTGAAAGGAAGAAGAAAAGGGACAAGGAACACCCACTAAAGCATACAAAACAAAGAATTTTTACTAGTACAGGTTGAGAAGTTTCAGGATCCAGTGAACATGAGTGCCTTGCACCAGTGCGTGTGGTTCTTGGAGCTCATAGTGCTTTCTATGGTAAAATCACCACTTAGATAGAAACAGCACTGAGAAAGCCAAGCACCTGAGCATACTACAACACAAACATTGTTCAAAAGACCTTACAAAAGGACAAACAAGAGAGAAAAATGGTGGCAAGACAAGGAGACCCCGGGGAAATATTTGCCTGGCTGGACCCGTCATTCTTTAAACATGCTTCTTTCCATGAGCCAAAATGCAGTGGGTAAATATCCATATTTAAAGTGTACTTTCCAAAGGGCTTCTGTTTCAAAATAGCATGTGTCTGGAATAAAAGAGTCGGAGAAAAGAGTGAGAGCTGATCAAAGAGTACAAGAGTAAGTCTTAATTTCTGAGAATCAGAAATGTGTTGCACATCTTCCTGAACCAACCCATAAATGATTTTGCAACATGGAGCAGAATGCATCGACATGACTGCATCAGCAACAAAGAGTGAATTGTAAGGAAAGAAATCTTTTGCAAATGACAAATAGTTGCAACATGAAGAGGAAAATTAGATCTTGGAGGTTCATAATTATGCAAGATGTCGTGAAGAAAGATGTACAAAATATAATATTTTCTGCAATATGAGAAAGGGGGAGGAAAGGTGTAGGGGAATAATAAATATAGCCAATCAGGTGGCACAGGGAGATGATCCATGAGTCTTTGTGGGAATAAATGTGGGAATAATGTGAGTAAAATCTGCAACATCAACAGTATTTCACATGAAAGATTCAACTCAGCTCTCATCTCCAAGGACAAGGTCCTACTTTCCAGTATAAAGGGTCTTCTAGTAAACCTAGAGTAAAAGTGGGGAGGGAACTGTGATTCCACCTGCAATGATAGCAGAATTGACTTGGAACCAGAAAGGTTTGATTTTGGGATCTGAAGGGAAGTCAGAGAAAGACAATCGAACTTGGCAAGAAAGAAGCATTGGCAATAATTGTGTTGGCAAGAACTAAGTGATCAGCAGAAGTAATAAAACAAATTTAGAGGTGGTTTTAACTGCACAAAAGTGGAGAAGATAGTCATCTGGAGTACAAGTCACAGACTTAAGTGAAGGAAAAAAGCTTCTTATGTTGCCTGCTCTGGATTAAAGCATGACAATAATGTCAAGAGGAAAATAGGGAATTTCATTTTATAAAGGTAAAGTTTATAAATAATTTTATAGAAGTTCAAAAGGTATGAGGAAAGAGTATTACCTGATAAACTATGAGCAGAACTTAAGAGTGAAAATGTGTTCCTCCACTGGTATCAAAAAAGACAAGGCAATCACAATCTACTTTTAATTAACAGGATTCAGTATCCAAGGCAAAGACTGCCCTCAATAAATGGAAAACCTTATCAAACAGAAAGTATTATATTCAGAAAGTACAATGTCAGGGTTAGAAACAGTGTTCTGACACTGTAACTTTACAATATAAGGTTTCATTAATGCAATCTCTCTCACTCTGTGCATAATTATATTTTTCATTGGCTTGTATGATGCTGAGCTTTTAGACCCTGCTTTTACTTTTCTAGCTTTGATCTCAAAACATTATTTTCTGTGCTTCAATTTGATTTTTGTCATTTTTATTACCAGTCTATCCGAACACAGCATTCACATTGTTCTGACCAACCACTTAAAAGGAAATCCATTAGTGAGATGTTGTATTTGTACTTCTTGTTCTGGTGGAAAGCAGAATTCTAAAATATTGCCCTTATATTTTGCAGCAACAACACTTCTACAAGCAAAAATGGGGAAAAAAGGATTGTCAAATTATAAGACATGATTTTCTTGATATGGAATATTGAATAAATCTTTTTATTTCTGTTAAATAATCACTTAACACTTTAAATTCTTACTCTCTCCTCCCCTGTTATTCTTCATCTACCTATTTTCTTATCACTTG
Source organism: Petroica traversi (assembly GCA_025920805.1). Classification (NCBI taxonomy): domain Eukaryota; kingdom Metazoa; phylum Chordata; class Aves; order Passeriformes; family Petroicidae; genus Petroica; species Petroica traversi. The sequence goes on along the minus strand of JAHLSL010000015.1, from coordinate 13,058,730 downwards.
AAAGATTAATTTGAGACTCCTGAAAGACTGTGAAATAGATAACAGCATTACATTGTTTTGTGGTACCTCTAACATTTGTAGAAGTAATCATGAATCTCTTCCTACCCTCTAGACTTAAACATGTCATCCTGAAAGAGACTGCTCTAATCACTAGGCTGTCTAAGGGGGCATGTCAAAGTGTTTTAATAAAAAATGAAAGAAAAATTGTCAGTCCCTCTTCAAACTTTTTTGTATTTTAATTAGTGGCTGCTTAGTATACCAAATGCAAACACCTACACACACACACCTCCCATTAATTATAGAAACATCTTGCAAGGCCTGAAGGCTATGGTTTTTCCATCAGGTGTACATTTTCAGCACTTTGTCTTATGCTCTCTGTTGGCATGATGAATGTTTCATCATTTGATAGTAAATGTCACCCTGCAGATGAAAGAGTTGGTCTGCATCCCAATCAGAAAAAGAAACTTAGTCTTCTCTACCTCTCTCTGACTTGCTTGATAAGAAATAAGATAACTACCCACCTGTAGCTATGCTTTGTGGGACCACCACCTGCTGGACCCTATGCAGAAAATGTTTTGGTTTTTATCTCAGGTCAGGTCAAGTGTGAAACAGATGCTTAACCCTGACAAAATGAAGTTGTTTCTTGACCTGATCAGAAGAAAATCCACCTCAGTTCTAATGAGCCCTGCTCTGAAACTTACCTGCACACTACCTAGCAACGAACTGGAAAGATAAGCCCTCAGCACCACAGTTTTGGATACAGACACTAAAATAACCATTGATGGAGGAGCCACTTGGAACCACTTAGCCACTAAAGAAAGAAGTTTTTAAAACCAGTTATAAAGTATGTATGTCTTGCAATATAAACCATATATCCTACAGCTGTGAAAACTATGACTTTCAATCCTGCATTTTCTCATTTTTTCCTTAATTCAGCATGTTTGGTCGAACCAAAAACAAACCTGAGTCACTGCATGGCACTGATGCTCTCCAGCCAAACTAAGCTGTTTCAGCTCAGCTCTTAGAAATGTTGCCTAGGAGTCAGAGGCATCTTTGTTCAATTCATGATTTACAAAGGACACCTTGTGCACACATCAGAGTTAAATCTCCAGATGGGAAAGATGAAGGCTTTACCAATTAGCTAAGTCTGCTCTCCTATCAGTCCATCGCTAGGCAGATGTACAGTGATCTACTCTAAGCTATTCTGTGCTTTCTCAGCTCCTGCAGAATTTGTTCCTGCAGTTATTTCCCAGACGTTCCTCATTATTTCATCTGGTGGATACAGGAACAAGTTCACACCATAGCCTCTGAGAAAATCACCACACAGATTAATTACATTGATCTGTCACCTCAGACCTGGAAAACCTAAGATGATGATTCTGTCTTTAGTCCTAAATCAAAAAGGTATCTTTCAATTTATGCAACAAATATCAATTACATAAACCTCATTATTGCATACATCACAGTAATTTAATCCTGTGCTGATATAACCAAACAGTCCACCTTTAGATCAAGAAACTTATTATCAATATTATTCGACTTCAGGTAGATTTTAAAAAACCTATTTATTTTTATTTTGTTAAAAAGGAAACAACATTTTCTCTCTTTAGTTCAGCAAAAGCTTTTTGTGTTGTTTTGCCACAGCCCTGTTAAGTAAAGCCTGCACTTATATCTCATAAATCTGTAATTTTTAATATCTGTAATAAACATTTATTGAATCAGCAAGTGAGACTTTCATCACAGTACTTTAGTCATTAGATTATCAAAAGAGGAAAAACTGTCCAGTATTTATACTATTCTATCCTTTTTTTAAGTTTTAAATGCACATTTGAAAAAGAAATAACACAATAAAAACTATTTCTTTGTTTTCCTCTTTGGATTTTTCCAAAAATAAAAATAAAAAAATATTTTAGAACCTCTAGCACCTCATAAACAGTTCCACTAATCTTACCCAGGTGCTATTCCATAGAGTATGCATTACGATATTGCATCTTTCTCATGTTCGCAAATTAGATTTTTTACTTACAAAGCAATAATGTCTGGAAGCACCAAGACTTGTGCTGCAGTTAGAGCAGGACTGGATGCAATAACCCTTATAGCTGTGCCAGAATGTGCCAGAAAACGTAGCATACAATAGTAGATGACATACTGGAGCTTCCCCTGTATAAACTAAACAGTGTGAGATGTTAAGCGCCATTCTTGACAAACCTTGGAAAATATTTGCTCTGAGTGAATTCATAAATACAAACGCATTCCAGCTCTGAATCTTCTGCTACAATATTCTCCAAAACTGGATTCTAAAGGATACCATCTTGGTTGCACAAATCCCCATCCACTTAAAATAGATTTGTTTGCAACTATTATGTTTTATAAAAGCAGAAATTAATGTTGATTATGAAGAATCTCAGCAGCTAAATTCAACAAACAACTGATTTCTATAAAATGAACCTATTTGGGTATCCTACAGTCCCGTATTTATTTTCATTTCACTGTTCTATCATTATTTTTTCTTTCAGATTTTTTTTTGGTATTGTCTCCTCTTCTGTTACAATACGATTCATAGATACAACATGGGCAAAGCACCTCTGGTGACAGATGGTTGATTAAAATCATAGACAGAAATTAAGCAAGAAAGAAGTTGGAGGGCTAAAAGAGGCAATTAAAATGGCAGCTTGCTCAAGAAAGCAGAAGAGAGGTCATTTTTGCCCTTAAGAAATGCATTAAATCATGCTACAATGACCAAGATTACCAACTGCACAATGGTAAGTGACAGAAAATTCTCTCTCTCTTGTTGTATTTCACAACAAAATCAGTTCTCAAATTTGATTCCAATTATGCACTGTTCTTTTTGCCCAACTTAGAGGAGTAGCTCAGTCAGCACTTGCAGAAAGACCACACAAGTCCTAGAGTTCTTGTTGCAGCTGTGGTGATCCATTTTAAGTTCAGGAATCATCATTATTTCCACTTTTAGAGTGGGGTGGGGTGTCTTTCACTTCATTAATCTTTTAAACTTAAATATTTCACCCTTTTATCTATGTTTATTGCTCTGTTACTGGGCTCAGGTGCAGTCGATTGACATGACTCAGTTCAAATGTGTTTCCGGTTAAAATACAAAAATGAAACAGCTCTCTGGTGTGCATTGCCATCAATCTTTATCCAAAATATTGATTGGATAAAAGACTGCCGAAAAAATGTGTGTGAACACTCAGAGTAATTCAAATATGGAAGAATAAAACTTCTTCTTTACCATTAAAAAAATAAGGAATAGGGAGTGAAGGAAGGCTGTGAAAAAGACATCAAATTCAGCTCCTAAGCAGAAAGCTGAATTTATTTTTCAAAATATCAAACATTTAAACAGCTCATAAATTTAAAGTACCATTCCCTAACAACACTCAGTGCTACACTACAGTAGCATAGCAATACACACCTAAGTGCAAAACGCTTTCAGTCATCCTTTTACCACCAGAAAAAGATCAAGACAGAGTGCAAATAAGACAGACCTACTTGTACCATTTGTAGCTGTGGGTTTATGTAAAGCTCTCTTGTGAGGAATTAAAAGATAAAAATTAGGGCACTCCTCAAAACAGATTAAGAGCAGTAGAAGCTGATTATCTAAATGCAAATACATAAAGCTAGAAGAATTCTCATAGCTAATACAGGTATGGATCAAACTAACAGATTTTTGGGACAGAAATGGCACCAGTTCAAGTTACACCATTTATTTATAAAATCTATTGCTTTTCTTGAAACACTTCCTCATTAATATGCTAACATTTGAAATTTAGTATGGGAAAAAAAGCAGCTCTGTACTTCAAAAGTGAAAGCATACAGCCTGTGTAGAACACCAGCTAACTGTTATAATTAACATAGCAATCTGTGCACAACTAGGCTAGCTGTCAAGATACACATAGCACCAGGGTTTGAATTGATCCCTGGTATCAAGAGAAAGACAGGCTCACCAGAAATATAAAAATTTCAAGTTGGAATTTTTTGCAGCCTGAAGCAGATTCATTATAGAATATCCATAAAAAAAAAGTAGATTCAATATCACCTGCCCGATATCTCCCTGCCCAGAACCAGTGCTGATAAAACACATCACCCCAAAGCAGCACATGTGGGAAGGGAAATGAAAAGCTGAAGATCCACCTCTTCTTCTGGACATGAAGAACAGTGCTGGGTGTGTACCCACTGGGTCTTTGAAACAGCAGGGAAAACTTCACAGGTTGAAACACTTCCTCAGTTTTCAGCCTTCCTTTATTGTCTCTTGCTCCCTGGAATAAACCAGACAATGAGCAAGCAGATGCCCATGCATCATGTCTGTATCTTTCAAGTCTCTACATTTTTACTGTGTTTTAGAGCACTTCAAATAAAATCCAATGGATTTCAGAAAACTTTAAGTATTATTGTCTTTGAAGCAATAAGCAATATTCAATCGCCATGGCAACACAGCTGCTGGAAGTTTATCTAAAACATCCGCAAAAGTAACTGCAAGGAAGGAGCACACTGTGTCATTGTAGCACAGGTCTGATCAAGGTCCATTTAAATAGGTATGCTCATGTAAAGAAAAAAAATCTATTAAAACTTTCAGTTTTATTTGCACAGTTAGCCCTCCTCAAGGTGTTACAGAGAGACCAAATTATCCAGAGCTGGCTTCATGTAAACAGCCAGATGTTTACCTGATGACCAAAAAGTAGGTTGGTGACACAAGTAACCACAGCATGGTTTACATTTATGCATATCCTTGTATATTTGTAATAAAAACAATATTTTAAGTAGAACTGCACAGAAATTACTTAACTATGACCCATTTAAGACTGATGAAGGGAAAAAAATCTCTTAGCAGGCAGAAAGAAGTGTTTCATGCAAAAAAACATAAAAGCTAGGAAAACAAACACGATGATACAAATTTACAGTGGGTGGCAAGTAAAATTAATCAAAAATCTAATAACCATTTGATGGATTTTGATCTAAGTTCAAAATTCCTTTTTGGAAACTTTCATGTTATCACAAATAAGACACTAGTAAAAATAAGACATTTTTTGAGACACAACTTCTGATTTTATTTTTTGTAAGTCTTTATCTTCTGAGGCAGGATACAGCACAAACATTATGTTGTAAAGATTTCTAGTAGAAAATTGCTGAATTTAAATTATCCAATGTAATGGCTCCCTTATTTGTTCCAAGTTAAATGTTGGTACATTTCTTAATTTTTCAGCATCTTTGTGGCACATAGATTGCTCTCTGTCAATGACTCATTCATTTGCAATTGCTGTGCTACATCCAGCATTCATATTTCATGCTAATATTTTTTTCCACCGTCTTTTTTTTTTTTTTTGTGGTTTAATTTAAGAAATAATTTGTTTAAAATGGCTAAGATTTTTCTTCAATAACTCCTTCTGAAGAGGACTCAAGCAATTTAGAATTTTGAAGAGTTCTCTTTTAATTTTTCTTCCTCTGTTCCCATTATGAATGTACCACGTGGACATTTTTTGAGTTTAAATCAACTTTTTTTAATTACCTAAATCAATTTTTTCTCCACTTTTTGTATTTCTGACTATTTAATTCTATTATTCTTTTTTCACCTTTTAATCATGTGGTATTTATAAATTCTGCAAATTGCTGAGCAATTTCTGGGAGATAAATTATGTTTCATTCCTTTTTTATTTATGGAGTATGCGCTACACATTAAGTAGCTCAATGTTTCATTCAAATTAAGTTAGAGTAAATAGACATCAACTTTTTAAAGCAATGTCCAATCTTCTGACCTCCATTACAGTTATTACTTTGGCAAACACACTAAAGACTGCATTCATAAAGTGTATTCTCTATCTTGCAATTAATATTTAGTAGTACCCCTGATGTATGAGTTGGTATGCCATAGAGCTCCAAAGTGTGATTGATTACTCAGCATGATAGATGGTTTTAATGCATTTTGTTTTAATACTTGGGTTTAAATTATGGCAAAGCCATCAAATTGATTAGTTTAGGTGTGGCAGCTTCTAATAAATGTTCTTAGCATAATTGATTGTGTGACTCAGTTAATTCATTAATTGCATTGCTAAAACAACAATGCAATGTTTTTAAAAGGAATAACTTTTTCATTTTCCATTCAACAGATTTTACTTAATGTACTCTCCCATTCTTGGCTGGGACCCACAATGCAGATCAGCTTTAGAAAATGGAAGGCAGAGTCTGATTCTGCCACTTTGCCATTTTTTGGATCATACTCACCTCCCAGGCAACCTCTAACAGTAGCTGTGAGTATTAACTTAGACACCATGCCTTAGGTTACTCACCAGACAACAAAAGAATGACATTGTACTTCATTTAGAAACACAAGGTGAGAAAAATCTTGCAGAGCCTTTCTTGCACTTCCTTGCAGAAGGCAGCTATAGAGGAGACTATAAAATCCCTGAAGCAGAAGCCCTGATTTACAGACTGTTAAGCAGACAGCACATTTTTATCAATATATATTTATATCACTATATATATTTATCAATAATAAATAAGAATTGTCGCCTAACTCAGGGTCATAATTACTGTAACTAGTGCACTGTGCTGCTCCTGATAGCTTCACCCTGTGGAGGGAACCCACACTGGGAGAGCTCATGAACAAGAGACCACAGGAAGGATTCACACTGAAGAATTTTGTGGAGGACCGCACGCTAGAGCACGGGAAGGAATAAGCAGGAAAAATAACATGTGATTAACTGACCACAACCCCCATTCCCCATCTCCCCAAGTTGATGATGGGGAAGAGGTAGAGAACTGGCAATAAAGTAAACCCAGGAAAGAGGGGGATAGAGGGAGGAACGTGTTTTTAGGACTTGTTTCCCTTCTCATTATCCTGCTCTGATTTTGATTGGTAATAAATTCAACTGATTTCCATAAGTCATGCGTTTTGCCTATTGGTGAGTTATCCCTCTCTGCCCTTATCTCAACCCATGAAACATTCATTGTGCTCTCTCTCCCTGGCCCAGATGAGGAGAGGAGTGATAGAGAGGCTTTGGTGCGTACCTGTCACCCAGCCAAGATCAAAGCACAACAATTCCTAAGAACAGCAACATTTATGAGTTCTGAGATGGCTGTGAGGGAAAGAGATTCTCTTGGATGCATGCAAAGGTTTGGGGAGTAAAGAAAATAACAGAGATGAGAAACAGGTGAGGGGATGTTGTGTGGATTCTTAGAGCAAAGAAAGAAAATTGTTTATTTAGCAGTCAGTGGAGATTCAAGGTTTAAGGTGGTGCTTTATACAGTCGTTAGCAATTTTTCCAACAGAATTTGCAAGTCACCAAAGAAAGAACAGGTAATTGTCATAGGGAAAATGGTAGCGCAAGCCACACCAATAAGATAGCTTTCTGTGGGAGGAAAAAAAAAGGAACATGAATATGTTCATTATTCTGTACTGTGAGAATGGTGAGGCACTGGAACAGGTTGGATGGAGTGTGAGCAACCTGGTCTAATGGAAGATATCACTGCCCATGAGGTGGGTTGTAACTAGATTATCTTTAAGGTCCCTCCCAACCCAAAATATTCTTTGATTCTGTAAATATATTATCTTTATATTACATCTAATATATTCTAGAATTATTATTATTATTGTTATTCTTGATATTGCTCTATTTATTTATATTATGGTTATAATTATAATATTATAGAATAGGTTAATATATTTTATTCTAAATATAATATTTATGATATTTGATTCTATAACTCTGAATAACCATTTGTCCCTTTCAATCAATTTTCAAGCATTTTTTAAAAAAATTTGTTTGGATTAACAAATTTTTTCTGTTGTTCTCTTTGTTCAGACTTTTTTGTTTAAAATGCTTTGTTTCTTTTCAGACCTCAAGGTCTGTATGACATCCTTGGACTTCAGTAAAGAATTTTTCATTTACTTCAGTAAGGAATTAGGGAATAGAAAGATTTATAAAGGAATGAAGATGATTTTCCTTCTTCTTACCATCGTGAGTCTCCTGAGAAAGAACACTGTATCATAAAAATATAAAAGCATACCTAATATTTCCTAACTATTTTCAGTACTTGACAGTAAAATATAAAATTGTCTGTAGGGAAATACAGAAAAATTGTGTGAAGCTTCAGACTTGTAATGTATTTACTCGGTAAGCCTCTGCTTGTTATTTTATTACTTGGAGTAGAAAGTGTTCCTGTTTTATAGCTCTATTGAAGTTTCAGAAATTTAAACAAATTGTATTTTTTCCCTTCTATGACTATATAATTCATCAAGCCAGGGTCTTGCTCATTTTATTACATTATTTTTCCATGCATGAAAATCCATTTTTTGCTCTGGTTCTTATTGAAAATGGTAATTTCCTGGGTGGATGCACATCTGTTATCATTTCAGAGTCCAGTGTCATGAGCCTGAGTGCAAAACCTCCTCTCAATGACACTACAGCAATGATATTACTCTGTTTCTAGATTACTGAAACAAAAGCAAGAAAAAAAAAAAAAATAAAACCTTTTCAACACTGGAAGATATCAAGAATCATTTCTGCTCTTTTTATGTTGCTAAGTTTCTTTTCTAAGTCATGGAATCATAAGGACTACAAATGAATCAATGAGTCAGATGTATACTCACCTCATAGCAGGAGAATACTCCAACAGAATTACAGAGGCTCAATCAATAATAATTTTGCTGTTGATATCGTGGGAAGAAATTCTCTAGAACCAGGGAGGAAACAAAAAAAGAATATGAAACTGTTTCTCATATTAAAATTTTCTGTTTGTGCGTGAGTGTTAGGTGAATAAAATAAAAAAAACTTTTCAGAAATTATACCTTTTATGAAACATTTTGTGTAAGCAACTTTCAGAGCAGAAATCATAGAACCATAGAATATCCTTTCTTGGAAGAGAAACAACAAGGATTGAGCCCAACTCCTGCCCTTCAGGACAACCCCAAGACTCACACCATATGCCTGACAGTGTGGTATGACATTTTTTTAACTCTGTCAGGCTTGGTACCATGACCACTTCCATCAGCCACCTGATCCAGTGCTCAACCACCTTTTTTTAATATCCAACCTAAACCTCCCCTGACACAACTTCAGGCCATTCCCTCAGGTCCTTTCTCTGGTCACCAGAGAGAAGAGATCAGTGCCTGCCTCTTCTCTTCCCCTCATGAGGAGGTTGTAGACCACCATGAGGTCTCCCTCAGTGTCCTCCTCTCCAGGCTGATCAGACAAGTGACCTCAGCCACTCCTCATAAAGCTTCCCCTTGCAAATCCTTCATCATCCTTATGACCCTCCTTCAGATGCTCTCCAATAGCTTGATATCCTTCTTATATGGTGGTGCCCAAAAATGAACACACATATCGATTAAAAGAAGCTTATTTTTCTGAAGTCGAGAAAGCCTCCAGATGAAGAAAAAAAAATGCATTTTCATTTGTAGTACTGCATGAAGTGGTAATCTAATTTATATTTTGCTCACACAGACTTTATAATTCAGAGAGAAGCAATACATTCAAAAGCAAAGTGACCTTCAGTAACATATGAGGAATATTCTTAAGGTTAACACTGACACCAAAAAGGATTTCCTTCCATTCCTTCAAAAAGTCAGAATGACAGGAAAGCCACTTCAAGGGATTTCTGTACAAAGCCACATTTTGGACAGAACATGGAGCTCATAAGTATGTAACAAGTCATGGTGATGAATGAAAATGTCTAGAAAACAGAAGGTTAACTATCTCAACTCGTGATCTTCCAGCCTTGCAGTTGCTTTCAGCAACCCAACAATTAGTCTTAATAAGGCAGCCAGCATTCCATGGGGAAATAAAGACAAGAATAATTGACAGCATGCACCTGCTTCTGTGTGAAAGAAGAACTCCTACCTGTATCAAGGAGAGAGTGTGAGCTGGACTACTGTGTCCCCAGAGTGCAAATAAGTAACTTTCATTTTGTCTTTGATATTGGGCAGTAGTAATTCCTTGTGTGATACAGAATACATTTTTAATTACTGAAAACATTTTTTACACTAGTCTAAAAATATTAGCTTGCTAACAAGTACAATTTAATCAATAGTTTAAAACTAGAATATATTGTAATCCTGATCTTAAAAAAGTCAGGTTTTTTTCAGATGACAAACTCATCCTATAGGATAACACTGGTTTTCCTCCTGCAGCAGTATAGGGAATCCATAAAGAGCTTAGAAAAGTTTATTTTATGCTATGAATGACCTTTTCCAAAGCATGCAAACTTGCAAGCCTACTACACCATAAGGAACCATGAAACATCAGGTTGTTATGGGGAATGTGATGATAACAAAATGCAGAGTGTGCTCTGTCGAGTATACTGCTTCAGGTTTGATCAGAAGAGTTACTTCCAATACATGTTCTCTATTCTATTTGTGAGAGGGATCTATGTTCCCAGACAAGCTTATTTTAAAAAAATAATTCTACCAAGAGAATCAACATACCTCTTACATCTTCTCACAATGGTTTCAGTTATGCTAGAAAATTAAATTTTTTAAAGCAGTGTTTCCAAGATAGAGTATTATCTACTATTCAACACATGGAAACACACAACTTTGATCTTTATATGTTCTCTGGTGAAATTTTAACCGTATAAAGAGCCAGACCAATAATGTTTCTTTTATTAGTATGTATTTTCTCAATATACTTGCAATTCCCTATCATTTCACTGCATGTAAATATATATCTGCAAATCCATTATAGCAGATGAATTCAGGTCATTTTTATGATAGTATTTTTATTGGTCTTATTTCAGCTAGAAAAGCATAAAATTTAGCACAGCTGCTTGTATCCTGTGTTTCAACACATTGTCACTTCTGTCAAGAAAAGTACAGATGACAATAGTACCAGAACTTTACTGAAAGATTAATGGGCCCATCTGTCAGTATACTTGTTGTTTCCTAGTCACATGCTTGCTTGAGTACTGGTATCGAACAAAGCATCTCAATACACTGAAATTTATATCCACTGTACATCAAAGGGAAAGGAAAGAATCGTAAGAAAAGGGTTCCTGCCATCAAACAACCAATACATATTTAAAAAAAAAAAAAAAGTTATTTTCCATAATTACTTACTAATTCCAGTGGAAAATAGCAGAAAAAAATATCTAAGGAAGTTAAAACATAGTGTTAAGACCATTTCCTTCTGGGATGTTTGAATTGAAGAAATTCCCTCTTTGGTTCACAAAAAGCTCACTGTCATGGGCCATGCTGTGCCATTATATTACACACAAAAAAAATTAGGTCCTTTGCTACACATATTTAAATTTCACAGAACTTCAAGATGTAAATAGTAAGTTAATAATATTATTAGAATTATTAAGAATGATTACCAATGTGCTGTTTCTACCACTGGAGTTTTCTGAAGTCTGATTCCATCTTTCCAAAGTCTGATCCCATTTATTTTCTAGTGGAAATATTAATAAATTTCCATATTTCAACATAATACTATGATATATTAAATATTGAATTTAAGCTGAGAGAGCATGAATGCTGGAATTATGTCAAAGCAAGTGTCATACATCAAGGAAATATCTTACTCTTTCAATGCACAATCATAATGATAATAATAAAACTGAAGTACAAAGAACTTGAGTGTGTGAACCCTCAAGTCTAATACTGTATGATACTGGTGTTAAAAATAAGTACACTATGCAATTTATAAGTTATGCAATTTAACATGCAAGCTCTGATTAGAGGAAATTATTTTTTAAATAATTTCATTAAGGGGAAGAGGTAGTAGTTGAAATTTTCCCTTATATGCTACACTTTGAATGGCATATCTTTAATCTCCAGTATCTCCTCAGGCCAAGCAATTTTTGATTAAAAAAGACCAGGCAGAGTTCTCGCTGAATCAGCAGTCCATTGCCCAGCTCCTGATATGTGAGGCTCACCAGCTCCTCTCAATTGAACAATCTCACACAAACTGCCTGCTGAGAAAGGTCAATGGCTGACTGAACTACCTGCTGTGGCTCTCAAAGGCTGAGACACAGGCTACAACACAGCTGAGACAAGGAGAAAGATATTTATCTTCCCAGTGTTCATTTTGGGCTATTAAGGTACCAGCTCTATCTCTATACCCCTTCATTTACTGTCAGTGGAAAGTGGTGGGGTTCCCCAGAGACACACTGGATTTGTCAGTCCAGCTGCAGCTCCAACATGCTGCCTCAAGGAGCCTCTCTCTCCTCACTGACAACAAGGAGAAATGACAGCCTAGCCTCCAAGCTTAGGTGCCTACTACAGTCATTCCTCAAAACTAGAACAATGAAAAATTAAACTACCTTGGTTTCATCTTTAGATCTATTTCATTCTTACTGCCAATGAACTCTCTCTCCCTTCCTTCCAAAGTTCTACTGGCACAGTTTTTTTGGTCCAAACACTATTTACCTGAGGGTCACTTTTCTTGATAGGGTTTTGATACCTCTTTTGATACCTTGAAGGCTCAAGAAAATTTGGGTTTTTTCATCATCATGCTTATTATACAAGTTTAAACGTCAAAGCGATATCCTCACAAGCATGTACTCTTGCGCATGGTTTTCTCTTTCACTCAACTGTTTAGCATCAAAAATCAGTGGTTTTGCAAGATGAGAATCTAAGTCTTTAAGTAACATATAGGTACAGAATGGAGTCCTAGCAAACCAACTGCAGTTAAGACAATGAACAGTTTTCAGTGAAGTATTTAAAGTCTGTCTTTAAAGAAATTTAATAGCTTGTTATATATTGATTTTATGTGTTACCACCCAGATTCTGATATTCTCCTGGAATGGTTCTGACAGGCAAAAATGTTCATAATTTAAAATATTTTTCATTTTTAGTTTGTACCATTTAATGTAATTTTGGGACTATGTGCTCTCATTTATGTCTATTTGACATAATGCCTTTGGGTATTTATTAATATGGGCTTTGACAATGTCCAAGAGACTAACATAATTCCCAGGAGCATTTTTTTTATACTGCTACCACTTATCATTTGTCATGGAACTAGGGCAGTAGTTCACCTCCAAGAGTAGCTCCCTCCTACATTTCAGAGACATCATACGTCTTTTCAATATCTCACATTAAAATCTCACCAAGAATACTGTAAAACTTTAGAGTCTTCCAAGTCAAAATCTTATTAAATCTCACAACACTAAGTTTGTTCATTCTGTCATATATTACTACGAAAGAAGTGGGAATTGTTGAGAATTTGGCTCACATTTTGTTTCTCTCCTCTGTTGGAATTCTCATGGGGTTCCTTAGTAGATAGCTACAGAAAACAGTAATCCTAGAGATCATACCAGAGAACAAAATTGTCCTTAATTCTTCCTTACCAAGCCTGCCCAGGTTGATCTTGAGGTGAAGGCAGTAGCCTCCCACAGCCTGATATTTAAGCATTTCTTTTACTTGCTTTCAATTTTACTTTTGTCCTGCTGGTTCTAATAAGTAAAGTTTATTATTCATGAAGTACATTTAAATTTTGTACCAGCCTGCAACAAGGCCCTTTTAGAGTATTCTGACATGGACTGGAGTTCATATATATTCCCTTTAAGTTGACATTTCCAGAAAACAGCAAGTAATAACTTGAAAAAAAATTGAAAAAACTTAAGGGAGTACTTCAAATATACCTGTCTATTTTTTTTGAGAAAAACTCTGGTCCAGCTGTGAAAGAGCCCAAGTGTTCACATATCAAATCTACAGCGATACCAACTTTCCTAGTGGGGTGCAAGAAATCCATAATAGTTTTTCAAACTGATAAAATACATAATTATAAGCTTTCAAGCTTACAGTTCCACAAATGAATCAGCACTTGGAAGAATTTTTAAAAAGAAAACAAGATCAAAATAATTTTTATTACTGAATTAATTTTTTTATGAGGCAATTTTATCACATAGAAAGTGCTTTGAATATCATAATCTATCGAGCAAGGACCTTGGCAGTCTACAGGTGGTTCCTGTGAAATGGAAAAGTTATTTAAGACTTATAAATTAAATATAGAACTCCTTTTATTTGCTCTGATGATGCTGTTCTCTTCAGTGATTTTGAATTAGGCTGAAACATAGACCATTCTTTTGCTGCAACAACAACAACTGATTTCAAAACGTCCATTATGCCAAACCAAGGGCAGAATAATTCACTTGTATGCTAAACATATGTCAAGAAACATGCTACAAACAGCTTTTAGACAGGTAACAGATGGAGAACATTTTTATTTCCCTGCAATTCATCTGCCTCCTCTTTTAGCCCATGAAGTTGTAGTTTTGAATCCCTAAGCTCATGGTATGGCCCTTTATAATCCGTCTTTTTGACACTTTCGGTAAAAGACTGAAAAAATATTTGGTTGGATGTAGTTCAATGTTATTGGAAAATAATTTTACTTACCCTGGTACTACCATTAAGGTAATTTTCTCAAGTTTGGATCTTATATGGCAACATTTTAATAGTGTGACCTACCACAATTTAATAGCAAGTTCCACTAGAAGATGGAGCCCTGTGACAGAGAGTCTCAATTCAACACATACTAAACAAGCCCTCTCTATCAGCTCTGGGGCCATATCCAGGTATGGATAACTGTGTCATGCTGCAGACTCATGAGTTTGTTCCATGGAAAGTCGTCCTGCCTCTCAAAGCATTGCAATACCTGTCATGCATAATCCAGCACTAATTCACAGCAGCCAAGGCAAATTCACTTCCAGAGTCCCTGAGTTCCAGCAAACACAGTGGCCAGCACAGGGCCAATTCAGCCTGGTTGGCACCCGGTTTGGCATATCAAACTCAGCCAAAATGAAGTTCACCTCTAATGAAAAGCATGCAGTGGTCTGTGGAAGAGAAAGCACTACTAAAAAAGACTTCTGAGCATCCTGAATTAAATGCTATTTTTTTCAAAGCTACTCTGATAGTTTCAAAGTTACTTCTGACTTAAAAAAACAGTCAAAATCCCATAGGAAAGGGAAAGGATTAGTTCAGTGGACAGCTGACTCATTTGAATGGTTACAAAACATGGGCACAAGTATTTAAAGCAGAGCCCATGAGGCAGGCTCTTCTAGAAGAGAGAGGGCTGCTGTGGTGTCATGTCAAATGCAATCCATGCTGTTCAGATGTTACCATACTTCTTTATTCATATACAAACGTGCACACTCTCTACTCAGCACTGTGCTCATCCTAAATACTGCCTTCCCACAACTCAGACAAGAATTCCATGGACATTGCTCCCCTTGGAGGTGCCAAGGCATTTTTCACTGCCTTGCCATGATCCCTGTCCCTCTGGTCACTCCTGAATCTCTCCCTCAGTAAAGGCTGAGTTGCTTTATTACCAGCAAGATGCAATAGATCCAGAATTACTCTAACCACACAAAACTAGTCTGAACAAACAAATTCAAAACTGCCACCAAAAAGAATGTCCAGAAAACACCAGCATCCCATTATTTTTATCCTTTTCTGTTGTGTTTTGGTCTACATGTCCTTCTTCATTAACAGACCTTGTCTGGAAGATCAGCATATAAATAAATCAAGAAGAAGTTCTACTGCTGAGAGTAATCTCTATGTGCATGAAGCCTGTGAGATTTTCTTTGTGTACCAATATGAGGTAAAATGAATCACAATCTGCACAGGACCCTTGTCTCTAATACAATGTGACACAAGACCTTCAGGGCAGGAGTGTTTCTTATTTGTTTTGCCACCTCCACCCTCCCAAATCAGATAGCACTTGGTTTGAGAACCCAGCAAGGTGAGCACCTCCCTGTGCCCTCCCCCAGATAGGGGAAACTAGCAAAGAACAACACACACAAAATGCCATAGATTTCTTTAATCTATGACTAACCCAAACAAAGCACCTGCTCTCTTCACAGAGCACTTTAACAGTGATTCTCACTCAATATTTAGCATTGTCATAAGCTCTGTTTGCATTTTCTTTTCCTGAAAGGATATTGGAATATTATTAATGTACTTGTTATCAATTACTACTAATTTAAAGGGGACTTAACTTGAGGCAGTATTTTATCTTTCATCAGAACTACTTTTCTCATAAAAAGGGTACTTGAATGAGTTTGCTAGTATTAAAGCTATCACATTCATCAGCTGGAAACCATACCCAAAGTCCCAATGCTGGCATTACAGAGCCATTATTTGGAGTAGATAAGAATATAAAAAACGGTGCTCCTTGATTAATTCATAAACAAAGTTGAATAACCGAAGAGAAAGTTGACATTAAACAAAGCAACCTTCAGGGAACATCCTGGGTTCTTGCAGCTCTACTGGGAAATATTCTGTAGGACTCAAAAAATGCTTGTTTATCAAGGTAAATATGTCAAGGAGGAGTTATTCAGACATAGCCTGAAAACAATACAGCTTTTAAAAAAAATCCACTTGCGGTATTGTGAGGACTCTTCCCCAGAGAAAACCATTCAAAATGTCATACAAACAACAAATGGAAGTAATCAAGTTGTAAAATGACAGAAGAACAAACAACAATAATAAGACAAGGACAAATACACAGCTCCATTTAGGGAAAAAAAAACCCCAGTAAATACTGAGTTCAGAAGGCATGTGCTGGCACCTTTCTACCTGCCTTGCTATGTACTCTTCTGTCTTGACAATTCCACCACTTCCTCTACCACCATTTTACAGTTTTAACCTTTTCTTCTTCTCTTCCCCACATATGATGGGTCTTTCTTTTCCTTGCACCTTACACCTATACCATAGCTGGTGTCATCCAAGTGAGGAGGAAGAGAACAGAAATAGTCTAGTAAGTCAGGGAGGGGTCTGGAAGGCTTTGTTAAACAATGCTGGTGGCAGTGGGAGAGCTGAGGCAAGTAGCAACCACAGCCCCACCTGGCAGGAGCACCTGGCAGGAGCACTAAAACTTGCCTACCCAAGTGTCCACTGTCTGATGGCTACCACCGGCTCTCAGACACTCTCTGACTTAGACCGAAAAAGAAGAAACATTTCCAGCAACACCTTTTAGACTCTAAGCAATAACCTTCTTCACCTAATAGCTAAAGCTACATGCTCTATCTGGAGGTTGGACATTCCTGGCTGAAGTCCAACACCAACAGCCTCGTTACCTTACCAGGAAAATACAACATAGAAGATACTAGCCTTTTTTTTTCTTTTTTTTTACTAGAAGATACCATTCCAAATATTATGTCAACAACTGTTTAATGTTGACAACACAACTGTCAAGACTGAATAGCACAAGCAAATATTTTTACATCTGATTCTACATGCAGCAAGTCTAGAAAATCAGCACTAGCATTTGATTCAGTGGGGACAGGAAAAAAGTTGCTTCTACTTCCATGTTAATTTGCCCAGTTTTTATACAGTGCAACCTGAAACACACATAGGTCATGCAAGAGCCTTAAATTGAAGCTAACTCAAACTTCTGTTAATAGTGAAACCAGAAGCTACAACTTTCCCAAAGCAGATTTTTTGCTGGTCAGAGATGAGTGGCTTTTAAATAACTGCTTCTTAATACTTTCATCTTCATAATTTTGGATAGTTGTATTAGGCTGGCTCTGTTGTTTAAGATGAGGAGGATGATAAGACACAATGTATATAAAGCAAACACATTGATCTATAGGTAGCTGCTTTCTTCAATCAAATGCAGATAAAATTTTTGAAGCTAACCCCTCAGTAGTCATACTTTTAAACTCCAACATTTAGAGAGCGTATGCAATACACACCCCTAAATTTAATAATACAACAGGATTATAGTCTAGGAAAATCTTTACCAAAAAAATTACTGCATTAGAAAACACTTCATTCAGAGCTTGAGGACTAATTTACTGGAACCAGGATAATGCAACATGCCTCACAACACTCTCAGAGAACGAACAGGAATTGGGCAACTTGGAGTAGAATCAGAATGAAAAGAGCTGTAAATTTCAAAGCTACCCAAAGATGATGAGTCTGTGCAGCAGTTCATTACATATTTTTGCAAATCTAAGACTTCAGATTTGTCTAGAAAGGAGTGTGGAAACCTTTTTAATATAAGGCTCCTCCAACTCATTCTCAAAAATAAAAGGATCATTTGGATTACAAAGACAAATCTGATTTTTAAGTTGCAGAACAAATCTTGTACATGAGCTGTAGTGTATATCTCATAAGCATGAGACAGCTTTCTTTCACCATCCCTTCTGTAGCTCAGATTTAGACTTATAAGAATGGTCTTCAGGGGTAATTTTTTTCATTTTTAGTTCTTGCCCTCTTCCTTTCAGACATCACATTTTAGAAACAGTCTCCTCATCTCAAATTCAATCAGTCCAAATGTGACCTTTTCTACCTTAACTATTCCTCTCTTTATCTTTTCTAAAACATTAAAAAATTCTACTACACTTTCTCCCTCATGATCTCCCATAAAAACAAACAAGTAAAAATTTGCTTGTAAACATGATAAAAAAGGAATTTTTGGGGGGTTTCCACTATTTTGAAATAATGACAGAAAATATGTCAGGCTGAACTGAAGCTCCATAAATCCTTATGTGATACATTCTGGAATCTTGAAAGATTTGCACCGGGAAACTAGCTATCTTTTACTCTAATTTAGCAGGCCAAAAAGATCAGGTCATATAGAAATTCTGTCATTCTTCTGATGAAAAACAATTCAAAAAACTCAAACTCCTAATTAAAAAGTATCTAGCTGTCATTTCTCAGTCACTACAGTTTTAACTGAGAAGAAACTGTTCCTTCTTCATCAGGACTTAAGGGAGTATCTGGCAGCCCACCCATAAATATAGATCAGTAACAGTTATTGAAAACAAAATCCTTGTTATTATCGAGATTTCCAAGAATTTAAGCAAGCAGTAGAATCAAAAGGATATATATTATTGCTAATATACTTTAGAAAGCAAGTAATGAGTGCTTGCTTCGCTAACCACTAAGGGTTTTTTCTGTTTGTCATTTTTCCTCCAACTACTAGCTTTTAAGTGAAATTCCCAGTTTATGATAATACAGGCTCTTAACAAGTTACCCTCTCCTCTACTGCTTCTTCTTCTTCCTCTTATCTTTGATTTCTTTTAAAAATAAAGCTTATTTCCTTTATAAGTTAGTTTCTTTTTAAAACAGCATGGTTTTTTCCATCCAATTATTGAACTGGGGCTTTGGGGGCATCTAATTAAATGTTCTTAAACTGCTCCCAATTAATATCATTCTGTTTCAGTTTAAATTGTCTTCCACCTGAATGGGGGTATTAGCCTTCTAATTGCTTTCTAATTGCTAAGTTGGTATTTCCAAAACACCAAGTAGATATCCATTAGTGATGTGAACTATAGTGTATGTTTAACTCAAGTTAAATCATTGCCTTGATAACTTAGTTTTTCCATTTTTCACAGACTCTGTAGAAAGAATTCATTTTGTAGTTTGCCTCAGTGTTTTGCTGCAGAAATCAGCTTGTACACTGCATTGTACTACAGCTTTTAAAATACTGATCAATGTAAATGAATGTAAATAAGCACAGGAAATGTTATTTTTCTGTTTATTTTAAATACTCATGAAGCTGTGGGTCAGATACCAATATTGTCTTGATAAGAAAAAAAGGAGAAATTACTGTTGTCGCCAGTTTGTTTTCCAGCTACTTTAGAAGGAGAAAGGGAATTTAATAACATATTATGACACAGTAAAAATATAATTTTAAATCCTGTACTTTTCAGAGTTTTCACTAATTTCTTTCTTTATTACTGTGACCAAATTCTAATGGACAGGAATGAAAAGTTAATGCAGGAGGTTTCTTCAACCCTCCCCCAGTTACAAAGTTCAAATTTATTAATACACTCTTAGTGAAAATTCTTCATACCTGAAATCATTCATAAATTGGACTAAGATTAGAAACATGTCAACAAATTCCTACAAAGGAATTTAAGATTAGTTCAGATAAGAACACAAAATCTGAAAACTCTGATAGACATCTTATTGCTAGAAAATCCTCAAATATGCTGCCTCACATAAATAGGTGTTACAGTAATACTGAAAAGCCTCAGAAGGATGAGCCACCACTCTCCTAAGAGAGAGCAGACTGACAAAACTCTAATAGATGGGAAATCTCAAGGGAAAAATATATAAAGGGGGAGTTAAAGAAAGTGCAAAGCTGAAATTAACAACCCAAACTGAGTTTAATATGGCTATGGTTAACTTCCTTTTGATGTTGCAGGTAGCTCAGGTATTGAATTCTGCAATGTACTCACTTATTTTGTATCACTATTTTAGCTGTCCAGCAGTAACAAACTTAGTCAACAGCTTTTACCTGGTAGCAGTTTTCAAGAAGCATTGAGACCAAATTTAATAATGAGAAAATCTTATTTACTTAGAAATATTGAAACATCAGGATAAACTACTACAAGCAAATTTTACTTGCAAATTGATTGATTAATTTTTCCATTTAGGAATAATTTTAAAGAAATTATGGAGTTAGAAATAACTAATAATTTTTTTATTCATGATGGTTTTCCTCTGGAGACAGCTGAAATGACAAAAGACGTGCTCTAAGCAAGTTTTTTTAAAAACCAAACTATATATTAGAAAAGCTTCAAATCTAATTTGAAATTTAAATTTTGATGTGGATTCAAGAAATACTAATTTTCTCTGTTATGCATTGGCTTAGATAAAATTTGATAGCAAAACTTTGCATGTTTTCAGTGTATCTTTATCAGCTTTATTTCTAATCTATTTAATGAAGACATGCATTTTCTCCATGCTTTTTACTTTTTATTTTCCATTATTTTTAGTAAGAAATTTAAAATACGAAAACACCAGGTCTGCAAAAGAGAACTCTCCCCCCTGCCTCACAACATCACAGTCATAAATGGAACAAAATAAACTTATTCCAAGTATTTTTCCTCTCTTCATCTTTGGAATATGAAGCTTTAAATATTGAAACCATATTACTTGTTTAACTTAAAACCCATGCACAAGCACACCTACATCATGGTGTACATCACCCAGCTAGCCAGCGTTAGCCACACCAAGACTTCAGAGAGGAAAATCTTGGCAAAACTTCTGTAAAACAATTTAAAAAAAATGAGTAACCCTATGCCTGAATAGACACATTACATTGTCATTAACTGAGAAAAGCTTGAATTACTTTAACCTTTATCTGCCAAAATCTATTATTTCAAAATATACTACTAGAACTGAATGCAAGAATTGGTCAGAAAAATATTTTTCTTGAATACCTATGCATAATATACTCTACAGGAACATGTAAACATTAGCTTATAAATATTAAAAGATTTTAAAAGTTACATTTAAGTCACATATATTTTGCAATGAAAACTGAAATTTTAAATGTTGAAATTTCACTGAAAATTTGAACCAAAAATTTTCTACTGGTAATCAGAAGTTTACCTTGTCTTTGAAAAAAAACCTCAACTGTTATTGTGGGATTCCACAAAATTTCATAATTTACTACATAACGTATGCAAAGTTATTGCATAGTTTTGCATCTTATTGAATATTGCTCATATTTTCCAAGGAATAACACACACATACACTTGATATGCAAATATACATAATATATTAAGTATCAGAAAGAATAACTTTGTGTTGAACCTCAGTATGAAGCTGAGGCTTTGATACAGATGTGAACTGGTTTTATTGAGGACCTCCTCTAACTATTTGATCATATATTCCACTTAATGAAAATCTATTCTTTGTGATATGCAGAATATTCATCCCCACCATTTTAAAATGCATTGAAGTTATTCAGAAATACTTACAGGGAAAAAATGCATTTGCAGCAGGGCATTTTTTTAAACATATGTTAAAGGCATCATATAGCCTTCATCCAGTTCTATGCAATGATTCAAAAATAGATTTAAAACATCTAAATATATTTCTAGCACATTTTTTTCCATGGATGGTGAACAATCAGAGAAACTCTAAAGCCTAACTGCCACACTTTCTGTATATCGAGAATTATGAATTTTATCTACCTATATAGAGGAATGAAGTAGATCAGTAGATATTTTATGAATATCAAGGGTTTAACGTATTTCTGGCATTTTACAAGTTTATGTGGAGGATCATAAATGTGCTTTTTTTTCAAAGTAGTAATACTTTTTTTTTTGCACAGATTCATTTCAAATTGACACCTACAAAACAAAATAATTCAAAGAATCATAAGGCAAGTTCTAGTGCATGTCTCCCTTATGGTGTTGTAGGATAAACAGAAAACGTCAGACAAACATTGCCACATACTAGGAGATGAGTAATTTAAATATTTGAAAATTATGAGACTGGTATTTATTTCTTACTTTTTGTAAACTGCCTAACCAGACAAGTAAATTAGTAACATGCTAAGCTAAAATTCTTGCTGATGATTACCTGAGATGATACTAAAAATGTTTTTAGAAATAAGGTGGACCTCAAAGCCTGCCTTCTTCCTCTTCAGATAAACACTTTGAATAAAAGTTGGGTCTTGGAATACTCAATATGATGAGAAATGTCATCCATGGGCACATTTCAAAATTCCCTAGGCTGTCTGTAGCAGATGAAAGTGTATTTTTAACTCATGCATGGAACAAAAAGTACATGAATATAGCACGATTCATTCTGCTGAGAAGTACTTCTACTTCTGTCTTAAAAATGTTTTTGGGTTGAATACAAAGAGGCAAAAATCCCTGACAAAATACATTATGCAAAACCTTGGATTTCCATATTCCTTCTACAACCAGTGGTGCTCAGTAGGTATTTCTGAAAGCCTTCACAAGGAGACATAAGCAAGAGATATTTCCCTCCCTTCTTTTTGGTCTTTTACAGCATTTCCCAATCTATCATTTTCTTGTTTCTTTGAGAAGAAAAATAAGTAGGTATTTTCACATCATCAAAAAGATTGATCTTCAGCCTGATCATCCAAATGATGAAAGACTTTTTCCTACATAATACAAGCACAAAGCCCAGGCTGGAATCTGACAGAAAAATAACTGAATTCACAAGTACAGCATATCAGACAAGACCAACAGGCAGAATGCTTCTCCTGAAATCAGACTGGAGAGCTTCCAGATAGAGAGTTTAGAGATCAAATGGAAACTATGCAAAACCAAACCCATGCACTGGCTAGAACACAGAGGAAGAAAACTAATTTCAGAAGCAGCTTTGAGCATGTTTAAACGCATTACTGAAGAGTCCACTATTATCGAAAGGGAAAAAAGGTATTATCTAAAAATTTTCGTTGAAAGACATTTGAATTTTGACTGTCCCTATTAGATTCTAGGTTTCAGACTGCAGAATATACTTTCATTCATCCATTTTTCTGAGGAAGTGGTTTCTTCTCTTTGGTTAATTTGAGATACTATATAGTACAGACTTTCTTAATCTAATATTTCTTCTGATGGTTCTTAAAGTATGGAAGATGAAAATGTGTGCTATTTTTTAACTCAAGGGAAATTCTCATATAAATTTGATTTATATTGGACACTTGGTAATTGTGATCTTGGACACAACAAACTCCTGCAGTTAAATGTTTCTATTTAACTGAGTGTTCCTCAATGTTATATGAATGTTATTTTTTGTTTGTTTTCCTCTCCCTTTCCACAATCACTTTGTATAATGAGATGTGGCACTCCTGCAAGTTCAAACCCCAGCTTATGGATTGCATGAAAGTAACTGTCACTTGCAATCATTATCAGTAAGGGTTGGTTTGGGGTTTTTTTGTCTCATATGCAGTGATAGCATTTTATTTGCCTGCTTCTATTATTCAGAGCAGGTAACTTAAGGTTGTGATAGTGCAATTCATGATGATGCCTGGAGACATTGGAGAATTTCATTCAAAGAATATTCAATGATTTTTTATTTGTCACTAATTCATTCAAGTACTGAGGCAAAAAGCATGCTTAAGGAGAAAGATAATATTTCCCTTTTTATTTTTAAAAGGTTGTAAAAATCTCTTCCATCAAACACTATCCTCATAATCACCTCACTTAAAGTTCATATTGCTAACTAAATTATACCTTGAAATCATTAGACTATTTAGGGCATAATAAAAAGAGGAAATATACAGCTTTCAGCTCATTATGAAATTTCTCATTATCCTGGCTTTGTTTAGAACAATTGCTTGAATATGCATTTAGGACAGGCAGAAAGCCAACTATTTGTCCCTTATACTGAATAGGGACTTTGGCAAACTCCACCCTTCACAGCAAATGAGTTTTCAGAAATAGCCGTTCTCCTTTGAGCAGACTAACTGGTACAGCGCCAAATTTGATACATCCTGGAAGTGGGTAAGAATCAAAGGCAGGGGGGAGGGTAGGAAGTGCAGAGAGGAGAAAACCAGCAAGAAAGATAGATAAATTAAAGTAAGCATTAAAAATCTTCAGAGAAATTCAGAAGATAATATGCCAGATAAAGGAGGCAGCAAGAGAGAACAGTGTAGAGTAGCACAAAAAATGTCGGTCCCTTAGGCTGCTTACACCACAATGCCTGACTCCTTCCACTCTGAGATTGGGTTTGCAGTTTCCTGTACCTCTGGAAACTTTTTATTTTACAGAGTGAAACATTCCACTTTGAACTCAAAAAGAAGAGTCCCACACCTTCATGGGGCCTCTTTCTCCTATCCTGTTGACTATCATAGAAAGAGTTGAAACACAATATAACATTACAATCTTTCTTACACTCAAAAACTGTTACATTTAGGCTATTATAAAATATGCTTCTATCTTCTTTACTATGAAGATCTCTACAAAGGGGGAGAAAAAGTCAGACATTTTTCAAGCAGGCAATAGAGAAATATTTGTCCTTTCGTCCCTCCTTTTAAGACATCAGCAACTTACAGGCAATCTATAAGAAGATTTACACTCTTATGTGCACAGCACACATTGTTTTTAATTAAGAGACCTCCAATTTTATTTCTATAGTGTATATTCCAGCTCCTTTTCAGGTGTCTAGTATATGACCATTCCATCATAAGAGCTTTCCAGCCCAGGTTTGTGGGGATCTAAGATGCCCTTGTCAATAGCCTGCCTTGGCTCTGGGGAGGCCCTCATCAATGGTCTCTCTCTATTGATGTCGTGGGCTGAACTCCACTACTGGATATCAGGGAAAGGATAGACCTTTCATAATGCACACACAGTCCCCTTCAGGCTGCACACACAGGGAGTCTGTCTTTAAAGAGTGAGCTGGTAGAAGGTTTAAGAGCTGTAGGCATTAAAGTGCAAGGGTTACACAGAGAGCAGCTAGTGAACTCAGAAAGAAAAAGAGAAAAAATTAGTCAAGAACAAAAGAGTGGAAGGAAGACAAGACAAATGAGTGCACAGCAATAAAACATCTCTAGCTGTGCACTCAGTATCAAATACTAACAGAGTTTGCATTCAAAATTCTTAAGTCCATTCACGAACTGACAGTAAATAACGGTTCCATTTTTGTTTTCCTTCTCTAAACAAAAGTAACATCTATGGCCCATGGACCTAACTACCTGTTCATTATATTAATCATATAATTCCATGGAAGTACTTATCTTTCTAACTCTCCATACTCTTTTCTATAATCTCATACATTATTTTTTAAGCAGACTAGAGAAGAAATCCTAAAACTTAGGCCTATGAAAAAAAAATAGTGCATCATTTTACACTGGAACAGGTTGCCCAGTGAAGTTCTTGATAACCCAACCTTGGAACTGTTTAAGCCCAGGTTGAATGGAACTCTGAGCAACCTGGTCTAGTTGAAGGTGCCCCTGCCCGTGGCAGGAGGGTTGAAACAAGATGGGCTTTAAGGTCCCTTCCAAGCCAAACTATTTTATGATTCTAAGATTTTGTAGCTTTTTCAAAGACATTATAATGAATCTTACTTGACCCACCTTTGTAATTAGGCCAAAAAAAGTTTGGTAAATTTTCTCCCATTATTTTCCAAAGTTATTCTATTTAGTTGTTTGATCTTAACCATTTTCATATGTCTCTTCTTGGACAATGAAGGTGAATCCAATGATTTGGCTACAGAGTCCTGTTCAACTTTCTGTTTACTGTCCACAGACACAATGTCATTGGCTCACAGTCAAACAGTCTGAAAATTTTATTAAATACACAGCTTTCCAAAATCTGGATTCATCCAAATTCAATTTCTGAAATCTAATATGGTCTTGTCTCTCCGTTTCTTTTAAAAAACCTAATGAAATGTAACATAGAAGCAGCAGAATATTTTAGAATGAAGTCATTACAATATTCAGGCTAAAATACAAATTCAAAAGATTCAATCACAATTCAGATTAAATCCTAATCTAATTTTTACATTGCACTTATAGATCATTACAATAAATATAATCTATTAACTGCTTTTTTTTTTTCTCTGACAGCATTGAGGAAGTGGAGTTGTACTAGATGCTCAGTCTTACATATTTTTACTCTTAGGTGGCTGAATATTCCTGCCCTGTTTTATGCGCCTCCTTTCTACCTTCACTAGCAGAACATTTTAGGAGTTGCAAATTATTTGGTATAGAAGGATGTATGAAAAAACTACATACTAATTCACATTACTGGAATGATCAAGCAGGGTTACCAATCCCAAGAAGAAAATGGCAGCAGAAATGGAGTGGAGGACTCTTTATCACTGCTAGTGTGCAGCAGGGTGACCAAAAGACACACTCCAGTGTGCTGCAGCAGGATCCAGCCAGCCTTGGGAGATGCAGAACAGGGAATGAAGCTGCACATGTCACAAGTGAGAGAGAGAAGGGACACTGGAGCTAAGGACCACGTCCATTCCCTACCAGAGGTCTCAGCATTTTTCCTTTAACATAAAACACAAAAAATCCACAGAGAAAAATCCCCAGAGACCCTGGGGATTACACACCATCAAAAGCCTTATGGATGGCCCTCTGAATTCATGAAAGGTAGGGAAGAATCCCTGTGGATGATTGAAACAGGTAATTGCTAAAGCACAGCACTGAGGCTAATCAGAAAGAAGCTCAAAGCGATTGGTCAGTTGAGCTTGACAGACCAGTGTGGATTTTACTGGCTGTAAAATCATAATCTCACAGTTTCTAGGCAGAAGAATCTGGTCACAGGAAACAGCCTTTTCCCCAGCATCTAGTCAACCAATAAAGATAAGTCACAAGCAGAGGCAGAGATCTGTCTATAAAAGACAGTTCCATGTGCCATGCAGGGTTGGTACAGTTCATTGGTTTAATTCGGTGCCTGTTTAGGCTGGTGATCTCTGCTGCTCCTTTGTAGAGTATCCTTTATTTTGTCCCATTACTGTAAAATATTCTTTCAAAGTGCTTTAAACAATCACTTAACAAGAACAAGGTATATTTGTTGGCCTACCAGCACGCCTAGAGAGCATCTCCCAAAGCTATTTGTGGTTGAATTTCATGTCACCAAATTGCCTGAATAAGTGGTAATAACATGCCATTACTAGTAATAACATGCCAGTCTACAGTTCTTCCTAGCTGGAAAGAAACCACTGAAATTGCATGTCCTATATGTGCTCTCTAATATAAAGAGTGAAAAGTCAAATAGTTGAAGACATAAAGAAAAGACTAAGATGTAACTGACAGTACAATTCAAATACTAGTGGATATGCTGCAAAATAAAAGAAAATTAAAAGAAAAAATCATGTAATCACAGAAAATGAAAACATTGTCATAATAAAATTTACATGTGTATAAAATTCACATTCAAACTGAGCTTGAGAATTTTAAATTTTTGGTAGAATCTTGCACAGATTTGTTTTTCAGAGTTCTGCACATCCTGGTACCATGGGGCCACAGTTAATAGCTGTGATCAGAAGCAAATCAGGGTGACAAAGGTCTTTTGCTTTCAGGTAGTAACAAGGTTTACTAAATATACCTAGACAATTCTTATCTAAAGCATGCAATTCCTCATAGTCCCAGGGAAAAGTGCAGAACCTGATGGTGTTCTGCACCTGCAGACAATGATGGCTCAGAGGAAGAGGGACAGTAGCAGTGCTGGTTCTGATATAAGAATTACTGAGCGCCCTCATAGCGCCAGGAGAGCTGCTTCATCCTCAGAAAACAACAACAATGTATCGGCATCAAGGCCTTCAGCAAGCAATCAAGCAATTTAAGAGACTACTCCTCTGCAAAGTGTTGTGGCGAGTCTGAACTCAGCAGTCAATGATATTTTGTACCCTGCAGAAAGTCAAACACGGAAGCAGTGAGAGGGATTAAACTGCAACTTCATTTTTCATTAGGATCAGCATTTAGTCCTTTCTGTTAGTGTGTTCAGAGTTCTTTCCCCAAGAAATTTCTTCATCTACTGCAGACAGCTCTGGTTATTATTAATACTCCAGATCAGAAGGAGAGGCAGCTCAGACCTGATGCTGTTCCATAGCAGAGTAACAGAGCAGCATCCAGTCAATAGCTTTGTCGTCTATATAAAATTAATTTAGCTGTGCCCTTTGCATATTCACAGGTCTCCATCATACCTCAAAACCATCAAAATGTTTCTTATTTCCAGCCTATAAATAGAGTAGCTGATGCAGATTTAGATATTTATATTTTATGTTTCCCTAATACAGGTTAGTGTCTTGTTTATAACAATACAGCACACGATGCTCTGTAACCTAAAATCTAAACCAGACCAGCATATATATGCAGGGGATAGTCCACAAAACATCACAGTGCTGAAGAGAATTCACCTCCCAGCTCAACACACACCACAGACAAATGGAGTCACTACCAGAGTACAGCCAGAACACGAAGGAAACCACGTCATCACATACAAGCAGCATCCACACCTTAAAAATCCATTGTAAGAGCTAATCAGGAATTTTAGGGATGCTAACTGTATCTCCAGTGTCCTAACCATCAGAAGCTATTTTATAACTGATACCATACACTGAGTATTGTGACTAATTCCCCTTTCCTTTTTTTCTTAAAATTGTTACAGATCTGCACCATGAGCACCCATGACCAACTCTGAGTTTCTCTGACCATGGTTTCAGGATACTGAGAGCTAGTATGGTGCTTTTCTATGAGCATTTATATTGTAAATGGAACTTAGGTATCAATGTTGATACAACAGAGTTATCAATAAAGTTGTGCAATAATAAGTATGCATAATGTAGTAGTGCATAAATAGTCTTAAAACATATATTTTTAAACAGAACAAGAACATTTTTCTTTAAATAGTCACAAGAATAAAAATCTTAGGCAACAGATTGGATATTTTTGTTGAGGCCTCAAGAAAGAGACAGAAGACAAAAAAAAAATCCTTCAGAACCCATCACTCAAAAAGTCATAAACAAAATTGTTGACAGATATAAAAGGTCAAAATGTGTTTTCTGAGAACAGAAAAATTATACAACTGACCAAGACAAAAGATAAAATTGCAGAGATACCCTAGTGCAAGCAGAGTTCAATCCACCCTTTCAAAGCATCTTGCCACATTTCTGCTCTCACATTTGAGAGACAAAAATCCAGCACATTTTAAATAAATTGCATTTAGCTCAAGAAAGAGAAAAAATAAATGTAATAACAGCTCCAGAGTATCAGATTTAGATGTGTGAAAATTTTCATAAGAAAATAGGCTAAGATAGACAAGAAGCTGGAAGGGGACACAGCCAGGACAGCTTATCCGATTCAGCCAAAGTGATATTCTGTACTGTGAAATATCATGTGTAAAAATAAAACTTTGGGTAGAGGGGGAAAGGAGGAGCACTTCCAAATTGGTCATTGCTAAGGGCTACTCTGCTGACTTCATTAACAATGTGGAACATTCTGCTGGAATATCAGAGCTTGGGTGGGAAATGGCCAAAAATGCAAGCTCTGGTCATCAGCATTTTCATAGGAAAAGCAGAAACAGAAAAGCTTCCAGGAGAAAAATAGTATTCTATTTGAACCACACTACAAGAACTGACTCAAAGAGTCATTAAATTGAAAACATTAATTTTGCAGAGTTTAGCTCAAAATACCAATCATTTCATTAACAGGCTTTGTCATCCTCACAGAAAGTGAAGAAGTCTTCAGATGTTAACTGTATTCATAGGTTAAAAAGCAGCAATTTAAAAGGTAATCTTTTACACCTTATCAGTACTCCATAATAGATGCTTAATATAACTGATCAGGAATGGATTTTAATCCCAGAATGAATAAGGCTCTGAAATTCTTTAGTGAATAATTTAGGATTTTCAACGGCTCTTCATTAAATAGCTGCACTTCTCATAGATGGAGGTAGTATATAATGGGGTTAGGGGCTCGGGGACAGAGCTGGAAAAACATTTTGGAGTCAAATTTTCTCTTGAAATCAGAATTTAGTTCTACACTACCTGTTACTTCCTAACCCTGAAATATTTCATCCCCATAGGCATTTCATATTTCAACATGAAATTCCTGTCAGTTCTTACTTACAGTTTTGCTTGTGGGAAATCCAGAACCTGCACCATCTTGCAAGCACCAAGCACTTTGGTGCTCAACTCTGTCAGGACCCAGGAGCACAGTGAGGGTATTATTTTCTCATGTAACTGGTGGTAAGTTTGTCTGCTGGTGGAAGGTGGAGAAGGATTGCCTTTGCAACACATCTTGGGTTGTTTCCTTCTTGTACTAAGTTGCCTTCATCTTTTTTCATAAGAATTTCTTGCTTGTGCCCTTCCACAAGGGAAGGAGGGGATGTGGAGGGGGAAGTCTGGGTGGGAACTAAGCTGGCTGGCTGGGTTCAACCCACCACAGTAGGAAATATTTAACATTTCTAAGTGTAACATTACAATTCTCAAGTTAAGAAAGCAAAAGATAGAGACTTAATTCTGACTTCAGAACTTCTGCTTGATATGTAACAGTAAATTTCTTCAGTGCTTCCCCCAGTGCAACAACTATTGCAGAGGTATATTTTAAAAAAAAAATTTCACTGACACCAAAACTAGTTTCCAGTTGCCTCACAGTTATTTTAGCAGTTGTTTTAACAGTTATTTTAGCTTTCCTTGACTGCAGGAAGGACACAAATAAGATGACATGTACACCAAAGTCTAGAAAAGATTCCTGACCTTAAACTAAAAAGCAAGTCCTCAAAGCAAGTCCTCAAAGCAAGTCCTGCTGCCAAGCTTGTTACCACATGATTTTTTGGCAACTGAAAGGTACTTCAGAGCAAGACCACAACCACTGTCACACAGGAAAGCCCATAATGTACTTTCCACCCAGGCTGAGGACTAAAAGACATCATTCACAGTCTGCAGCTGCCCAGCCTGCATCTTATGAGAAGTCCAACTGGAGAAGGAGTGTCTTTAGTCATGCTGGGCAGAGTGTTCAGCACAAAACACAGCAGCTATGCTGATTATCACAAAAAATCAAGCTGTCTTTAGATATCCAAAGCCTCTCTTCCAGCCCTTCAGACTAGCACCCTAAGTACCCTGAGGTCCTTGGTGAAGACAAAATCCTCACCTCCTGCACCAGCTGGAGTACAGACATGTGCTTTGCTTGTACCTTGGCTGTGCTCTGTTTTGCTTTTTTGCTGTCATGACAGGGCTCTGATGGCTCAGGAAGTGCATGCAGCAGCTCTTCCTGCTGCAAAACACTTTACTGATGCACGATGGCTTTAATAAAACATTCTTCTGGTCTGTCACTGAATACTAAATTGTGCTTAATGCACATTCTAAGGAATTTGGCATATTGGCGAGGGGTTTTTTTCTCCCACATTTTTAGTATTTGTAACAAATGTCACTGACCGGATTAGTTTAGTTGCAAAATCTCATTGTTTTAGCTAGGACCAAAAAATCCGCAGCAATGAGTATTCATGCAATTACATGACTCCTAAAAATTTAAGCATGTGAGAGCAACTTTGCATTGGATATAACTTGGTGTTATCTGTAACAGATTATTCCAGCACTTGCAGGGTATGGAAAGGCATACACTTCAATCACTAGAATCTCTAGAGTAATCTCTGTTTCAACATCCATGTTCTATAATGACAAACAACATTTGACTCTAGATTGCATGTTTCCTATAGCATTGTTTTCTACCAACAATAGCAAAGCCCCAGCTGCAATTTGATCACTGTGTCACACTTTAAATAATGCTTCATCTTTAGAATTTGAAACCCATTTATTTTAATGGTTTGTTTATAGTAGGATCACATTGCCACAAATCACAAATATTTTTATCAGGAATCTTTAAATACATTTTAGAAAGTCCAACTAACTATGAATTAAAGCTGACATTTGAAGTTACCATTTGCATGATTTCTAAAATAAAAATCTTTGTGACAGAGTGAAACCTGTAAAAAATACAGTGGAAAAAAATGCTAGGAAGTGCAGTTATACTCCTATAACTTTACTATTTCTAGACTGATGCTATCCAAAAAGACCTAAATCTTATTCCAAAATAATATTGTGTATAAGAAATCATAACTGTGAATCAGGTGGTCTTCAGCTAAAGAAATTCCTGAACTTGACTAATTCCCAAAGTACTGAGTTATTTGCTGTAACTGCTGCTGGAACCTGTAAATACTCTGTGAAAATACAATATTCTGAACACATTTATACAAAATCAGTCCAAATATGTGATTCATGATGCTTACACTTCAGTTATTCACTTGAAGACTGAAATGTAGTGGGGAAACTTACTGCATTCCTGTAGCTGATAGGCAACCAGATGCAGGTAAGAATCAACAGAGTCACATGGCAACCAAAGCACCTGATTAAGAGTTATTTCTGCCATTCTTAAGAGCCAGGCATAAATCATGAGAGCTGTTTTCTAAATATTTGTATCAAATGTTACAGTAAGCACAGAACACATAGTAAACAAGAATAAATACAGTCATATTCCAGCTAAGTTGTCGGACAGTTATTTAATTCTGTGAAAGCTGAAACCAAAAAAAAAATGTATATATAATTATCCATATCCTTTATACCATGTTAAAAAAAGTCAACAAACAATTTTTTGACTTGCCTTTAAAACTTGTTCAGATTTTTATTCCTGTTTATCCAATGTCTTTATGACATAAGATAAAGTGAGGTGGTTAAAACAAAATTTCTCAAATCTGAGGAAAGTGCTCTAGCCTTAGGGCTATTGTATAAAAAGCAAGTACAGTGATCTTTTCCAGACAGCAGTAACTTCTAATCAACTCCTGAAAGCTGAACTGGATGGGTGCCATACTGCAGTTTTTTCATGGGCTTGAGTCAGGGCTGAAAGCACAGACCCTAGGTAAAGTGATGAAATGTCAGTGACATCCTGTTCTTCCCTTTACCCAAATTTCCTCTTTATCAAGTCTAGTAGTCATCTCACTCAAAGTGCTGACTTTTAGGATCACAGCCTAAAGCATTACCTCAGGCCTCTGAACATAGCACCTTCACTCCAGGGTCTGGGCATAAGTAGCCAGAGGCCTAAAATTTCTAAATTTCCTAAACCCAGACCTTCCTGAAACAGAACAAGATCTACTATTAGCATTTCATATAAAATTTGTAAAAGTCTGCACTGTAAAAGTTGACTCTTAAGGATGCAACCAGGCCTCCACTCAATGTTCTTTTTTCATGGCATTCTTATCTTCTCTTTGGCCATTAACACAGAAGGAAGGATAATCTCCCTCAACCTGCTGTTGATACAGTCCAGGGGGCCACTGACTGCTTTAACCACTGGAACACATTGCTAATTCACATAGTTTATTGACCAGGATTCCCAGGTCCTTTTCTGCAAAGGTGTTTTCCATCTAACTGGTGGATGGTTTTCCATCTAACATGTTTTCTGCCTGAGATTATTCCTCACCTGGTATCTTCTTTTGTGGAACATCAGGACATTCCTGTTTCTTAATTTCTCCAACCTAGTGCAATTACAATCTATCTGAATGACAGCACTTTCATCTATCTGCTCTATCAATCACCCCTCCCAGTTTTGCATCACTTCCAAACTTTTTGAGGGTGCACTCTGACCCACCATCCAAAAAATTAACAAAGATATTAAAGAGTAAAGGACCCAGTATCATCCTTGAGTACCAAAAGTGTCTAGTCTTCAACTGGACTTTATGCCACTGATCACAACCCCTTAAATCCTGAAGTTTAGCCACTTTTTAGTCTACTTGAATGTCTCTATATCTATTTCATTGCTCTTCAGCTTGTCTATTAGGATATAATGTATTGGAAAACCTTGCTAAGGTCAAAAAACAAGACCATCCACTAATCCAGTCATCTTATCATAGAAGGATGCCATTTGCTGTATTCCCACCTTCAAAAACCTCTCCCAATTACTGCAGCCTCTCAGTGATGTTGGCCAGCTCCCTGCTCACTAGTGAGTCCCTCAGACTTAAATAAACTCAGTGTGTTTAGATATTCTCTAACCTGGTCCCCTTCCACTGAGGGTAAGTTTATTTTTCTCCAGACCTCCCCACCAGTCCCAGGGATGTGGGATTCCCAATGGCAAAGATGTTGACTGCCCCAACCCTGTCCATATCCTTTGTCACCATGCCTTCGGATACATTCAGCAGCAGGCTCCCATGTTCCCTGATATGCATTCTGCTGCTGATAAACCTGCAGAAGCCATTCTTGTTGCCCTTCTTGTCCCTTGCCAGATTCAACTTCATATGGCTTTGCCTTTTCTTACCCTGCCCCCAATCCTGCTTGGACCAGGTATTCATGTTCCTCCCAGGCCAGATATCCCTGCTTCCACCTCTTGTACACTTCCTTTTTATCTTTTAATTTTAAAGGCCTCCTTATGAATATATATATATATGTATGATAGATTTTTAAAAATTACTTTGTTTACAATTGTGAGAGTGTGTGTGTGTGTGTGTGTGTGTGTGTGTGTGTGTGTAACTTCACTGCCACAAAAAATTCCCAGCAAAAATCAACCCAGAAGAGATAATCCATATATTATATGCATCTTTTTTATGTTTCTGTAGCAGTATTCAAGCTAACATCAAATTAATCATGTTCTGAGGTGAAGCAATTATGCAGTTCCTCATGTAATCAATAATCAGTGCAATGATTTACAACTCTAACTTCTGAGGTAGTCCTGATTTCCCTAGAAAAAAATCTGCACTGCTAAAACTAGTGTGACTCATATGCCAGGGCAATCACTTGCATCATCAGAATTGCTGGTTGTCTCACTGAGTTTATATGACTACATAAATGTTTGAGTAGCTAGCTGACATCATCGTGAGACCTCCATGATTTTGGAATGGTCTTGGGAATCCAAAGAGATCCCCATCAATGGCAGCTGCCACACCTTGTCCCAATTTACAAGAAGGTCAAGAAGAATGTTCCTGGAAACTATAGGTCTATCAGTCTCACTTCAGTGCCTGTTAAAATTACAGAGAAGATTACCCTAGGAGTTCCTGAAAAACACCTGAAGGACAATGCAGTCATTGGTCACAGCCAGCACAACTTCACAAGAGCAAAGTCCAGCATAATCAACCTAATTTGCTTTCCCAAAAAGGTGATCAAGGGAAGCCAGTAATCTGTTTGGATATCAGTAAAGTTTTTGATATTGTATCTTACAGTATTCATCTAGACAAAATGTCCAGCACACAGCTGGATAAATACAGCATGCAATGGGTGAGAAACTCACAGGTCAGGACAAAGGGTTTTAGTAAATGGGTTTGCATTAGGCTGGTGACAGATCACTAGTGGGGTGATTCACCAGCCTCCAATTCAGGGTCACTATTCTTCAATGTCTCCAGAATTTACTGGTATGATGGACCAAAAAGGATACTAAGTAAGCTTGCCTATGATAGATGCTTGGGAGGAGCTGTTCACTCCTTCAAAAGCAGAGAGGTCCTGAAGACCCCAACAAATCAGAGGGTTGGAAAACCACCAACCATATGAAATTTAACACGGACAAATGCTGGATTCTGCCCCTGGAATAAAGCAACCGTGTTGTACATATAGACTGGGGAGTGGGAGGCTGGAGAACAGCCCTGCAGTGAGAGACCTAAGGGTTCTGGTCCATGGCAAGTTGAACATGAGCCAGCAGTGCCGTGGCAGCCAGGAGGGCCAACCGTGTCCTGGGTGGCATCAGGCACAGCATCACCAGCTGGGCAAGGGAGGGGATTGTCCTGCTCTGCTCTGAGCTGGGACAGCCTCATTTGGATATTTCATGCAGTTTTGGGCACCACAGTGTAAGAAGTTTGCTTGATTTGTTCAGCATGTAGAAGGGGGCACCTCATTGCAGTCTACAGCTTCCTCTCAAGGAGAAGCAGAAGGATAGGCATTGATCCCTCCTCCATCATGACCAGTGATCAGGAACACCATAAATCTGCATCAGGGAAGCTTTAGACTGGATTTTAGGAAAAGGTTTCTCGTACAAAGGTTGGTTGGACACTGGAACAGGCTTCCCCAGGGAAGCAGTCACCGCACCAAACCTGCCAAAGTACAAGAAGCATTTGGACAATGCTCTCAAGCACATGATCTGATTCTTAAGGCTGTCCTGTGCAGGGCCAGGAGCTGGACTTCATGGTTCTTGCTGGTCCTTTCCAACCCAGGATGTTCTAAGATTCTATGAGTAGGTACAGAAAAATAACCCCTACAACATCTAAAAGGTGCAAATCCAGTGGTTTTCAGAGAAGGGTTCTGCACTTGTGATGATTTTCCCCTACTCATTTTAGGTAACATCTACTTAGCAGTATTCAGAAACATTCACAAATTTTATCTTGTCAAAGCAGCTATTACATCTATTTCTTAAACAACAGTTGTAATAAGTCTGTTTATATATCCAGAGAGTGCTCCCAGAGGGATCTCTGAGGAGCATTTGCTCTAGTCTTTGATTCATATCAGTTCTGGTTTGATCAGTTTCTTCAGATATTTACCTATTTAAATTTTAAATATCTCCAAGGAGGAAGATTCTATATGGAGCCTCTGAGGGAAACATGTTCCTGCATTTGCTCACTCTCATGGTCAAACATATATTTGATATTTAATTGGGTTTTCTGTTGTTGTACCTTGTGTCCTCCTATTTCCATTTAGAGTGCACAAGAAGCATCCAGCTTCATCTTCTCTATAGCTTTCCATTTGACAGCAGAAAACAGCTGTAAGATCCCCGTTTAGCTTTCTTATGACTGAACAAACCCTTCTCTCCTGCACATTATACACTCCATTCATTTTGGTGCCATCTGTTAGATTTGCTCCACTACATTAACATCTTCCTCACTCTGGGAATCCAAAACTGCACTTTAGATGCAGCTTCACAACTCATGAGTCAGGGGGATGAACAAATTGTTACCCTGCTAGTGACCTTACAGGCATGTTACACTCTAGCTAGGCATGTTTGCACAGGACAGGCTCTACCTGCTTCATATATTCTTAAAAACACTCCCCTCTCTACACTTTAGATAGAAACACAACAGGCTGTAAAGTTAGAGCTATAACCTTAAATTCCATCCGCTGAAGATGAAAGGACCATTTGATTTGCTTTGTTTCTTGTTGGTGGAGTAGATGTTTGGTATCTTTTAATTCTATAATTGTTACAGAGCAATCAGGCTGTTTAGACTCAAGCCACAATCTGGACTACTTTCCAGTTCTAAATATCTAAACCACTCTCTTTTGATAGGGAACCCTGCTTCCCCTCACTGGCTGCAGGTCCATCTCCATAATATGTGCCCTGTGCTGCCCAGTGTAAAATACAGCTCTGGCCTTTAGAAAGATGGCCAGGAATGAAGGACTAGAAATGTCCTCTGGCCAAAGAACTGCTACAGCCACTACTGTATTGCATGTAAAAAGGCTCTCAAAAAAGGTATCCACTCTGTTTTGGAAGAAAAAGTGATGTAGAGAGAGGTATGTATTTCTTTTACTCTTTACAAGAGTTTCTGGCTCCACTTTTTATTCTTGGTAGGGGCCTGGTGACACCAGCCCAGTGACTCTGCAGAGGCTAAATGGGTGCTGTCTGCTCAGATCTGTCTCAGCTGGGTGGTAATTTTGGATTCCTTTACTGTTGTTGTATCACCTCTTACTGAAATTGTATCAGACTAGTTGCTGCACACCTCTACTTTGCCATTCCAGAGGATCAGAGATTCTACACAAAATTTGCAAGAACCAACCTCTCTCTCTTTTCCATATGTTTAACACAAACCTTCCAGAGTGGGATAAATGTTTGTTTGCCTAGTTATTAACATTGCAGAAAACTCTGAAAATAAGTTCTCAGCTTTTCCCTTTTTCGCTTGTTTTTGTGTTTGGGGTATTTTTAGATTCCTGACTGATTCTTTTATACTGTCTGTCAATGCATCAACATCTATTTAGAAATCTCTGCAACTAAATAATGTTATCAAAATTTTCAGATAATGCCTTAAGATAAAAACCCTAATAGATATGGATTTATCTTTTCCAGCGTTGCTGTGTGAGATTAGTTTCATTTCTGCCATATGACAAAGAGTCCTGAAATATTTAACAGAGTCTTGAGATTTAAATAACAAGGACTCTGAAGCTTTTGTTATAGGACAGAAACTACTGTAAGCTTACTTCAATTCTTCAGAAAAATTAGTACAAGAACATCACTCTTTTTTTCTTGCTATTTTGTCCCATCTGCAAGACAAAAGCTTTGTTCTTTTAATTATTTTATTTGGAGAGAAACTATTTTGGGAGAATAATAAACTGGAATCTAGCATAATCTGCTAGTTAGTATGCAATGGTATCAGAGAAAGCCTGAACTAATTTGGGGAGGCTGAACACTCTATAACTCAGGTGATGAACAATTTTTGTAATGTCAATAGAATAAATATTTTTTGTATATGCAATTTGTATCTATATCTTTCCCTAAAACCCCAGGGTTTAGAACAGTGTGCATTTTTTGACAGTCTCTTTGCTTTTATTAAATTCTTGTTACTAGAGATTGCTATTTTTGTTTGCTATTATTGTCAAAAAGTGCATTAGTATTTTCTCTTAAGTTATTTATAAATCATTACACTTAGAGATAGCACAGTTATAGTATTCCAGCTCTGACAATTTTTAAACATCCTGTACACCTTTCTCAAATTGTTGAAGTGCTCAGTTGAATTTTTATTCAAAAATGCTTCAAATAAAGATGTTTTCCTACTCAATAATCAGTAGGTATGTCAGCTATCAGGGGTGGCCTTTCAGTGCCTGCTCCTTTTAACCCAGTACATCTATCCTGGCTGTGGGATTCAAAATGGTAACAATAACTGCTAAGGATCCAAAGAGCAAATATTTGCTTTCAGTCTACAAAATTCAAGAGAGAAGAAAAGGTAAATACGCTACAGGTATGGCAAGATGACTAAAAGCATCTGACTGGGATACATTTTACTAAAATCTCAGAGAAGAAAACAAAACAAAAATTGGTACTGATACATCAGTATGCCAAATGAGAAAAGTGAGAAATTGATTTAGGTATAAGGATCCATTTGCAGTGATGCTATTCCTACAAATTAATTGAGACACAGTATAAATGTTGCTTTTACTCCAGACTTGAGAGTTTTTCAGGTTTTTAGGACAGAATTCTTTCCAATGACAGAAATTGTTTCTTGGTTTTTCTCAGAAACACTTACCTTCTGCAGAATTTTAATTAATAAAAATAAATTTAAAAGTATTTATTTTCCTCCACAATTTATACACCAACACAAAAAACATGATATTGAATATCCTTATCCTCTTCAAGGAAGAACACATTATTGGGCTAAGCTGAAGTTAAAAAAAATCTAAAAGCCCTTAAAAACATACTAAAATGTTATTTGTTTCTTAAGGTTAAGTTCCAGATGGTAGGAAAAAATAGCTTTAGCAGTATGATAAATACACTAAGCAGTTATCTCTTGCTAGCCAGAATTCAGCATCACCTGGAATATCTCAAAATACTTTGGATTTGCAAGAATATGCACAACAAATAAATTAGAGCACTCCCTGCTCTCTGTAATCCTTCCTCACCAGATACACACACAATTTGAGGCATAATAGCCATTTCCTAATTATTCTGTAACTCTGTTTCTATTTAGAGCTCTCTGAGAAGCTCTGCTCTTTCTATGAGAAACATATTCAAGCCATATCATCACATTTACTGAGAGGCACTGCTGCCAAGATCCAGGCATGTAAAGCTTTTCCCTATAGAGTCAAAAACATTTTTAGGATTCATATTTTATCCTGCCTGAAGCTATCAAAAAAAGGATATGAGGAAACACAACAGTAGCTAGAGATAAGAAATTGAGCAAATGTGATGATGGCTGAAATAGTGATTGCTGCTCAAAACATCTATGGATGATATTCTAAATCTCAGAGTTTTAGACTGAAAAAAAAAAATAGGCAAGATTCAGTCTTTAAAGAACCTCTCACAAAGCACAGTGTAAGGCACAGAGGGGTGATACATTTGGGAGACCAAGACACACCCTACATTTGAGAGAACAAAGGAGGCTCAGGAGAATAGACAGGCATTTTTTCTGTGGGTTGTGAAGAAATACTGATTTTCAGTTAGGGGGTTTTAATATGGTCTTTTGAATAGCCACTTGACCCAGAAGCCTAGAGAAAATATCTTTCCTTTAATCGAATTCAGTTTTCAGGGCCCAGCACACGAGAAAGTCAGGGTCCCCAAATATTCAAGGATCAGACAGGATTTTGGTGTAATCCTGCAGTTGGCAAGTGGGGTGACAGGCTGCTTATTGCCATGGAATTTTTGCAGCCAAAGTAAAGGTCATCACTCTGCACTACATAATTAGGAATCTTAAAGGGATGGCACAGAGAAGGCAGGGACTGATGTAGGTAATGTCATGGTTTGTCATTACCAGAAAAAGTAGTAGAAGCAGAAAAATCAGCAAGAGAATTTGCAACAGATATGTTTTTTCCAGAATACAATTTATTATGTTTGAGGAAGAAACTCAAAGAGAAAAAGACAGATATTTGCTAACAAAGGGTGGGGGTGAGGGGAAGAGAATGGTGGGGAAAAAAACAAAACATGAAAATAGAAAGTCTAAGGAAATGGAGATGCAGACTGAAATAATACATAGATATATGCATAAAGTGAGAAGCAAAAATCCTACTGGAAATGAAAGTTTGCACACAACTCGAGATCACTCATGAAAGATTTTCAAATGGATTTCAAAGATGGAGACAGCATGACAAATCCCTGGAGGGTTTGTAAGGTGACCTAAGAGGGCAGAGCTGAATCTCTCCCCCATATTATCATTTATCATTGTAGGAAAAATGAAAAAGAAATGCAAAAATTGAGAGGGAAATAAGAAAAACATGAACAAATGAGAAGGAATCCAAAATAAGACTGGAAATAGGTTTCAAACATATAAATAGACTAAAATAGGAAAAGAAATACAAGCCTTAATATAGGAATGTGCTAATCTAATATATTAGTAATAATGTGGAAAAAGAAGAAGAAATATTCTGAAATGGATGTAGTGCATGTATATATTTATATAAACATATAGCATAGTATGTATACAATCACTCAAAAAAGAAACATTTCTTATTTGATATATTTGAAAAATAAATTCATAAAAGTGGAAACATAGGTCATGTTTAGGTATTAGAATGATTGAGCAAAACTTGAGAAAAACCACAGAATTCCAAGCAGTCTGGTCAAAACTCCTTTCCTTAACAGAAAACAAAGTAAGAAATACTTTGATTTGAGATTTCTAGTGCTTTCCACAGCATGCAGAAAGATAATTTAACAAAGTTGTCATAATTTACAAGAATGGTCCTGGATTCCACAGTATCACTTAAAGATCTTCTGCTTCCAGATGCTCTGAAAAATTTCCCCAGATGCTCTAGCAAGCTTAGATTATCTTTCTTATTATGTAAAACTTTCCTTCCCTTTCTCTCATATTTCAATTTGTAATACAGAAAGACACATTGAATTGTCCTTATGAGTCACCCAAGAGCCCTTTGACTCCTTTGTTTATTAATATCATTTTCTCATCTCATGAAGCACATAGAAAAGGCAACATGCAGACTGCAGAAATATTTCATTTCTATCTGCTTTTAAGAGTTACTAGGATTCATATTTTTTCAGGCCTGAATACACATTTTGGGGAAGTCACAATTTAATAACTTTTTCTAAAGATATGTCTAACTGAATATTACTTTTTCCCTTTAATTTTGAAGGCTATTTTCTTTTACTTTATTGTCCTCATTTTTAGCACTTCCCAGTGGTCAAAATCAAGTTGGTCTGGGCATGTTTCTGGCAGTCTTCTGGCTTTGGAGACTGTTTTCTGACAGATGTGAGGAACTTTTGACCTTTTAGCTGTAGAATGCTTCATAATGAATGATTCAAACATTCTTTTCTAACTTTTCTTATACAAACACATCAAAGTACTTCTTTGATGGTGAGAGTTTTATCTACAATGAAAATAAAACATTTTTTCCTATTTATTGCTATTTCAGCTTCACTACAATCCTTTATAGGGGACAAAAGTAAAGATCAGCTATGACCCAGTTGCTAGTAACTCCCTATCCCCAATACACCTGTACAAAAGCTCTAGCTGTTTCTAACAAAAAGTTTCTAAAAATTTTTACTAAGAAGAATATGAAAAATAAATAGAACACTTCAGGAAGGTGATCCTGCTCTGCTTTACACCACAGGCAGAACTACCATAATATTTTATGCTGGAATATGAGGACATATGAGTCCCTCAGACCCATGATTTAAGATAAACAGTCTCTTTTACCAATTTGTATGCACATTCAGGCTTTATTTAGGCCAGACAGCTACCTAGCTGACAAAGTAGCAAGGATACTGCAATGATTCTTCTGTGGCATTCTGTCCTGGTTTAGGGCAAATATTTAGCAGGAAACCTCTGAGGGAGTCTCCTCTAGGAAGAGCCGATTCCAATCACCCCTCCCCCTACAGGTCCGGGAAGAATTTCCTTAGAGAAAAGTGGAAAAAACTATTTATTTAACAAATAGAATATTCACAAGCATAGAAAAAGTTTGGATAATACGAAAACAATGAAACCTCTCCTTCCTCTGAAGAGACGGTAGATTCAGAGTCCGTCTGAGTCCGGTTCAGTTCTCCAGTGGGGAGGGGGTTGATTGCCGGGCCGGCTGTAGAAGTCGGGGAGGGCCCCCGGGGATTTCCCTGGTGTCTTCGGCCCACGCGATGCCAGCCAGTCCCAGGAGGAGGAAAAAAGGAAA
The DNA here is from genome assembly GCA_025920805.1 of Petroica traversi. Taxonomy (NCBI): domain Eukaryota; kingdom Metazoa; phylum Chordata; class Aves; order Passeriformes; family Petroicidae; genus Petroica; species Petroica traversi. Next base: position 13,015,838 of record JAHLSL010000015.1, on the reverse strand, counting down.
AAACACACATGAAAAAACACAGACTTAAACAAAGTCTCTCCCTGCAAAAAAGCCAAGAAAGATCCCAGGAGACCCTCTGCTGTGTGCCTCCTCAAGCACACACCAGAGAGAGACCAAAAGATAATGCTGTCCCGCTGGAATGTAGCCTCTCTGCTCTCTCAAGGCCTTGCTTTGTAGGAGTAAAGGTATCCTGCAGACAAACGGCACGTGTTTTGTTTTGTTATTTTTCCTCTGCTTTCACTCTCTCTGTCTCACTGGGCCTAACTTAAAGCTGTAGAGCTTAATATCCATAAGCATAAGCAGGAAGGGCGACTGGGGATACAAAAAGGTCATATGGCCAACCCAGGACACATTCTCTGTAGGGTCATAGTCAGACTTGGGATAAACCCTTGGCCTTCTTGGAGTACACGCAGAACATGGTTTTGTTCAAAGAAGGAATAGACTCAAAGCAACACAGAAAGACAGAAGATAGGAAAACTGAATTTACTGTCCTTTATTTTGCACACTATCTCAAAGGAAATCATACTGGCTAACATATTGGGGATCCCCCCCGCCCCCCGTAATCCATAGCTGTGTTCCTTTAAACTAGTTCAGAAGTTTCAGATTTTTCGTTTACAGGCAGTCTTCTCATTTAATGCCTAATTTTGCAGTTCACCAAGGATCCTCCATTTGCAGAAGCACCATCCTGCGTCCTGTGCACCAGCTAAATACTGAAACAGAGACAGTGTTCATGTTATTACCTGATGGGCTACTGGGAATCTGTTGGATTCTTTACCAAGACTTGGACAAACAAGAATTGTCCTGAATTATCTTTCATTAATGAAAGCCCCTAGGGACTACTGAAGTGGTGGAGAAGCAGTGGACTGCAAAATCATCAGGAATGCAGGAGAAAACCCTGAGATATCCATACTGAGATATAACTGTAAGGTTGCCTTGCCTTTTGTTGCTTTAGTGCAGTACATGGAAGGAGATATGAAATAAAGGGGATGCTTGCATACAGCATGTCCTTAGAATCTTTCTCTGTAATGTTTTATCTGGTTGTTTAATGAATACCCACACATAGTCAATGACAAGAAAAATTTTAGGTTTTTAAACAGAATAGAGAACTGACATGAAGAAACTGGCAGCTATGGTCCAAAATGATTCTCACTGTATTAATTGCTAAAATCACAGTATTATCTTCATAAGGTTTATAAGTCAGAATATTTAATACATTTTACTTTTCTGACAGTTGCAAAAACAGCTCCTGCTGGATGGTGAGTGATATTTATAAAGCAGGAGCAGAATCTGTTGCATATCATATCCCAATAGAAAAAGTTTATATTGGAGGACAGCTAAAGGGAGTCCAGCAGGTCAACTTCCTACTCAAAGTAGGGCTAACTTCAAGGCAAAATCAGGCCTTATCTACAGGTCCTTTGTACCTACACACAGTTGGTAGATACTTTCTCACTCAGGCCTGAAACTCTCTTGTGTGAGAAACCTATTTCACTGCTTAAATTATTCTCATTTTAAAATTTAGTCTCATTAAATGACAAAGCAGTGTTTTATCTGCACATTATTTCTATTTTTAACATAATAGAACAAGAGGAAAGTTAACAGAATAAATGATAGTGAAAAAAATTAATTGATGCACAGAATTTTAGAATCATATCAGTTAGAAAAAACCTTTAAGTTCACCAGGTGCAACCATAAACCTAACACTGCCAAGTCCACTAGTAAGTAGTGTACTTAAGTTCCACAGCCCTAAGCACCCCATTCACACACCTTTTAAATACCTCAAAGTTTGATGACTCAATCATTTCCCTGGGCAGTCTTGTACCAGTGCTTGCCAACTCTTTCAAAGAAGAAATTTTCATAATGTTCAATTTAAACTTCCCCAGGTGCAAGTTGAAGCCTATTCCTATTGCTAATTACCTGGGGGAAGAGATCAACTCCCTCCTCGCTACAATCTCCTTCCAGGCAATTATAGAGAACCAGATCTCCCCTGAGCCTCCTTTTCTCCAGGCCAACAACCTCAGCTCCCTCAGCTGCTCCTCATAGGATCTGTGCTCCAGAACCTTCACCAGCCTTGTTCTCTTCTCTGGACATGCTCCAGCACCTCAATGTCTTTCATGTAACGAGGGGCACAAAGCTCATATTGCTAATTATCAAAATACCTCCCACCTTGGGACTAGTGTGCAAGGACAAAGTCATTGCACCAATGTACTCTTATGTTTGCATATGATAATAGATCATATGCACTATACAAATGCCAGGAGAACTGGGTGTCAGCCACTTTTTAGTGAGAAAACACCAGAGGGGTAACTTGAATTTGCCTTAGGAAAAAAAGTCTAAGTATTTTAGAGATATTAGCAGCAGGAACCTCCACTATGAATGATCAGCTTTTTCTCTGCTTTTTGAGGGTGCTGAGGATTCTTTCTTGTTCACATTCTTTTATCTTGCAGACAGAAGATTCAATAAAGAGCAATGAAAGGAAACCTGCTTTCTCTATTCAGTTTCTTTGTTCCAGTTCAGACATGAAAAAGACAGACAGATCCAGTGTCTTGTGCTACATTCTATTTTCTTCCAACTATTAACATCTTACAGCCTTTTGATTGTCTCAGGGTTGTTTTATTAAGCAAAGTACCTGCAGGATCTGATCCTTAGCAATCATGAATGATCTGGGAAAGAGAGTGAGCAATGTCTTGAAAGCTTTGTAGATAATAAAATATATTTTAAGACTAGGACTCAACTGTAAAGCATCTGGCAATCCTGTGCAACACAAGTCGCACACAGAATATTTCACATCAAGAGGGAGAAATGCTCACAACCTGAAAGATCCCCGCCTCTTATAATCTTTATATTGGAAATTGAACTGAAATTTCAGCTGCAAAAAGGTTATTGACACACTTTCCATTGGTAATATTGAAAAGGAGTTAAACTTCTGAGTCCTGGCTTCAACTGACATCTAATGCATTTGATTTTAGTCTACTTAAAGCCTTTTACATGATATGTGACACAAGGGAGTCCACAAAATGTGCCTCAAATTTGATTTGCATTGTTTTCTGTCATTTAGAAGTTGAAAAAATTAAATGCCTGCAGCTCATATTTAGTATTAAGTTCCCTTTCTGTAAAATGTGTAATTAAATTGCTGCCCTTAATACCTCTGCATTTACTGGTTGCTACTTTTCTACAGCATAATCCTTCAGGAAACACCATTATTCTTATTCTGTTACTTTTCTACTGTATTAAAATAGTTGTAGTATCTTTTTATCAGTATATTTCTTACATTGCATATGTTTCACTTGACATATGAAAGTCAGGAAAATAATCAAGCATACAATAAATATGTTGTATCTTTTTAAGTCCTGACTTTTAGCTGGTTTAAGTTAATAGAGTTCTGTAGCAGTTCATATAAGCCTAATTTTTCAAATTACTTACTAGATTTCATTAATATTTTCTTGAATGCCAAAAATATTTTACAACCTAAAAATAAAGGCTAAAATTCCAGGCTCCTCACAGAATTAGACGTGTCAAGTCTCATCAGACTCCTGCAGAAGTGCTCAGAGCACAATTCCAACAAACAGAGCATTACGTACAGATGATGGGACATGCTGCACTTTCCAGCCTGTTTTCTAGCTTCCTTCCAAGTATGTGTTTTTCTTCCACTAAATCCCTGGTTAAATTCTGTGAAGATCACCTTGAAAATTAGGATACCGGAAAGCTGAAGGGGAACTTCCACATAGGACTGCAGAGTCTGCAAATGTTTTTTTTTTAAGTGAATGGGATCTGTCTGACTGTCATGAATGGGTGGGGGAGCTAAACAAGCCCTTGCTTCTGCCCGGATCTCGGCAGAGGTAGTAACCTTATTGAGATGACTCACAAATCAAAAATCCCCCTCCCGCCCCCAAGTTCTTTTAATAATGACTGATTCTTTCTATTATATAACAAATTATTTATTAATAGACGGGAAAACTACTGACTGTAAGACTTAAAACAAAACTAATACTACACAGGAATAAAAACAAAAAGGATAACTACTAGTAGATTACATACAGTGCACGATAAGGTACCATATAAATTACAGCTAGCGAAGGAAAAGTATAAGCTTAGGATTCAATGTATCTTACCATCCAATTCTTGGTACAGCACACATCGAGATTCTTTCTCTCAATCTCCGGAGAAGTAACCGCAAGCCTGCGTCCAGAACTTGGGGAGAAGTCTCTCACACCTTTGGGGGTGATTGTTGAGGCTTCTACTTTAGGGATAACTCGTGTGCCTTTTATAGCGTAAAATGGTGTCTCTGGAGTCATCAAATTTTCTTTATCTCTTCCTACACTTATTTTCCAGATGTTTACATTTACGGCCTGAGCCTCCTGGCACCAGAGAGACTCTGCTGAGTCCTCTGACTCCAGGGTCATCTCTGGTGTTCCATTAACTCTGGTATGCAGGAAGGAAATGGGGGGGGGGGGGGGAGGAGGGAGAGTGCCACTGCCACACACTGACCATAATTTTTTTCCACATCTATTTAATGAAAACATACAAGTTAGAATATAAAATTTGAATATATGATCAGAAGTGCCAAAGGAAATTAAACTGTGATCCAATGAAAATAAATGTTGGTAATCATGTCAGAGGCATTTAAACTCTAACAATCACATCAAACTGGGGGGGCTGTAGGTATATCTAATTTCTCAAGTAAAGTTGTAAGGACAGAGGGGGAAAGATTATCATATTGTTCATAACTTTTAGAGTTACTCTGCTGAAGTGATTTTTTCCTGAGCACAGGAAAAAATAATAGTAGTGCTATTAAATAATTATTCAAATTTATGTTAGGAAAATTTAGGAATTTAGGAAAATGTATAGTAGTAACTTTAGTTTTGGGGGGTTTGTTTGCTTTTTTTTTAATTAATCTAGAATATTTTTAAAGAAACGTGATCTAACAGTTCTAAATGCCATGTACAATAACTCTATATTGCTCTCGTGCAAATTTCCACAGAAGGAAATGAGATGCAGTGATTTTTCAATATTTATGAAAATAAAGAGGAAGGATGACAATTGCTCATTAAATATTCCCATACTATGGATGCCCAGGTTTTTATCACAATGAGCAAAGAGGATGGATCTGTATGCTTATTTCTTCAACAGAGAACTTTCAGGTCTTCCACTGGTGTAGGAATGTAAGTGCAAAAAAAAAAAACCTCATGCACTCTACAATCCTGTGAGCAAGAAAAGTTCTTTAAACTTTAAATAGTACTTTCCAGAGCCGTGGCTTCAAGGAGTCATTCTCTGAGTGTGCAGCTAAAAATATTTTTCATTGAAAGCCAGGAAAAGAAAAAGGCTAATTAATAACACCAGTTTTCAGAACTCTAGCATGTAAGTTGCACAAGACACTATTATTTCCTCTCTACTTATCTGAGTGCAAAGTCAGATTGCAAATCTTAGGTAGAAGGTGGCATTACACTTCACACAAGAGGTAGTGAATATTTCTGCCAGTATAAAATCAGTGTAGCTAGGCTAAAATTAAGCAAACATAATAACAGAATAAGGTCAAATCCAGGCAACAAAGCCTATGACATTTCACTCCTGTGACTCAAAAGTCTATCAAGTGAGTTTACTTTATTTTATTTACACACACTGTGTATTTCATCTACTTTATTTTTATTTTTAATTCACCACTGCCTGGTGCTAGAGTAAACAAAGCAGAGAAAAAGCTTCCTACAGAGGCACCAGGGAACTAAGCAGATTGGCCACTACACAGAACATCTTTGTCAGTTTCAATGACAGGCAAATGTGCAACTACATGCTTGAAGGAGGTCAAAGAATGATGAAGTTGGTAAAAATGGCTATGAATCTCCCACAGATTGCCTGTTAAAACAGGAACTTCAATTGTAATTGTGACAGGTCTGTTATTTAAGTCTTTAAGGTGCCTTGTACATAATTTTAACTTAAATAAACAGAAAACATCAATATTAGAAAATCAATCACATTTGCACTTGTTACATTAACACCTTTACAAAGCTAAGTGAGCTCTTTGTGTATGATCACTTTACAAGGTTGGACACAATGATCTTGAAGGTCTTTTTCAACCTTAATGATTCTATGAGTCTGATTCAGCAAGTCTCACATGGCAGCTGTGACAATGCCTATCACTCACAATCACTAAGAGAATCTGCTTATTGAGCCCTTATAGCATTTTCAGGGAAGTGTCCAAGAACCAGGTACTCAGACAGATCTAAGTCTGCTCAACTCCTTAGTCCCACAAAAAAAAAAGAAGCATCTTCCACAGGTAAAGGCATATTTTGTCCAGAAAGCTTATTTAAATATGGCCTAAGTGACCATTACATCTCTTGATATCCCCCACATTCCCATTTCTGAAAATTTACAGAACTGTACTATAATGTTTACTGTTATAGTGCAATTCTCAGGCTCTACCTGCCTCTTTCCAAAAGCAAGGAAAACATGCAGAAAACCACAAATCAAACTGACTGTAACTGTATTACTTCCCCACCACCACAGGTCTTAAAATATCCCATAAGTCTCTTAAGAGATCATCCTTCTCATGTAATTTTGAAAAATACTGGTTTTTTTTTTTCTATCATTTTTAAACAACCAAAACCACTTCACATACATTTGTTTCCTATATTAAAAGAAAACAGAGCGTGTCTAGGAGTCAACACCTAAACTGAGCAGATGAGACTATTCCTTCAGAAAATAGAATGGTGAATACTCTCTTTCCCTTTTGGTCTACCAGGAAGCTACAAAGATGCTGCTGAGACCTTGAAGAGATGCATTTCCTTCAGGACTGAGAGGAAGACTAGTTGAACTGTTTGTCTGAGATACCGTGCTACCCTCACTCGCTACAGGTCAGAGAAGCCATCACGGCTGACAACGACCAAGAGCAGAACAGAAGAAATCGGATTTACTGTTCTGTCATGGGGTTCACACACACACACACACACAGTTGACTCAAGATAAAGTTGAATATCTCTGAATATAACACATTGCTGATGGTGCTGTTACCTGGTCTTCCACTCGTGCACTACAATGAGCAAACAGTTAAGGGGGAATTACCTAGTTTAACTTATACAGCCAGAGATTGATTTAATTTCTTTCTGTGTTCCTTTACAAATCACAGTAGGGGCAAAAAGGTCACAATTTCTATATCTGGATTTATCCATTGCTGGAATTTAGTATCTTATGAAACATAAGTGGAAAACAAACAAACAAACTCCAAAATTACCAAATAGAAACTGAGATCAACACAGCCATAAACAAGTGAATGAAGAGTTCACAGAATGCACCTTGGCACAAGACTCAAAGCTCATTTCTGAATGCAATCTAATTATGTTAATTAAGCTTTGTAACTTGCAGCTAATGAGTTATAGCTAGTCATGGATTATTAAACCAGGTGTTGGATCAGGGAATTTGGGTGGACTGCATGTGGACCTACATCAACTTCTATGCAGTTACCTCTAGCAGCTCTGCAACCTCCTGTATGGAGGCTGGCAGAACAACCACAGATGCCACTGCTCTTGCTGGGATGTATTACCACCATGTGTTCACTAGAAAAAATTGTTTCCTGTTGCACAGAAGCAGAAGGCTTGAGGTTATGATTTAGTTTATAATCGGTGCCCTTGTTATTACAGGCCCTGGTAATTCTTGCTCCATCTCTCTCATAAGCCTACTTTAATGACAGGATGGATGCAACAAGATCTCTTCCTCAGGCTAAACAAACTCCAGTTCTCTCAGCCTTTATCCACCAGAGAGGTGTTGCAGCACACCGATCATTTTTTTTTTGTCTTCTTCTCAACCCACTCAAACAGGCCCATATCTTTCTTGTACTCATTGGCCAAATGGACACAGCTCTCCAGCTGGGGTCTCACAAAAGTAGAAGGCCAGAATCACCTCCCTCAACCTGCAAGTCGTAGTTATCTTCATGCAGCCAGGGTGCAGTTGGCTTTCTGGATTGTAAGCACACTGCCAGCTCATTTCCAACTTTTCAACCACTGGTATTCCCCAAGTCCTTACCCACAAGGCTGCTCTCAATCCACTCATCACTCAGTCTGCACTTCTATTTGGGATTGCATGGACCCAGGCACAGGACCTTCTCAGCCTTGTTGAACTTTGAGAGTTTTTCACATGAGCTCCCTTCTGCAGCCTGTAACATTCCCTGTGGATGTCATCCCTTCCCTCCAGCGTATTACCTGCTCTGCTAAGCTTGGTGTTGGGTTGCATATTCACAAAAATGCATGTAGGTACACTAAACACTGTTTTTGTACCCGTGTGCTTCCCAACTGATCTGGCTATGTGTTCAGCAGATGCAAGCAGGTTGTTTTATAAGCTTACAGGTAAAGACACAATTAAGGGGACTGCAGACTAAGCCTGTGCATCAGGCCCCAGCAGCAGTTATGCATGCATTGCCAACCTTAATTTAATGTCTTGGGGGAATAAGACAAGGCTGATTGTTCTCCTGTATGAACAGCACAGGTAGCTCATTAATGGAGCTGCACTGCTATTTTGTCATTCAGCTCACAGTGCCGCAGGAGACAGTGACAAGAATAAACCTTAAGAAAAACTAACAATTCACAGAACCTGTCAAAACCCGTTACTGTGACTTGTGCATGTCTGTATCCCATCATTATCAGCTATCAGAGCTCACAAAGGCCAGTAAGTTGGCATCTATCTCAGCCTGGTGGGCAGTCAAGTGTACCACAATCCTGATGCTGCAAAATGCAGCTGATTCGCACAGGAGAAAAAGAGAAACTGGAAAACTAATGGTAAAGGAATAAATCTTAAAACATAAAACCTGATGTAAAACTGCGACGGAAATTGAATGGATATTTCTTAAATCTTAATTGTTATGTTTTTCACACTGCTGCATTTATTATAGAAGAACTGTAGGAAAAATGCACAGTGCTAGAAGCTGCTGTTAACATACTGCTCCAAGTCTATAATCATTATCCATCAAGTAATATAAGGTAATTTATTGTACACTAAGTGCTTAGTGTTGCTACTTTTACTTCTAGAAATAGCTTTGGCTCATTTGGGCAATATATTCTACTTTTGATTAAAATAACTGCTTGGGACTTGATTGATGTGAGAGTTTGAACAGATAGCAATTGCCAACCTGGGCTGCTCATCAAAAGCTGGCATTTAGAAAAATAAAGTTAATTCACTGAATGAAAAGATTTGTGCTCTGTAAAGAGCTGTGATGCATAAAGCTGTGGCTAGACATGAGTGTCACTCTATACCATGAAGATCCAATGAGAATGTGCTAAGACAAAAGGACTTTAATTACACCGAATTCAGCTATAAGCTATATTCTTATATTATCATCCAGAATAGATGGAAAGAGCAAGTACTGTATATGGTGACAAAATTATCATAATATATCATCCTCAGAACTCTGAGTGTCTACATTTTGTAAATTATGGCTGCTCAGAAGCAGGCCATCCCTTGACCCTAATTATTTCATTTTATTGTTCACTGATATATCTGGAAGATAATTAGACCTTCTAATCTATTTGGTAATAAGTGGCAATAATTTCTCTTTTGCCCTATGAACTGCTTTTGTAGGAATATTAGTGACTATGCAGTCACTAGAGGCCTTCTGCTCTCCTATAAAATCTCAGGTTATAGGGTATCTGCTGAGGTAGAATGGTACAGCTACATGTAATTTCATAATAATTATAGATCATAATTACAAGGCTGTTATTCCACTGTTCTGTAATTTCCCACATAGCCTAATGAGATTGCATATTATAGTACCATCTCTTTAGGAATGCCTATGGAAGCAACTTTACTCATTCAAGTATTTTAATGTGAACCAGCTCAAGAACTTAAGTACATGAAAACTTTTGCAGTACTGAGACTCCACAGTCTCATTCTACACATAAAATGAATTCGGAAAAGAACTTTTATCTGGAGCTTAGGAAGAAATACATCACAATTATGTATAGACTGTTCTTTTAAATACCGTGAATAAAACAATTATAAACTGAAACAGAAAACAACAAGGAAAGCAAACTTCTAAGCATGCTTTGGCAAAGGATACTTCATTTTACTACTATGTGTTCTGATCTGAGCATATTTGTGTTATACATATATAATTTAGATTACAATAAGACTCTATTACAAGTATATACTACAAGGAAATTAAAGTAAGAATTTCATTTGCATTTCACCAGAATTTACACCAAAAAATCTAGCATATCAAGAAAGTCATCTCCACTATGGGATCAATTACTGGATTTTAGTTTTTATATTTTGGTTGAAACTAGGTGATCTTTTAAACCCAAACCATTCTATGATTCCACAATTGTTTTTTTGTGAACAGCAATAACTTGCTCAGTATTTCCTGTACAATACTCTGACCTCAGCTACCTGTGCTAACCCTAGTAAGTGAAACTTGCTCACTGCATTAGTCAGGATAAGAACTTTTAAAAAGTTTAAATCAAAGGAGAGTATTGATTTCTAATTTTCCCACTAAGTTCACTGTAAAAAGGGTTAAAGAAATGTTTAAAGAAATAAATGGTTGAGCAAGACCTTAAATGTCAGGAAGATGCTTTCCTAGAGGAGGAATCTCAGCAAGAAGCAATTGCAAATTTTTGAAAAATACTTACAAATGAAGGTCAGCATCACATTGATTTCCTTACAATAGCTGCAAGTATAGCCAGTGAAAACAGGCATGGCTTAGCCTACCTTAAAGACAGCATTTGATTTGGGACCTATTGACAAAAGAGACAGAAAAGAAGAAACAAGAAAGGAACCACTGCCTGGCTTACAGCCATACATGTCAATGATTTCTCAGAAACTATCAGCTGAAAGAAAAAGAATCCCATAGCCAATCCATCACAAGCAAGAAATGCAAGCAAACAGAATATATTTTAAAAGATTTTTCTCAGCCAGCATCATGTTTTAATTAAAGAAAACAAGAGAGACCATAGCAACATACAGCCCTTGTAGCTACCACACATCTCAGGGAATTACTGCATGTGCAAATCAATATCTGTCTGCCCTCACAGAACAATGCAGATGCTTTGACAGAGAGCTAAAATGCTTTCTATAATGAGCTCAGTAGAGCCATTGACACTCTGAGTTAAAGTTAATTCAGGACTTTTGACAAGAACCTATGCAGTAGTGAAGAAAACTAAAAAATACTGTTCATCTCTCCTTTCAATAAGGATGAGGTGCAAAATCTTCTTTAGCTGCTTTATCAAGCCTCGAATTCTCCAAGAAAATCTTGGAGCAGAACTAACCCCACCCTGAATACAGGTTTAATTTTCCATACTTACCTCTGGAAAGCTGACACAATCTGCACTGAATTACAGAGCAGAATCTGTTACTCACATGCTATGACCCCAAGACATCCCTGGATCTTGCTGACCAAGTACCTATGTGCCCTGTGGAGTCACAATGGATCCAACACCCTTCCAGACTGGTTGGATGCCTTGTCCAGTCACCCTCCTCTGTTGCAGGGGTAAACAGATAGACAAATGCACCATGCTACGTCATATTTAAAGGTACAGATAGAAAGCAAAATCTCCCGGAAAAGAAGGAAAACTTCTTACTGAATTGGGTTGTACTATGATCCTCGTGGGTCTTTTCCAACTCAGAATATTCCATGAAAATCAAAGGTTCTGTGAAAGCTATTCAAGCTGTAAACTCAGAACTTGTGAACAAGTCCCTGAGAACTTGAACATTGTTTCTGAATTGACCTGCTCCCACATGTTCTCAGGTTACACAGTTCACACAGTTTAGAAAAATCAAGCAAGCTAGGAGACCACTGCCCTCCAAAAGGAAATAATACCTGCTATTCACAACTGGTAACTGTAGGAACCAGGAGCACGGACTGGTAAAGGTAAGTTAATGACAGTGAAGGGAGTAGGCTTTGCTTTTTAAACGCTTGCTTAAAACGTAAATTAGGATTTCAGGAAATGCTGATTCATGACACTTGAATTCCCAACTTGTCTCTTCCCAAATCTCTTCTTATAGCATTCCTTTTTTTCTCTTTCTTTTCTTTTTTTTTTCATTTACAGTAAACAAGGAGATAGGACATGAAACTAAGATTCATCTTGCCAAATTCATCCTCATAAAACACCAGCATCTGAATAGGTTATTTAATGGCATATAAGTTAGTAGCTGAAAAGCTTCAGTGCTTGTTATCTTCTATTTCCTGTTTGTTGGACAACTGTGTCTGCATATTTATCACTTTCCTGGCTATTCCCTTTATACTCCATAGTCCTTGACAGTTAACCTGATGAAGCAGATATTCACATGTTCCAAATATCATTACAGATTTCATCAGAAACATACCTATCTTAAGAACAATTTCCCTAACTTCCCATCTGTAGTGACTCAAGAGACATGAGAACTGTAGCCAAAAAAACCCCTCACAGCAACCACAAATTAACCAAACCCAGAGAGGAGTAGGTTTCTAAACTTGAAAACAGAATGGAAAAGGGTGAGATACTGGAAACCTGAGAAAACTAACAATGTTATTTGCATTAGAATACTCTTCATAACACTGTTTTATTGCTGAATTGAAACTGAACTATATCTATTTTGATGAATCAAGGGGAAAAGTGTCAGACAACTCCAAAACCAGGAAAGAAATTCATCAGCATAAATTCAATTCAACATTAGGATAATGTGATAAGCAATGAAAACACACTCATTTTCATAAAAGTAAGAAATAGGTTGCAGTTCAGCATTTACCATGCAAGAGCTTGAAAGGAATTTGAGCTGCTAGAGAGCATAGGTGCTAAAAATGCAAATCAAGTTCTCATTTTCCCAAAACAGAGAGATTAAGTTATATGCATGGCTGTTTTAGATGAGATATCAAAAGGATTCATTATCCATTTATGATAAAATTACACTGTAGTTTCCATAAAATATACCAATTTCCAACACATTGTTGCTCTCATTAGCACCTGAAAGTGAAACACTTTTTTTATCAAATTGTAAAAGGCATAACAATTTTCTGCCATCATTTTTATTTGATCTAAAAATAATTGACAAAAAAAATTTAGTTTTTCACTTTCTAGAGGAAAAAAGTACTGGTTTTCTGTCAATAATAAGTTAATCACAGGAATTCATCTGGGAGAAGTAGGTTTACAGTCACCATGTCAATGTGCCAGCTCACATGTTAACATATCACTTCATATCTTTCTGAACTGATAGACTGCCAGTTTCTAGTTCTTTTTTGTGATTATATTTTCTTTTTTTTAACCTTTTTTCTGTTTTGGAGTATATGGGATTGATGATTTAAGTTCTTTCCAAAGGTTAAGACAAAAGGATTTACTGGTCAGCTTGAAAGAATAATTATGAAACACTGATACTGAAAAATTTTAAAAATACTTTGGGTTTAACAAATGTGTGTAGGTCCAGGTACTTGGATCTTTAATAGTGTAAAAGTTCCTTCTTCTCACTGGCTACCAAAGCTCTTTTAAAAACTATGACACTTTTTTTATTTATTTGTAATATCATCAAGTGGAAGAAAACCAAAAGCTTAAAAGGGTCTGGAGATTATTGTGTGGCAGTGGCACTCCCCCCCATTTCCTTCCTGCATACCAGAGTTAATGGAACACCAGAGATGACCCTGGAGTCAGAGGACTCAGCAGAGTCTCTCTGGCGCCAGGAGGCTCAGGCCGTAAAGGTAAACATCTGGAAAACAGATTTAGGAAGAGATAAAGAAATCTGATGACTCAAGAGACACCATTTTGTGCTATAAAAGGCACATGAGTTATTACTGAAGCAGAAGCTTCCATACACACACACCATGTGGACTTCTCCCCGAGTCCTGGACAAGGCTCGTGGTTACTTCTCCGGAGATTGAGAGAAAGGAACTCGATGTGTGCTGCACCAATGATTGGATGGTAAGATACATTGAATCCTAAGCTTATACTATTTCTTCGCTAGCTGTAACTCAAAGGTACCTTATCTGCACTGTAATAAATTCTATTAGTAGCTTTTCCTTTCTGTTTTTTATACCTGTGTAGTATTAGTTTGTTTTAAGTCTTACAGTCAATAGTTTTCCCATCTATTAATAAAAAATTTGTTATATAATAGACAGAGTCAGTCATTATTAAAAGAACTTGCAAATGGGAGGGGGTTTTGAGATGCTGGTCGTCTCGATAAGATTACTACCTGCTGCCAGACGCCTGGGCAGTAGGCAAGGACTTATTTAACTCCCAAACCCATTCATGACAGCTATCCAGTCTACTTTTACTCTCCCTTAGCTGAACAATTTTGAAACTTACTTTACATATGAATAAATTTCATTTCACTGTTAAAGAGAGGATAAGAGCAAGAAATCAGGTTAAACAAAGAGCAAGCTCTTCACTTCCTTCTCCTATTACTTGAAACCTTCCTTCACTGGACATCAATGCGCCAAAAACTGCCATTTCCAAGAGCCTGCATAGGCTAACAGACCACAACACATAAGTGTAGAAAGACAACCAAGTGCATGAACCAGCTCCTCCTATTAAAATCCTTCCAGATGTTTCTGCAATTTATAGAAAATTATTCCAAACGCTTCTCCAAATTTAAGTCAATTAAACATTTCTGTATGAGAATAGGAACTACTGTGATGGCCAAGAGGCCTTATGCCAAAGAAAAGCTAGGATTCAAACAGAGAAAATCACAACTCTTGAAAAGGTAATTACCAGCTACTGTGAAGTGCTAAAGCACTTCCCTTCTATTAATATCCAGAAAAGCTTCACTTTCCCAGAAATCTCTACAAAATTGCAGCTTCTATATGCTCATTATTAATTTCATCTGCTCTGAAATCAAACATTCTAACAACAATACTTTCAACTCTTCATAAGGATGAAACTGATCAAAACAGAAGAACATGATCATACTAATAAAATGAGAAAAATACATGAGTTTATGTATGAATACATTTCCCCCATAATATTCTCTGAAAGGTTAGCCCTTTAAATAATAAATTCCCTTCATAAACTGAGCAGAGTGAGAAGTAGAACCTGTACATAAAACTGTAGTTTTCAGTGATTATTGTTCATGGGATTTGCATAATTTGAATCATGTGGGATTCATTTACTTTTACCACTGCCTAACATTTTTAAAAATAAGTTTACATTTTTTAAAACAAAGGAGAAATTCCTGATATATTTGGGTTATTCCTAATCTTGTGCGTAAAACACCAGCCTTTTTTTTCTGTTTCTTTCTTTTTATTTTCAATAAATGTTTTCAACTCCAACTAGAAGATTTCTGGAATGCCTGATATTTTCTCTCTAGGTGTTTACTTCCTGAAATCCCTCTCTTACTGCTCTTCACTAAAATTTAAAATAATAAATGGCAAGCCTATAGTAGAAAAGTTATTTCTTGAGATGATCCACTTCATAAATTCATTAAATAACTTCCTTCACATTTCAAAAAAATACCAAAAGATCTGGCTGCAAGGTTATAATCTAATCAGTCTTACAGGTATCGTAACATATCTGATCTTCTTGATTATAAAATACTTTTTTCCTACTGAATTACAATATTTCCATTCTTCCAAAGGAACTTTGAGTAGCTAAGCATTTTTATTGGCCTTTTTTATTAAGGTAGTAATAAATAATTTTTTTTCCTCCATCCTTGTCATTTTATGGAACCATGATAGTTCTTTTGTCTAGATCTTCAAGGAAACTTTGGGTTACTATCTGTATATTAATTTACCTGAAAAATTAAGACACATATAATTTTTACTAAAATGAGATGCCTTAATACACCACTGTTTTCTCTGAGATTTTCCAGACAACCAAAATCACTACCTTTAAAACTAACCCAAAGAAACTTACCATAAAATCTCATGTCTCATCTATTGTGCAATATTTACTATTAATATTTGTTAGTCAGTAGCATTTAGAAGATCCTAACAGGGATGATGGCTGTGCACAGAAGACAATCTGTTTTCCAAAGAGCTGAAAACACAAATTTTTAGTTTAATCAAATTGCTATTTTAAACTCTTGGCACAGACCACTGAGACGCTCACAAAAGCCAGAAATAAAACACATCCCAGCAGGAGAAGAAAAGCAAAGGGAAGATTCAAGGATGCCTGAAGGAGTATTCACTAGAAAGTTATGAGTTTGGACTGCTAAAGACAGGGCAAGAGCAAGAAATTACATTTAATGAAACAGAGAAGGAAAACCACACTAAGAAGTGAAAACTGCTTCAATTTTGAGAATCATTCAAATGCAATACATTAGTTGTAACCTTTTTATATAAGAACAGATGGATAGGAAAACCTTGATGGAATAGAATTTTTCATCTATATGATGATTTTCAATCATGTCCCTTGTTTACCCAGACTCGGACACCTCCCAAAATATGTTTTGTCTTCCTTCTTCTCAGATTGAAGAGGAAAAAGCTGCTGAGAGGTGAGTAGCTGCACCTTGTCCTGAATTGAACAGGCTGCTAGGTTCCCCAAGATATACTGCCAAGTTCAAAGAGACCTTTACCCTTACAGATTTAAAAGGTCTCATCTTATTTGTACCTGTCAGTTTACACCTGCTTCTAAGTTCTTTCAGGACGAGCAGCTTGGCTGTTGGGGATAGGGAGTTACTAGAAAGACAGACTTCTCAGATGCACAGCTTGCAGTTTTTGGGGTCCTGGGGACACAAGTTGAGACACCCACCCAACATTGTCGTGCTCTGTTTCAAGTACTGGGCTACAGCACAGTCTGGGTAAGTGTTCCAGTGCACTGTCTTACTGTGCATGGGTTTCTGAGACACCCTGGTATGATAAACTGTCATTTCCAAGTCCTCAATGCTATCTCAAAGATTTCTCTGGGGTTTTTTTTGCATGGACATAATCCCCTGGTAACACGCTATTTCAATTTTGTCTGCTACAAATTGACCTTCATCTTCAAAGTTACTCCTAGGAAACAAAGTCAGAAGAAGAGAATTGACACTGCACAAGCAGCAGTAGCAGTAGATCTGGTAATATGCCTCCTACAATAGCATAAATAATTGAAATTGCCCTATCACAGATCATGTGCCACTTGACTTCAGACAACCAGTTCCTTGATTATCAAATCATGATAATCAATGCAAGGCCCATTCTTTTTGCAGTTTTACATCCTTTCAGACTTTTCTACTGATGTATGAGAGGATCAGAGCTATAAAGATGAAATACATCTTTTGAGACTCAGCTGCTGCTGGCTTTGGCACTGCTATATAATAAGCAAAACCTATTTGAAAAGAATGATTATTAACAAGTAATAATAAATGCATGATATCCAAAAGAAAAATTCAGTGCAATCTTTTTCATACCGTTTTTAACCAGTAATCAGTATGTTTAAAAAATACCTTTCTTGAGAGGGAGAAAAAAACATAGGAGCCATGTACATATATAGGTATCTGTGTGTATTTACAGAAATATGGCACTGTGTGTGTGAACATACACATAAAAACTGCAGTGTAAATTATAAGATGTTTGACTGTGAATGCAAGAAAGTTATAAAATAATCTCAGCTTGCTGAGGGAAGAGTCAGATCTCCAGAGAATGAACATGCATAACACTTTCACCAATCCCAGTCATATTTTTCTATCAGAACAAAAAAAATTAATAATCATTTACCATGTTTTTTTATTTGCATTCTGACCTGAAGTTAAGCAATTAACAGTTTCAGAAAACGTCTAAGATTTTAAATAGAAAAAGTTGCCAACTAATTGTTCAAGTTGCAATTCTGCAGTCTTAAACACCAGATTTGTGCCCTGTTGTAGCATAAACTTGACCCACATCAGACAAAAATACATTGCAATTCTAACCATCAAGGGTGTACAAAACTCTTATAACCACCTCATCTGCGCTCGTAGCAGTATACCCAGAAAATCCCCATCCAGCAAAACATCACCAGAATAAAGTTAATTTTGTTGTTATTTTTGGAGGTGTTTGAAACAGCAGCAAATAGTTATACTAGATCAGAGTTTTATACAATTTCATTGAGTAAGAACTCCTAAAACTGTAGGTGCTCTATAATCAACCCTCAGTCTCACACCATTGCAATTTATTTTACCCTACCCAGAAGGTGTGCTAAACTAAACTTACTTGAGATACCAAAAATAGAGACTTAGGTGTAAGAAAATGAACTATTTTCTCTCCTGTGATTTTTCATCATTATGTGAGCCAAAACTACTTCAAACAACAACTCTCAGAAAGGAAGGAAATTCTTAGGTAACTTCTCTGCAGACATTACGCTGTTAAATAATCTGTGCAATAATGTGATTCTTCACACAACTATGGGAAAAGCTGTTGGATTTTTTTCTGAAGAAGGTGGAAA
This sequence comes from Petroica traversi, assembly GCA_025920805.1. Lineage (NCBI taxonomy): Eukaryota > Metazoa > Chordata > Aves > Passeriformes > Petroicidae > Petroica > Petroica traversi. The sequence continues at coordinate 12,997,566 of JAHLSL010000015.1, read as the reverse complement.
CATCCACAAAAAATCAGACTAAAAGTTTAGAAGAGAGAGCATGCAAAGAGATCCAATCCTTGATACAACAGATGGCTATATAACTGGTAAACTGTTTAGGTTTTTTTCCCAAACTAAAGATTTTCCATTTTAGTTCAAGCCATGACACCATTACGTAAAAATTTTTAGTGAACTGATTTGGACTGCTTTCATGAAAATCAGCAATTTAAAATATAGCTTCTGTTCATTTAAGGTTACAGATTTGATATATAAGGCAGCACTTCATCCGCCACTGAAGTGCAGCCATCTGTTTTATGGAAGGCATTTATACAGAAAATTCAAAAATTAAGAAAAATATTATGGCAAACTGAGAAGAAAAACAGAGACAACTTGAACAGAATGCTGAAAACAGCTTACCTCAAACAGCAAAGAACTGTAATTCCCACAGGCCAAAGGCCAATAATTACAAATTTGGACCCTAAAAACTGGGTGCACAAATCCATTTTGAGACAACTAAATACATTACTGTATTTCTAAAGCTGTTGACCACTTTTTGGTTTTTTTTTTTCCAAGAGTATGTGCCATTTCCTAAATATGGAGTTATATCTGTTACCTTTGTTTGCCCTACTTTCTAAGGCTGCAGACCTGGTCTCCATTGGGGTATGATGTTTCCTGTCCTACAGGATTTTGTTGTTTACAGTGAAGGACACTTCCAGGTGGTTTGTCATGGATTCTCTATGTTTTATCTAACTGTGTCAGTCATTATAGCAGAAATGAACAGGCACTGTGTTATGTGAAAACTGAAGTACGTAGAAAACCTGCTTTTTATATCCTAGCCTGAGAAAAGAGGGTTTTAAGTTGTTTTCCATATAATTTTCCAACTAAAAAAGAATTTTTATTTCCTTCTTTAGCAATATTAAACAACTTCTGAGCAGCTTGTCTCAGAAACAGATGCTTACTGTAAAGCCTGATTGAAAATACAGATGAACATTCCATAAATATTTTTATGAGTAACTAGAATATGTTTTTAAAAGCATAGCAAAAATTATTACCCCAAAGGAAGACAGTGGGACTTGAATTATGGGCTTATTAATCAAGAACTTAACCTCAGTATTTTATTTCTCTATAATATCCACCTGTTGGATATTACTGGGATTTATGAATATATCTTAGCACTTCATGAATGTAAGTGTGATGTATGCATGTCAAACCGATTCTTTCTTTAGATTCCACTGTAACAAAAAAGCAGTTCAGGTAACTACAACAGCAGATACAAACTTAAATATAAGGGGCTCTACTTATTTCTAGAAGCTCTAAACAGCAAGCAGAAATTAATGTATAGCTATAGAAAAATGGCAACACTTTAAAATAATGGGGTTTTTTTAAAGAATTAAAGTTGGGAGGCTCATAAAAGTTAGTGCTAGCATCAATTTCTGAATGATGACAAAGCATAAATCTACAGAGAACATATTGTGATGTAACATCAAACAAGCCAAAGCTACTTGAATGAAGAGAATGAAAACCTGACAGCCGAGCACACTGACCTATGGAAATGAACTGAGGACCTATGGAAATGAATCAACTAAGCACAGACCAAGAAGACCCTCATTTTTAAGTCTTGAATTGACTTTAAAGTGTTTTGCAGATATGGCACATCCTGGCGGCAAACCCTGTTGTCATTGGCAACCATTTCCAGGACAGAAATTGTGTAACCACATGGCAGTGATATTTTGCTTGACTGAATAAACTCATTCTCAAGAGAGTCAATTTGCTCTACCAAAACACTGTGGTATTAGAGTTACAATATTCCTTACCAAAAGTAAGAGGTGGCTCAAGATGACCTGCCCAAATTTACAAAAGATGTGGTTTCAGAATCATAGGTTAACTCACCATGGATAGATCTTTGGGCTGGGAAATTGTGTAAACCCATTGTGTAAACTAAACAAAACATTTTAGTCTCCACTAACATAGTGCTGATGTTGCTAATTGAAAAACTTATTAAGTGAGGAATAGGGCACGTTATGTAGTATATATGGGGGAATTTTAGCTGGTCTTTTCCATTGGCTTAGGCCACAGGACTTCTGACCTGGCATGCTCATCAACCAACAGTGTTTCTATTTTAGCAAGACCAGAAAGTAAGGGAAGTACACAAGTCTCAAACCATATATAAAAATAAATTAAAACTACAGTATTTAACTTTCTGAAGCTAAGCCTGCTTCCAGGTTTAATGCCCATTTCAGAGAGACCTGCACTCTTCTTGACAAGAAGATGATGCCATTGTAGCTGTGCCCTCACTCTGCAAGCCAATATTTGAGATCGAGAAGTTCATTTCTGTCTATGCATTGTATAACCAGACAAAACATAATTCATCCTGATAAGTAGAACATATTATTTCAAAAAAAGGCAACACACTTCGGGGACTATGTAGATTTTTTTTTGTTTTGATTTGGTGGGGGGTGTGTTTTCTTGGTTTTTTTTTTTTTTCTTATTTAGACAATTTTATTTTTTACTAGCTTTTTTGAAAGGTAAACCATTTCAAACTGAATAGAGTGATTCAAAGTTTTTCTCAGAGCTGGTCCTAAACAAGCCATCATTGTTTCTACAGCATTACAAGATATGGGATTCTAGATTGATACACAGTGGAATAAAAACAGAGTTATAATTCCTTTTTCAAAATTCTCAAAAGTTAATTCAGGCCCCAAAAAAGGCAGACAAAAGGAATGAATAGCAGCAATTTCTAGAACAACTGTAATTGGGAAATTTTATTCTGAACAGTAGAAGCTCACTTTTCACTCTTTCCCCTGAATACTGCCCTAGGATTTAACAGTAACATAAGAAAAACTTTACAAATTCTGTAGGTTTTCAGTTTTTTCCCCATAATAATTTTTCTGATTGCTACAGTCTTACATGAAACGTAACAATTGATATTAAAATATTAATGATCTTTCTATTAAAATGATTACTTGGCATGGAGACACACAACATGAAAAAATATACAGGCCACAAAGTGTCACCTTCACATAGAAGGAATACCCTGCAGTGAAACTGGCAAAGCTCAGCCTGGTCATGAGTCATGCTAAAGATTCATTTAAATTACTGGAGGGCATCCAACCTATTTAAAAGTCTGGCTACAGGGTGTAATATGTTGCATTTTTTGTCTTAGTCCTGGTGTATTTGAGTATAACTCGATTATCTCTACACTTATCTTTCCCCCACCATTGACAAAGTATATTCAAGTGGTATTCCACTTACCTACCAATTCCTCTTCTTGACTTATTGTTTTGCCTCTTACATCCATTTAATTTGCATCCCCCTAAAGATGTTTCAGCTCAGAAGACTAATAAATCTAAAACTTTGTATCAGTTTTTTTTTGCAGTGGCCCCACACCATTCTGTTTTGGGAATATTTGGTATTTTCTGGCCTTGTGTTTGAAAGAAAAAACAAGAACAAAAATAACCCAACCAATATTCCCAAGGAGGCTGTTATCACAGCTCAGCAGTACAATAAGAATCTCTTGGATAGGAGTGTCAGTGAAGAGATTATCTGCTGACTGCTGTGTGATGCAAAAATGATTGCTCTGGAGGAAAACCGAAACCATGTTATGAACTACAATTACAAGACCACTGTGGTTCATTGTCTTTATGCTGTATCTTTGAATAGATGTATATCTGGTTTGGCTGAATGTTAGCTTGTAGCTGTTAATTTGCCTGTATCTCAGTGCTAAAAGGAGCAAAGCCTTGTTTACCTGCCAACATTTTCTCACTGCTGAGAAAAGAAAAAGGATGGACCTTTCAAGAAGTAAAGAGTAAGTTTATCTCAAAATTTCCTATCCAATAAGCATATTTTAACAAAATTTTTTTCCTATGTCTCAAAAATTTCAGCCCAACCATTATTTTTTGTTCCCTGAAGAAAAGAACTATACTCTGCTCTCACATGAAGGGTGAGCTGTAGACATTCAAAGTGTGAGGTCAGAGAAAAATAGCAGACCAATACCTTCAACTGATGTGATTGTCCAAGATGCACACAAGCTTTAAACTTCAAAATGTGTTTTAAAATTTCATCCTATTTTACCTCTAGTAATTTTTCTGTCCTCCCTTTCAGCATCTCTGGAAAGATAAAATGCAAGCTCGGTCTTATGGCAATAGAAACCACAGGACAGAGTGCATATGCAATGTATTTCTTAACTAGCAGCAAAAAATTGTCACCAGCAATTCAGTTTCTGAAAATTATTTCTCCAGAGCAACTAAAGTAATATTCTTAAGAAACAAATGAAACTAATTAATAATGGTACCCCCCTCCTTACCCAAGTCGAATAACCCAGCAATTAAATGCCTAGAGTTTAGCATCTAGCCCGAGAAATCAATAGGAAAGTATAGATTCATCCCCATTGATTCATGCTCTGGCTCCTGGGGAACTATTTATCACTCAGCAAGCTACATGGGATGCCCAGCTTCTAACTTTGCTTGGATAAATCCCAAAATAAGCCTTATAAAATTTTCAAAACTGGTGACAGAAAAACTGACCCCATATCTAGAATCCAGCTCTCCTGACAATGTTGATTTGCACCAGTGTTGCGGGGATAAAAAAAAACCATATTCAGAACACTTAGCAAAATGACATGATTAGGCAAGGGAAGTATATTTTAGTAGTTTGAATGACTGATCATTGGTTACGTTCTGGTTCTCTGTTCTTGGTTCTGACCCACACGTTATGTTCAAATGGCAAAAAGTTGCTATTAGCAAGACTATGCAGTATTCTGACTAGGTCAACATATGATGTGCCCAAGTCTGAACATATAGAAAAGCCTCAAGGGAAAGTAACTTCACATCAGACTACTAGAAGGACTGCTATCCTTATATACTTTATCAATTGTACCTTTTGTACTCAGTTTCACAGGCTTACTGTGAAATTTATCATATTTGTCTGTGAATGATCTATCGAGGAATTGAAATAATTTTGCAGCTCTAGAAAGCGGGACAAGTAAGCCTCTTCTGCAGTTCTATTTATAATGACTATACTGCGAAGTATAACATACCAGCACATTTTGAGAATAGCATTCAAAACTGCCCATGCTTTTGTTCCATACTCAGTGCCATGCACTCGATAATCCTCTGTTTACACATGTGCAAAGGTTGAGAAAATTTTTTACTTATCTTCAGAAAAAAATAGTTTTAGACTATAGTCAAACAATGAATCATCCTAGATAACTCACAGTATTCTCATTTATTTGACTGCTCAATGTTTAGTACTTATTCTAGTGCTAATGGAAATAGTCAAAAATCCTAGTAATCCTTTGGGACCTATTAATGCTGGCTTTCCACTGGCAGAGTCTTTCTCTGTTCTTCCTTTGATTCCCCACACAATCAGAGACATACTACAGACTGTGGAATACAAATGCATTTCCTAAGACAGAAAATTAAAAGCAAGCGTAACAGATAAAAAGAGCAAAGCATTAGAATGGAAGAAGGTGAATTAAGACCAGAGAACCAAAGGCAAATCCCCATCTAAGTAGGCCACCCACACTGCTAATGTGCATAAGTGAACAATTTTAAAGAGGAGCATAAATGTTAGCATGTTTGTATTACAAACTGGTAAATGCTCCAGTTACTGCTTCCCAAAATAGCAAGGAAGTGGCACATCTCTCCTCATGAGATCTCAGCATCACACTCTGAGCTAAGGAGTAAACTAGGTTACACAGGTTTATTGGAAAGTCTTCTCATTGCCATTGGGAAAAGGGCATTTAATGGACTTGGCTAATATAGAGGCTGTAATACTGAAACAGGTCATATGAATACTAATAAAATATACCTCTCAGTGCACTTTTACACTCACCATGATTAAAAGGGTAAAAATTCTCAGGGCTTCCCTCATAATACTTCCATGGATACTTAAACAAAAATTAGAAACAATGAAACTTCTGAAGTCTTTCAGAGATTTATTTTAGCTGTACAATAACTCCACCAGGCAACTTAAGCTATTGCATGCTACTGTTCCACTTAGGCATATGTATTTTGAACTTTCAGTGCTGTAGAACAATTGAGTACATCTGTATTATGAGTGCTGAATAGCTACGGTAAAAATCAAGGGGTTAAGAATGCAATAATCCCTTTTATTCAGGGCTCATTTAATGAATATCAATTGTTTGGATGTTCTGAGGAAAACAAATCACCATGTTTATATCCTCAATGTCTTTGGCTACATGGATGTATTTCCCCCACCCTCAGTTTTATGCACCTTGAATCAAATACAGTACAGATGGCTCTCTTGGCATTTGCTTCGCATTTCTTTATTGTGAGACGATGCACTAGTACTCTCCTTGACAGAGGGGGCCTGCTCCTAAAGCCAGATGACCATGGGATCATTGGCTAATCGAATCTCAAAAATCCCTTAAGCCTTACTCTAATCAGCTGTAATGATTCTCTTCCTTTCCTAATATAACACAGAACACATCGTTTCTATTTCCATTGAAATGGAGATGAAAGATGTCATTACTGAAAAAATCTTATAAGTCATTCACATAAAACAGATAGAAATGTATGGTGAATCTTCAGATAAAAAACCTGAGCACACTTACCTTGCTTGTTTATTTTAAAAAAGGAGAGAAAACTGTGATTCATCTTGATTTTTAGGTCATTTGACTTCTATTACATTTGTCTTCCGCACTTTTGTAATCTTTCTTTTCAATTATTTTATTAAAAATTAAAGGAAAAAAATTATCTGGAGTTTGTATATCCTAGGATATGTTCAGGGAGACTTCCACCTTATTTGTGGACACAGTAGATTCCCTGACACAAGTGTTCAAAATCATACGACTATTCAGGAAGCAAAATTTTTTTTTTATTACCTTCTCTTTGTTATACTAATCTGATTAGACTAATAAATTGTAAAGAATGAAAACTGGTAGTTATATCAGATTAATGTCACTGAAACTATTGCAAGCCAATCAAAACTATTCAATATCCAAACCCATTTTATATCTTTTAGGATAATCAGCCTAATAAGAGGTTGATCATCTTCAATTACTTTCAAACTGAATGTCAGAATATTTCTCCTATTAAGTTGATTAAAACAGTATCATCATCTTCCAAAGGGGCTGTGTTTACAGTAGAAAGGCCTAGATCTCTACAACTCAAACATAGCCCTTAAAATCCATAGATTTATGAGCACAAAGCTCAGTTCTTTCTGGTTGATTTTGCAGCACTGTTGCAATTCTGTTGGCTTGAGCTGAACCTCTTTGATGTAACAGAAAGGAATCCCAAGGAATCCAAGAAATTTATTCTAAAAATTGGCTCAAAATATTACAGAGCAACTGAAGTTCAGTTCTTTCAACAGCTGTCAGATCTCTTCAGGAATTTGCACTGCTTCTTTGCCTGGAATGAGGGACTTAGTGCTTGCTGAATTCCCTCAGGGCTGCCTAAGAACAGTCCCCATCACAATCCAAACAGGGCCAAAATCTATGCTCAGATGTCCCAGTCAACAGAGCTTCTCTGTCAGAGGGGAAGAGGTCCTGCCACTGAAACCTCCAATCTGCAATACTAGAAAGAAAGTTACAAATGGAATATGTCATTTCAAGAAGCTCTAGCTGAGTATAATAGTATAGATAATTTACCTAAACATTTGGATGGAAGATATTTCTATATTCCTAAGACAGAACATGAGCAGTGTTAGGTATAACTCTAGGATGAAAAAGTAAGTTTCACTTGAACTGCTTCCTGCTAATTTGTTAAATAATGCCAAACCCCAGAGGAGAATATGTACCTGTAGCTCATTTACACTCGGGCTTTTTACATGCACACATTGTCTCTCTGGACTAAAATACAAACAGTGCCTGTTCTTAGTGAAATTATTCATGAAACAGGAAATAATCAGCCTATTTTTACAGAATTTTAGGTAGCCATTTTTGATATTTGAGATGTTACACCTACCCAGCTCAAGAGTGCACAGCTTGCAAGGGACTGTTTTGGTTTGGGGCTTTTCCCCTGACCTCCCCTATAGACTTACAGTAGCACATTCATCGTAGAGGATGAGACTGTTTTTGTTCCTAGAGCTGGCAGTAAAATAAAAGTCAAACTCAGATGCCTGCAGTCTTTAATTAAAAGAAGGAAAATGGTGTTTACAAGAAGGAAAATGGTATTTAAATAATCTGGTTTAGACTCAGTTCTGTTTGCCAGTTGAATGAAAACAAAGATTAACATGAAGCAAGCACACATCCAGGATGAAGCCTTAAGAAACAAATAGTATCATCTAACTGTTTTAAAATTCCTCCTGTACCAACAAAAGAATTATTGAGCTATAGAAATAGAAGATTTTTGGAAAGTAAAGTCTGTTTTCACACAACTATTTTATAACAAACACCATGCTTAGTAAAGAGCTAAACCTAAAATTAATGACAGCATCATAATTAAAACACAACAAGACCATTGAGAAGAAGCTCAAAATCCAAAAATCTTGTACCATCATGTCAAATACTAGTTGACAGACATGAGGAGTACTTGAAAGAAAACAAAACCTCTTTCTCACCATGAAAGGAGAAGTAATGTGAGATTTTTGCCTTCTCATTCATAAGAGAATTAAATCCTCCTTTTCCTTTTTCTTCTTGATTCTAGGAAGAATCCCCCCCCACTGTAGCTCACTTACTGCATGAAGCAGGAAAGAAAAGGAGGTGGTAGAAGGAGATTGTCTTCTTCTATCATAACTCACACAGCTTTATTCACACACCAAAACATGCACTAGATACCCTGGAGCTGAACTTTAGCTAAATCACTTCTGCTGTTTCCAGAATTATATGCCAACTCAGGCAAAAATAGATAAAGAGAGAAATAGTTTCACAGATTATGTGAGTAGAACACACCTAATTAGATCAAGTACAACTATCTTGCTCAGCTTCAGAGGTCAGTCTTTTCATCTTGTCCTATAGATAGGAAGATCCCCTGGGAGTACTGCCAGGAGCAGTAGAAGGACCAAAGTTTAGAACAGAAAAGGTTTTAAAAAATCCCAGCTAGCTAATCACTTCTGAGTCAGAATGCAGAAAACTTATCCTGAGACAATCCTGAAGCAATAACAGACTTGCAGCATTTCTGGTTTTTTACCTGTTTCCCACCCTCAACTGAAAGGGACAGCTCAGTAATAGGAAAGGTATAACACAAGGCTGTGCTAAGTTGGAGACAAGGAAAAAGTATTGCCTACAAGAGTGAGCCAGTAAGGTACCATTTTCAACATCTGTCAGGTATAGCCCTGCAACCACAGAGGGACCACAAAATTCTTCCTACTGCAGTAGTTTTGCAAGTTTGCTCTGCTACTATGAACAGCCGTATGAATAGAGGTGATAAATTAATATAATAGATCATGGGGGGTTGGGAAAAAATCACTTCATCATCAGCAGCTTTTGCCGTAACATATGTAAGGCAACTTCAGTCAACAGCTTCTTTCCAGATTCTGAAATACAGTATAAAATAGATTCTGACACAGAAACTCATAAAGCAGAGAAAATGTATACTCTGCAAGTCATGGATGGATGCACAGACATACAGATGGGAAACTGATGAGTGTTTTTATTGGCACCCTGTCATTTATCAACCAGTGCCTCCTAAAAGCACCATCAGAAAATCTACAAATTATGATGCTCCTCATAGTTGCACAGGTCTTCAATGGCTTCTGAGGAAAAATTTTAGTTCTTTATCTGGTATGTTTCTTTTCTGGCATCTTAAGAGCTGTCCAACAATGTTGCCAGATTAAGTTAATCATCTTCTGCCATTTTTAACCTAAGAAAATACCCTTGTCCTTAGAAGTAGAAATTTCCTTGGGAACCTGAAGGAAGTGATTCAATATGCAAACAGCACAAGCCAGAGGCAAGACACACACTTTGTTTTACAAAAAGCTCCAAAAAAATCCTCTATAACCTGTGATCCAATTTCCCAAATGCAAGAAGTCCTTCCTGCCAGCATCCTAAATAAGCTGCTGCACAGGCACATATATCACTGATGTGCACAAAAAGCTGACTTTGTAACCAAATGGGGCCTTCAACAGGTATCTTCAGAGCTAAGTCATTGTATATACCCAGTGAAAAGTAAAGCTTTCAAAGTACAGTATCTACATAAGAAAGAAACCTGAGCAAAGTAAGCAAGAGCCAGAGGATTTAACTATTCATACTTCCTCTTTCTTTTTACTCACTTGATAAAATGCTCTCTGAAGAAGTCGTATGATGACCAATCTAAAAATAAGTGAATACTATTATAGGATCATTAGAGCAGAAGGCAGCAATTCTTGAGACTAATTTTGTCTGGGCTGCAGCCAGTATCGTTAGCCTTGTCATTAGCTCAGCTCTGGTGGCACTAGTAATGACATTTGCAGAGCACGGCTGGGCTGTTACACTGCCTTGCCAGTTGTTTGTGCCTATTGCAGCTACCTAAGGCACATCCAGCAGTCTCATTCTCCTATTCTTCTGTTGGGTAGTATTTACAGGAGTCAAGTGAGAAGTGAGCTTTACACCTGCAAGCATCATTACCATATATTTTGTTTGCTTTTTACTTCAGACTAAATCTGTTTGAGGGATATTCCTCAGTGATCTACCACAAGGTTTCCCTCTTTTCAAGTCTTACAAAAAGTTATGAGAAAGGAGAAGTAGTTGCCAAGATTAGAGATACTTATTTAGACTCCAGAAGAAGCCTCTCCAAACTCTCAGTCTCCTTCATGTTCAGATTTCGTTACTGTTAATTTAAAAGCTGAGAAACAGTAGGTGTTTTTAAACAGGGAAGAAGCCCAAGTGCATCAAAAGCCTCCTCTGACTGCAGAGAATATTTTGGCTGCTACTCAGAAGCTACTACCATAATTCAATTATTTTGACTCCAGCTAGGCTTCAGCATTTTGAAAGAAAGACTGGCACAGGGAGGAGAAACATAAAGCACTAGAACGGCAAAACTCAGATCCAAACTACAGAAGGAGAATGTGCCTCCAATAACATGAAAATATGTTTTATAGCTAATTATAATAAAGCAGGGCTTTTTCTTCTCTAAAGTTCTCACCCTACGTGAAAAGTTTACCGAAGCCATTAGGATCCAACAGAACACAGAACAGATGTAAATTCTGGATAGAAATTCCTTGAGGTTCTGAATTATACTTTCCATTTCATATTCTGATTGTTTTATGGATCTCATTTCTTACGATTTATACAAATGTGAATCACAATATTATGTTTGTGAATTACATAGAGATTTGATACAGTATTTATATATACTAAATAAAACATAAGCATTTCACTTTCTTATTTTGAAGCACACTCCTGCAAGTACCTAGAAAAAAACTAAATGGAATATTGAACATTTTAGTGTATTTGCATTAAAAAATAAGAAGAGAATTAGAAAATATTTTTTTTTTCTTGCTTATTTCTCAGGTACTATTTTTATTCTTTCAAAGTCAGAAACCAAGGATGTCAAGGGGTTCTTTTTCTGTTATGAAATCAATAAAAAGTGATTTTTGACGAGATCAGAAGTTCTATCTTGCGAGCTACTTCATGCAAACAGCAGTTAATGGGCACTCTGATTTGCTAAACTTGACAGGAAATTGCACAGGCAGAAGAAAAAAAGAAAAATCTTTCTTTTGATGTCTTCTTCCTTCTCTAATAAATAACCACATTTAGCTATTTAATATTGCATTTAACATTATGTCAATCTCTATAAATAGCATGTAAGGACATGATTCTCTTCCACACTCATGCTTCTATGGGGTTTTTCTTGTCCTTCCTCTGAAGCACCTCATTAAGGCTGAGACAACCTTTGGTCAGCTGAACCGGCAGAGCCTTTCATTTTTCCCTAAAATGTATTCTGCCTGGCTTATACCACACATTGCTTCTAACTTCTGCTGTCCTGCTTTTGTAGTAGCATCACATCTCTTAAGATCCTCCCTTTGAGGGGGTCACCTCAGTTCCTTCTTCCTTACCTTCCAAGAGGTAAGTCAAAATCTTTTTTTTTTTTTTTTGTGGCAAACTGACAGAATTTCCACTCCCACAAATCAGATATTACAAATTTCATTCATTTTTCCTACATGGGATAGATACTGCTGCCATATGCTGGCAGATTATTGTTTGCTTGGAGAAAGCCTTGTCCTCACATTGCTCATGTATCTGAAGAAAGGTCAGGTGTCCCAGCCAGACTTGGACCCTTCTCTGTACCACAACTCATTTGGGCATCTACATCTGTCAATACAAACACAGCAAAGCAAAGAAAATAAAGTTTTTTTATATAAAGGAAGTGAAAAAAAAGTGGACAGGCCATTATTTCTATCTCATCTCATGCTCAGATCGGTAGAACTAATAAATTTTTAATACCAAATAGCAGCAATGCAGTATTGGTTAGAACTAATAAAAAAGCCAAAAAAAATTGTTCAATTTTTTACTTATAGAGTGATTCTTTTCATTAAATTCATGCCCCTGTGGAAATGTCAGAAAACTCTACCAGACTAAAGAGAAGGAAAGACACCACAAAGTAACCATATAGATTCAGAAGATAGTCAACTTATATACAGACAGTTTCTAATTCTTAGCGCAGTAGCTAAGAATTGTGGTTTTCCATGGAAAAGAAAATGTCTGGTTTAATCATAATGAAGAAATGCCAAACATCAATAACTTAATTATTGTCCTGGGTTGGCCATATGACCTGTTTGTATCCCCAATCATCCTCTTGCTTATGCTGGACATTAAGCTCTACAGCTTTAAGTTAGTCCCAGAGAGACAGAATTTTTTCTCACTCACTTGTGAAAGTATTTGCATCCTTTTCCTTACTTTTTTTTTTGTTAAACACTGTGCTCAGAAACATTCAAAAAAATATATACAACTTTCTTAAACTGCATACACTTAAATCAGAATGTATTTCAAAACCATTTTCATGCGTTTTATTCACTGTGTTTTCCACCATCTGAAGATATTTTTTAAGAAAACCCAAGTTCATGCAAAACATTTGCAGGATCCAATTTATGCTAGATATACAATTGGAGTAGTCTAATAACCTCTCTGCACTGTCTCAAGCAACTTTATACAAGATCCTAAAATAGTGTTCTTTTGCCATTATTTTTAATGCCTATTTTGGTGCAATTCAGGTTGTCTGAAAGAAAAGAGTAATTTTAAATGGCTACAAAAATTCAGTCTTATCCAGTTGGATAAATATAAATAAAGGTCATTATTACAGGCTTTCATTTTTACTCCTGCTGATGGCAAAATGTCAGCAAAAGGTTCCCAGCAACACTTCCAAAAATGAGTGCTATTCAGGACACTAATTCTTGAATGTGAGAGTGGAATCACATTCAGCCTAAGCAGAAGAAAATCACTGCCCTTTCTGCATCTATACAGAAAATACCAAACTTTCTTGCTATGCTTAAAAGACTGAAAGGTGCTGGCATCACGCACAAATCTGCCAGAATTGAAATGTCATGTTCTCTCTGGGAGAGAATAGAATCCTCAGGTGCTCATTACTACTAAAAAGTCTTCCCACAGAAACCATACCCCAGGCTTTCTCTACATGATCAGCTTTTAAAGGTTAATTAACAATAGGAAGCGATAAAAATTTATAACCTACTGCTTATAATTTTTTAATGGTATGATTTCCAATCTTTTATCATTGGGCTTACACTTGAAATCAAAGTCCCATCTGCTCACATCTCATAAAACCCTGGGGACAAAAGATAAAATTTAATGTTCTAAATCTTTTACTCCATGCTGGAGATAAAGAACTCATTCATTTTCCATCCTCATGCCTCCAGGACACAGATTCTAAGCCACTTTGAAATAAATATCCTTGAAAGCTCTCCATCATAAGCTACAACACTTAAGCAAAATAAATTTAGAAACAGTATGTCATGTTTAACCCCAGCTAGCCACCAAGCCCCACAAAGCAACTCACTCAGTCCCCTGCCATTAGGAACACAGAAAGAGCCCAAAGGTTGAGCAGGAAAATTCAGGGACTGAGATAAAGACAGTTTAACACAGAAAGAAAAAGCCACACACACAAGAGAAGCAAAAGAAGGCCCTGATTCCCATGGGCAGGCAGGTGTTCAGCCATCCCCAGGACAGCAGGGCCCCATCACAGGTAGCTGAGACTTGGGAAGACCAACACCATCACTCCAAAAGTCCTCCCCTTCCCCTTTCTTCTCTCCACTTTATACACTGTTCATGACCCCATATGGTCTGGAATATCCCTTTGGCCAATTTGTGTTACCTGTCCTGCCTTTGTCTCCTCCCAATCTCCCATGCATCCCCAAAATCCTTATCAGTATGTCAGTACAAAAAGCTGAAAAGGCCTTGACTTCGTGTAAGCCTTGCTCAGCAATAGCAAAAACATCTCTATATTACCCACCCGGTGATTAGCATAAATCCAAAACACTGCGAGGAATATTAACTCTACTGCAGCCAAAAACAGTACCGATAATTAAAAAAATATCTTTTGCTAGGTTACTTTTGCAATTCAAGGTATATTTTATGTAGAAACTTTGTTCTCTTATAAGACTGTTTGGAATCACCTTTCTTCCATAAAGTAAAGGTTTTTTCCAGTAAGAACTCTGAACCTGAGGCCTTGCATTTTATACACGAGGGCTGCACAAATCTACATGTGCATGTAAGTCACTGTAACTGTGCACAATAGAAATGCAACCAGAAATCTCTAGTCCTGATGGAATGGTTCTGTTCTTCTAGTTCATCGCAGCTACTCATGGCTGGAAAACTTTCAGCTACATTTTAACATCTGACTTGCACAATGACCCAACAAGCATCATTTCCAAGAGAATTTTCAACCTGAAAAAGTAGGTTTTGGCCACAATACAGTTATAATTCACTGGAAGCATTTGAAGGTTCACCACAGGAGGGCAGTCCTGCCACTACACTACCAGAAAGGTGTGTACCTGTGTACATGTCCTTCCTTCCCCCACTTTCAACTGACTGGATGCAGTTTCCATACTGGAAGCTGTGTCCTCAACACCAGTGTGCTGATCATGAAAAGGAGTGCTTTTTAACTGAAGATCACTGTTAGAGCAGAGTTTCCTTTGGCTCCCAAAATTCTTTCTAGACAGTTCAGGGCATAGACAGTGTAGAACTTTCGGAAGTGTTTGTTCTGGTTCTCCAAGTGCGTTTACTCAAAAATATTGAAAACTATCCATGTGGCCAAGTTAAAATGCAAAATTTCAAATGTTCAATAGCAAAACAATCTTAATATCAATTCAAATCATAACCAGTATATTGCCATAGGGTAAACTACCAGAAAAAAAAGGAATACAGATCTCTGTATATCAGCAATCGAGTTTTCTGAAATGTCTTGACTCATAGAAAAAAATACCACTCCAACAAAGACTTTATACCTTCACTATATTTCGATGGGTCTATAGACCTAAGTGAGAAATTTCACCCCATTTACTTAAGCTGGTTAAACAAAAAAAACCCTTGCTTGTATCTTATCTTCAGAAGACATTTTATAGTGAAATAAAATGTTTTTTTTCAAGAACACTAACATTTTGAACCCGTGGATGTCCATTAGATTTCTGATGAGAAAAACAGTTAAATACTTCTGCTGAAACTTTATAGCCTAAAAGTAACATTACTCCATACTGCCAGCAGTGATGTCCACTAAAGGCAGAGTTTGGAACTTACATTAGAACAAAATATTGTCAAACTTGAATCTCCAAAAAACCAAGAGACAGTGTACTGCAGATGGCAAAGTCTCCTAGAGAGCTGTGAACCAATCAACCCACCTTCTTGTGGAGATATTTCAAAATACAACCAGGCCACATCACCTTATTCCACCATGAAAGCACTTAGTTATGTAACAGCAGTAAGAAGTAATATCTAATAAAGTCACAGTTCGTGATTTTTGTATATTTTACTGGAAGCAGAAGTTCCACTTATGATTAATAGCAGAATCCTGGTGCCTGCTGATCTCACATCACTGTAATCTGACATTGCCTGACTTCAGCAGAGCTGCTATTACTTGTTTTCCTTTGACTACAGGCAATCCTGTTATTTAAGAATTAGAAGCTTACTGCTTTTGCATTGTTCTAATAAGGTTACTCAGTAGAAAAATTTTTCATGTCTTCTATCTACATTGTTTTCCTTAAATGCTTGGAATTCAGACAAATGTGTTTTGAAATACTAGGTCTTGGGAGTATATATATGCACACAAATATACCCACTCTGCTTGCACAGAAGCAAAAATTTTGCTTTTGGACCTTTCTGGCGCACAAACACCAGAGGCTCAATGCAAGTTGTCAGAAAACTGCAGTGGAAGGCTCCTGTTCAAGTGCACTGCATTAAAGTTCAATGGCCTCTGAAAGTCACTTGGGCTCTAGGTCTGCCCACAGGGCAGTCATTCCATGGAGTGTTCTGTGTAAAATGGGGAACATTTTACTGCACTGTGACCCCTCCCACGTATCTGACTCCTCCTTGTAGAAATCCGGTCATACAGAGGGGGGAAGGCTGCAGGGCAAGGAGCAGCATACATTCATGTGGGATACATATCCATGTTCTTAATACAGGCATTACACCCTCCTGTTACATTGCATGCTCCCGTGTTAGGCTGCCAGATAGTATCACAATAGATTCCTGATACACAAAGAAACTTCCATATATTTAGAATGTTTTCCTCTGATCTTGAAAAAAAAAAATAAAAATTCAGCTTTGCTTTCCACACAGGTTAAGCATTCTGGTCTAGGTGTGTAAGAGAACTATTTCAAGGATGAGAACAAAAAATAAGTTAAACAGCCCAAAGCTGTTTTTTGCAGTAAGAAATCTTCATTATGCAGTGATGAGGGGAAGAGTATTGAATCTCAGGGAATCTTACTAGCTACTTCTTGGATCAGGAATACTAATCCTATCAGTTATTTTTTGAAGTATTGATAGCTTTAAGCCCAACAGTTGTTCAGCAACTGGGTCTATTAAGATTCTGTTCATCCATCATAAATTAAAAATATTCTTACAGAATTATCTATTAATACTCTTGTGGAGATTTTTTCTGCAATAGCATTGTTTTCTGTACATTCTTTATTTTTTGGACAAGAAAAGTCTAGAGTTACTAATAATCCAAATACCATGTTCTGAGCATCATCACAATAGCTAGCACACTTGAATACCAAAAGGGAAATCTGCATCAAGTGTCGCTCTCAGCTCTGGGATCAGCAACATCCCAAAAGTTGAACCTTACGAGGCAAAGGTGACGTTCATTTTAGGGACAATGATTTCACAAGCATAACATTAGGATTTTCTTTCTGAAAGCATTTTGAAGAAGACTGGGAGATGTTAGTAATGGTGTTTTAGAGAAAATGTGCTTTTTTTTCTTCTGTGTGTATATTACAAGATCATCAGTTTTGTCTCAAGTTATGTTCATCTACAACATTTTTTTCAAATCTTTTCTTTATTCACTGGGAGACATAGATGGCTAAGTCTTCTGACCAGCCTGAAGATATCTTCATATTTTTTCATGGAGAGGAAAATCTGCAAAAATGGGCACCTGCTTCCTGTTTGGAAGAACAGGCTTTTCAGAGTGTGAATATAGTGAAGACTAAAGCAAACTTTCAATATAGTAGATCAGCAGCTCCTAATATCCACAGCTGCCAATGAATAAATTTCTTTTTTTAGGGAACAACACTACATGCTTTAAATCACTGAAGAGCATATTTCTCTCCAAATTTCGGAAATCAGATTATGAGAACAGTAACAGAAGTGACTGTCAAACATGACTACATATTTAGTGACTTACGTTATTTAATACTGCTGACAAGCAGATCAGGATTTTTTCAGCATTATAAGTGACACATTTACAGATTTTCATCTTTTATAATTTTTCTCCCCTCTTTGAAGACAGACGTCTTCTTAATAGCATTCCGAATTATAAATGACTTGTGTTAAATCAGTATCTGTCAATGGGGTTCATTTGATAAAAGCTTTTTATAATGTATTTTTCCCTCAATAATCACAGCCCTTAAGTCTACAGGAAAAAACAAAGCAAGGGTTAACTTTATTATTAGTACAAGAAAACAAAATGCATGTTTTACTACAGATTTTGCCTTACAACTGATATAAGCAGGACAGTTTCTTCATTTAAGAGGGTCAGAAGTTCACATACTGCATAAAATGGAAGCCCACCAGAAAGTGACTGACTGATCAAACAAAACTGGGAATAGATAGTTTGCTGCACTACGCAAGAGGTTTTTTCAGCAATTCAGAGACCTCAACAAGCTGGAAAAATAGGCTGCTGGAAAAACAGACTGACAGGAACCTCCTCAAGTTCATAAAAGGGAAGTGCCAAGTCTTGCACCTGGGGAGAACAACCCCAGACCCCCAGTATTCACTGACAACTGACCTGAAAGCATCTCAGCAGAAAAGGACCTGAGGGTCCTGGTGGCCACCAAGCTGATCATATGGAAGCAATGTGCTCTTGCTGCTACAAAGGCTAAGGTGTCCTGGGCTGCATCAGGAGAGTGTTGCCACTGCTAATGAACCCAAACCTGGGCTGTGTCCAGTTCTGGGTTCCTCAGTGCAAGAGACACATGGTCATATTGTATCAATTCCTGTAAGGAGCCAAGAAACTGATAAAGGGATGGGATCATGACAAAAGTCTGAGAGACCTGCACTACTTAGTCTAGAGAAGGTTCATGATATATTTTATTTACGTATAGATCTACAGGAAGAGAGGGTGCAAAGGGAATGGAGTGAGGCTCTTTTCGGCAGTGCTCAAGTATCAGAGCAAAGGCAAAGGACATCAACTGAAAAAAAAGAAGGCTCCAAGTGAACATCAGGAATCCCTTTTTCACTGTAAGAGTGACTAAGCTGGGCACAGGTTGCCCAAAGAGGTTGTGGAGTCTCCCTCTTTGGAGATACGCAAAAGTAATCCGAACATAGTCCAAGGCAACTGGATCTGTGTAGCCCTGGTTAAGCAGGCAGTTGGATCAGATAACCTCCAGAGGCTTCTTCCAACCTCAACCATCCTCAAATGAGAAGTAGAATCAAGATGCACTAGCAAAATCTTGTTATAGTTAAATAGGATTCAAAATTTCTTATCTTCCAGTTAAGTCACAGAGCAATAACTTTGGAAGTGCAGCAGTGTTTCTTTTTGTCATGCTAATAGGTAGATCACATCTGTACCTGCAAGTATCCAGAAAGTTTAAATAAATGTAAATCATAACCACCCTTAAAAATTCAGAAGCATGAAATCCTTAGTCCTTCCCATTCAGCTCTTTCCTAAGGACAAAGACAAGTAAATTAATAATGTGATCAGTCATCTGAAAATCCAGACTTGGACATAACAGTGAACTGAATGAATACTAACATCTTCAGCACAGTGTAGGAAAAGCGAAAAGAATAAGCAACACCTGAGATTTAAATGTAGAACTGGCTTTTCTTACTGCCAATTGTGATGAGTGAGAGATGTCAGATGTTCCCATTTGTGGACAGCCAGATATTTTGCCCACAGCTGCACTAGTTCCTTCGTCAGCATGTTTCACCCATTTTCCCTGAGTTAGACATACAAGTAAAATTTAAACTGTAAATCTGTAACAGTTTAGGAACTTCTTTAGATTAAAAACTAAACCTACAGCAATTTTGAAGTGCAGACAGAAGAGTTTGTATTAAGCATCCAATAAAGATAGAGTGGATGAGGTAGATACAGTGCCTGCTTGTATGAGACAAGTCCACAACAAAAAGGTTTTCTCTGAATTGGAAAACAAGGATGAATTAAGATTTGTGATTTTTTTTTAAAAATACAGTGAAAGGGAGTTGATTTTCAATATTTCTGTCAACCTCCCAAGGGAAGGTTTGCAAAATTGCTGACTTCATGCAGTTCCTCTACCTACAGTTAGCATTAATGGCAATAAATAACCTCTACTCCTATTAATGATATCCTGCAAACAGCCATAGGCTCTATAACAGTTCTCCTTGAAAAACAATAAATACACATTTTAATTTTATTTTTCCGGTTATCTGAATTCATTGATACAATTATACATAAAACCAAGAAATAGAACCAGAAGGATCTGAAACTTCCACAAGGAAAAACACAACAAAGCCACAACAACAAACCAAAACCAAACCACAAAAACAACCAACCAAATCAAAAAAGTTCCTATAAAAACCACAAGGTTAAAGACAAATAAATAAACTGATTTGCCTTACACATGTCTTATTTACAAGGGAACACACATCTCCAGCCACAAGGTGTTACATCAGGCAGTATCATTCCAACAGACATGGACACAGTAAAAAGAAGGTTTTCAAAGAAACACATTCAAAAGGGACAAAAGTAATCCAGAGTAAAGACCCAGAGGGACTAATGACCCAATATATTAAGATTAAAAGGTTAAATTCCAGTCTTATTTCTCATTCAGATACTGAATTTGGCAGCCAGATAACAGCATTAAAAAGAGTGAAGCATGATCAATAGCTACACTTTTAGCTACTATATGTTATAGGAAATAGCAGTCTTATTTTTAGGAGAAAAACATCCAAAATTATTTCATTTCAATCTTGCTTTCAGAGGATCTGCAATAAATTTTTACTGTGAGGCTTGGGTTTCGGTGATTTTTTTTTTTCAGACAAAAGAAGTTTGTAGCTGCATCCTAGAAAAACAACTGCAGAACTGACTAGAATATTCTAAATTACTACAGCCATTACTACAAATACTATTTTTCCTTAAGCATTCCTAATGATGTATGTACCTAAGAAGCTATTCCATCTTCGAGAAGCACTTACAATGTCTTAGTTTGCTCACAAAGCTTTCCTTCTGTTTCTCATTCTCTAATTACTCAAATGGTCAAAATTGCAATAGAAAGCCTTACATAGAGATTTAGGTTAATTTTAAAATGAAACAAAAAAAGTCCCGTATTTGAAATAGACTTTGCCAAATGCAATGAAAGTGAAATGGAAATTATTTCTGTAATGGGGAATTTTTAAACTTCTCTAATGTAGTCTAGTGCTACCTCCTACCAATTTAGCATCTTAATTTTACCTCTGTAGATTGTGAGGTTCTTATAAACTCCTGTTGTTCTCTTCCACCTGCAGCCAGAGTACTAATGATAGCTTCACAGGATTTATATTTCTCAAACACCTCGAGGCAGAAACAGCTTCTGGAAGATGTAGGACCTTTGACATTTAGATCCCTTCTTCACTGTCTTTAATTAAAATTATCATATCCTAACAGTCTGACTGACCAAGACTTTTTTAGGTGCTCATCACCAAACCTACCCTCATGAGGATTTTAATGAGAGATCTCTGCAAGAAAATAATGGAAACTTGATCACCATTTTCCCAGATCAATTCACGTGGGGAAAGTTAATCAGAATTCAGACTGTCAATTCTGAATCCATAACAGGATAACAGGAAGTTCTATGCTTTCTGCACAGATGGTCAACGTATCAAATTATACTCATCTTATTCACAAAGGAAAGGAGCATGTAATTTCCCAACTCTTTCATGGGCCTTGAATAAATTTTACAAGTTATGAAAAAATACTTCTGAATCCGTAATTTCCATAAAGATGCTATTTCAAGAGAGCATGGCCCTCTGGGTTCCACACACAATACTCAGAAAAAGAAATTAAACAAGAAAGGAAATGGTAGTAATTGTACTTGCTCCTAGAATCACATCTGATACCACCCTGGGAAATAGAGCTTTGGTTTGATATCCACCTTTTTGACCTGTCAGAATAAAAACACAGCAGTTGTAGCAGATGTGAGTCAAAGAGAAAATATCATTGACAGTGACATCTTTGTCAGGAAGGACAACTTTCTTGCTGAGAGAGTTATGCTAATTACCTGGAAATTCACAGCTGTTGAATATCAACCTCGAGATGTTTGAAAGAAAAAACAGATATTTTAAGAAAAAAAAAAAATACAGTACTTTGAACCAGTAAATCTGGCTTCAAAGCAAAAATGTAACCAGCTCTGCTTGAAGTCCCTTAAACTTCAGCCAGACTTTTACATTAACCTGCAGTATAGCTGATGCCTAACAAAAAGAACCATTCTGCTAAAAATTAACAAGTTCACCTCATTTGCAATTTATTGCATATTTATCTGAAAGCTGTGTCTTTAATTTCAAGGATGTGCAAAAACTTAATTGAGAAAACAATTTTGTGCACTTGAGAAACCACAGTAAACTTAATGCTGCTGAAACCAGCTCCAAAACAAGGTTCTCTACCTACAGTTTAAAAAGATAATTACAGGAATGAGTAATGGCCTGTCACAAGTCTTGCTCCCTTGCCTAAATATTTGCATATTCAAAATAAGGTAATCACACACTGTCTCCATTTCAGCCCTGGTCTCAAGACAAAACCAGACAGGCAGCTTTGAGCTCGCAGTCCATCACAAGACTTAATTTTCCACAAGTCTAGGAAATAGGTAGCTTAAGCTGTGAATGCAAACACGAGGTCACATGACTGGGGAGAGGGGATGGGGATGTATAAGGAGGGAGTGAACATCCAAAACACGATTTCTAAACTCTCAAGCAAAAGCCTATCTGCTACTTGCAACCAGTATGGGCTGACTGAATATTTGGATAAGATCTACACAAAAGCAGCACATCCTGAACTCATCAACTCACAAAAAAACGAGATAAGACATAACCTCAGAAATCTCATCATGGATTGTGCTTCTGCACATAGACTGTCTAGATGAGAACAACCAGGGACCTGAGGTGCCATAAAGAGGAAAAATGGAAGTGTTCCCAAAAACAGATTGTCTAGAAAACAGGAGGAGAGCTAGGAGACACAAAGAAACTGATCCATGTGGGAATAACCTGGAGATGAAGGATGCATAGAGACAAATGCCATTGGTTCACAGGGACCTTGGTCTGTAATACCAGGGACTGTACCTGTGAGCACATCCTCAGCAGCAACCACAACCTGGGCCAGCAGCAATCTCTTTGCCAGGAATGGAAGGCAAGACCTAGAGAATGCAGCACTGTGTACGAGTGAGGAAACTCATGTGAGCCAGAGTCAAGCAGGGCAAAAGCTCTCAGCTCCTCTGTTCTTAGATAAACCCACCCCAGCTAGATTTGAGCTAAATTTACTTTGCCTAACCCATGACAAGTTTTTTCCAGCCCAGCTTCAAATCCTACTCATTTTTCTATATTTTTTTAATTTAAAAGTTCTGTTACTCACTAAAACTTAAAAGAAGCTGCAGTACCCAGAAAAACATACTAAAGTAATCATTCCTTACCACATTTGAAAACTACTAATTTGATCTGCTGCCAAAGCATCTCACTTTTCACTTATTTCATTCAACACGACTTTGCACTACTTTCAATGTCTCCACAGATGACTTAGCTCATGGAAAATTACTAGGATAAGTAATTATGTATAAATAAACATGATTATTCCATTTGTTCTCTTGGTTATAACCTGTAACTGTAAATAAAGGCCTTTGCCCCAAAAGTGCAGTGAATCATATGTGCTAAAGGTTACTCCAGACTAAAGGGTAAAATTTTTTTCTCTTCTAATTGAACATCATTTCACTGAAGGCAGAGCCATATCAGTTTCCAGCAGTTGGAAATATGATCAATATATCTGGGATTTTAAATTACTCTAAAGATCTCTGCTTATAAGATAGAGAACCTCCAAGGCAGATCACTTTTGCCAGTTCCTGAATAACAAAAGGAAGCCACCATAAAATGTCACAGAGCATAATTTCTCATTGAAATATTAATTCCCAAACTTTATACTCTCAATGCTACTTTTATCAAAGACAGCCTGCTAAAATTTAGACTGACTTTTGGTCTTACTCATATTATATTAATATCTATAGTCCTCACTACCATAATATTAGTAGTATTTCCAACTAATGAGTTGCTGGTTAGTAACAAAAAAATTCTCTCCAGCTCCTGGAGTGACAGAATTGCCAGGAAAGGGAAGAACATCTGATACCACGTCATCTACTTTTACCTTCTATAGGAAGCTGGACATGAGCCAGCAATGCACACTCATAGCCCAGAAATTCAGTTGTGTCCTGTGCTGCATAAAAACAAGCATGGCCAAAGTTTGAGGGAGGTGATTCTTCCCTTCTTCTCTGCTCTCATGAGAGTTCACATGGAATACTGCATGTAGCTTTGAGATCCAGAGAAAGACATGGATGTGGTAGAGTAGGTCCAGAGGAGGGTCACAGAAACTGTCAGAGGGCTGTTTTCTCCTATGAAAAGGGATTCAGAGAGTGGGGATTGCTCAGCCTGGAGGAGACATCATGGAGATGATATTACAGAACTTGAATAATTAGAGGGCGTGTAGGAAAGATGAAGCAAGACTTTTTACCAGGGTCTGTAGTGACAGAACAAGGGCAGCAATTTTTAACTGAAAGAGGAAGAATATAAGGAAGAAATTTTTATGAAGATGGTGCTTGCCCCAGTCTTGGAAGTTGTCATGATCAGGCTGGATGTGGCTTAGAGCAACCTGGTCTAGTGGAAGGTTTTCTTGCTTATTGCAAGGGTGTTGAACTAGAGGATCTTTAAATGCCTCTTCCAATCAAATCATCTTATGATTTTAGAACTTCTTCCTTTACCTGAACAATCTAAACACTTTATAGCTCTCAATCATATTTCCTTATAAATAACTTAAAGGCCTTTATACAATTATTGGTTGTTCTTGACATTCCCTTCTGCGTTGAACATACCTCTCCACATGTGTTTTTTAAATATATATAATAAAATGTATATAAATAAACATTCCCATGTGGCCTGCAAACAAATATTAATTCATCATCATTGACATTTATTTTTATTCACAACATTTTTCCCTTCTTATAGGTTACTGCATGGCACCACAGCCCACTCAGCACCTCCAGCAGAGTCTCACAACAGCTGTTCTGCTGTGCTTGAGAGAGCTGGTGTTCCGGACAGGAAAAATTTCTCCCTTTCCAAGTTTTTTCTTCATACCAGAGTGTCATTTTTAAGAAATGTAGATAAATTAAACACCTACCACTGCCAGGTGCTTGATTTTCATCCCAGATATTCATGATTCAATATTTCAGAAAAAACCTTATATATGTGTAGGGAAATTTAAGTACTATTTGGAAGTATTTTCCACACAAGGAAAAAGTTGGGACTCTTATTCTAAAAATACAGGTTTAAATTTTTCAAGGGTCTTTAAGTAGAATTGACTGACAACTTCTGGTTTTTAACACATCTTTGTGCAAGGGCTATATAGGGTCAAGTCTCAAAGAGAAGAAAAGAACACAGAATCGCAAACAAAAATTCACATCTCCTGTTCCCAGCTGTCCTAAAGCATCCAGATGTGGTCCCCCACAATTGGCTTTTCTAAGATTTCTCATTGCCTTTTCATAATAAAATGACAGTGGATTTCTAGAAGAGTAGGAGACTTAGATATAAGTTTCTAAACTTTTGGAAATGTTTTACATTTCATTCAAGCACTTATACACAAATTTAAAACTTTAGCTCTCTAAACTTGATAGCAGTGGTTATATAAATGAACTATTGACTGTGGTAAACAATAATCATGTAAAAAATAAAAACAACTAAAATCAAGCATAAGAGGAAGGACTTCCATCAAGCAAATGGATGAATACTCTCCCTCCTGTTGGTTGCCGGACATTTACATGGGTAATTCAAATGCCCATGAAAACTCACCATGTCCATTGTTTGCAAAATGAACAAACAAAACAAAATTTTAAAAGAAATTAAAAGAAAAACAATCTAGTTTAAATTCTTCTAAGCAACTAACCAAAACCATGGGAACAAGCACAAAAAGAAAGTACAAACAAATTAAGATGCACAAATTCTGCCCAAAAATGCAGAGTGCGCCATTACAAAATATTAAGTCAGACTGGATAACTGACCAATAATACTTTTTGTTACATTCAATTTAGTGATTTAAAGTCATCCCACCCTTTTAGGGACAGAAGTTGTTTTTACTGACCATCTGCTGAGTGGCTTTTCTGCAGCATGCAGACCTCTACCAAATTCAAAAGTTGATGTGTCTGCACCACAGCACTCTCAGATACCATTTGACAAAGCATCTTGTAATCTCACTCAGGCAGAATCAGAGGTTTTATATTTCTTTTCCACCAGTAATTCTTACAAATAAGATAGGGTGTATTAGAGTGAATTATATAATCAGTGCTAGTATTAAGGATGTCAAACTTCCATTGACTTCACAGGAGTGTAAAGCAGAAGGCACAGGCTCATCCAACAATGTCCATGCAGTGTCCAGCAATGAACAGCCATGGGAATTGTTACAGCCTCATTTGCACAGGACACTGGTGCAGACCTTTCCTGGCCCTTTTCCACCTGCAAGTGTCACCACGGCTCAGGATTATCAGGGCAGCACCAAAGATTCACCCTGCCTTGCAAACTAGTCCACTAAAGCTCATATACACAAAAGTCAAAATGCAACTGTCTAATAAGATTTAATGGTTTACTAACACTATTTTTAAATGTTTCTAATAGAATATTATGGTACATAATCTTATAACAGGCACTGCTTGAGGCTTGCTAAAAGCCCTTGATAGGCCTGTTGTTTCCGCAGAAAATGGAGATAGATATGTTAAATGACTGCCTTCAGTCCCTTTCCATTTAAACCCTATTTAAAATTGCATCAGCTTTATGTCAATAAATGGAATGGCACAAACGTACAACTTTTTTTATTTAAATTAAATGGCAGAAGTGCCTCACTGAAGAAAACAGTAAAAAAAAAAAAAAGGTAGGTTGTTTTTAATTTTGTAGATCTTTACCAACAAAACTGAATGGGAAGAGAGTAAGCAAAACCTGAATTGTGAAATAGACATAATTAAATATAAGGAAAAAATGAGACTGTAACATTTTCTAAATTCATAATTGCCTTAGTTGGAGTGTGCTCAGGTTATTCCATCTTCACACATTATTTTTCTTCCAGGAAATCTTCAGTGCTTATTTATATTGAAGCCAAATCTTCTGGGCAAGGGAGAACCAGCTCTGCTTTAAGAAAGTACTATATAGTCATTGATACAGGGCTGTATTAAATACCACTGTTATATCATCCTCTGTTCAGGGCTTTAGATGTACTTCTGAGCTGCTTGAAAGTTTGAGACCGAGGCAAATCACTTGGCTGACATCTGTGAAAGAAATTCTGATACAATCCCTCTCTTGATAGATAGGATCCTTCAAGTGCAGAAAGGGGAGGTCCAGGTATCAATGGTATTAAACTTTTGCCCCTAGCTTGAGCTGATCCCCTTAAGAACCCACAGTTAAATACCAGCAGGTCTGAAGTAGGGCTACTGGCAGCAGGCACACATCCCACGTGCCTGCTCACAAGTACCACAAGAACTTGCCTTCACAAGAAGCCAAGACCACACAAGTCCTGCTGCAGATAGGAAGAACCAGACCTCTAAATAGGACCTCTTTGCAACCCCAGTGGATCAAAAGGTCTGGATAGCCTCGATATGTCTCCATGGCAAGAAATTTCTGACCTAGCAAAAACTAAGCTGGAAGACAATTTTCCATTGCCGTAGAGAAATATGAGCCCAGGAGGCCAGAATTTGCCTACAGATTTTTATAACTCAAAATACATTTTTTTAGAATCTCTGGTGTTTTAACATCTTTGTTTTAATTAGTTTAATCTAATTGCATTTCAAGCCAAGTGTTTATCTTAATACAACACAAGACATATTCATCTCTCCTGTGCATGAGAGTTAAGGATTTACAATACCCCATGCCACATAGGGCAAGGAAAGAACAGCCTGGACTGTGATGTGAAAATAGGTAGGTGACAATGACTGCTGGGCAGCAAAATATTTGAAATTCAGTTTTTGCTGTATCTCTGTCTTAAGAACCTGCAAGTCTGCTGCTTCTCCCTTATTATGTTCTTATATGACTGTCTCCCATCTGCTTTACTCCTTAGATTATTAATGCCTTTGCACCTATTAGTTTATCTGATCTCTCCTTTATCAGCTACCATATGTCCTGGATGAGTGGTAGTAAGCCAAAGCTTAGTATGGACAAAATATATCTTTTACTTCTCACATCAGCATTTTTCCATTCCATTAGACAAACCCTCTATTGTCACCATTATTTAATTTTGCAGCACAACAAAGCCTCACACTTTCATTCACATCTCATTCACTAAACTTTTATCAGCATAAAGGACAGCTAAGTTTTCTTTGTCCAATGGCTTTTAGCACTCAGCCACACTCAAAACATTAAAACTTTATCTCAATACTCACAGCTCTGTTTTCTGGAAGCTCTAATAAACATCTGTTCAATCTCTCTCTTTATCCAAATCACCTCCTCCCTTCAAACCTCTACAGTACTTGCCTCCATATTATCATATCTGATCAGGTCTGGTCTTAAAGGTTTGCCATCCCAAATTATCCCTTGGACCTTGCCTCCTGTCACAACTTAGTCAGAAACGCCTATTTGTCTCCTTCTCCTGCTACTTTTTCACACTCCCTCCATGCTGCCCACTCTGCTAAAAAAAAAAAAAAAAAAAGAAAGCCTTCACACTCCAATATGCCATCCCTCTCCCCCACACACACACACTCATTCAAATCCTCCTGAGATCTCTTTTTGGTGAATCTTAATAAAAGTCACCATTCTTCAACCCCAAGGTTGACCTGAAAGTATCCTGAAGATCTAAAGGGAAAATTTAGGTAGAAATAAGTTCTTCTTTCCATTCTGCCAGAGCTTCTCCTTGTAGCCAGCTTCTCGTAAAATCTCTGCTGAATCCTCATGTCCTCTGCAAATGATGAAGCTCTCACCTTTTCTGTGCAGTCACTACTTTGCCAATATAAAAGTCACTTTAGAAGATGTACTTCTGAAATGCTGCTTATTCTGTCTCAAAACTGCTTTGTGATTTAGCTAAATTGTTATAAAACACACTTCTGTAATTCGTACTGAAGTTCTCAAAACCAGAGAAGATTCCCCACTTCTGTTGAGATTACGGAAATACAACATGCATTTCAAGCCCATCATGTCTATATTTTTCCCTCCTTTTTTTTCACTGTATAGTGATTAAGCTTTTTTTTTGAAGATTCAAACAGCTATTACATAGTCAATGGGAAATAAAACAAGAGACAAATCAAATGACAATCCCAACTGCAGAGGTAGATTGTTTTAAATTCAGACCAATTAATGTTCCAGAAAACTTAAGAGAAACAAACAAGTGTTCCTTCAATAAAGGGTAGACAGTGACTTAAATTAAGTAACTGTATGTTTAATTTTACTGAAAAAAATACACATCAGGAAACTATCAGCTGACCAGTGAGAAGGTACAGCCTTGGACTACAGTGTATAGACTATTATGGGTTTTTTTCAGTCTTCCAATATGAAAGCTGCTTATGTCTACTAAGTCTAAAGTGAAAGATGTCCTTTCTCATTTGCATTGTAAATGCCCACAGCTACTCCCACAGCCAACACCAAGAGCAAACCTGTATAGCAATTCAGAATAGTTTTCCTTGCTGCAGCAAATGTCATTGCAGCAGACTTTTCTGAAGTGTTACTCAACTGACAACTTAGAACCAATTCTGAAATAATCCTATTATATATTACAATTAAAATCCTGTCATTAAGTCCATTGTTTTTGCAAATCCATGGATTCCCTAATTAATAGTCGGAAGCCTCTTTCCTGCTTAATGTCAGGAGGAATAATTAGTGTGGACTACCTCTGTCCTCCCACAAGCTCTCTAGAGAGGTACAGAAGGCCCCAGGAGTGTGTTCCTTCTCCTTCCTGGATGGACAGCCCATTGAAGTGTAATAAAAACCAAAAAGTGTATTGCAAGAAGAGAATTTCATTCTCTCTTTAACCACATTCTGATTCAGAAAAGTTTTCTGCTTATGTTTCTCTTCCTGACTAAATAACCTGACTAAAATAAATTCTATTGCTTTACTACTCTTGGCTTTTGGCTCAGAAGAGCTGCTGAGACCTTATTTAAAGGAGTTGTTCTCACGTATCAAAAGATTTTACTATGAAACCAATTGTAATGACATGACTGAAGGTCAATAGCATTGCTCACCATATTTCCTTACAGAAATAGTTTCTGAATGTTTTCCTTCACTTGCAAGGAAGGAACAGTCTCACAATGTACCTAAAATTGTTTATACTCAGAAATCATTGGTAGCTCAAATCAGCAGCTAAATTGATGCTATCTGTGAGCAAAGTCAATACAAAAGAAAGCACTTCTTTTCTGCATAAGCTTCCTGCAGCCATTGCACAACTTTTTAAGGTATCTTCATCAAGAACACATGGATTCAATACACACATCTAATCTTGGTTTCAAAGAAAACTCAGAAGTAACAGAGCTATTCTAAATCAAAACTTATAAAGATGGGATTTGTCTTGATTTAGAGATATATATTCCATTTCTCTCTGGTGACCAGTGCCAGGATCTGAGGGAGTATCAGGGGAGGTTTAGGTTGGATATTGGAAGAATGCTCTCCACTGACAGGGTGGTTGGGCACAGCAACAGGCTCCCCAGGAAGGTGCTCACTGCACCAAGCCTGATAGAGTTCCAGAAGTGTTTGGACAATGCTCTCAGGCACATGCTGTGACCTGTGCAGATGGTTCTCTGCAGGGCTAGGAGCTGGACTCAATGATCCTTGTGCATCCTCTGCAACACAGTTCATTCTACAACTCAGGTACATCCAAACATTTGAGTAAGACATACTATTTCTTATGGAGGTGTGCAAAACATATTTTCCTAGTTGACCTTTCATCATCAAAATGAGTGTCTGCCATGCTTAAGCTGCCAACCTGTCACAAGATAACCCCACTGGCCACCAAGCCCCACAAAGCTGCTCACTCACTCCCCACCTGCAGGATCAGAGAGAGAATCAGAAGGGAAAAAGGTAAAATACTCATGGGTTGAGATAAAGGAAGTTTAATACGGAAAGGAAAACCCACCCACAAGAAAAGCAAAATCGGAATTAATTCCCTGTTTCCCATGGACAGGCAGGTATTCAGAGACCCCCAGGAGAGCAGGGTCCCATCACAGGTAACAGTGAAGACCATCACCATCACTCCAAACATCCCCCCATTATTCCTTCTTCTCCCCACTTTATACACTGAGCATGATTCCATATGGTCTGGAATATCCCTTTGGTGAATTCACGTCACCTGTCCTGGCTATGTCTTCCCCCAGCCTCCCACAAATCCCCAATTTGTAGCATGTCATTATGACAAGCAGAAAACTTCCTGGCTCTTTGTAAGTCCCACTCAGCAATAACAAAAACCTGTATATAATCAATCAATTCAGCACAAATCCAAAACATATCTATGTAGTAGCCACAGTGAAGAAAATTAACTCTACCACATCTGAAACCACCACACCACCTCATAACCCTCCAGTAGTGTCATGAGGCTACCAGATGTTTGCAAGACAAAAATTATAGTAAACCCATTAGAATGATAAATTTACCTGTTGACCCTTTTCCTGACAATCCTCTGAAAATCATGGGAAATAGCCATAATCCTAATGAGATTTTCTAGTGGATAAATTGTCCACAAAAGGAGACAGTACCACTCCACAACTAAATAAACAAGAGAGCAACAACTCACTTAAAGAAATGCACATTCTTTCTCATATTAATTTACAGTAAGCAGACATTTAGTATGCTTGACTTTTTTTAAAAAGAAATGCAAGCATCTGATTGCTATTTATTTTAAGTACTCAGCATGAAGTTTTCCATGAAGTGACTGTCTCCGAGCAAGACATGAAAGCAGCAGGTGTGGAGACCTGATCTTCTTCCTCCTCCCAGCATGTAGTAATGTTAAATGAAAAAACATTGTCATTTTGAACTTACAACGTTAGAACAACAAATCTGTTACTGTGCTGAAAGCCACACAACTTAAACAGCAGATGCTTTATAGCTCTTCAGGTACTTTCGATTCAGTGCCTTTTGAGAAGAGACCAGGAAAAGTAGGGCTACGGCCCTTTTTCCATTGTTATTCCTTGGCTTTGTGCAGCATGGCAGGTTTGGGTAGAGAAACCAGAATTAACTAGGCACAGGGACCATCAGCCTCTTTTAGGGCAGGGCTAGGATTTGTGATCCTTCCTATGGGCTAAGAGACTACTGGAAGGTGCCTGAGCCACACACAGGAGAGGCGTTGAGTGCCCCTGGTTCTGCTGTGGGCAGCTAAGAGCATGTCCATGAACTGTTAATGAACAACTCTCCAGCAAAGGAAATGGGATCTTGAGACAAGTTCATTAATAAAGATTGATCAGCCTTCAAAAGATGCTGACACTCGAAATATTCCAATTTATTAATAACACATCATATTTTGGGTTTTCTTCTTACAGTGCTTTAGGCCATTAGCAATGGACACAGAAGGACAGCACTGTCATGCCATGGCAACATTGCTGATATTACAGATTACACGTTTGTACAAAAGCATGGTGTAACATTGCTCCTGGAAACAGAGACAGCAAAATCTACATCACATGCCTACAGTCACATCCTGTAACCACTGGAACATGAGAAAACACAAAAAACCCAAGGAGCTGTCAGACAACTACTGCCACAGCTCACATCACACAACCAAATGCTGCCCGATGTCACAGCAGATCTCTTGTATCAGAAGGATTATCCCTACAGTATAAACTCAAACAGCTTTGATCTGTTAGAGCAATGTATTGGGCTGAAAGTCGAAAGGGAAAAGCAACTTCTCTTTAGCTTTGTAATGAGTAGAGTTAAAACAGGACTTCATAAAGCTTTATATTCGCCTTTTACTATTTCATTAAGAGCACCTGGCCCCAGCATTACCAATTTAGCTTCCCTCTTACTTTGTGCCTCACTTTGAAAAGGTTTGCAGAGCACTAATGATACAGCTTTTCCTACCACGGAGCTTCTGTTGTCAGCTACAATTTCACAGCTATCCCCCTGCTAGCACTTCGTGTTGCAGGAGTTTGGTAGAGTGTGTGCAAGACTTGCTTCCTAGCTGTTGTAAAGCCCCAGGAGGTTCATATCTTATGCAGGAGAAGATCATAATGATGAACTGCAGAAGCAGAGACCTGGCAGAACATCTTCTGACTCCACGGGTAACAGTAAGTGCCTCTCGCATGATAGTAGAGGTGATTTACTGATTTCCTCAACTAATGCGTTTCTACACCTGTTTTTTTATTAAGTTTTCAACCCTGAGGAATGCATCTGTGTCTTTGTCCATTTTCTCCTCCTGTTCTCTCTCTGTATCTGGTCTCAATCTTTTTCATGGCACTTGTTACTTTCAATAACATAGCATATTCCAACAAATTTTTAAAAGCCTTTATTTTCACAGTTCAGTCATTTCTAGAGAAGTTATAGCAAGCAATATAATTACTTATACATTGATTATAACATAAGTCAGCCTGACCTTCACATTAGATATTTCCCAATATCCTTATTAATTACCATTTATTCATGGTCATAGCTATGATGCTTCCAATAATGATTATTTTATGTTTTGCTGTTCGCCTCCTGTAAGTTAGTCTTCCTTTTTGCTTTTCACATCTGTGGCATCTCTATTGGAAAATTTCAGGTTCAGAAGAAACTATTTTTCTTTCTTTTCTCTGCAGTAATCCCTACCATCCCTCACATTATTTTTATGCTCTACCTAAAGGGTGCATATTAGGTAGGTTTTCAGACATAAAAGGCGCTTTTTTTTTTAATATAAAAGAATTTTTATAGAACCTTCACATTAAATCTTATTTTGTGTTTCTTGCCAATATCAAGGTCTCAAGCACATGGGTCAAGAATCCAGGCATGTGCTAACACATAGCAAGGTCCAAGTACTAGTAATCCAAGATGTCAATATTTTACTGTTACAAGTTCCAGTGCTGATACTAACAGCAGACTTTTTCAAAAGGTTCTGCCTAGAATAAGTGTGTGCATTCACTTGTATTTTAACCATGATATAATTTAAAGATGTAGTTTGTTACAACAGAAACTGTCTCAGGTCTCAGCTCTCAGCAACACTTTGTTTACAGTTTACAGAGCAACCATGAAAAAAGTTTCAATTAGGACAACAACCAGATGAATCTGTCATAAAAGTAAAAATTCTTTATAAAATAAAACAAGCCATAATGTTCTTTACATTGGTTTTGAAACAATGACTAAATTTTAGTAAATGAGACTAAATCAAACATATATGAAAGAAAAAGTATCTACTTGCCAGCAAAATAATTCTCAAAGCAAGTTTGATTAAAGAAAATGAAGCGGGATAGTGTATATTGCTGAGCATGACCTCCTCAGACTATTTAATCTATTATAAATATAGGAGTAACATGATTGATTCAAGAACTCAAGTAAAGAATAAGGAACAGAAAGAAGATTACAGTAGCTGAAGTCACAGAAGTCCTGAGGGCTTTAAGATATGATAAAATTTGTCTTGACATACAGTATCTGTTCTGTGAAATGAGATTACTCAAAGCGCAAACAGAAAGAGTAAAACACAGTTAATGTTCATTTCACTTATGGCTTCATAATAGTTCAAACAGCCTAAATTTCCTTCTTTTCACCTCTTACAGAGTCTGAGAAGCAACAGAAGCTTGTATTTTCAAAGAAAGCTAAAAGGATATAGTTTCCTGTTTCAAATATTACAGTCAATTTTTAGAGTGTTTAGAGATTATAAAATATCTATTTTGAGCTCTACTTCCAATACAACACCACAGTTCTACAGCATAGAGAAGATAACTGGTTTTCATTAGCAGTGTGGTTTAAGTACATTCTAAAATTAAGTATGCTGGGGTTTTTACTAAAAAGGAAAAAATGCTTGCACATTCTTCTATACAACAAGACTTATAGACTGGTCTGTCTTCTGTAAGCATTAATGTTTATTTATTAATTTATATGCAGGTTAAGTTAGTGGTTACCAGATTTTAAATTTTTTTGCCCTACCTACAAGTAAATGTAGCAGTAGAACCAAAACATGCCTTAGTTGAAAATTAGTTTGCTCATACACAAGCAGAGCCATTCCAAAAGATGCTGTTTGTCTTAGGTCCATCTTGTGCTATGTGGATTTTCAGGGTTTTTTTCTGTAAGCTGCCTTATGCAGGTTTGTTTGTTCATTTTTGAAATGAAATTAGATAGTAGTCATCTAATGGGAACATATAGAGAAGATGGACCCAAACTCCTTGCAAAGTGCACAGAAGCAAGAAAGTTACTAAAATGGTCCTCATGTTTAGGTACAGAAATTTCAACATGGCAGGGGTCAAGTACTGGGAGAGTTAGCCCAGAGAGATTGTAGAAACTATTCCTGGAAACAATCAAAATTCATCTGGACAAATCCCAGATTGTCCAGGTAAATTTTGAGCAACTCCAGCCTCCTCTTGTTTAAACAGGGTTCAAAGCAACCTCCACAACTCTTTTTCAAACTAAATTATTCTATTATTCTGAAGCTGATATGTAAAGAAAGAAAGGCCATTTTGGTCCATAAAGAAATCAAACAGCTGCAACCTAAGTAAAGAACAGGTTACAGCTTCTCAAATTCTAATTTTTGAGTTAGACTTCCCTGAAAATGTACAGCATCTTTTCATAATCTTTCAAAGAACAGCACATGTGAGACATTATCACACTCTGAAATCAGACCATAGGACTTGCTTTCTTTACAAGTTAGCTTTCTTTTAGTCTTTCATTATATACTTGTTGATGTTGAAATAAGTAACCTATGGCTTTTAAATAGCAAGTTAAAAGGGCCTTGCAGGTGGTGATTATTTTTACTCATGCTTGCTTTCCACAAGATAGATGCTGACAATTCCTCAGTACTTTGCAGCAATGATGCCCTCTAAAAATATAAGATCCAAACCACATAACACCTACACAGTCATGTCCTGATACCTAATGGTGAAGCTGTTATGCAAATGGTGAGGTGGTTTATACAACAAATAATTTCGGCTGCAAAAAAAAAAATTAGTTACATTAGAATTTTCTCAGCAGTTGAACAAGGCTGCATAAATATGATCTCTAGAAGACATGGTATTAGAAACAGGTCCTCAAGGACACAGTTGGGAGCAGTAGGTAAGCACCTTTGCTCCAGAAATTCAACAGCTGGTACTCTATGCATCCCCAGCAGCCACTACACAACAGACAACAGCTGAGGGAAATACACATGCTGAAAATGTCATTGGCTCAGTCCCAGTCTCCATACAGCACTTTTCCTGTGACCATTTAATACTTCAGTTATCTTGAGTTGAACAAGGAACAAAATCTCCCCAGCACAAAACTTTCTACACTCTAACAAAAACTGAGTCACAACTGGCAAGACAGAAGTTGTTAAGGCATTGCCAGTAGATTCAAAGATATCTAATGATTTTAATGAGATGCTGTTGTTGTAGTTCAGAATACTAATCACTTCTCACACTGAAGAGAATAGCCCATGTATGCCCAGAAAAGCAGCATGAGCCAATCATAACAAACCAAAATAGCAAATTTAAATTTGGAATTTCACAGTGATTCATTGACCTGCCTTTTTCTAAAGAGCCTTTGAACAGATGTCATTGCTAAGTCAGGTTAAAAGAAGCAAATATTTTAAGAATGCTCACTTTGCTCCCTATACAATTGAATCGAGCCATCTGTGCTACAGTGGTCCTTAACCAATATTCTATCCTCTTAGAAGGTACTAAAAATCATCCCTGTTTAGTTCTCTGAGCAGATCCTTCTATAAGATACAGCTCTAAGGCATTCCTCAGAGAGTTAGACAAAAGTGGGGGAAAAAAACCACCAAAAAACCCCACACTTGTTTAAGATAGGAGTTCTGATTTTTGTTTTGCTTTCCCTTTCCTACTCACAGAATGGGTCAGGTTGGAAGGGATCACATCTGGTCCAACCTCCCTGCTCAATCAGGGTCATCCAAGAGCACACTGAACAGGGCTATGTCCAGGTGGTTTTGTAATATCTCCAATGAGGGAGACTCCACACCCTCTCTGGGCAATCTGTTCCAGTGCTCAGCCGCATGCACAGAAAAGTTCTTCCTCATATTCAGGTGGAACTTCCTTTCCATCGATTTCTGCCCATTGCCTCTTGTTCCTTGCCACCACCAGATCCTGGCTCCACCCTCCTTCCACCCTCCCTTCATTAGTTCTCCTTTCAGTTGTTTCTTCTGGAGGCTGAACAGGCCCAACTCTTTCAGCCTTTCCTCATAAGGGAGATGTTTTAATGCCTTAATCATCTTTGTCACCTGCTCTTCTAAGACAAAACAAAATTTAAACTGGAAGAATTATGTGAACATTTGAAGTCACAATGTTCCCAAAAGACTAGAAATATCCTCATGATATTAAGTAAAGAACTGCATCTTCAAAAGAACCACTATTCTTAAGAATTTTTACTTTCAGAGCACAAATTTCAGTCCTCTTCTAGATACATAGATTTGAAGACTTGATTACAACACCCAAAAATAGCCTCTGTTTAATGGCAGTGATGGAAAGCACAATCTTATCTTTGGCTGTTTTCAGATCTGCATGACTGTCTTAATTAGCATTGGAGCATTCAAACTTGGCACCCTGTGGTTTTTCTGTGCCTTTCTCAGCAACATATTTATTGCTTTTCCCACAAGACTGT
Source organism: Petroica traversi (assembly GCA_025920805.1). Taxonomy (NCBI): domain Eukaryota; kingdom Metazoa; phylum Chordata; class Aves; order Passeriformes; family Petroicidae; genus Petroica; species Petroica traversi. Next base: position 12,960,125 of record JAHLSL010000015.1, on the reverse strand, counting down.
GTTTGTATATTTTCCTAGAACTGGGACACAATTATGAGGTCATGAGGGGGTTGCACAGCATAAAGCAGTTTAATCTGTATTTTCTAATCTCTGAAAGCAAAAAGAAGAGAACATTTTATCGTTAACTCCACCCATGCTGGGACTGAAAACTCAATTGGCACAATAAAACACAAAATTATGATTGCAGTTAGCAACAGGTAACTCCAAGAAGTCACCTGGATTTCTTCCAGTTAATCAAATACTCAAGAACATTTAACAGGTTTTGATATTGTGTGGGGATTTTTTTCTTTTAAACAAAATATTTCAGTATTTCCCAGTGTTGGATGATGAATCTTAAAAGGTAGCACATTTACAAAAGGTTACAGAAACATTTTCTCAACATTCTGTGACGAATATTTTGGAAGCTGAATGAATTTAAGAGAGTAGGATAAAAACAAATGTTATTACTGAATTACTCCACACAGTATTACTTCTAAGTACTTTCTAATCTTTTTCTCTGAACTGCAACTGCCAGTTTTTCATATTGCCACAGGAATGTGAGAGCAGCCAGGCTCCCCACTCCCTTTTGCTGTGCAGTATTGCTAAGGCAGCCAGTTGGCTCTAAGACAAAGCCAGATTGAAGGTCAGTGCGCAGGTGATACCAACATAAGGGCAAGGTAACAATGGTGACCTCAAGCTAAGAGTACAAGGCAAAGGGAAATGCAACATTTTAATCCGTTCACCGCACATCTCTGTTTTCAGATTCTTTTTCTGAGCCTGATGTTCCTGCTCTCCTGCAGAACTGGATGAGCATAGACACACCCCATCAGCAGACCACACTTCTTTTCCCTCTGGGAGGTCTGGCAACTGCTGGTCCTTTAACACATGCTTTTTATTCCACACAAAGATTTGTGATTCTGCATTTCCAGAGGAGGATTATTTTAGCCACGTGTGAAAGTTATCACAGTAATGGTGGTACTCAGCAAAAGTTATACAAACTTTTTTTTTTTTAATCTCTTTCTGCAAATCAGCTCAAAGCCAAAAAAATGAACAAATAAAAAAATCCACTTTCTATTACTTACTAACCTCTGGAACATTATCAGAAAATCTTTAGATGGATTAAATGTTCAAACATAAAATGAATTTACTGTAACAGAGTCAGGCATCCCTTTCAGAAAGCTTCAGTAATACATTAACTCATTTCTCATTTTGGGGTGAATGTGTTCTTCTTATTAAATAATTATTATATAAGTATAATCCTGATGATACTGAACCTAGTCTTAGGGGGTTATTTTGAGCATCTCCAAGTTTTATTACATAGTATTTGTTAGACCATAAAAAGGAAATACTATTTTCGGCCTCCATTCAGGTTCAAGTTTTGGAACTGTTCCTTCAGCAGCCCTGCTTGCACATAAAACTGATTCATTTACTATAGCTAGTACAAGTAAAGAGTTACTTACTTACTCTTGTGTCTCATCAAATAATTTATCACTTCTTTAAAATAAAGCAAATAAAGATGTATTCATCAACAAAAAGAACACCCCTGGGCCATACACTCATGCTGCCTTTATCAGAGAGAACAGAACAATACTCTGCTCCCCATCGCGCTCCCACCAAGAAAAAAAAAAAACAAAAAACTACCAAACAAACCCCACACCACAGCAAAACCCAAGAAATTCTTATTCATGGCAGGAAAAAAATACACAATTTTTTCTCTTATTTAAAAGTGGCAGGAAAACAGCTTTTACAGTTGGTGATCTCCTGAGCCAAGCCAACTTCAGCATTCTTTTGTTGGATAGATTCTCATTGAAAGAATCAGGGAAATTTTTGGAAAATTATGTAGCTGCATGGGTGATAAGGAAAAAAATATGTATTTTACATGTTATTAAGAAGAAAGAAGGGTTTAGGGCATATCTGCAGAACAAGAAACCCAAATTAACTCAGGACTCCCCTGAATAATATCTTCTGCTTCTCAACAGGACTATTTATCCCTAAGATTATGTGCTGCGATGCATCTCTAACAGTTTGATCCTCTAAGTACCCTCATTCAAAGCTCTACAGGGACAGTACCTCATGTTATGTAGATGCAGCCTAAATGTCAGCGTCTGGAAAAGAGATAACACATTACAGGTATTTCTAGAAAGACAGACCGGCAGCTTCAGCCGCTGTATTTCTTCTGATAAACCAACACAAAGATCTTGCATCAGGTTTAGACTGGAAAACACTTCTCTTTAGGAAAATTGCAAGGCTACAGTCTCTGTTCTTACCAGAAATTACAGTATACATCATGGGTTTTTTTTATAACTATGCATGATGTAGCAAACATGAAGATGCAGGTTAAAAACTAATGATTTTTCCTAGCAGAAACAGTAGAAACACTAAGGTCTTTGGAGATGAACCATTCAAAAGCAGAACAGTGAACATACTCCAGGAGATTCAAGATACCATATATAGTGTTCCATAAGTGGTAAGAGAACAAAGAATTCATTTTCAAATATTTGGTATTCTAAAAGTATAAGCAAATCTACAATAATTATGATAGTGTCCACAAACAGCATGTTTATCATCATGACAGAAAGTCATACTGTATTGCTCTTCCTTACAAGCTCCTTTGATCAAGCTTCTTTCTGTGACATCTTCCCTAACAACCTTCTACAAATTGACTCAAAACCATTAAATTGAGATTGATAATACAAGATCCTAAAATTAAGAAATTTAGCAACGTTTTCCTTATATGAGCTTCATGTGACAGGAAAAGCTCATTTTTTTTCCTACTCTACCCTCAAAGAACAGCAAATTTAGTATATACTTTCCAAAAATAATAACATTTGCTATTTAGAAAATATTTCCATGTGAGGCACGAAACTATATTGTAACTCTACATTCACCCTTGAAACAAGGGTGAAATACATGAAACAAGTATTTGGAATCATCTTTCAATTCTAGCATACATCTTTACAAGTCTGATTAAGAAAAAAACCATTTTTATTGTCCAGAGAAGTTGAGGATCCCCCATTCTTAGAAGTGTCCAAGGCCAAGCTGAATGAGACCCTGGGCAACCCTGACTAGTGGAAGGTGTCCTTGCCCATGGCAAGGGTGCTGGAATTAGATGATCTTTCGTCCCTTCCAACCCAAGCTATTATTCCATTGACAAATTTTGTGAGCAATCAGTTCACTAGATGCCACTCCCCTACATCCCTTGGATCACTCATCAGCTTCTGAAGGTTCAGTCTGAATATTAAACACAGTCTCTGAACATTAATGTAGCACTGGAATAGATTAATTAAGATTGCCATGGAATTTCCAGTCCTGAAGGCTCTCAAGATTTGGCCAGATCACACCACAGCTGAGCTGACCTAACATTGACAACAGTCCTATCCTGAGCATGAGCTCAGACTAGATGACCTACCCAGGTCCTTTTTAAAAAGCCTTCCACAATCCCATAAATGCACAATAAAGAATTTGATGCAGAAACTTTATGATGGACCTTATCCATGAAGCATTACAATAAGATACACTCCAGCTTTTAATTTCTGATGGGATACACATTTTCAGTACGAGATTCTACTCTCCGATATTAGTTTCCAAGCTTCTCAAGTGCACACAAGCCATTATCTTTTACTATTGCAATCAGCTGTTTTCTCCTAGCAATAATCATCCAGCTCCAAGACACTGTTCACCACGTTATTTATAGTGTGAGGCTCAGTAGCCTCAAGTGCACTGGACTCCTAAGGGAAAGTGCATAGGTCTCTTAAGGGAAACTTAGTCAAGCATGCAATGTTGCCTGGAAAAGCCTGTCTGGCACATTTATATGGGCAGCTAACTTTCAAATGCCACTTTGAGTGGTAAAATACTTGAAAGAGGCTTTCCAACAAACCAGCTTCAAAAATTATTTTCCTCTTTGAAACAAAGATCATTAATCCCTTTCAAACCTCAGCTTTGATCACCCTAGCCTCCACAATCAGCGTATCCTGCAGCAAATACTTTAGACCCAAAACCTGGTAACTAAATGTACATGCACTCAGCTCCTCAATGTGAAGAAATTCTGAACCCAAATAATTGCAAAAATTTCCAGTACATATCAAATAAAATAATATTTTTTTAATCTCTAAGTTAACCTTTACTTGGCCTACGTTTAAGACTTGCTTCTACTAAAAACAGGATTTATTCAATCTTTTTGTTGATACCATCATTCATAAAGGCATTCATAAATAAAATGGAAGCCAAAAATTCTGTGTTAATTACATAAAAGAAACTTGCTCACCCCTTTCTTTCAGAAATCAGTTTTAACTGTTACAGAGTAGCTCCAACATTTTTATTGGAGAAAAACCTGCTTCCTCTTATAAGTGAGCCTGCTGTGAAGCCAAAATTATACAGATCTGTAACAAGCTCAGAGAGACCAGGGTGACATTCTTAGTTGAACTTTTTCCTTTAGGCCTTCTAGTTTCCAACAGTTTAAGATTCCTAAGTGTTTTAAAACTAGATAAAACTAGAACCTTCCACTTGCAGCCCGCAATCCTGGGAAGATTAATTAGCATGTCAGCATTCAAATAATGCAGATTTACACAGGCTGGAATGAATTCCAGCATTCAAAATTAATTACACCTCAAATTACACTTTCTCTCTTTGACCAAGTCTTTTTTCTTGCTAAGAACTGCAAGAATATCAACCAGCCCTAGAGCATTTGGAACTTTATAGATTCAAGAAAAACAACCCTGCCTCCAAATAAAAATCCACTAACATTGTGAAAGGCAACGACTACAGACTAGACATTAAAGAAATAGCTACTTAGCAAGTATATGTAAGTTCTTGTCATCATTGCACATTAAAAGGATTTTGAAGCTTAGCCTATCAGTCCAGATACCCATACTGAAGACCTATTTATGCTTGTATTTGAACTGGCCTTGCACAGCTTTTGATGAACATGAAGGATTTTCCTCAACTTCAGGAAATTTTTTATTTAGCAATCTAAAGAGGGTAGATAAATACATCACCATTACTCACAGCCTGATTTTAAATTATTTAGAAAGTAACAAATGTCATCAGGAACCCTAGAGTGCTTTTATGCCACCAAATGTCACCTCTTCCCATGCAGTTAACACTCGCTCTCCCTCATTAGACAATCTGCTTTGCACAGATGACTCCTTGCTTTGCAATACAATCACTGCTAGCACCTCACTCTGTATTTGCTCTCAAAAAATTGCTTTGAATAAGCCTACTCTTTGATGGCAGCCACAAATTAAGAAAGGAATTAACAAAAGACAGAATGTCACTCATCCAACCTCTATTTATTTGAGGCTTTTTCCCCAATGGACATTAAGGATAAAACTCTAAAGAGAACAAGGAATATGCAAATCAAACAGGCTGCTGGTTTAACTGAACTTGAAATTGTGGATTAAGATATTTCTCAGTTAAATCTCAGTTTTTTAACATAATCTTCTCCATATTTCCTCCAAGACAACGTTCTAATTCAAAATTAATAATAATTAGAGCACCAACAGCACATTTCAAAACTACGTGGTATCTCATGAAGAGAACACTCTAAACTTCATCCCACAGCCATAAATAAAGCATCTTCTCTGATAAAACTTTGTGACCTAGTTCCTTCCCCGGCTGGGAAAGGATTTGTGGAAGGACATGCACTTCACTTTCTCATTATCAAGACAGTAATAAATTGTCAGTTAAGTTTCTAAATTAGCAGCTTTTATTAAGTTTGCATATTTGCATAACCCCTTTGAAATACTTACCTGTGCAGAAAAATGTAGTCCTCAAAGCCTGACTGACTTCCTTGAAAAAAAAAGTATTAAGAAGGAATACTAATCTTTAAAAGCAATAATTACGCTATTAGAAAAAGGCCCATGGAGAGATCAAAAATAAGCACAAAATAATTTTAGGTTATAAAAATGGTAATGCACACATATATAATGAAATATACATTTTTTACATCAGTATACTACATATATATTAGACAGCTAGAAAGTCTGTGAAATAAAAATGCAAGATCTCAATAAATAGTATATTATGGTTACAATACCAAATTAAATTGTGTTAAAATGTACCTAGAAAAAAAACAATTGAAAGAGCAACAAGATTATTTTGGAGGGGTTTTATTTGAGATTCAACATGCAGTCTAGATTTCTAATGCTGTCATACTTTCAAGGCTCTTATACCAATCAGATTTTCAGATAAACATGCTCTGATTAGCCAAAATTGGTCTTTCATATATGCCTCAGAAGTCTGCTAAATGTCTTTTGATATCAGCATCACTACAGCTATCTCTGACACCTCACAGCAAGTCTATTGCAATAACAGGTTAAAAATATTTTAAAACACTCTGGTGATGCCTTCATTCACATTTCAATTAAGTTGATGTTACATCTTAGCATTTCCATATAATGCTTTTACCTTCCAGATAGGAGAGTTGTAAGGGCTTTAAACCATTTTTATGATTTTATTCTGGAACTCCTAAATACTTGTATTTTTTTTTCCACTTGGTTTCAACCTTTTTATCCTATTTAAACATAGCCAGTTTAAAAATGACACTATCAAAGCATAAAGAGCCCTTCAAAATTCATTCAGTACAGATGAAAAAAGCTTATAAACATACAAAACAAAAAATTAGTTCAGGAGCAACACAAGATAGCTACAGATCCAAAGAAAAAACCTTGGACTGACCCTCCCCCAGTTCAGCATGGTAAAAAGGATTTCCTGTCTTTGCTTTGACTCCTATAGCAATAATACCAACCCCTCTGAAGGAGCTCTATTTTTCCTGACACCACAGGAAAGGGAGACAGGTAGAAGGCAGAGACAGCAGGAACTGCAGTTATCATCCCCTGTGTACTCCTCATCTGAGCACCAAGTAGGAGAGGCAGCTGGCCAGCAGCTGCTGTTTCACAGATAGCCTCTCACCTATTTCACTTTTTTGCTGTGGTGAAATAACCTCCAGGGATCCTTACACCTTTAGAAAAGGGCAACTCTCAAGATAAAAAAAAATTTAGGGACACCCTCTAAGATTTCCTATACTATGTTTTCCACTTCTGTCTCCAGTTCCAGACATTCCAGGGAGAAAACTACTCACAGAAGATAAAAGCACTTTGGGTAAAAAAATCTTTTGTGGATTTTTATTTTCTGCTGTTCTTGTCTTGTTTTTCTTTACAAACAAAAATTAGAAAAGTGAAAGCACAGATACAAGACAAAGTCAGAAGAAAGGGCAGGCTATGTCACATCACCACCATCCTTCCTTATTCATACATTTACAAAGATTTTGACATGTACCTCTGAAAGAAAATCGCACCAAGCAAGTTTCCTCCTGTTTAAATTATGTCTTACAGTAACACTCCTTCACTATACTAAAAACTGAACCTAAAAGCATTTCACACTCTGACTCAAGCAGAGCAGTGATGCATTTTCTACATTATAAAAAAAAAACCTAATAGGAAGAGGCAAGCCTGCTGCTTTTAGATAATTCTATTTTTATTTCTTCTAAAAAGCCTTTCATCCATTTGACCCTTACTTGACTTCCACACATCTAAGGTTTCTCCTTTCTTCTGCCTCCATGTCAAGTAGTATTTGAAAGTACTTTTGGAGGTATCCCAGCCTCAATACCATCAGGCTATAAACATTGAACAGTTGCTCACACATTTCTGAAAAGCAGGATGTCCTTGTTACTTGATTCTAATGGGAAATTTCTATCGCATCACAATTTGTAATCACAAGAAGGCATGAAACTTGCATACGAATGGGGACTTTGCTATCTACATTTTCTGTAAATTCAGTTTGCTTGCAGACACACATTACACTTAAATAAAATAAAAACTCATTTTGAGATCCCAAATAGAACATAAAATGGCCAACATTTAATCATTTCCCTGACTAGGTGTCATGGTTTAACCCCAGCTGACAAACAAGTCCTACACGGTGAGATGGAGGAGAAAACTAGAAGAGTAAATTTGAGGAAAAAACATCCTGAATTTAGACAAAGATGGTCTAACAGGTAACATAAAAGCCTCATGTAAAAGCAAATCGACTCAAGTAATTAATTAACCCCTTCCCAAGGGCAGGCAGATGTTCAGCCGTCTTCACAAAAGCCTCCCTCACACATAGCAGTGCCTTGGAAAGACATACACCATCACTCCAAATATTCTCTTGCCCTCCTACTCCCCACTTTCTGGCTGAGCACGTCACCATGTGCCATGGAGCATCCCTCCAGCAAGCTGGGCTCAGCAGTGTTCGCTCCCAACATCTTGTGCTCCCCCGGCCTCTTCAGTGGTGGGATGGGGTGAGAAACAGGAAAGACCTTGCACTGCCCAGCAGTGACAAAAACACCTCTCATCCCTGTGTTACCAACACTGTTTCCAGCACAGATCCTAAACACAGCACCATACTGGTCACTGAGAAGAAAATTAACTCTACCCCAGTCAAAACCAATATATTATTATTACTATAATACAAAACCAGCTTTTCTTTCTGGATCCTTCTTCCACTGTCTTTGCTCCAGAGATATCACAGCACACTTCTGTTGACCTGCTGAATATTCCAACCATTAGAAAAACAAATAAAAATAAAAAAGGAAAAAAAAAGCCTCCAAGTCTGCTGTTATTGAATTAATTTTTTGTTTTGTTTTTTACTGCATAATTGACTTGACACAAATGTAATTAGGCAATCTGGGAGAATCTTTGAGAATTCCATTGCTTTTCTTCACAAACACACACTTGGTTTGGTCTTCCAGCTCTCATGAAGAACATGCCCTCCCAAGAATATAGTGTATATAGAGTATATCCAGCAAGAAGGAGGCTTCTTTAAAAAACTGTCATTTGCACAAATAATAGCAGATGCAGTTATCCTAAGGATATAATGTTACAAGAGCTGATCATATCTAAAATTAGGTCATGAGCTCATCACTACCAAGTCATAAATAAGTTCTTGGGAAAATATTGCACATAGTCTTTGGCACAGCACAAGCAAAGAGAACCAATTCCTCATTCTAAAGAAGCAAGCCATTGCTACTTAATTTTATTACTCTTCAACATGATTCAGGACACAGTCATGTTAGGAATTGTGCAAACACAACTAAATAAATTCACCAGAGCAGGCAATCTTCAGCAAAGGGAGCTGCTAGCTGTTAAGAGGAACTTGGCAGTAGTTGTGGGGAAGAGGTCATTCAGTTTTGACTAGGAAAGGCCATAATTGTCATAATACTTTGTTTAGACTTATTACATGCTGCATAAACCACTGTACACAAACCTATGTAACCACTATCACCTGTGAAGCAGGCTGCAAACTTGCCAAATCAAGGCAACTGTGGCAAATATCCACTTTAACTTCTAATTTAAAGACTACCATGTACAAATAGAAGAAGGACCAGGCTCATGATATCTAATCAGACATTTCTTATTCCTTTTTCATGTTAAACCTTCAGCCAGCTCTCCTTTCAATTCAGTTTTGATAATGCTCAAATCCACAGATATCATCTGTGAAGAACAGCTTTTAGGCTAAAGTTAACAACAAGTCCTGTAAGGAAATAAGTCCTTGATCTTGCTTAAGAGAAAATGAGAATGAATATGTATAGTGTAAATATAGTTCTTCACAGGCCTATAAGGAGAAGAATTTATATTAGCAAAAAAAAAAATTATATATATAAAGCAATCCAAAAATCTATTTAAATGTCTTTCTTGTGGGTTGATTCAGTACCTAGTAGTTAGTCCAGAAATTGTTTCATTCCCTATGTTAAAATGTTAATTCCTCTATCCTTTATAAAACAGCAGAAAATATCAGGAAGAAGTTTAGTCACTTGGAAGCCATTTCAAATGTAGAATGCAAGTGCTGCCTCATACAACCTAAAGATTAAATTTCCATGATATTCAAATACTAGTACAAAAAAAAAAATAGAAGAGAGATTTCATTTTTGTTTAATGTCTACAAAGTTGGTTTTGTTATTGCAAGACAGAAGACTAGCATGGAAGTTCAACTTTAGTTGCACATTGACAGGGACAAGAATTAGCCTGCCAACTGGTTCTTCTCCTGATTATTAAAAATTTAGTTGTGATATTAATTAGTTCTCAGATTACTTTCTTTTATGATGATTTGCTCTTAAGATATACATATTTTCACCTAGATATTGTGTTTTGCTGATTTAAAAAAAATAAAAAATTCTGACTATGCTGGACTATAGTGCTGCAGTAGCTTCCAGTTGAAAAAAAATGAGTCAAAAATATGCATTTCACTGTAAATAAGAGTATAAGTACTCCTCACCAGTTTATTTATAATGTACTAGAAGTGATAAGTGATTGCTTTTCATGAAGAGGAACTGAAATTCTAATTAGCACTTTTAAAATAAGTGTTTCAGTTTAGACAAGTGTTTACTTCCAACAAAAAAGGATTAATATAACTCTCCTTTTCTACAGCTGCATTTAAATTTTCTACTATATTGTCTTTAAACAGAACTTGTTTCTTCTTGGAAAGCCAGTGTATGTAATAATCCTTCTAGATTCCTAACTCTTGCACAAAAATAAGTCAGTGAAATAATGAATTATGCAATAGAGCTTAAAACCTTTTATTCCCACTGATCTCCAGAGTTAAAATTCCCATTTTAAGTGCTTTCTTGTCCAATAAATTGGATTTATTTTCATATAATCAGTTAAATAAGCACATGACCATTTTGATCTCAAGCATATTCTTTTTCACAGGATCTGCATTTATTTCCACAGCTACGACATTCTTTTATATGGCTACATTTATGGCTCTCTTTCTTACACCTTGTTCATGGACAGTTTTATCCACAAACAGTTCCACATGAGTGACCTCTTGATTGATATCCTGTTAAATATAGAGTGCCCCTGTCCAAATGTGCTACTTTCCAAAGTATGCAGAACACCAGTTTCTCATTTCTTTCTATTTCCTTTCTCCTCAGCTCAGTAGGTCACTATATTAACCTCACATTTCATCTGCACACAAACCATGTTCAAGACACACATTTTCCAGACAGATGCAAACAAAACATTACAGGCCAAATTAATAATCTGCAGTCATTAGGGCAGGTAGCTCTGAGTTAGCCATCAGTAACAGAGCTCATAGTGGCTTCCAAGCCCGGGCAGTTTGGCTTGTGACAGAACTGGGGTGTCACTGGGCTGCCACCACCAAGCAGCTGAAAAGTGCAACCCCATTGCAGTGCCAGCCAGCCAGCACCGTAAATCCAGGTACTTACAATGCAATCCATGCAAGGTCAGGGAGCACTGCTACTTCAGCTCCACTTTGGATTAACAAAATGAAGTTATAAGGCTCTAAAACCTCTCAAATCCTACCTACAGTGATCTCATGTTTATTTGGAGGCCCTGGCAGTACTGTGGATATGAGAGCTGTTCTATCAAGTCTGTTCTTTCCAATTCATTTCCACAGAGACGCCAGCTCCCAACTGCAAACCATACAGGCTTTGGTACTCATCTGTATTTGGTCTTAATCCCAAAAGTAAATCAAATACAGTAACCCTCCAGCTCAAAAGCAGTCCCATTTAATCTCATAGGTTTCCCTACAGACAGAAATATCCTTTTAAATTTCCTAGTAGCTTCAGAACATTAAAGAAAATAACCCACCTCCACACCTTCCAGACAGCAGTGTCAGCCACTGAGGCAGCGTTTCATGCGTGGGTTTAAGACTCAGATTTCACTTTACCTATAGGGACAGTTAGTGAACTGTCATGCGTACATGAAGCTGGTTGTTTCATTCTTAATGCATTCTTAATGTATCCTTGACTATAAGCAGCACATCGCCCAAGAGGGAATAAATCTAAGCCAATATGCTTAGAATTTTACGCATTACTGGGCCTTAGAAAAGTTAAGATTTAGAACACCAGCCAGTTTCAATTTAACAAAGACCTCCTGTCTCAGAAAACTCAGGTCCCTTCAGGCTCAGGGAAGTCAGCAGAAAGGCAAAAATCTAATTCTCTGCTTACTCTCCTTCCTCAGACACTAGGCTGGCAACTTGAGTCTTAGGCTTTGGTAGTTCCAATCCTCAGAGGATTTCCATGAGCTACCCCTTCATAACATAGAAAGAACATTTAATTAAGTTGGAAGGCAAACCAATTAGAACCATCAGGAAAGAGCGCTTCCCAACAGATCAGTATAAAGAACTCACAAGACCATTTTCTCTTACCAATGACAGAAAAACAGACCTTTTTATTACAAACTCTGGATTTCCTGCATAGGACGTGGCATACTGAGCCACAGCAAGGGCAAAAGTGCTCACATTTGGATGCATTCATGAAATGTGTACTTTAGTACAGAGTTCACACAGAAGAACACGCAAGGCTGAAGACCACCTGAAATGCACATTACATCCTTGCAAACTTTTCAACCGTTTACCATAAAAATATCTAAGTAAAAATCTGATATTAACAACAGACTATTATTGTTTGGGTTCACTGTATGTAACATATTCATTTCACTCTTAAGTTAAATCTCAGTGCTCACATTTGCAATAAAAATCCACTTAGGCAAACAGAAACTCTGTTTTACTTGCTAGAATTCTAAAAATATATTCCAAATTTGAAAAATCAGGAAATTTCCACCACTGAACTTGGCACAACATGAAATGTACAAAGTCAAAACTTTAATTGCTAGAAGTGTGAGCATACCTACTTTATCCCAGCCCAAACAAAATAATTTCTTTTTGAAGGAGCAGCTTCACCCTTAGCTAATTCACTATTTAGCAAACAAGGTAGAGTATTGGAGCCAGCACAATTATACCCATCAACACTTACTCAAGATTCATATGCTCATTTATATCAAGACTAATATGGCCCTTAAATTTTCATGACTAGCTGCTTGTGATGAGGGCCTATTTTCTCTCTAGCTGCACCACAATTCATGGGCTGCCATCTGGCCCTGTAAAAGCAGCCTTACAGAGGCAGAAATAAAACAAACTTTCATAGTTCATCCACATAGCAAGAATAAAAGTAAAAATTGCTTATTCTGCTCCTGAAGCTATTTTTAAAACTAGTTATCCCAAAACACACATTACTTATCATTTGTATGATACCCAACAGGCTTTATGCTGAAATGAGGTTTTACTCTGTATTAGGTGATTGCATCTTGTGCAGAGTGCTTGCTGGCTACCAAAATTGTTTGCTATTCTGCTTTGAATACCTGACTCAGTAACTGACATCAGGAGCATCAGTTTGACATGAATATGTAGATATGTGAAAATCTGTGTTCAAAACAAAACAGACTATGATGAAAGGTCAAGCTTGACAGCTGGAAAGAAGCCTCAAGGCTCCTCTTAAAATCAAGTTTGAGCTTTATTCAAAGGTCAATGTCACTGTGACCTATTTCAGTTTTCTTCACCAGAAGGACTCAAGAATGCTTTTAAATACAATTGGACTAGGCATTTGGAGAAAACTTAAAAGTTAGTAAAAATTTATCACTGAATAACCAGCACAATGCCTGCTCCACGTGTCAGTTCTTGTGATTAAAGGGGCTTCTCTATACCACACATTTTTGTGTCAACACTTAGAAGCTGTTTCAGTTTTAGAATGTTGCAAAAACCACTCAATCAAATGGGTCAGTCTAATACTGCCCCAAATATAATATACATATTTTTCACATAGCATTACTTCAAGTAAATTGATTTTTTTTGTTTCAGAAAAGCCAGTGATTTTTGTACTTCTAGTGAACACCAGTCAATAATTAGAGCATTCCATGAGAAGGATCAAAATCATAGCTACTTGTGACTTTTTTCTTCCAGGTGACTTCCTCCCGCATCCTCTAAAGATGACATATCCTGTTTGTTCAAGTTTAATGTGACTACTGCATCAACTGGCATCACACATAAGACCCAAAATTACCATTAAAGTTACTAAATAAGACATCATTCAAAAATAAGATCTGAAGGTATACAGACAGTTTTACTCAAATTTCTGACAGTTTAGGAAGACCTACACACACTGACTATAAGAAGTTCATTCCTATTCCACGTTCCAGGTTATTGCAGCTTTCAATCTAGATCTGCCTGATTATAGTTGAATTCTCGCTTTTTATTGGAGTCACTAACTGCATTAAAAGTATGCTAGAGTAGTTGAGTTCCTTGAAATTGCATTCCTTGAAATTACTTGCATTAAAGACCAGAAAATGTGTAAAGATACAGTATGCATGCATGAAGTAACCAAATCCTTACCCAAACAAAAGTCTGGTGTAACATTTTCCCCCTGCATGGACCCTGTTTGGGAAGGGACCTAGACCAGGCAGTGTTTCTAACCATTTCCATACTGTGGAAGCAGGCTACACAACAGGGCTAGCTAGAACAAGATATAAGTTAAAGGGTTCTCACTTCACCTGTTTCAAAAATAAATAAACCTTAATAAGATAACAACATATATTTTTTTCCTATGCCTCCCCCCCCCCGGCAAAAAAAAACCCAAAAAAAACCAAAAAAATAACCCCACAAAACAAAAACGCTTCTATGTCAGGTATCTTCAGATAGGCCTAACATTTTCTTCTTTGTTTTGAAGTTTAAAAACCATACAAGCAAGAGTTTAAAGAAAAAAATATATATACTTGCTTTTGGAAGACCTCATGATATACTGATACTTTTTGTTTAATTACCTCCCCGTAATTACAGTTCCTTATTATCAATATTACTACACATCATTATAAGATACCTTAATATAAGGAAATAAATTTAATAATAACCAGATTTCCTGATGTACTGACTGTGGTTTCACCCCTTATTTTAAAAACAATGTTAGTACTGCTAGTACCATAGAAGCATTTAAATGCTTTGCAAACTTCAGGGCAAGAGATACACAAAGGGTGGAATAAACATTCATTTTATGGGCAATTTAGCCAAATACAATTTAACGCAAGGCAGCTTTAGCATAATCTAACCCTTATAGACAGGGTGACATCTAAACAATGGTATCTCTCCTCCTCTCAGCAGTAAATTGGTTTTTCAGCTCAAGTACATCCAGAACATTTGGGGAGAGCACCTCTTTGCATTCAGCACCTGGCTAATTTCAATGCATGTCACAGCATTAAACATCCCTTTACAGCAAGATGTGTATGTCCACCACCTAAAAGGGAGCCAAATATTCCTCTGCTCCAACACCTGTAGGCCACACAGAGCTTTTCTGCAGCTATAGAAGAGCCATGGGAGAGGGCTGGGCATTCATAGATCGTGTGAGCAATTACGAGTCCATTTACTGGAACTGGAAGTTCTGTTTGCATCTCCCAAAATTAATAATTGCTACTATGCATGTTAGTGTTTCAGTTATACTTGCATAGACAACTTCCAGGTGCTGTTAAGCCACCAATTCTTCTTTCATAGTTTAAGAAGTTTTCACTGCACAGATTTGGAGCAACTCACCTAAGCTCACAGCTACCTCGTGGGGAAAAAGCTTCCACAAAAGCAGAGGCCAGCCTTCAAAGAGCTGCTGCAAAACTTAAACCTCTATCTCTGCTCACTCACCCAGAACCCAGACATGAGCTTTACTTGCCCATATGGCTGGCCAAGCAGGACAAGAACAGCACTCAGACTGGAGAGGGGTATCTTTTGGCTGCCCCAGGGGAAAGCTGGACTTCCACACAAAGTAAAACATGCTGAATAGAGAGAACAGTGAAAAAGAAGGACATAGCATTTTTATTCCTACAAGCAAACAGGGATAATTAGCCCATCAGCACAACTCAGTGGTTACTAACCAACTTAAAAACCAAGCAAGGCTCTGTTTCCTCTCACCTTCTCCTGACTAAGGATCTGCTTTCTCTCCTGCCACACGCAAAGGCTGTACAAGCATCCTGGAGAGCCAAATTCACTTAGACACAAACCCCTCTTGCAGGAAGGATAGGGACATCCAAGTTCACCTCACCATCCTAGCAGCAAGCCAGGATGGGTGAGATGGGCATATAGAGAAGGAGGAGATGGACGGTTCAGTATCTCCCAATTTAAAGATCATTTCAATCATTAAAGAAAAGTATTTTGCACTTAGCAAAAAGCACCTCCACAGGAAAGCCTAATCAAACTTGACTACACTATTAGTGCTCTAGCTGCTGTAAGTGAAAAAATAACTACCCACACAAAACTCAAATATTGCTCAGACTGAGTTGCACACATTTGCATAGACTTTTTTCTGAAGTAGAACAATAACTTCTAAGAACAATCATCTGACAATGGTATCAAATATGCAGTTGAATGACTATTAATAGCAATCACTTTACAAACCATACAATACATGAAAACACTTCTTCAGCCTTTACACATTCCCTTTTTAAGGCAGCCTGTGTATGCCTGTAGAAGCAGGGCATTATGGAGTAAGCTCATCCCATGTGAAAAATCATAAAAACTTTACCCAGAAAGTTTTTTTTAAGTTTCCTTTCTCCTCCTTCCTCTTTTAGTTCCATGGAAAAGTCCTTATCACAAGCCAGTATCAGATGACACCTCCTTTATCAACAATAAGCTATGGCTTCTTTTCTCACATAGCTGTACACTTAATTACATTTCTCTCCAGCTTCTCCTAATGGAGTAATGAATTCCCTCCCAATTTATATAAACAGTCAGGAACATTCACAGGGTATCTCTCCTATATTCAAAACTAAAAATCCAAATACACTGAAGCATACTACAACAACACAAACATGCCCACACCTACAAGATTCCTCTACACTTTTTTTACTAACCCTACTTCCTCGAGCTTTTCTCAAAAAGAAATCCAGACCCCCTTCCTAGGAACACATATCTGTCTCTCTTTCTTCCTTAGCTCCTGGAAAAGCAAATTTCTACTCAACCTTTTCCCCTTCAATGTCCAGGGAACAAGCAGACAGAAACTTACAGCCCACTTAGACCATGTCTCATCCACAAAACTCCCAAAAAAGCATCAGTGTCAGCAACCCAATCTTCCCCTTACCTTCCTACTGCAAGAGAGGCAAAAAACACAAAGCAAACCTAAGGAAAACAAAGAATGGTTTAGCCTTCCTCTCCTTATTTCTAGGTGCAGGTGTCACCTGGCCTGCTCACTTCTCCATTAGGGCTGGATGGGGAGCACTTGCTCCATGGGGCAGCAGGGAGGGCTGACTCTATTTGTCATTGCAGCTTTAATTGGCTTTCATAGCTTAGAAAGAGCTGGAATGTCAATAACTTAGTTCTTTCTGATGAAACACTGCCCTATTTCCATTTTCATTTAGAGAAAGCTAATGGCATTGCTTTTAAAAAAATGCTTGTATTGAGTAACTATCTTTTATGAAGTAGCAGCTCAAAGAGGTTTTGGGGTTTTTTTAGCTTTTCTCAAATGATCTATGGAAACTGTAATTCTGTGCAATCTGGAAAATATTTTCTTAAATCAAATATGAACTCATATTCTTTTTGTAGAAAAAAAGGTCTTCATTATGTCTTCTGGAGCTAATAAAAACAGGACAATTATTCTGTGACATTTTGATGTCTCAGGAATTGCTGAATACTCTTTTTTTACTGATTTAAGACTTGCAGATTCTGAAAAGCCAAAGACTGGCTTATCATTTAGGAATCCTGAGATACCAGAAAGGAATTGACTGAATAAGTCTTAACTACCAAAGCATGATGTGCTAGCACCAGGCAGAGTTAATCCCAACCAAGACTAATCTTCTAAAACAGATGACCTGAGCCAGCTTTAACTTTAACTGGGCATGTATATTATAGACTCAGCTGAATTATTACTTTGTAGTTTTTCTCTTTACCCAAAGCACTAAAAGGGTCACTTTTTATTTTGTGCTCCTCTCCACAAAAAATAAAAAAATAAATATTTTTTAAAAAATCTGAAATAGCAATAGAATAGCAGGCTTATGTTAAAGAAAAATTTTAAAAGCATGATGTTTGAACAGTGTCTTCTCTTGTCCCTGCCCCAGTTGTGCTTTGCCATGGGACCACTCTAGCTGCTGCTGCAGGTGTGAACCCTTCACCTCCTGCCACCAGTCCCAAGTATCATCCTATCCATGGCCCAGCAGTGCAAACCAGCTCCCTAATCTACCCCATAGTGCTGACAGAACTGGACCATCCCAACAAGTGGGAATGAACACATTATCTAAGTGCTGGATGCATCTGCACTAGATAACATACGTTTGGGATTGTTGGGAAATGTTGTTTCTTTACTTTCTTGCTAGAAGCCTAGTTATTCTGTGTGCATCAAAGTTCTCTCACTGCCAGCAGCTGAAGAAGTGTGGGTGCCAGTGTGTGAATTCCAAATAATAACGGAATCCCCAGGAGACATCTGATTCAATTTCCTCTGCAGTACAAGACAAACATGAAAATTCATTGTCTTGATTAGCTTTAGTGCAGGGAAACAGCTTTCACAGCTGACTGTAAATCTTCTGAATGATCTCATTTAGCTTTTAACCTTCCTCTCCTTTTCATCCCTACGCAGACTATTCCAGCCCAGACATTCATTTATTTGAATAGCCTAAGACATGCATATGTTGTCTCCAGTCAGAATGAGAAGCCTCTGAAGTGCACAAATAATACTGAGACCATTATAAACATCCTTCAGAGTTTCTTAGCACAAATGTACGGTTCAGATCTTATTCCTAGAAATAAGGAAACTGCAAAGAGCATCACCATCACAGATAAAATACACCTATTTTCCTCAAAACTGCTAGTGTTAAAACTGGGGAATGGGGGAGCAGTTTATAAACTGGCAACTACCCCTGTGATTTAAATCACCTTTTCAAGGACCTCCAGAATGACATATGTGATAGTACAGTGTCAGTGGGGGTCACAGAAACAGGGGAAGAGTGCTCTGATCTAATGAGATGCTGGCAGCATACCCACAGAGCTCTGTTATTCTTACAGTCACTGCATCTGGATTATCTGTGCCAACTCTTCTGCCCTTCCACGGCTTCAACTGTGATGTTTCTGTTTCAGCTACCAAAGGAATTCTGCAAATGTCAAGAACTGTTATGACCAAGAGAGAAATCACTCTTCAACTTGTTTTTCCAGAATTTTATTAATGCAAATGATGATGGAAATTACTTATCTGCTTTCAAAAGGCATATGGGAGATTAAATCACAAACAGAGCATCATATCTCAATCTGGTTTCTATCAGTATCCATCCTCATAGGTCAGAAAATCCAAAATCAAAGCTGTTGGCACATTACACAACACAAAATATAAAGAATGTAGTCCTATCTCAGATACTCTTTGGACTTAATAATGTTTTAAAAAACTTTATTTAGCTATAAATTTTATAGAATCTTCTCAAAATAATCAAAATACTGTCTTCTCAAAGGTGCAAAATGTCCAGATAAATTGGGATGTGCTTTTTCTCACTATCTCTTTCTAATATAAATAGAGGCAATGAAGATCAGCAGAAATACATTGTTTAGGTTTCTTTCATTCATGCATGTCCACAAGACCCTAGAAGAAATATGAAAATTAATGTTTGCCTTCAGATAGAATTTAAAGACACAAATATTCAGGACATCTTACTTTTATTCTTCTATTTCGGACCTACTCTAAACTATTTTCCTCAATTTCCTCCACAATCTGCAGGGAGAGATGGGTATGTTTAACGAGATATTCAATTAATATATCCCAAAGATTCTCAGGATGGAATGTAGATTCAGTGGAGATTTTTCTCTCATATGAATGATGACAGCCCAAATAACTTTTTAAACTTGGTATCTGACTTTTAGAAAACTAACCCACAAAAATCCTACCTAAAACTCTTCCTGTTCGATTTTCCATACAAGCTACACAGAAAGAATTATAACAAACAAAAAAATTGACACACACTTTGTCTTTTCCTAGTTATTATCAAATCATTAATACAGAATTTCAATAGCGTAGAGAGAGTCTGGGGATCCATCTCTAGATATTGACCAACCATTCTACATGCATGTCAATGCCAGGCACACATCTGGTCAACCTGTAGCAGAGAACAAGTCTAGAGGGACTTGAGTGAAGGCTGCCACCTCTTGGTGAACTAAATAGCACAAATTTTGGCTTATCTGCTGGTAAATGACACACCATAGGTGTTGAGTTAAAATAATTTATTCAAAAGTCAGTAATAAATGCTTTATGTCATACCAGTGTATGTTTTAATGTATGTTGGTGTGGCATTAAAAAAAAAAAAAAATAAAAAGAAAAAAATCTAAATTTTACATAGTCTTCTACAGAGGCCAAGATCACAAAACTTAAAAATAAATAAATAAATAAATAAAATAAGTTAGTTTCATGAGTTTCAATTCAGAAATACACCTAGACTGTCAAGGAATAACACCAGTTGAGGTAGTGTTTTATATTCTCAACAGATGACACATCATGAATAGCGTTAAATATATAGCACATCAAATAAATACTGAAACATGTTAACACCCTTTTCCCCCATCCTACTGAAATGTAACATTGATATGTAAAAAGTTGCCAATTTCTTTTTATTTTCTTCTGGTGCAATGGCACAATTTGAGCACTCCAATCTTTTTTCTCTTCCTTGGCAATTGTTCTGTAATATTGCTAAAATCCCCCAAGCAGCAAGAGCAGCAGTGCAAGAGTTGCTGCTATTGCTGTTGATTTTATCACAGACTTTTATATTGAATTAAATCCAATGATGACTCTGCAAGATCTCAACAAATATCAGCATGCATTTGAAATAATATTTGTCTTGTATTTTACAAATATTACCTTGATCCAACTTTTGCTCATGTCTTACATGGGACAGCAATCTGACAGTGACATAATCCACATATTTTTCTTCATGTAAAATCCTACAAGGTAAACACAGCACATTCAAATGCCATTTAAGTTTACTTCTGTTGAATTTCTGCTTGATGAACAATTTACTCCTCTGGCCAATACTAAGAAGAGAAAATTAAATAAGAAGACCAAATTAAAATGATACTTCTATTTTAGAAAGAAGCAAGCGCACAATGCATTTATCAGTAGGTGAATACAATTACCAGAATGATGCTACTTTTACTGACTGTGTTTTACTTGAAAAATTCTGAGACATAAGAACCTTCTCCTGACAATTCAAAACTCATTGCAATAAAAATCAGAGGCCGTTTTCCCCTGCAGTATTTGGCCTGGGTTTTGTGAGTTAGGATGGGGGCATGAAGGGAAGAGGTGAGATACTTTTAGATTTTGAACCAACATCCACTGAACTTAATGAGACCCTCGCAAAAGAAGGTCCCCTTCTTCAGAGGAGGAGGAGCCATGGTTAAGTGGACATTCAGTTCCTAGTTAGTCTATAATACCATTTCAGGTAAAAGTGCAAAGTCTCTGCAGAGGCCAGTGCAGCTGGAGCTTGGGGTCAGCACATAAATGGTAGGTGAAAAAGTGCTCAGAGAACTGCTTGTTCTACACAGTACCATATTCACAGTTCTGCCGGGATCAGCACTGCTAAAAGTTCCTGAAACATTTTTTGAATACCCCATTATAGCTGTTAAAGCCAACTGTAGGTATTGAAAACTTTTTCCAGGTATCTGCAATGCTGACAGATCTTTTTATAAGCCTATAGAATGTGTTTCTGAAAGTTTTATCACATTAATTGCTTTGCAAAAAGTTCACTTTGACACCGTCCATTGGCTCCAAGTTTGTAGCTCGCTGTCACATCAGGCAGTAAATCCCACTTCAGTGGCACCAGATATTGGTGGAATAAAATATTTTAGTATCAAAGAAGTATTTAAGCCTTTAACAGCATGGATTACCAGCTCTGTCTCAGAAGAGGTGTACAGACATATAAATATTGTGGCCAAACTGACACTGAAGAATTACTCCCACAATAGGCATATCTCAGAGAACAGGAAATGAATTAATTTGCTCACAGTGCAAATAATATTGCTTTCTACTACAGACCTAATTTAAGGAGCACAGTAAGTTCTGGAGCCAATTTTTTACAGAAGATCTGCACAGTATAATTTAGCTTAACAGTACCTAGCTTGCCAATGCCTTTTTTTTCCCTATCTTCTGCAGAGCTTTCTGACTTCTAAACAAAATCCTCAGCCAAAATTTTGTTTAGAGCAGAAAAATCATGAAAGAAACTTCAGTGTCAACATGAAGAATTTGATTTTATAACAGCAAATACATTCCTAGGAGAATGAAACATTCTTGTAGCCTCTCAAATTCTGCTTTCTGGACTTCTAAGTATGAATTATTTCTAAAGACTGAGCATCTCCCTACCAGGCATTTTCATTTTATGTATGGATGGCTTGGTCTGCCCTGCTACACACAGAACATATTCCAGTATATGTTCAAGAAACACCTTTTCCTTACCATAGGGATTATATGCCCTTCCCCTTGGCTGGTCCCTGTGCATTACCCATATCCCAATCCCACATTCATTTGTACCTACCAGAGCATGCAGTGGCACCACATACTAGATTTGAAGTCATCCAAGCACACAATGAAAACTATGACATGGAATATAAAAACTAAGTTGAGATCAAGCCCAGCTGTTTTTCACCTGGCATTTGGCTTCTTCATATTTGTGACTTGCTCTCTGGATACTAAATAAACCTTTTCCATCCTGTTTTGTAACCTCCTAATAAGGCTTTCTTCTTGTAAAAAGCTTGAACATTTTTTTCCTCCCACAGGAGAGCTAAAGCTACCCTGTAAGTATCTATTCTAAACAGACTGACATATTAGGGGCAATTTGAAAATGTGGCAACCAGGGCATGCATGTAGTTTTAGTCTAATTACTTTCTTCAAAATTTTACTCCAATGCATGGACCTGCTCCATCTGGAAACAGATTATTTAAGTTTAGGAGGAATGGGTTATTTCTGAGGGGTCAACAGATTCCTGGGTGGAAATGGGAGTTTTTGGTGATTTGACAGAAGGAGCTACTTTTATCTTCAGAGCAAAATGAGTTTTCAGTGTAGAGATATGAGAAGTAAATGTATCATTCATATCTGAACAGGTGTTAAAAATCTTATCACTCCAGCAATGCAGGAAAGTAGCTGTACTATTATGTCAGACTTTGCTCCCACAGCAGAGTCACATCTATGGACGGGATGTCTGAAACGTTGCTATCTCTATTTTAAAATAATCTAGCACGGAATCAGAGCAGGAGCCCCAGACGTTGTCACCAACAGTTTGTGGTGTCTAGGTGGGTGAGTCAAAGATAATCCATATGGTGGTGATAATACAATATGGAACTTAAGCTTAGAACTTAAGAAAACCTACTGTAGATAACTGTAGGTTTTCTTAAGTTCTAAGCTTAAGTTCCATATTGTATTATCACCACCATATGGATTATCTTTGACTCACCCACCTAGACATTTTTTTTTTTATATCCGAATTTAGGTTCTTCAAGGAAACATGTTTAAATTATTGCCCACACCATTTATAATTAAATCAATCGAGAATCATCCTTGTTCATAAGCTCTGTTCTGAATATCTGAACAATCTGAATCCTTTTTGTTGGACATTTCAAGGTTACTTTTCTCATAAAATTTTTATTTAATTTTGACTAGACAAATGTATGTAAATGAGCCCAAAGTCATAGTACAGCAGCTTTCCCTATATAAAATATATAAGTTGAATAAATAATAACAGAAACTCCTCATGTATCAAGATAATTACATGATATACCAACACTTCTCTGGTCATCTTAGCCACTGCTCAGTAATTTTTAATATCAGCTTATCTTGTGCTTTGACTAGCTATGAGATGCCTGGACTCACAATAGCAGAGAGGATATTAATTTAGCACTGGAGATACATGCTGTAGCTTGACCCAAATACATCCTATTGTTGAGGACTGCTTGGTCAAATATTATCGCTTCTGTTACTCAGGAATTAAATTCAGTGGAAATGTTCTGATGAATACTTGTCAGAAAGTGTCAATGTGTGGAACACAAACTTTTATTAAAAATGTCTTGGACTTGACAATCTTTTGCCAAATGCCTGAGTGTTCTAGGTCACAAAGCCTATAGTGGAATCAAAATCCCTCCATGCTGTGCCTGCTCCCAGGACATTCCCCAAGACAGGAGCACAGCTCTTCCAATTTACTTGGCAACTTTTGAAAAAAAATGGCTCCAGTCCAGTTCTTACTTGAAAAAACAAATTTCCATAATCATTTACTTACAAAGGGTAAGGACCCAGCCTTCATCAGTGATCTTGCTTACTAACAATGTATTAATGCCTGTACATCTGTACATGAGCAGCAGATCTTGAAAGAGCCCACATTTATGCCTACTTCTCTGATTCTAGAGCTAAGAACTTTAAAGACAGATGTTTCCCACTAAACAGAGAAAAAGACTCTCCTTTGCTTCTGATAAATGCTGAGGAAGTTCTTGCTAGGAACTTTATAGCATGGATGTGGAATGGAAACACTGATGGTCCCCTTATGATTTCATTGACCTTTCTGTCAGTAAGAGAACTCTTTAGATGGAGATACTCTTCAGTGAATAAAACTTGATTAAACTCTTTGCAAGCCAACTGAAAAAATGAAAGTAGAAGGCACCTACAGCACTTTTTCTACCTCAATAAAAGGGCTAGATAATAGAATAAGTTAAGTATATTGATGCACTGAAAATATTACATTAATCAGATTCATGTAAGGAAGTAAAACTGAAATTACTATGATGACCCACCTGAGCAGTGACTTGTTTAAAATGAGCATTTAAAATACTAGTTTGGGATTTGAAATCTGGTAGTACCTATCTCTAACACAGACTTTCTCATCAGCTTAAGCAAGCTGGTTGATACATCAATATGTCTTGTGCAAAATGAGGAGAGACTTACAAAAGTCACAGGAGCTCAGGAAAATATCCATTGAGAACTGCAGAGTGCACAGGAAACTTAATAAATCAGTTTCTAAGTTTTTTCATAAATATGGTGGGGTTTTAATGAAAACTATCCTCACAAAGTATAATATGTAAGCAGCCTTACAGATAGTTCTTGCAGTTTTCATCTTTTCTGTATTTAGAAATAATGTATCAAATTCAAAGATATTAAAATGGTAGGGAAAAAACCTCAGGATTAGAAAAGAAACCTAACAAGCAGCAATCAAAACAGATCACTTACAACTTTTACCTTTCCCCAGTCTCAGTCAGAATCCCTGAAGATTTACTATGTGTTGTTTGAAAAATAAAAATGAAGCTCTCTTCTGTAATTTAGCTCAGTTTGAAATAGCATTAGACCTGCTGTAATAGTTTAAATATACAAACTATGTGTATAAAAAATGTTGCCCAAAAGAAATAGTTATAATATATATATTATAGTTATACTGCCCTAGATCACAGTAACCACATGAGTTTTGCCTCAGAAAACTCAATCCAACAAAAGACTAGATGTGCCCTCTCTTTAATACCTGGATGTTCCCAGGTTAGGTCCTCAGGCTCCCCTCCATCTTCCATCCTTCAAAGTGCCTTTTTTGCCTTACATCCTTCTATAACCCCTCTCTGAGACCCTTCCCTTAGGAACTGCTCTGTTATCTTCCTGCAACTGCCTTTGCTGCAACATTTCTAAGCAGGGAAAGGAAAATTATCTCAATCTTACCAGATGGGAAATAGTGGTGGGATCAGGACACGGCCTCTCCGCAGTTTCCTACACTGACTGTCACTGTGGGAAGGTGGCTGCTACATCCTGAGTTTGTGAAGGCAAAATACCTCCAGGAAATACTATTATAGATCTTTCACATTTAAATAAGCAACAGAATAGATCATTGACTTTCATTCAGGACATAAGGGTTGCCTGTAAATAAGCTAAATGTTTGAGAGTCTGGACTGTGGAGCTCTTCCTACTCCTGTGCATTCAACCATTTTTCTCCTGCCACAGCCTCTTTCCTCCTCCATAACCTTCTCGAGCTTGACTTTGCTTGCTACTTTTTCTCACTTTTTGTGTTTTGCCTTCTCATTGGCATCCAAGGAACTGGTACTATCATATGCTCTCAAATAAAGTCCTTTAATCCAGTTTCTCTCTTCAGCTTTTGTTCCTATTCTGAACTCTGCGACTCCTCTGCCAAAAGAATCAAACATACATTTGTGATTCCCCTACATTTAAAACTCCTTTAAAATGGCAGTAACGTCCACTACTCCCCTTTATGTTGTTTCTGCGCTTTTCCGGACTGCTTCAAGCAGACATACAACTTTGGTTGTGAAGAGACATTAATGTTACACAAAACCACAGACTTTGCATTTGATGAGCGCTTAGTGAACATGTGTAAATCCCTAAATGCTTGTTCAGTGTTGCAGCCCCTGTGCTGCCCAGCTGGGCAGGGCTGTGACCTTCCCAGAGCGTCCCCAAAGGCTGGGGCAGCAGGAGCTCACACTCACAGTGACCAATAGGAAGAGGGCTGGGGCGGGACAATGCTGATGGATGGGTTGGGGAACCAATGAGGAGGGGAAGGGGGAGGGACCAAGGAGAAGGGGCCAATGGGGCATCGAACTGAGGAGAACATTCCAGAGAAATTCCATATAAGGACAAAAGGGGTGGGAAGGCCAACGGGCCAACTGGGAGAATGGAAGGAAAATAAATGTATATAAGGCCTTGGGGTGTCTTGAATAAGAACTTTAGATCACCACTGAGGAGGATAACATAGCCCTAGGGGCTGTGCTACCAGTAGGCCCTTTCAGAACCATGGTGCCCAGGCCCAATGGCCTCCACAGTTCAGAAAGAAGTCGTGCAATGAACATATTTGCTTCACCAGAATATTAAGTGCAAGTTTATGTTTGGCAGATCTGCTTGTATTTTTATAGATATTTTAAAAAACTTTTCAGGAGATCCTGGATAAAAAACTGTTTAAAATTAATTCCAGTGCACAGAACCACAGAACAGGTAAGATTGGAAGGAGCCACTGGAAATCATCTGGTCCAACCTCCCTGCTCAACCAGGGTCATCCTAGAGTATGTTACTCAGGATTGTGGGCAAATGGGTTTTGAATAGCTCCAGAGAAGGAGACTCCACAATCTGGAACACCTGTGCCAGTGCTCAATCTCCTGAACTTTAAAGAAGTTCTTCCTTATATTCAGGTGGAACTTCCTGTGCATCACTTTCTGCCCTTTGCCTCTTTCCTATTGTTTGGCACCTGTGAGTCAGGCTCCATCCTCTTGACACCCTCCTTTCAGATACTTACACACATTGATGAGGTCCCATCTCAATCGTCTTTCCTGGAGGCTAAACACACCCAGCTGCCTCAGCTTTTCCTCACAAGTGAAAGTTTCTTAATCATCTTTCTAGCCCTTCACTGTCTCCTAGACTCACTCCAGATCCATGTCCCTCTTGTACTGAGGAGCCCAGAACTGGATACAGCACTCCACAGGGAGTAGAGGCATCTATACCTCATCAAGAGGGAGGATATAAGCAGACACAAACTCTTCAAGAAAACCTGCCACAGTCAAGGACCTCAAATTTACTCTGCTGAATGGATCTCTGTGCACCTGATACCACTGCTTTTTCCCAGAACACCAAAGCTGTCACACCAAAGAGAAAGGCAGAAACACACCCCCTTTCACAGCACAGGGTACCACTGCTACTGCTGCAATCTCCTCGCAGGCCTGGAGAGCTTTGCCCAAGATGTGATGCTCCCTGGAGCTGGAGGCAACTTCTGCTTCCACTCTCTCATTTTACACCACAATTTAAATGAGCACATTTAACAGTTCCACTAGAAAACTTTTTCCATAGAAGATAGGACAGCCTATGACACGACTTGTTAAATTATGGCTAGAAATTAAAGGAAACTAAATTATTGAAAGTGCTACATGAGACAGTAACTCACAGTTTGTTAAAAAAAATGCTGGAAAAGATCCTGATTCTCCTTGTAAAAATATGAAATAACATTTTCCGCTTAAAACCATGACACAGAATGCACAATTCAGAAAACAAACAAAAACTTGCTCTTTTTATTTTCTTTAATTTTTAGGTTTTATTTATTTATTTGTTTATTTCAGATAATTTTGGGTTTTGTCACTACTGAAGCTAGTTTTCTGCTCAAAATTTGCCTCTTTGTTTTGCTCAGCCTTCTTTGCAAATACACAGGGTCCCCTGTGACCACCAGGATTTCTAGGAGGGGAGTCACTCTGTGAAGGCAAGGGACCAGTGTGATATCATTCATTCTGCTGCAGGGTGTTTGTTTCTGGAATGCTGCCTAGTTACTTCTGACCAGCTGGTTATGTTGCAAGCCCAATAATGTGTTGTGACACAATTAAGAATGAGGGGATTTCACACCAATTTCTATTAATTTAAAAAGACTGAGCCCAGTTGTTTCTCTCGTCCCAAGAGAAGCGCATCATGAAGTCTACAGATTGTGCTGCTCAAATGGTAGATTTTCCCTTTCATTTGGGCAAATAGCCAGGCAATGAATAATTTCTTATCCAGAAGAACTAATGGCTGCCTCTGTCACCTTTTCCCTTCAATTATTTAGACTTCCTCCACACTTATGATGGCTTCCTGCTGGCAGCACTGTGGACTGTCTATTAAGCATTAACTGTCATTGTGCTTTAAAAGGAGAGTGAAAAGATTGCTTAAGAACAAAAATAGACCTTTCTTTTTTTCTTATGAAAAATAAATGACAGCTGTGTGCTACCTGGATTTACAGTGTCTTCAGATAGGTTTTCCTTCCCCCCTCCCCCTCCCCCCAGAGAATAATTAACATTCCCGACAAATGAGAAAATTGGCTGATCCAAGTGAATACATATTCCAGGGCTCCCTTTTTTGTGTCATATCAAAGTCCAGCAGCCTCTGATAGTGCTTACAAGTCATCCTCTGCCACCAGCTCCAGACAAATATCAAGAGAACAGGACTATGTTCTCTATGTAGCACTGAAATCTTAGCCTATTAAATCAATACAAAGCTGTCTCTTCTTGTGGACAGCCTGACCCCCTTCACAATTTCCCATTAACCCTCCCAAGAGTGTGCTCTTTGGCCTCCTGCAACAGACTTAAAAATCATAATCCTTAAACACTGTTAAGATCACCAGAGGGCTTTTTCCACTGTAGCAAAGTGTGCAAAGAAGCAACTGCTCATCTGCACCACCCAAGCCCACATTCCCAGGGGCATATGTATCCAGTATGCCTCTTGGATTTTGGGAAATTGGACCATGAGTTAAGCTACCTGATGGGAACTTGAGATAAAACAAAGGGGGTACTGTAATCCAATTATCTCAGGTGTAAAAAGACATAAACAAGGCTGAGGGAGGCTGTAGCCCACAGACTCATTTGCTGAGTCCAGGTTTCCACAATTTTCCCCACAAACTGAGAGGAAGCAGGAGAGTTTTTGGGGTGATGGCAAAACCACTGGTCTGCATAAAACAGAGGGAGTGAACATCCACCACCAGAGACTACAAGCTGAGTTTTGGGCCAGATAAGAGGACGCTGCAGGTGGTGCTTTTCATCATGCCAATTGTCTTCTCTTACATAAACTACCTCGGATGTAAAACTCCCCACCACCCCAAGGGAAAACCACATTCACCTGGGACATTCACATGAGACACATCTGTCATGTGTTAGAAGGGTTCATCTGAAGTGCCCCTCAGATGCATTTCTGAGGCCTCCTACCAGAGGAACTGCACACAACTCACAAATGTTGCACCAGACCCAGTGTTGCAAAGGACAATGTAAAACCCCCTCCCATGGAGGGTGTTTGGGCATTCCCATCTGGGCCTGAACACATCCTCAACATCACTGAGCTCTGTGTTTTGTGAGACCCTCACCACTGAGAAGACCAGAAGAGGACCAATGCAACAGTGCTGGATCTACGGAAGTGCTGCCTATCACTCTCTTTCTCATGTCTCTTTTCCCTATTTCTTTCTCTCTTTCTCTCTCTACCGTGAACTTACTGTTCAACAAAATCCTTACTTTGGCATATGGTCTTGTTTGCACCTTAATTCAGGCAGAGGCATGTCTAATAATTGCAATAATTGGATCATAACCCCTCCTGTGCTACCCTTCCCTGATAGTCCACAGACAGGATCCTCCCCTGCATGTCCTTCCAAGAGGCCTTCTCACTGAGGAGTCCACAAGAATGTTCCAGGTCCAGACGCTCTTTCCCTGAATGCTTGGATTCCCACAACTTGTTTTCCTAGCTGTTCTTCCTCTTCCTCAGTTGTGTGCTACTCTGGAAGCCACAGGCACAGCTGAATGCTTGCCTGTGCCAGGCCAGGCACTGCAGACAGAGCAGGACCACTGCCCAAGCCTTGAGCTTTAAGAACACATAAAGTTCATGCTCATACCATGTCAGAAAACAGTAAAGCACTCCAACAGCCGCTTCAATACATACTCTCAGTTCTAGTTCATAGAGACTGAAAAGCCACTATAAGCAGAAAATCATATTAAACTGCTTCTATTCAGTGCACACTGTTTTGCCCTGTTTTGAAATACACTATTGCCATATACCTGGCCCAGTCACTCCAATAAATAATTCATTGTATCTCTCACTCCAGTGTTTTCCTGCAGGGTCCAAGAAAACAGGATTTCAGAGAAAATAACATGTCCATTGAATAAATGGACATAATGAAAATTCTCCTTCACTTGCAGCACATCCTGACAGAGATAAAA
This sequence comes from Petroica traversi, assembly GCA_025920805.1. Taxonomy (NCBI): domain Eukaryota; kingdom Metazoa; phylum Chordata; class Aves; order Passeriformes; family Petroicidae; genus Petroica; species Petroica traversi. Next base: position 12,929,702 of record JAHLSL010000015.1, on the reverse strand, counting down.
GTTAGCCCCAGTTGGAGAGGCAGATGTAAGGACTGAAGAGAGCTGAATCTATATGGCCAAAAAAAATGTTGTCATTGATCATCTTAGTGTGTCCTGAAAACGCAGCAAGACTCTGAAATGTAACAGCTATAAGGTGCCATCTGTTTCTATACTGTTTAAAAATGTCCCAGAAGCCCTTAAGAGTAGAAAACAAAACAGCTTTATACACTTCACTGTGATACATAATTTTGTGAATATTAAATTTATGAGATTAAATTTTGTGAGCCTTTAGTATTGTCAGACATTTTCAGTGCTGTTTTCTCTGTGCAATCATGATATTGCTGCACTCTGAAGGCACAGATAGTTATTTGCTCAAGAGATTATTCAGAACTGTGCTTTTATCTTCTGAACAGCTCAGCTGCCCGTCTCCTTTGGAGAGCAGCAAGCAACCTCTATGACACCTTTAATATGAAGAATGAAACTTTAATTCATTCCTAAATACAGGTCACACTTATGTCAAGAAACCTTTGTGCTGCTGGTGTCCCAAAATACCACCAAACTGCAACCACATTACTTGCCAAGCAGTGCTGCAGAGCTGGACAGACCCAGCAATGCAAATAGCCCCAGCACCTGCTCTAAGCTCCTAATGTTTCACACCTCAAGTTTGTGTATTCAAAGAAAAACATTAAATATTAAAAACTCAGTTTTGGTGTTACACCTGAAAACAAAAATTGATAGAGGAACACAATACAAACACACCATTCCAGGATGCAGGGCTGTGAAAAATTCAAAAGATACTGCTGCTCAAGGGAATCATGAAGTAGAAATCACCAAGGAGGTGCCATGGTAACTTGCAACACCTGTCTGCTCTCAGTGATTCAATGCCACAAGTTGAATTTAGCACAGAATGTGGACCAAATGCAATTTTCCAGGGAAAGAGTTAAATGACGTCTTATGCAGTTGTGTTATGGCAGTACCAAAAGTAGTCCTCTCAAGACTAGTAGACTCAAGTCCATTGTCCTGGCCAAATCCTGATTTGTTAAATTAAATTATTTCATTTTAAATATGAGATTTGTAATGAACTTCCAGTGCAACCTGGAGGCTCTTGTGTTTATGTTTTTCTCATGATTTCTAATGCTTCCATCATTTCTGTGAGGTGAGGAGATACTACAGTTCATATCTCAGCTCCTTCACAGCTTACTAATGAGGAAATGATGCATGTAAACTTATTGCTAAACCTATTCAGTCATCAGCTGCAGCTTTGACTCCCTAGCTTCTGCATATCCTTTGGAGAGAATTATTTTCTGAAGAAGGAGGCTCTCAGAAATCGTAAGGCTGAATGACCTAAATTAGTAATTATGGAACTAAGGATTCAGCAGCAGCCAAAGATGCACCATGATCACCTGGAATTATACCCTTTTATTTCTCAGATGAGCTAGTCCTAATTAACTTGTTTAGTCATTGCAAATGTTGACAGGCCTGGGAGTTAAATCCTGATTCCTTGACCATACCTCATCCAGTACACAATTCTGTCTGTGAGTTGAAGAGAATACATAACATATATTTGGGGCAAAGAAAACCTAAAGTAAATCCATTTTACTTAGTTGCATATTATAATATACCATAACACATTTTTCATGACCCTGCATACTTTGCAGCGCATACAGCTCTACAAAGACACAAAATTACTGTAGGTATGAGAATTTGTGGGGTAAATACACTCAGCGCCCTGCCTGGCCTGGAGGGAATCATCTTCCTGACTCAAATTTAGTAATTTGTTTAACTGAATGTGCTTCATCCCAGTTCTAGCTGTCTCTGTCTCCTACTGCAATCACCAGGTATGAGTACTCACATCCTCAGAGGAAGACATTTCTCCTCATCTTTCACATTTTTATGTGCTTTCATAAACAAATAAATTGGGGGGGGGGGGGGGAAATGATAAAATGCTTGCAATTGCTTTGATTTCTTTGATTGCTTTGATACAGAAAAAGAGTAAAAACAGCCACCTCAACTGAGACTCAAGAATTAGGGGTTGGGTTTCCCAAGCATGCCTGAACTGTCCTTGCACACCTTCAGTCCTCACTTCTGTCAATAGAAAGCGGCCACAAAAAGAAGCCAATAAAGCAAATTCACACACTCCTACTGGGAGAACAAGCTCTAATTCTGAAGAAGAGGGAATTTATTATTTTTAGATTTTTTTGTGGGTAGCTGGACACCTTAAAGCAAAGCTTTTACATAGCTGTTTTTATAAAAGATTTAAAGCCATCCAACTGGTTTCAGTTGGCACCCAGACAAACAAGAGAAAACCGTGTCTCTTGGAAGAGCATCTGCCAACTCTCTTACACAGGAAAACTAAAAAAGAAGTATTGCAACCATCAGGCAGCTCAAATGATAGCAAATATCAAATGGCATGTTCAGCACATTTACCTGCTCCCAGAGAATCTGGCAAAGATTGAGTCAGAGGTTGGTGCCTGGAGTTAAGCAGCCAGTGAGTGTCCAGACACTCATGCTTGCTGCTACTCCCTCCAGCCCAAACAGGCAGATTTTCTTCCAAAATGCAGAGGAGGGGGTTGGTACACGATCTCACCCTGACAGCAGCCTTCAATCACTGCAGAGCTGGGAGCCCTGAAACATTTTGCTGTTCCTCTTAGGACATGTTTTGTCCTATGAGGAATAGCTGAGGGAGTTGGGGTTGTTTAGCCTGGAGGAGGCTCAGGGTGGACCTCAATGCTCTCTCTAGGAACCTGAAAGGAGGTTGTAGTGAGGTGGGGGCTGGTCTCTTCCACCATTCCTACAGTGAGAGGACTGGAGGAAATGACCTTAAGCTGAGACAGGGGAGATTCAAATTAGATATTAGAAAACAATTTTCTCTGTTAGGGTAGTCAGGCATTGGAATAGGTTGCCCATGGACTTGGTGGAGTCACAGTCCTGGAGGTGTCCAAGAGGCATCTGGATGATCTGATTTAGGGGTTAATGGGGCAGCATTGGGTGGATGGTTAAAAGTCTCTGATGACCCTAAAAGTCTGTTCCGACCTTGACAATTCTATAATTCTATTTTTGCATCTGCTGGTTTTTACACACCTACACTGATGAACGGACAGAATGATGTAATTCCCTACTATAAGGGATAACATACATAACTCATGAGAGAGAGTTACGGAATTATTTAAATAGCTCAGCAAATATGATTAACTGCCAAGAATAGACTAAACTATTCTTGCTTCTGTAAAAAAAAAATTAAAAATCATTTTACTGAAGCAATGAACCAAATGACCAATTTTATTTGTGGATAAAGAATATTTTGAATTAAAATTCACCCTTGAATGATGACAGTTGTCTTCATGATTCTTCAGCAAATGTTTTTACATTGAGACTGCCTAAGGGCCTTCACAACACTTCAGAGCACAGCACTGTACAACTGTGACATGGCAATGATTGCAAAACATGTCTGTGAAGGCATTTGGTAATAAGGTACTCTGTGCTCCATCAACTTACAGAAATCACTATTAGCAACAGTAGACTAGACACAGAAATCCACTGCCACCACTTCTGTGCCAGAATAATCAGATTCATGCAAAGACACTCCCTTTTGTTCTCAGTGCTTGTCTAAAAGATTAAGTACATTGTTCTGGACTTGGAAAGGTGGAAGCTTCCTTCTCCTCCAGCACAGCTGCAGTATCAATTCAGGATCCAGATGAAAAATGATGGCATATACTAAATAAGACTTTAAAAAGTGACAGCTGCTTTTCCAGAACCCCTGCAGGTTAAACAAAGCTTAGCAAGTTTTTTGGTTTTATTTCTTTATTTTGTTCTTAGCACTAAGAAGACAAATTATTGTGTTATTATAATCCTACTCCCCCAGGTCTTCATACATCTAAAATAAACTTGTCATGTCAATAAATCCCATAAAATCACAATGGAGTGTAAATGGCATCATTTTCTATTAGCACAAACACATCAGAGAACAGTGACTTTATTTTCCATGTACTATTCACAAATAAATAAATATATACACACAGACATAAAGGTAAAATCAGATTGTTAAATTTTATTCACCAGCAACCTTGCAACATGCATATTTTGACTTATGCATCTAAAATTCACTTGCCACTTGTGCAGTAGATATAGTTCACTTAGAAGAAGAAAACACTCATGAAACCCTGCGCAGCAGATGGGCCTCTCTTAACTCAGCTGCAGACACGTACATATTCCCTAGGCTCAGGCTCTCCCTAATTTCTGTTTCAGATATGATTCCAAGACTCCTTGCCACAACAATCAATGCAAAAGCAGTGACACAGAAACTTGGACAGATTCTCAAACATCTCAGCCTTCTGTCCCTCCTCTTCCTTTACTTTCTGGTTTGTATTTGGATTGCATTTCCTCAGAGAGAATGCAATATGTATCTTCTTTGTTGCCATAGGCAGCTTCTAGACCCAGAAGCCTTCAGGTCCATCTCAAATGTCCTCATCATATGGGACTTTACCACGCTTGTCACCATAACCAGTATATATTCTAGAAGCTCCTTTTCACTCTCCTAGAAGTGTCCATCAGGGAGGAGCATGGGCCACCCCACTGCCCTTGGTGAAAGGGAAGAATGAAGTAAAATAGGGGGCTGGGGAGAAGATCAAAACAGCTAAGGGAAATCATGAACCCTAGAAAGCACATTGAGAGATGAGCTAAAAGTGAGTGGTTGGACAAAAAAATGAGGACAAGATGGGGGAGGGAGGGGGAGGAACAACAGACGGACACTCAGATTGCACGAAAAGAGTGAAATGGGAGATTAGGACATGTGGGTAGAAGAGGGGAAAAACAGGTATTGGGCAATGGAAAGAGACAAACACACTGGACAGGAATCTGGGATATGTATGAAAGAACTGGCTAAGACAAGCAGAATGGGATAAGGAAAGGAGAGTAGGATAAAGAGCCTAGGGAAGCAGACCAAGTATGTGAGAAGATTCAGAGAGTGAGTAAGGAGGGAAATGAGTAAGTTAATGAGTAAGTTAAAAGCACTTGGGAGCATATTTTGCCTATTTTATTGTAACTACCTTTAAGGATGATGCAGTACCATAAAATAAAGCAGATTGTAAATTTATTTTTAGCTGAGGTTAGGAATGAGGCAAGGAATTCAGGAAATAATCACTTTCACAGCTAAGAAAGTGAATATTGCAGAGGGGGAGGGAATGACATTTCATCCTGGCTTCTACCCCAGACTTCCTATGAGGCTAATTAAGTAATTTAAATTTTCAGGGGTGGTCATTAAGTTCTTAATTTTCTGAGGACCTGACTTGGAATTCCTAAGGTTGATATACAAAAGCCCTGAACACTCTCAGCTACAACCAACGCTGATAAAAAAATCATGTCTTGTACTCAGACTCTAACACCAGTTACTCTGAAAAAATGCAGTCCTTGCTATCTCAGAGAGGGCATCCAAAATTAATTGATACTTTGGTGTTAGTTTTCCTGTGTTTCAGTGGAACAAGTTTGCTTCAATAAAGAAACATGAAACTTCCTCTGGCTTGGGTGTTATTCAGTTTTTGGAAATGCTTATATACTTACTAACTTAGGAAATTATATGGGACACGTCACAAGCGAAAAACCTGCTTCTAACAGGGTCTTCACTTTGACCTGCAAGCATGCCTCCAAACATACCCTGACAAAGAGCTGAAAACTATTCATTAAATGAACACCCTTCTTTTCTGCCCTGAGTTATGAAAAGGGATTCTAAAATGGAGTACTGGGTCAGTTAATTATAGGTTGCTATAATGCTTATGTGAAACAGGGTAAAATTTAAAGGCATATGGGCAAATTTGGATTACTAACATGGAAATCTTATTACTGCACACTCAATGTGAATTTAGTTATCCATACATTCTTGACTGTCTTTTGAGTGTGTACATGTGTGCATGCACCTATGCTTGGGGAGTGTATGTCTACATATGTGTGCAAGAGAACTCTAACTCTGCACAAATTAAAAGGGCTGCTTTTAATCTTTCAGTAGAAACTAACACACACCAAAAAAAATTTAATCATGTTATTTTAGGTCTGAAGAAACTTTTAATCAAACATGAGATGAAATAAAATCATAGATGGGCTGTAGCCACTTACAGTGTTAGAGAAAAGGTTATGTTTGCCTTGCTCAGTTTCAAGGAAAAAAGAATTTTTTTAAAGATTAAAAAAAAGCCAAAAAAACAAAAAACACACCCACACCAAACAAAAAACCCTAAACAAACAAACAAAAAACCCCACAGTGCAGATCACTTCAATTTCCAGTCCACTATCAAGGCAGTCCAGGGGTCAAGGCAGATTCCTAGGGTGCAGGATTTAGTATAAAATAACTGGAACTTGGAGTTGGAAAAGAAGTACAGCTGTGCTTACAAAGGTACAAACCCAATCAGGTATTAACCTCTCTCTTTTCTTTGAAATACAAAATAATCTGTGTATTGTACAGGTGCATAATCACATTGCTCAACAGCTCCTGAAAGCCAGGGTTGTTCTTATCCCTCCATATTTGGAAATCTTATTCTAGGCCGGAGTCCCTCCCTCAGCATTTGTGAAAGTGACGTGGTTTGAAAACCTAACATATATCACATTACTGTATATTCAAAAGCAAAATAGCAAAAGGGAAAGTGAAAAAATTCTTTATGAAATTGTGCAAAGAACATGGAGAAGTTTATTACAGGCTCACCCACAAGAAAAATGTATTCCTGGATTAAAAATACAGAAACTCAAACTTGTCCTTATTTTATGAGACCCACGTTTAGCATGCTCTTTTGGATGAAGCAATGTAGGTGTTTCAAAGGGTAAGAACATTCCAGTGGGCCAATGTGGGATAATCTGCTTCCCATAAATCTCTTTTTAACGACACAGTGATTGACTAAAGTTGCAAAGTCTAATGAAATGTAGTATGCTTTCCAAATTCTTATTACTTCTGATGAAACTAGATTGTCTCTCTTTTTGTAATCTACATACATTTCCTTTCTTTCTATTACAGACCTGGATCTGTGGTGAGCCTACCAATGCTTTCAGTTCATGCCTTTGGATGCCACGGCAAACCAGCTGAGCATCTAAAGCAAACCAATACAGTGTCACCTCAGTCCCTGCAGTAAGCTCACAAATCCCTGCTGCTCCAAGCAACTCTTCTAAAAAGCAGTAGGGCAAAATGAGTGTCATTCCAGACAGGTTCTCTGTTGCAGCTTGTTAACCATGTTGTCAGGGATACTGAGTCTATTAGCAAAGCCTGATACAGCAACCTATTCTCAGCATGGAAGAGATCCATCCCAAAAGTCTAGAGGTGTCAGAGCACAAGCAGTGGAGCAAAGGAAGGAAATATTTTCGGCACTCAAAACTGGGTGGAAAATGGAAGCCCATATCAAGTAGTGTTAACTGAGCCCTGAGACGGCTGTAAAAGGTCCTTCTAGCAATCCAGTACCCATGTAAGATTTACTAAGACATGTCTTATTTCTTGCAATCAGTTTCTTGACATAAATATAAACTCAGTAGGTCTCAGCAGCCTGTCATTCCTAATTTGCAAGGCTAATAATAACAAGGGGTTTTTTAGTGAAGCATGAATTTTGTGAGCTCTCTAGTCTCAGCACATCTGTCCCTGCTCTCCTGCCAATCCAACCATTTTGGCAAAAGTAATACAGCACTGTTAAGAAAAAGGAGCAGAGGAGGAGTATATAAAGTTTCTCCACTTAGTTTCAGCAGCAGCAGCAAGTTGAAGCAGAGACAAGCACAAATAGATGGGATGTTCAAACAACCATGACTCCTGTAGTAAGGAGCTTGCTCAGTCTCAGCACATCAGCACCTTGAGGCGACTGGTGCCTGGGGAATGCACTGAGTCCTCATTAAGACAGCAAAAACAGGCACAGAGTCACAGGGTCTCGTTCTTGCTTAGAATGTGATTTTATTGCCTCCTTTGTCTGTCGCTCTAGGCAACTGCCTTCGTCGCCTGCTCGTAAAACTGGGCCAGCCTGCTAGGGAGCAGCAAAGTAACACTCAGCTTTGAGTTACTATTTCATCAGATGATGTAACTCTACACAGGAGACTTTTAATTTCTGCACAAAAGGCGAGATGCTGGTCAATTTGCTGACCCTTAAACCCTGATTTCTGACCTGATCTGAAAACTTTGCCTTCCCAACTCCTGCAAATAGTTACTGGTTTGGTATGAAGAAAATCACAAGGCTGCATATGCAGCCCCTGGCAGAACCAGGCTCTGAATATCTGAGGAGAACTGATGAGTATTTCAGGTATATACCACAGTACCTGCATTTTAGTCCATGGAAAAACACTTTACTTGAAAGATATAAATGAAACTCCTCAACTATTGTGACCCTGTCACATACTTGGTATATGTTTCCAAAAGTACAGGTATGCCTTCAACAGAAGTACTGAGCCTGTCTCCACTGATAGCAGTGAGACTGAAACTGAACTACTACCAAGAGCTTTAACACACCCCACAATATATATCAAAGTATTAGGACACATATGAACCAGAACTTAAATGTAGCTTGCAGACAGAGTAAGTGTTTCTCATAGTTAAGTTTGCATCTCAACACTACCTACAGCATATCACTCAGGTTACTTCCCAAGCTCTTCGACATATCAGAACTGATCCGTAATGCTCATTTTTAGATAACTTGACTCAGAAAGCTGGTTTTAATTTGCAAACCCTTATCATGCTGGGTTTAAGCCAAACAACTTGGTGCATTTTTTACTGACCACAATGGATGTGAACCAGGACTACTGAACTGTTTTTCCTACCTTCATTATCTCGCCACTTCCTGTTGGACTACTCAAGAAATAAAGTGCAACTCTGTTGTAATTAAAGCAGGATCAGGCCATCAGGAATAACTTTACTCATGTGTTTTACCAGGGAATGCATTCTGTTGCTTCATTTAAATGTAACTCAGCTTGGAGCAAATAAGGACTGAAGGATAACCAAGAAATATTATGTTGAAATGGAAAAAAACATATACCAAGTGTATATGTGCAAAGATTCCTTGCTACTATGCAGATTTCTTGTTTTTCAGGATCAAGCTATGTTTATATGAAGTCCCTTGCAGAATTATAGATCTGGTTTTACTCCTGCTTGAAACAAGAATACTCTATTGACAGAGTATTCTGCTACAAGTACAATAAAGTCAGGGTGAAAGTTTGGGAATCATGCCTTCAGGCACTGCCATATTCCACAGCACAAGAACCTCTGCCCAGGTAGCTTCCACATAACTAGTGTGGGGACTCAAATACAGACACTGATTCTAACATATCACTTCTAAAAGAACAAATAAAAAAACATGTTATTCAATATGAAACGGTAATTTTGATGTATGCTTGTAACAAACACAGAAGAACCCTAGTCATTATTTTTATTTTGATTCACAAAACATTTTTAATATTGTTTTAATTTTTTTAATTCACAAAATAAATATTTTTAACTTAAGAAAAGCTACCAACTAATCTCCCAACTGAGTTCACCCTGAGTGCTTTCATACTGATAAAGTCTCAGGTAAAGCAATAAATTAATTTCTCTGTAGCCATTTCTTTATCCCTTCCATTTCAGCCTCACTGTACTTCACTCCCAGCATTTTATATTCACAGGTGCTAAAGCTTAGGACATTGAGCCCCAAACACAAAGAGACTGAAGCCAGGCAGCAGAAGAGATTACCACTCTGAGGCATCTGTCCATTTGAGCTTTCACAGAGGTGGCAGCTACCGTGACAGGAAGCTGAGTCATGCATAAAGGCAATCCAGTGTACAGATCAAAATAGTAATATAGATCAGCACAGGTTCTGAGCTGCACAGTGGCAGCCTGCAAGCTGCACAGAGTGCCTGCTTCATATGCAACACAGCTCTGCCTGCCACCAGCACAGCATCAGCCAGGCTGCAAACAGACAGGGTGAACAGCTGGAAGTGATACGCCTGGGCCCTTTTCATTCAGCCTGGCTTCGTGAAACAATATATTCAGTTAAAAGCTGATGTTGTTGTCAACACTGTCAAAGACAAAATTTCAAAATAATTCAAATTATGCAAACTCAAGTTTTCAACTTAGTAAAGATGACTGCCAAAAAGGGTCTTAAAAACACACTGCATTACGGCTGGCATGGTAAAGGGGTAGATCAATGAGCCTCATCTTCCAAAGAAGCTGTCTGAGAAAATGATGATAACACTAAGGCAGCAGAAGTATGAAGTGATAGTCTCTGCATCCTTACCAGGAGCTGCTTCCACAAGCAAATTCCTACTTAAGAGCTGCCTAGTAGTTTATGCGGGAGAAGCAGAGAATATAACCCAGCTGAGAGTTAGTCTCAGCACAGTACGTAAGACGTAACTGAGCCCACACTATAAATCATTTCCTTCATGCACTCATTTGCTCTGCAGCCTCAAGGAGCAGCGTTTCATCTCTGTATTAGAGAAATTACCTGTTCATGACACCAGCCAGAAAAAGGCACGCCTAAGCATACTGGCTACACAAAGGCCAAGGGAAGTGCAGATAAGACCAACAGTTTTGTACGCAATAACATATATGAAGCCTCATTTCCTAGGGAATTGCACCTCATGACTGTCAGATTTTTTAACCGAATTATACCAAAGCTTCAGGCTTGTTTTAAACAGAGCATCAGAAAATCCAGAGAGAATATAAATATGCATGTCTACCATGACAGGCTTCAAGTGAGATTAGCTGCATATTGGACACTGCTGAATCCTAGAGGAATATATTTGGATTAAAAGTGGGATTTTTCCAATTCCTGGACATTCAGTTCCCAACAGTCCCACAACCCTTCTGCCCAATGCTGACATTTCAATATTAATATGCTGCATATTTTTCCTTTTTGCACATAAGCACATTCTCCCCAGCTATGTTCGCAGAACTTATGGGAATGTTCTTTCTTTGAGAATTAATGCCTCAAAATACAGCCCTCTGTTTCACTTGTTCGAAATCAGCCCAAAATGTATGGGGTACATAAGTAACAATGCAACGGCAAACAAACAGCACCAAATTTACTCCCTAATACTCACATGCAAATACATACAGGATGCAATTCTGCATAAGCCATATTTCTTTAAGAAATCAAGGTTTTTTTAACAAATCTGCTCATCAGTACTTAAGGAACCCATCTGGCTGTCAGCTTCATTTCTGAAACAGAGCTGAGCAGTTTGCTTTCGCCTACTTTAGTAGCATTGCCTCCGCGAAATCCAGCTCAGGCTCCCCTACTGCTGCCTCAGCGGGCAACTCGTCCGGCGGGGACCACGACAGAGCGGGGAGTAACGCAATGAAGTACAGGTCTTAAATACTGTGTTTAAAAACACTGCAAGATTGTTTCGCGTACTGTATTATAGATATGGGAAGACACAAATCAGCTTAGTATCAGTTACAACACATAAAATATACAGATACTGCCCGCGTTAAAGACTTTTGTCCCCAGCTTTTCAAACACGGACAAACACCTGCAGATCCCTCTGGTGAAGGGATCTCCATCCTCCTCCTCAGAAGAGATTCCCACGGCCATCAGACCCATTAAACTGCCTCCGGCCCCATGCCCACCCCTCCCCTGGCCCCCCAGCCCCTCCTCTCCGCCGTGCTGCCGTGTCCCTGCCTGCCCGCCCCTCCCGGGGAGGTTTCTAAACTCCGCGGCTCGCCCAGGGCCCGCCGGGGCTGGGGCCGCCACACGG